>JAHWGI010000256.1:157500-895000 GCA_029379305.1 Frankliniella fusca | reverse complement strand
GGGTGCTCTGCTTTTTCGGGTCAAAGTTCCCATCTCAGCAGCAGCAGCCTCCTGTTCGTAGGGTGGGGTTGGGAGTGCTCGGGCTCCCCCCCCCCCCTCCCCCCGCCCGCCGCAAGACCATCTGGCACGCTGCGTCCCTCCTATCCGATGATTATTCACCTGTCGGCGTGGAGTATTTGAACATGAGTCTCTCTCTCTCTCTCTCTCTCTCTCTCTCTCTCTCTCTCTCTCTCTCTCTCTCTCTCACACACACATTGTCGCTCGTTCTAGAGGGCACGCGAGCCGTTTGCGTGAACAGACCTATATGCGCTGTTAAACTTTATGTTGTTGATTTCCAACATATTTTTTGGAGACTTTCAAATCATCACGTATTGTTTACAAGCAACTCGTTTTGTAATCGTGCTATTAAAATTTCACGTTAGGAGTGGCCCCAAAATATTATCTCAACGGAGAATGTGCGATAAATTTCTTTCTCTAAAAAAGAAATTAGGCGATCAAACTGTTTTCATTACAGGAGTCATACAGATCTTTTATCGGTATTTTCATCGTTAGAAAAATAATGAACATTTACCACGACATTTCTAGAGCTTCGATTAAAATAATTGTGTTGTTTTAAAACAATTAAGGCAGTCATTTCGACAAATATCATCTCCGGTGACAACTCTTTTGCGCTGTGCGCGTTCGCTCACTCCACGGAAAAAAAGTATTTGATGCTTGAACTCATGCTTGAGTTTGATTTGGAGCAAACTAAAATAATTGATTGTGGGAACGAAATATTTGTTGTTTTGATGAAGAGTTGGCTGGTCGAACGAATCCTTCGTTGTACCAGCCAATAGATCGATGAGAAAGCGAATAAATCTGATCACTGAAACGAAAGCTGTTTCTGTTGAATCAACGATCGTCTTTCGCTCTCTCGGCGATGTGTTCGCTGCTTCAACGATTTTTTTTTCCGCAGCATTAACGAACACTTACTTGAGAAAACGATTTTGTCGTCGTACTAACAACTCACAACCCGACAGGCGTTAGTTCTTCCTCCATCAACCTATGTGTGAGTTGGATCAACTATTGATTTTTCTCCGTGTTACACTCTACGGTTGCTCTTACTTCTCTCTAAGCTGAATCTGTCTTGTCTCTCGTGTTGGCACTTCCTCTTTGCTCCCTCTCCCTCTCTCTCTCTCTCTCTCTCTCTCTCTCTCTCTCTCTCTCTCTCTCTCTCTCTCTCTCTCTCTCTCTCTTCCTGCTCCAGCAACCTGCCTCCTTCCTCCAGCAGGTCCTGGGTGGGACGGGGCCCGGCCGGTCCGCTGCTCCGCGGCAACAGGTGTAACATAGAGAGGGCGGGGCGGGGCGGGGCGGGGTGGGGCGGGGTGGGGCGGGGCGGGGCGGGGTGGGGCGGGGCGGGGCGGGTAGAACCATGGTGTGATTAATCGCGGCCATTACACAGCATATAGCTCTACCGGCGTTACGCGACCAGGCTGGCCCGGGCCATAAGGGGTTCGTGATATGCTTGGGAGACGGACATATGAAAAAGAAAAAAAAATTCCATTTCGAGGAGGAGTTTTCGACGTTTCATCTTAGACACATATTAATTTTTTTTTCTTGCTTGCGTTCTCATTCTCACGGCCACATGTGCGGTGGACCCCGACACCTTTACCAGATGCGGTCTGGACTCCCTATAAAATGTATTTTGTGGAAATAATTAACCGATTTCGGGCGGACCTATGCCTGAGGCAGCGCTGCTGAGCAAGCGGCAAGCGAGATGGTTTGTTTTCTAGAATTAAATATGATGAATCCCCTTCAAAACGAGTAACATTCTCTCTCTCTCTCTCTCTCTCTCTCTCTCTCTCTCTCTCTCTCTCTCTCTCTCTCTCTCTCTCTCTCACACTCACTCTCTCTCACACACACACTCACACACACACTCACACACTCACACTCACTCTCCCACTCACACGCATCTATTAGCACCGATTACCTTTTACTACAAGGAAACGGAGACTATTTGAAATCCAAATTCCTCAAAATTGGACGCTCTTTTTTTTTTAATGCCGTTGCGGCAGTGAACTTCACGGAGAAAACGAAGTCTTTGTTTCCTAGCAGTTTTGGAAAACAAACAAGCAGGTCTTTTGGAGAAAAACCATTGCGAAGTTTTCTCCGTGTAAGCAGATTTACTTCTATCTCTTCGTTAAATTTCACCAAAATCTGAAAGTAAAGTTATGGTTCTAATAGTTGGGCCATCCTAATAAAAATCGGATTCTGCGAGAGAAAACAAACAGCTACTACGGTACTTTAAAAAAATCAAAAAAATATTTATAATGGAGAGCAGTACAAGCGAACAAAATTTTGTCACTTCCTTTGGCTCTCCGCTTAGGTGTGACTGGTCTGCCACACAGGCCGGCTCACTATTGCCGCTATCACATCCGGGCAGGTGCGGGGCGGCGCGGAGGCGCGACGGTCCCCTCTGATACGACCTCTGGTCACCGCCAGCAGCGTGGGCTGTTCTGTTCACTCTAGCTGGAGCATGCGTACAAGTAGCGTGACTTTGTCGAGGAATCTCATTCGCTTTGCAGCAAAGGCACGGCATCCACCGAGGGGCGGACCACTCATACAAAATGTGTACAGTTATTTATTTATTTATTTTTATTATTTTTGACTTTAGATTTTTTTTCAAGGAAGATTTCCGTCACTTTTTGATAAATTTTGATCTATTATCCCCATTTCTGAATTTTTCCAATTTAATTTCGGTTGGTTGTTAATTTTTTACCCGATTTTTTTGTAGGTTTGCTTCTTGATTTTCATGTATTTTTTTAAAAATTATTCTTGTTCTTTTTGGCCGTACAATGGTTTTTCTAAGTGATACCTCCTCGCCATCCACGCACTCGCAAGAATGAGAGACCTTCAGGCCGAGAGGTGCCCAACTGTGGTAATTAGGTGTACACAATTTTTTTTCCGAGCCGGGCACCTCTTCACCTTCACGGGCTCTGATTTTCAGTGGGATGAGTCATCGATTCAATACACACTGCAAACCCAAGGGTGCTGATGTCGCACACTTGCAGGTGTACGAATTAATCCCTGCACATCCACAAGTGTGTGACATTCACACACTTTAATTACCAGAGCATGTATGGACATAAATTCCTCAAAATCTGAGGAGTTTTCCTCCAATTCACGGAGTGTCTCATCACAGTTTTCCCTTTTTCCTCAAAAAGTCAGACATTGTTTTTACCTTGTATTCCTCAAATTGAAAAACACTATAAGCGCCGGTTTTTCGTGATGTCGTATAGGAGGAAAAAGTGATGAAATGCGTTCACAGCAGGACCCCTATGCTGTGGCTTACAGGATGTTTGTCCTGACCGATATCGTTAGAGAGAGGCGGTGCGGACACCTGCCCTGTCCGCCCCCGCCCCGCCGCCCCGCCCCGCCCTGCCCCGCCCCGCCCCTCCCCGCCCCGCCCCTCCCCGCAGCCATAGCGTCACACACCCCCGCTTGCACCTGCCCCCGGGCTGGGGACCGGTGGTGGTGGTGAAGGCGTGGGGGTGACTGCCGCAGGGCATTGCGACACAGCGCGGGCGCGAGATCGTCCCAATTCGACCGTGTAATGCGCGAGAAAAGTGCAAACTTTCGCACATGCTTTTATTTTTCATGTGTATAAATGTTTTTTTGATCACACATGTTGTCATTTATCTATTGTCCAAAAGAATTCAATCACTGGAAAAACAAAGGTAGGACAAGAAGGGTTTTAATGCCTTTACCGAGGCATTAAAAATTAGCACCCCTGCAAAGGCATTAAAACTGCCCAAAGGTGTTAAATTTTAATGCCTTTGGACAATTTTGTGCTTTTGCAAAGGCATTAAAATTTCACACCCCTAGAAAGGCATTAAGTCCTACCTTTGTTTTTCCAGTGATGAAGACGTGTCTCAGATTTGCGTAATGTGGACAAAGCACTGTATAAAAATTGAAAAGTGTAATTTCTTTTTCTTTTCCTTATTTATTTATACGTGGTGAGCACAGTGACGTAGTTTTATTTTTTCACAGCCAGCAGGCCATCAGACGTTTTAGAAAACGATGCATATAGAAGAATCCTTGAAGAAAGGAAATGGAATCGCATGAGTAGCGACTGTCCTACACAGATTACATATACACCGGGTAAACCAAGTGCAAGTGCACGAAAGTGACTTGCACACTTGCAAGTGTTTAAATGACAATATCACACTTTTAAGTGTGAAAGGTTTAAACACTTTATTTAACAGTGTGTGTAGCCGTTCAACACTTGTAAGTGTGCAACTCCATGTTTATCACGTGAAATTATTGAACTCAACTGCCGTGCGATTGCAACTGCTCAACTCCACGGCTGTGCTCTTGTTAGTGTTCGACACGGCAGTTGTGCACCTGCAAGTGTGCAACTGCGCCGGACATAACATTTTCCATGTTGAACACTTCCAAGTGTATAACTGTCGAGTTGAACACTTACAGGTGTAAAATTAGCGACTTAAACACTCGCAAAAACACTCTGGGTTGAACATTTGTACATGTAAAACTGGGAGTTGCACACTTACAAGTGTTTCGCATTTGAACACTTGGTTTCACAGTGTAAAACACACGTGACGATAGACGCTGATGGCAGGGTGTCATGTATTTCTTTCGCTCTGCACCGAGATTGGCGCGAAACGGGCGATACATAAAGAATAAAAAGCAAAAGGTCATGCAGAATCGCGCAAAACCCCGACGACAGGAAGCCTCCAGCAGGAATGACCTGTCGCTGACACATCGTGCCCTGCCAACGCGGCGTAGTGACACGCGACGGGTCCGTGACAGGAAGCCGGGAGAGAGAGAGAGAGAGAGAGAGAGAGAGAGAGAGAGAGAGCACTCCTTTTGTATGATGAACATGATGTCTGCTTCCCACCTTCTTCTCGTCCCGTTCAGAGAAACGCGCCCCATTTGACGTTTGCTTTTGGTGGAGCTGCTGATGTGTCAAATTGATGCTGTGTTCATGCGCGCATGGCACACGCGCACCGAGGAGACTTCCTTCCCCGAACACACTCTCTCTCTCTCTCTCTCTCTCTCTCTCTCTCTCTCTCTCTCTCTCTCTCTCTCTCTCTCTCTCTCTCTCTCTCTCTCTCTCTCTCTCCCTTGCTCCCTCCCGCCGCGGTGCCCCGTGATGCGTGTAAGTGGGTGTCGCAGGGCGTCCGGATGTCGTCAAGCTCGAACTCCACGGGCCACTTGGCATCGACAGCGACCACTCCCTTCGGACTCATCTTCGGCTTATTGCCGGACGTCAGACTGCATACACCGACCGTCTTGCTCTCTCTCTCTCTCTCTCTCTCTCTCTCTCTCTCTCTCTCTCTCTCTCTCTCTCTCTCTCTCTCTCTCTCTCTCTCTCTCTCTCTCTCTGTCTCTCTGGTGCGCGCAAATGCTCGGTACGGGTCGGTGTTCGGCCCCGCCCGCTATATGTGCGCCGCTACGCCCGAGCGGGGATAGTTCGCCATGGGCTCTCGCACGACTGAGCTCTATAAGCGGGGCTGGCATCCTTATAGCACGACAGAGCCCTCTAGAGCATAGCGACGCACTTCGTCACAGAAGAGCGCAGGGACAGTAAATCAAACATCGTGACGAGTGAAACAGGCTTTACACGTCCGGATCTCGAGTTACATCCAGAAAAAAAAAGGGGGATGAGGTTTGACAATCACGTCGAGCGTGCCTTAGGTTTGCAGTCGTTAGATAAGGAGATAAGGAGCACTTTTGGATTTGGTTTTACAACCAGATACGTTACCCACGGGGCCTGGCACTCAAAAGTTTTTTTTTTTTCACCACATTCGGTTCTTTCTTTTTAAATTGTCTCTAGATTCGATTTTTTTAAAAAATTCTTTTTATAAGAGGTGAGCAAAGATCCATTTTTGGAAACTATTTATGAGGGTTCCGGCAAGTACAGTAAAGTTACGACTTATAGTTGTATTTTTAAGAAGATTTTTCGACACCATTTGTTGACTTACAGATTTCTTTGACGAGTAAGAAATTGCTGTGTCTTAATTCATTCATGAGCGTTCCTATATCTACAACTCTGTGTCGTAATCACAAATTACGAGAAAGTCAAAAATTTACGAACTGTACATTTACAACATCAATTGAAAATCACAGATTACGAGAAATTTTGGTAAAGTTAAACTCAAAGTATATTACCAAAAAATCTCAGAAAATTGTGTTTACATGGCACCCTACGGTCCGAGCATGTGGGTTCAGACCCGGGCAGCCCTTGTCTACAAACGCCTTAGGCGGGCGCGCGCGCGCACGCGTGTTCGAAATGTAAAACACACGACGTCGCCTATCATTGTATATTATGTGTGTTTCAGCCCCCTCCCCTCCCCCCGGGTCTGGTCGGCATAATTAGCGCTGCCTGAGTTGGCAGCCTCCGGATATCCTCTGAGCCGCCAGCCCACCGCGCCCCACCCCGCCCCGCCCCGCCCCCACCTGTCTCCACCGCAGCCCGGCCCAAGCCTTCATCCTTCTCAATTGTGAGGAGCGGGCCGGGCGAGCGCGCGTTCGCGGACCACCGCGCACACCCGGGCTGGGCACGCGTCCGCGCCGCCTCTCTCTTTCTCTCCCGTTCGCTCTCTCTCTCTCTCCCGTTCGCTCTCTCCTCTCACCCTCCTCCCCTTAGATGGCTGATTTTTCTCCTTCCCAATTTCAGGTTGATGGGTGCAGGCAGTTTTTGTAAGTGTCAAACAGGTGTTTAGTATATTTCCATTTCACAACACTGGTAAAACAAGTGTTTAATATTGCACGTCAATTGACGTTTAAGTTCAAGTGTGCATTTTCTCAAAACATTGTGACGTTTAACTAGGTTAAACGTCAATTGGTGTTTAAATTTTAAACACTTCCGAAAAGTTCCCATATGGTTTCTATTGATAACATAGAACTGTGTGCGTCTAAGTGTTCAGAATTTAAACGTTTAGCAAACGTTTAAAATGTGCACGTCATGTGATGTGCAACATCATAACTTGCACACGTTGGTGTTTAAATTATGCACACTTGTTTTACCAGTGAAAAGTCAAAAATTGCGCTCTAGTGAGCGTCGGTGAGCGTATTGCACTTTCATACTCTGTCTACTGTCTAATTTCCAAATTTACATCAGTCTAAGAATGGGACTTCGCTCACCATGGCAATTGTCTGAAAAAGATTGTCTAATATCTTCAAGTGTGTGTGTGTGTGTGCGCGCGCGCGCGCGCGCGCGCTCAGAAAATGGAATTTTGTGAATTTTTGCTTGCATTCTATCTATACTTTTCTGAATTTTTCATGAATTTTTCATGATTTTTTCTGAACTACGAGGTGCACTGTTTTCCCCTGCACCTGCAGATGGTGCTGCACCCCCTGCGGTACAGGTGCCGCACCTGCACAGGGGTGGCCGCGCACCCCGCCACGCTCCGCCACGCCCCGTCGCGCGCCGCGGCCCCTGGCGCGGAACGGCGGCGGCGCGCGCCACAGCTGCTGCTGCAGCTGGTCACCCTCCTCCTGCTGCAGGCCGTGCGCAGCCTGGCGGAAAAGGGCGCCAAGTTGAGCTGCAGCTGGGGGTGGCGCGGCGCGGCGCGGGGAGATACCGATCCCTCTCAGCCGAGCCATTCCGCTGCCGGCACCCGTCGGCGCTCTCCCCAAGTGCGAGAGAGAGAGCGTTCTCGGTAGTGTCCTTGAGAGCGAGAGAGACAGAGCGACGAGTGCCGGCAGCGGCACTGGTGGACGCGCGCGCGTGGGGGCGGGAGAGACGCGCTGCCTGCCAGGACCTATGGAGCTTCTTACACTCCACCCCGACGGTCTTGGCTAGCCTACACTGCTAAAAATTTATAGTGAATTCTCAGCACTACACTGTTAAAAATTTATTGTGATTTCCCAGCACTTCCTCGATACGGAACTATTGTGAAATCCCAACACTTCTCTGTAATCAGAAAGGGACCCTTTTGCTGCCTCAAAGTGAAATATTTTGCCGGACAGTCGACCATATTTTTGAAGCCAGTCTATTTTAAATACAGCGGACAGTTGGAAGTTTCCGAAGAGTTGTGATTAAAATACAGCGGACAGTTGGAATTTCCCGAAGAGTTTTGGTTTAAATACAGAGGCCAGTTGTAATTTCCCTAAGAGTTCTGGTTTAAATACAGAGGACTGCTGTAATTTAACGAAGAGTTCTGGCAACTTTTTTCACAATAGAGGTGCTGTGAATTTCCAAAATTTTTCTTAACAGTGTAGTTCGATTCGAAGCAATTATATGAAATCCCTATATACACTCCTTTGTATACACCTGTATTGGAGTCCAAACTCAACAGTTGTGCACTTCCAAGTAATTACCTGCACCGTGCAACACTGCCCTTGTTGAACACTTGCAAGTGCACAATTGTCGAGTTGGACACACCTACAGGTGTACAACTGGTGAGTTGGACGCACGTATTAAACTGTGAGCTAGACGCACGTATTAAACTGTGAGCTAGACGCACGTATTACACTGGGGGTTAGACGCACGTATTACACTGGGGGTTAGACGCACGTATTAAACTGTGAGTTGCACTCATACAAGTGTTGAGTACAAGTATTTTCACAAGTCTTTTCGAGTATGATACAAGACCCAACTGGTCTTTGGTCATGCGGAGGGATCTACAGGAGATAATATTTTCTTGAATTTAGTAAAAAATGCTCTCGACACAGTCAGGTGCATTTTGAGCTCAGATGAAGTACGGCGGACTTATATCAATAACACGCTTTTCTAGGAGTAGCTATCCGTAAAGTTTTAACATTTGAATTTGAAAATGATATAACACTGTTCAAAGTATTTTCATTCCAAAAGAAATATCATTTGAAATAAAACAACAAAAGTTTTTACTTTCGAGATTAAGACCAAGGTAATATTTTTTGTTAATGTTTGTTGTGTTTAAAAATGTAAACTATGAATTCTTTGTTCAGTTTCTACATTTTTTAAAAGTATACCAACAGGTTGTACACTTACAAGGAATTTCTAAATTACACATGCACCGGGCCTTTTTTTTCTTCTTCTTTTTTTTTCTTTTCTTGTTTTTCTTTTTCGGTTTCAAACCGTTCCCTGACACAATATTATTTTAACAGTGCCGAGCGAGCGTGTCAAAGACCGGGATGTGCACTGGTAAAACCAGTAAAACTAAAGCGCAATTGTACGCCTTTTTCAAGCGTACCACACCTTACGCCCTTCTTGAAGCGTACAGCTATGCTCCAAGGCAATTCTCCGCATGCATTTCGATCGGGGAAAAGGAGCGCATGACTTCGTGTGCGTTTGAATAAGGGAGTACGAACTCGTACGCTTCAAGGAAGGCGTACAAGTAAGCTTTAGTTTTACCAGTGTGTGGTTGGTCAGATTCTCATAAACGTTAATCGTCGATCGTTTACATTCACGCAGCACTCATGAAAAATTAAGTGCCGCTTTTTCTTCGTCCTAGTATGTTTCCAAACTACGACGTCGCGTGCCCTTACTTGTAGGACAAGTGATTCAAGGAGCAATATTATAATTTTTTATATATATATTTTTTTAAGGTATCGGAGTTTCCTTCTAATACGAGTCGAAACGTTAGTCAGTTATATTGCCTATATGGGACAAAAATTTCTGGCCCAAGGGATTTTGATAAAATTTATGAATTGTATATTCTAAATGCAAATTCGAGGTTTCATCAAAATCGCTTTTACAGAAATTTTGTAAATTTGATTTAAAGTTCTGGCTTCCATGTTAATGCTCGACTTGTCAGCTAGAATCACCACTAGAAGCAGGAGATAGATTTTCGTGGTGGGGGAGCAGAGCCAACTCGGAGCGAGAGAGAAACCTCTAATGTCTTTGTTCAAAGAAAGCTCTGCTTTAATTTAATTAACTGCACCAAAAAGAGATGACACCACTGAAATTCGCACGTGACCACCGTACCGCCCTTTCGAAACCTACTTCATTTTAACCGGAAAAAAAACAACAAAAAAACAGAGGACTGCGGGGAACTTCTGCCAAACCTCAGAGAATAAGTTCAAATCGTAACGTAAGGGATTGGTGATCTTTTTCATTTGTCCTAAGTTGGCATGCTGTGTCTGAGTAAACCAGGGTTGTTAACGCTAACTAGCGCGTTAGCGGCGCTAACGGCGCTAACGTGGTTTTTCGTTAGCGCTAGCGTTAGCGCGCTAATTTTTCCGGCGGTAAGCGTTAGCGACTAGCGCCGCTAACGCGGTCCATTAGCGCGCTAGCGCCGCTAACGCTAAAAAAAATTAGCAAAACAGCGAACCAAACACACTTTTCTCTTACGCTTTGACGCAATTCACGCCAGAAAACGTCACCGACAGCCCTCCCTACCTCTACACACACACTTCAGGGTTTGCCATCGGGTGCTATTATAGAAAGATTTTTTTCAGTTGTTGGTTTGTCATTCCGTGACATAAGAAATGTTCTTGGCGATAGCACACTCCAGAAAGAGCCCTGCTGGCCATCAACACGCGCTTTTGGCAACAGTAGTGTTAGACCTCTTTAATTTTATCCAATATCGATATGGTAAATTTATTATTTATTTTTCGTTTCTCTTTGATGTCTACTAGTCTGTGTACGCATAAATACATTCTTAATAGTATAAATGTTTTTAATGTTACAATTTTCACATTTTCTCTAAAAGCGCAAGGGAAAACAACGCAAACCAGGTTTATTTAAAAAAAAAAAAAAATAGCGCTAGCGGCGCTAATTTTTTTGATCAGCGCTAGCGCGCTAAATTTTTGGAGAGCCATTAGCGTTAGCGCGCTAGCGCTAACGCCAGTCTACATAGCGTTAGCGTTAGCGCGCTAATGATTTTCGTTAGCGTTAACAACCCTGGAGTAAACAACGCCTTAACTCTGTGTCACGGGCACGGGCGTGCCAGCGGTATCAGGTGGGGGGTGGAGCCGCGGTTCTCACTCCCCACATCTCCACAGGAAGATAATGGCATAGTTGTTCGAGCTCAGCTCTTCTGCACTCGCGCCGCATTTTTAGCTGATGATACCTTAACAGCTTAACTTTAAAACACACACGAAAGTACAAGACACAAGATTTTTCTGGAAAGAGGGTATTGGGGTCTCTCCTCTCTGTTACATTGTTCTACGCTCACGAAACCGTCGAAGTTTTTAAACTTGAACTTCACTCCTTCAGTTCGAACTTATCTACGTTATACTAACACACGTCGCAACGCTTTAATTCTAATAAGTATGAGCTTCATTTAGAGAAGACACCAGTTACAGGGGCGGATTTTGGGGGGGGGGGGGCAAAGGGACAAGTGCTTTGTTACATAATATTACGCTTATTATGGTGAAATTCTCGAATGAGGTGTATAGTTTATTACAGAAGTGAATACCTCCTCAGATCCAGCCGAGTTTCCGTGCGACCGGGCAGCGCCGCGAGCCGGGTCGACACGCTGCGCTCTTTGACTCTTACTCTTAAAGTCACTGTGTTCTAATCTGCACATACCTTAAAATCCTCGCTTCTGCTTGCGTTTCCTAAATAAGGCAATTTTTTACGCTCGCTCCGCTCGCGATGTTTTGCTAATAATACAGAAGTTACCCCATTTGTTACACTTTTTCAGTCCGGCTCGTTTCTCAGCTTTTATCAATTTCATATATTGTTCTTGTTAACCCGCTTTAGAGTGCAGTTTTGAACGATTCCTACAGGACCCGCTCTATTTTGACTCCTACTACGATATAAAATCAAAAATTTTCCTCGCTTCGCTCGGAACTACCTCTTTCTGCCATTCAGCTTATGGATTTAGGTCTACACGGTACGCTTTGATCCTTAAAAAACTATTTAAAAAGTTTCAGTTCCATTGGGAGCACTAATTTCTAAAGCATTACATTTTTAGTCGATTTGTTGAGGGTCCCCTGAAAGTATAGGCAACCTGCACGTTTTCCCCCCTCCTCAGCTGTAAGCTAGATCCGCCCTTGAAGAGTTTTTCTTTCAGTTTTACTACCCTAGTTAAATAACTCCGTTGTCTACCATTATTTCGAGAAATCGTATTTTTTTCGTTTTCAGGCTGGTGCTGCGGTGTGGAGTGTCGCTGCTGTTTGCCGTTCAAGAGGATCACATCCAGTGCGTTTCTCGCCGAAGAGCGTTCGGTGAGTTGCCAGACATTTACTTTTCCCCTGGGTTTACCCTTCTATATTCATGATGCAAACACAACCGCTCCGAGAACATTTGCGTCTGATACGTATAACGCTTGGCGCGCTGTGGGTCTGTCTCTCGATTCTTCAGCGCGCCTTCTTTCACGACATTCCTCTCACTCTCAGCCTGTTGTTGCTGATTTTTTGGGCCCATTTGTCAGTATTTATGCTGCTTACAAACCTTTATAAGGTGCTGACAACTTTTTTCATCAGTTGTATACGCACAAATTCCTTTTTACGTTACTGACCTCTTCTCATTTTATCAGTAGGATACCTGTAAAACTCTATAGAATCAGTAACGAATTAGAACGTATATACATATATTTACTAAGGAAAACAACAACTTTAAGGTCGGAAGGTGTTTGCATTAAAAGAAAACCAACCGAAACATATTTTCTCAACAAGGAGACCCACGCTCTATAAAATAAAAAATTAATAATAAATAAAAAAACGCGGTGAGATTCTCTAGATGGGGGGCCGATCACTTGGGTACCAGCTTCATTACATTTCCTGTGGACCTGGTTAGCGTCCTTGAGCGCTGTCTGCGGCGGACCTTGGCCCGGTACTGCCCCGCTGCTGACTGTTGTTGTTGTTGTTACATCACGGCGCAAAATATCGGACCGGCTAGCTGTATTTGATACGATGATGGGTCAATTGATCGGCTACTACGGTCTGAATTGACCCATAAAGAGCCCCCGCCGGGCCCCGCCCTGCACGCGGGCCTTTGTCGTGTTTGTTGCTTGCTGGGGCGGGGCGGGGCGGGGCGGGGCGGGGCGGGGCGGGGCGCGGTGGGGCGGGGTGGGGCAGCCCTGCGCGGATCACGCCGCCGGGACCACACCGCGGGTCCCCTGTGGCGGTGCTCCATCACCAACGCCCCTGCCAAGCTCAGCCGAGCCGGCGCACCGCCCGGGCGCCCGCGCGCCGGTCACGCAACCGCTATGGTGCCGTACCGCCCCACCCCGCCCCACCCCGCCCCACCCCGCCCCGCCCCGCCCCGCCCCGCCCCGCCCCACCCCGGGGCCCCGAGTGGGGCAGATTTTTAAGTTTAAAAGGCCGCTTCCCTGTGCTCCCCTGCGGCCGCTTCCGCCCCGGTGGCGGCTGAGGCGGGCCGGCGCGCACCTGTTTACCTGTTGGCCGGGGCTGCTCCCGTCGGTGACCGGAAGTCACCACGCATGGACGCTGCGGCGCGCGCTCTGGTGCGGGTGGAGGAGAACAAGATCCGGAGACCTTTCTCCTGCTGCTGCCCCCCCCCCCTCCCCTTGCCCTGCTGCTTCTGCCATAGCAGGTGCGGAAGACGTATATATACGAAGACGGCGAGGTCTTCCTTTGAAATATTTGTCCCCCGGGCGAGGAGTCCGTCACTAGGTTGAGGAGCGTTACACACGATTACCGATCACCAGTCTGATTTCCAAACATTTTTCGGTAAAAATATTTGAAGACATTTTGAAATTTACGTAATTTTTGTCACATTTTGACTTTATATGGATAAAACTCGAAACTTCTTGTGAAAACAACGAAAAGAGGAATTTTTGAATCACTAGTAATTGTCGGACAAAGTGCACACGAGATTACCGAAGAGGTGGGTCCCTTCCCTATATAGCATATGGCCCCCGCGTTGTTGCTGAACACTTTGGACGTCCAGATGATGCCCGAGGGGATCACTCACACAAAATGTGTACAATAACGTTTTTAACTTTTGATCATTTTTTTTCAAGGAAAATTTATGTCAATCTTTGATAAATTTTGATATTTTACCTTGATTTCTGAATTTGTTAAACTTTATTTCGGTTTTTTGTTTATGTTTTACCGATTTTTCGGATTTTGCTGTATCGTTCTTCATAATTTTATCTTGATTTTCTTGTTGTTTTTAAAATTATTTTTTATTATTATTATATTTTTGGGCCGGCGTGCAATGATTTTTTAAAGTGACCTCCTCCTCGATGATGCCTTCCATGGAACGAATGCTCGCTCGTTTCCTGAGTCAATATCGTTTCGGCGTGAGCCTGCTCTGATCGTTTTGTAAGGGTTTGAGGCGGGGCGGGGCGGGGCGGGGCGGGGCGGGGCGGGGCGGGGCGCGGGTTGTCCTTGACCCGCGGGAAGGAGTTTGTCGGCGCCAAGCTGGCAGGCAACGGGAGCCCCGGGAGCGAGGCGGGACGGGAACTCGAACAATATACGGCGTGCCAACAGGTCATTATCAATTCCATTCTTCGCACTCAATGTGGGTGATTAAGTTATTAGGGCAAACAATACATCTCGGACTGCAAACAGGCCAGCCTCTGCCGCCGGCCTGCCAATAGAGAGTGTGGCTTAGGGCCTCGCCTCGTGGTGCCTCCTGCTCTGACGCGGGCTGGTCGCAGGCGCCGCAAGGCGTAATACTTTCACCATCGTGGACACATGATTTTCATATATTAAATGAATAAGCAGGACGAGAAAATGGTAGGACGATTATAATGCCCCACAAACCAGATCGACTTTTCTCTTGTGCTACAAGCTGCATTGTCTTTATATTATTATATATACATATTTTTTTTTAAAAAAAAGAATCAATATTTTTTTCAGTATTTGATATGCTTTTTTTAATATTTTTATTTTAGACCACTTAGTTTTCATCCGCGGGTACCCCTCCCACAAACCTGTTAAAGAAATTCTCATCTCGAGCAGCATAGTAATTTCTCGGTGGATTTTTTCATTGCTAGAGAACGGGTCACGTCGACCATTCATTCTTTTCCCAAGATGTTGCGCGCCGCTGGCTGGTCCTAACGTCGAGGAGGACGAGTCGGGGCTCCCCTCCCCATGACGTCCTGCCGCCCTGCTGCAGGTCCTGCTCGTTGTTGCGATTAGCCGGCTTAAATCTCAGTCCGTCCGCACAATGAGACTGCCGTGGGCGGGGCGGGGCGGGGCGGGGCGGGGCGGGGCGGAGTGCGCTGCGTGAGGCTGAGGGCGCGCTGGTGTTCCCCGTGGGCCGTAAGTTTTCGCTGTGAGGACACTGATGAGACCGCCGCCATGACTCCCACGCAATCTGCCATCGCTAATCGCCCCGCATCGCGATCCAGTGGGCCAGTGAGCCAAGAGCAACGGCTCGTACCGCACCGGGGCGGGGCGGGGCAGGGCTGGGAGGACGGAGGACGATCCGAGCTGGCGCGCGGCGGTTCGAGTCACGCGGCTATAGGTTGGCTCTTACCCTGCCTTGTCTCGTGGAAATCCAGAGCTGTCATTCAGCATCTTTCGAAGGTGTCATCCAGCATCTTTTAAAGGTGTCATTCAGCACCTTTTAAAGGTGAAAAAGTTAGAAAAAAACAAAACAAAAAAAAATGTTCCTATACGAGGGGGAAGCGACTCGGGTAATCCAGTTGACAATAAGAATTGGTCTGATTACTAGAGGCGATTCGGTAATCCGAGGAACTTTGTTTTAAATTTAGGGTGATTTTAGCAAGTTTTAGATGGAAACCAATAGTTATCCGAGGGGTATTCAGGGTAATCCGGGCTATCTGGGTAATCGAAAACTTGATCGAGCCCTTGAACCTTGGCATTATATGAAAACTCTTGCTCCACTGCGTCTGAGGTGTTAAGTTGGTTAAGCTTGAACCTGCGTAGAGGAAAAGAGTGAACACGAGTGTGCTGAGCGCTGGTAAAAAAAGGTCAGCTTTGCACACTTGCTTGATGAGCAAAATTTAAACGATTGGTAAGAAGTGTGCAAATACTACCCTCTCGGCAGTGTTGCCAGAAAGTAAGGCAAAAATTCCGCCCAATACACCTGTGCGTAACGGAACTGTATCTCCGCCTGCCTACTGGGCAACTCTTCTGCACTCGTGCACATATGTTGCCTAGTAGGCAGGCGGAAATACAGTCCCGTTACGTACAGGTGTATTGGGTGGGATTTTTGCCTAACTTTCTAGCAACACTGCCTCTCGGTTACGTAGGTTAGTAATAGTATAGGAAATTATGTATTTAGTGTCTAAAGTTGCACATCAATTCATGTGCAGTTGCCTAAACGTTTTGCGAGGTGTGCAGAGATTGGAGACTACGTGATGTCGAGTCTTGATCGAGGTCAGGTAATGCGCAAAAATTTGCGCAATTGGAAAGCACGACTCCAAATGGGTGTGCAAACATTTTACATTTGTGTTGTACCAGTGAGGTGCCGCCTTCATGTCTCTGTCCCTATCTCTCTCTGACGAGGTGCTAGCGCTACCGTCCGCTTGCCGCTCTCTCTCTCTCTCTCTCTCTCTCTCTCTCTCTCTCTCTCTCTCTCTCTCTCTCTCTCTCTCTCTCTCTCTCTCTCTCTCTCTCTCTCTACTCCACGTTTGGTAGCCGGCCATGCATGATGCATCGCCGCAGCGCTGCTGACAGGCTGCCGCGCTGGACTGCTGGCTGCACTCGCCTGCCGCTGCACGCGCCTCCTGCAGTCCCGCAGGACCGTAGGTCTCAATTGCGTGCGTTCTGTCAGGAGACGTGGAGCCGATACCTACAACCAATAGACACGTACCTCAGGGCCTCCTCCAACGAAGACCCGCGTAGATCGTGGCGCACTCGGTGAAAACAATGTCAACAATTATTGAGGAGGAACGGAAAACTTTGAGGCACTGCAAGACTTTTGAGGAAAAACTCATCCTCAGATTTTGAGGAAGTTACCCTTTTTTAAAAAAATGAGGGAAATTTCCTAATATTTTGAAAGGACTCACTCAAAATCTGAGAAGTTTTCCTCAAAGTCTCGGGGTGCCAGGTGCCACAAAGTTTTCCCTTTTTCCTCAGAAAATAAGACATTGTTTTTACCGAGAGGGCGACCACTCTCCATACTATAGTGAATACAGGATTTCTACTGATGAGATTTCTGTGGATTGCGCAAGATTTCGCCGGATTTTGTAAAGATTTTGTCCGTCAAGATTTCACAATCTTTTGCGAGATTTTACAAAATCAGTTGCCGCCATCCAGTTGAAAATACCAGGTGGCTGATTATCCCCGGGCACATTTTGTATACTATGCAACCCACCCGCACCGCTCCATCCGGGACTGCATACCCATCAGGCGCCGGGGTACCGTCTCCTAGCGCGGACGCTCCGCTCCGCCACTGTTGTTGGAGCCAACGCCCCGAAACGGCACTCTCGCGGTTCGCGCGGTCTGCGGCGGGGGTTACAGGGGGGAGGTTCACGGTTTCGTGGGGGTAAACCGCGAGTCCGCGGTGAAAGCTCGCGGTCCGCGGGTTCTGCCCCGGGGGTATCTCGCTAACCTTCGCGGACTGCGAGCCACCCGCGAGAAGGATCCGCGGACCGCAACCTTTCCCCGCGGAGGATCCGCGGTTCGCTGCTGAGTTGAACACTTGCATGAGATCAGCAGGGATTCGCACACTTTCAGGTGTTGAACAGTTTGCATACTTGGTTTCACAGCGTATGCGAAGCACGTGGACGTGGGTCCTCCCAAGAGGTCCTGAAGTACTCGCCTATTCTCAGTCGGTATTGGTGGCATGCTGTGCCCAAGGCTGTGCCCGAACCGTGCTGCCGCTCTTGTGCGAATATCGATGACGGGTTGGCTATATTTTCGATTTGCTTTTACTCTGAGCTGCCGATAGCGCTGGTCTCCGGTATTCCCACCGCTTTGCCGCTTTGCTGTGGGACTCCGGCTGCTTCCGACGATGGGATGAGTCGAGCCGCCCCATTGGGAATGCGCTTATCGCGCGGTATATGCGGAGCAGCGGGGCGTCCTAAATCAACGGAACGCATAGCGAAACCGCACCAACGTGGTGGAGCGATATATTATTTGTAAGCGGTATCGATGTGCTATTCAAGCTGCGGATAGCGTTATCAATAAGCAGAGCAGCTTATAAACGGTTTCGAAAAAATAACTCTTGTATTCCATTGGTTTTGTCGAGGGGGAAACAACTCTGAATTTTTGTGTACATCTATTCAAAAAAATTCTACCAAATTCAACAAAATCATGGAAAATTCTAAAGTAACTCAGCAAAAATCGGAAACATTCACAAAAAATCACAAAATATTGACGAAACTAAAGCAAATAAAATTCGAAATGTTCAACACACACTAAGAAAAATTATCAAAATTTGCACACCGAAACTCAAGAGTTGTTTTCCCCCTCGGGTTTCGTTCGCTCCTCGTTACGCGTCGCGTTCAGACGCATGGACCTCTTACTGCGCGGAGCGGAAGGGTACGGTGGGACGATGAGTGGGACTAAAGGAGCGTGGTGACCTTTCTCTCACGGTGTAGTGCCGTACGCCGCATGAAAAAGCTGCGCGCGCATTAAGGCCGGACGAGTTGCAGTCCCCTCGCAGCAGTGGCTCTAGTCCGCCCGGCGCGCCCCGCCGACATGGTCGCCGCGGCGAGGGCCAAAGATAATCGAGTATGAATGAATGATGGCGAGATTATCGGCAGATAAGGAGCCTTCCGGCCGGCTGGACCCGGGCTAGACCTACCTGGGGCTAATCGTCAGCGGGGTCAGGCCCGACGGACCGGCAGGTGCCCGTCAGGCCAAACCGTACACTCTCAGACTTGGACTGATTTCTTTTCTTTCTTAGAATTCATCAAAGTTTATACGCAGCAAGATTATTGAAGACTTTGTTGCGTATTCTAAAGATTTTTGCAAGTGATGTAAGTGATGAAAACTGAAACTGCCTTGAAAATAGAAAGGAATTCTTACATGGTAGTGTAAAAATTTGTCAGCAGCTGACAAAAGTTTCTACGCAGCGCAAATTCTGATGTAGAAAGTGGGGGGGAAATGTAATGGAGTGACATTGAATTGAAAGAGAGAAGTGTTCGAGAGCGGATCATCCTGCCCTGCCACCCCTTCCCCTCAAAAAAGAAGAAGAAGAAGAAATTTACATTATTGGTCTCTTTTCTCGCCCGAATAATTTTTCAAGATTACTAGTTCAAGCTGTAGCTGACGCTGTATTGACACAATATTTCGTGTTTCGATGTATCATTTGCAAAGATATATTCAGAAAGAGTGAGAGGGAAGAAGAAAAATACGTGCGCACAAAAGAAAATTCTCGTCTGAGAAAAAGAAATCTGGTGTACATTTTTTTTTGCGGGAATATATTGGCGCAGCTAATTTTTAAGCTACGGTGCTTATTCTCTAGGTACCCTTCGGCAATTTATTTTCCCGCCGTTTGAAGGTTTTAGCGTTTTGCTGAACGAGTTTTATTTGTTTTGTTTTGTATTGTTTTTGCGTGTACGAGAGAGGAGAGAGTGGGGAGATGAGATGCCCGAAATTAGAGCAGAACCGCATACTTTGCATCATCCTAATCGGTATTGGTCAATGGTGTGAACCTCTCGACCGGGGCTGGGGGGGCCGGGGCCGGGGCCGGGGCCGGGCTGGACCGGCCCGCTGTGCTGTGCGGTGCCGGTGCTGTGTCCGATGCTATCACAGAGGCTCGAGCCCCCCCGAGCCAGCACCGCGCCGCGCCGCGCCGCGCCGGTGCCCTCAACTGAACCCCACCGGCAAGAATCTGCTCTAATTTGTTCTGGAGGCGAAGCTATCCATTTTGCGCACGACAGCTACAGATATCTCCGCCCCGTCGGGACATCAGCGCGAGCGCGCAGCGGCCGGCGGCGCGGCGAGCGGACCCCACCGCCCGCCCGCCACGCCACGCCGCGCACCGCTACGACTGCCAATAATCATAAACAGGCACTTCCTCGCAGACTGTGACGCGGTGGCGCCGCCTGGTCCGGCTGGCGGGGCGGGCTCGAGAGTCACCGCCTTCAATAAAAGGGTGTGAACTGCTCTTGTCGTCGTCGTGTGAGGGATGTTGCACGATGACTGCCGTAACCGCGCGGCTCCGGCGCCGCAACACCGGCGGAAACAAGGCGGTGGGTTATGCGCGAGGTGACGCTGCGCCCTCTAACAGACCTTAAGACGAGATCTTAGCGCATTTTTTTTTTTTTTTTTTTTTTTTTTTTTTTAATTTTTCCACCGCGGGCGTCAAACTTTCTCTCTTCTTTTTATGCACTTGCCTCCCGTACTCACCTGCTGCTACAATCATCACTATACTTCCCGTGTTAATGCCAGCCTGCCACCACTGGCTCGACACTGCACGCAGAGCAATTGTTTATTTTTTATATTCGCTCGCCAGTCTAGTCTGCTCTAGCTAACTGATAATCGATCATGAAGTAAGCAAACATATAAACCGTTCGGTACAAGCTCTCCATTTTCCCCCTCAAAAATATCAAAACTTAGCTCTCACGAAATGGCGGTCATTTTATGAAAATAAATTTGAAAATCTGTTTGGGACAACACGCGTTTCTAGTTCGGGTATTTTCTGGCGACGAACCACTTTTCTGGCATGTCAGAATAGCATTCATCATCATTCGGCAGAATTTTGTTCTCTTGATCGCTGTACCCTAATGTGTTTTTATTTTTTTGCGGTGAGCTGGTAGCCTTCTCTCCGTAGTGCCACCGTCACGAGCACGACCATCAACACCACCCACCGGAAGGTGGCGTGTAGGCTGACCTATCGAGGGGGACCGTGACTCCTGAGCCGATCGCTCCAGATAGGAGATGATTGCTAATGACAAGGCGTTGCAGTGATTCACCCGCGGGATTGGTGGTATGGTGTGGCCTGTGTACGTAACGACTACCTGTCGACTACCGTCTGTTTGTTTTCAGCAGCGCTGCTCCGGGCAGCGGGCGCCTGCCATCAATATCCAGGCGAATCGCACCCTGTGTGTGTGTGTGAGAGTGTGTGTGTGTGTGCGTGCGTGCAATCTGCAGGAAGCAGGACTGCGCGGGGGAGGTGCGTAACATCTTTTGCTCTCGCATGCAAACGAGTAACAACATTACAATTGATTCTCCACACGTTTGGTAAACTCGAGTTAGTTTGCGAGGTCCGTCGTCGGGAGTGTTAATTACACTGCAATCACATGCATTGAAAACGTTATATGCACGAAAATAGCCAGCTGCGATATGTAAACAAAACATTCCTAACTCGCACACACACCAACATTTATTTTAAAAAAGAGAGAGAAAAGAACAGGAAGAACCATTTAAACCGTTGGAGTACTGAAACATTTAAAAAAAGAGGGGGGGGGGGCGACTCGATGCGCGCGAACAGCAGGGCGTCTCCTTTTCGTCACACGTGGGGGGGCTTAAATGTCGATGCCACATGACCCATTGCCAGCCGCCCCAAAAAGAGCAGAGTGAGCCACCGGGGTCGGCAGCACAACAGCCGAAGCTCATAACCCCGGTGAGTGAAATCCCAGGGTCCCGCAGGGTCGGGGTTGGCAGAGAGTGCAGCCCCAGTCCCGAAAAATTACGCCGCTGGCAAAAACCTTGTGCAATCAGAGTTGCGGATGAAAGGATGAAAAGTCGTTGAAAGCTTCGTAGTTAAATGCGATGAAATATAGAAAACTGTAGGACAGGTACTGTAGTTTGGTCCAGACCAGAAGGACATCTAAAACTAAGAACGGCATTTTTCACAGTGTGGAAACAGGTTTTCTAGGAACAATAATAGTTTATCAGCAGGGATCCCCTTCATTTCCTTTCATTTACTTTTTTGGTTGGAAGGGGGTGGGATGGGGTGCGGGGGTTGAAATAAACATTTTGCTTGCGAAAACGCAATTGCGAACCTCTGACGATTTTTCACGCACTTTGATCAAAGTGTCCTTTTTTAAAACGTCGTCAAAAGACGAGAAACGCTGGTATCGCGTACGGATTGATCTCGGACAAAGCCCTTTACGCGGCTGAAGCGCAGCGGTGCCTACCGTAGCGGCCCGCGCGGCCGTGTTTGTAGCTGGCCCCCTGGAAATTACAACCCTTTGTGTTGGTGCGCATCAGTTTGGAGCTTTGCGACGTACATCTGACATGTCCTGCTTTCACTGAGGGGCCAAAATGTTATTACCGCGCAGCGCTGCCTTCTTCGTTTTGTTCTTTCAATCCTCTCCTCCTCAGCTGGACAACTCACACACGTACCCACACGTACGCACGCACACGCGACCTCAAATCTCCCGTCCCTCCTCCTCCCCCTCCTCCTCCTCCTCTTCCCCCTCCTCCTCTTCCTCCTCCTCCTCCTCCTCCTCCTCCTCCGTCTCCTCCTCCTCCTCCTCCTCCTCTTCCTCCTCCTCCTCTTCCTCCTCCTCTTCCCCCTCCTCCTCTTCCTCCTCCTCCTCCTCCTCCTCCTCTTCCTCCTCCTCCTCTTCCTCCTCCTCCTCTTCCTCCTCCTCTTCCTCCTCCTCCTCCTGCTCTTCCTCCTCCTTCTCCTCCTCTTTCTCCTCCTCCTCCTCCTCCTCCTCCTCCTCCTCTTCTTCCTCCTCCTCCTCCTCCTCCTCCTCCTCCTCCTCCTCCTCCTCCTCCTCCTATTCCTCCTCCTCCTCTTCCTCCTCCTCTTCCTCCTCCTCCTCCTCTTCCTTCTCCTCTTCCTCCTCCTCCTCCTGCTCCTCCTCCTCCTGCTCCTCCTCCCCCTCCTGCACCTCCTCCTCCTGAGCGCGTGTTGAACTGTCACGAGCGCGCGGCGCGCGCGCAGGGAGTGACTGTCAGTGACACTTGACAGTTGTCAGGAGGCGGAGCCGCGGCGCGACGCGTGCCGAGCGCCACCTAGCCTAACGTGGACTGGATGTTGTGACCCAGTCTAACGTGCGCTTTGCGGGAAGTGTTGTCGCGGCTTACAAGGACGTATACACTCACGCCTTAACGGTTTTACTGGAAATTTTTCATTTGGCATTGTAACATAAATGGCATTGACGCAGGCAAGCTTATGGAATGGAAGCAAGAATATTGAATTTTACACGCGTCTCGCTTGATTTGGAGGCCCTCCGCGAATGAAATGTGCTTGTGAGTGGTAAATTTTGTAGATGTGTTTTTCGACGGGGCTGTTTTGAAAAAAAAAATCTATGTGATTGTGTCTTTGCTGTAATGAAAGAACAAAAATAATCCGAAAGGTATAGAAAACTGACTCTGTTTTTCCAGTTCTGGATTTTCCTACCAAAAAGACCGCAGTGCCCTATATCTTTTCGCGATTGTTGTTGTAGAATTATGTCTTTTTAATTTTGCAAATGAAGGAATGATGATATTGAGAGAAGGCAGCGGCGGGACCCGACGGCGTGGCATGCGCGCATGCGCGCGCGGCGTTCCGATCGGAATCTCGATATTGTCTCCGATTATGCGCACATCTGAGTGGCGGGCGCGAGGTGTCTCCGAAAACGACCGTCATCCTCGACACGCTTATCTCACTCGAACGCAACCCCCGCTTATTCGCCTGTCAGACGGACGGAGACAGAGAGAGAGAAGAATATCGCGCGACGCACTTTCTTCGTTTCGGCAGGTGCCCCGTCGGCGGCGGATTAAAAAAAAAAAAAGCGCGCGTCTCGCCACGCGCCGCCACACCATCACGCGCCGACTGCGCGAGTCTCGCACGAGTCAGACGCGCCCTGCCGCTCCAGTAAGGTCACGTGGTATACTATAACTGGATAAGTACTGTCCGAGTATGAAAACGCGCGACCCTGTGCGGCAACGGGTACGCCCGTAGTGGTAGCCTAGCCTGTCAACATGGCACCGCCCTCTCCCTCTCTCTCCCTCCCTCTCTCTTTCTCTCTCTCTCTCCCTGTCCGTTGTTGACACGGTGAGCTAATAACAATATTCAATCTTTTATTGGTGAGGCGCTGCAGCGCGCTGCTCCGTGCGGAGGCGTTGGACGTTGCGAGACTCTTGTAGCATATCATACCGTCGTCGTTGCCTTTATTACCCCCTCCCCCTCTCACCACGCCTATTCCTCTCTGCCCGCTCTTCTCTCTCTCTCTCTCTCTCTCTCTCTCTCTCTCTCTCTCTCTCTCTCTCTCTCTCTCTCGCTGTGACCTGCCGTGCGCAACCACCCGCCCACAAGTCTGCCGAGGTGGAAAACACTTTTACAAGAGTAGTACAATGAAGATTTTCTCTCCCCTACCCTACTCGTCGCACATCCTCCGGTGCTGAAACAGTAATATCCGATACGAGGGGGGATGACTCATGCAAAATGCAAAAAATGTTTTTTTTAATAATTTAATTCTTCTTTTGATTTTTAAAGGAAAATTTCGGTCACTTTCTGATGAATTTTGGTCCTTTCCTCCTATTTCTGACCTTTTTATTTATCAGGTTTTTGTTCATTTGCTCTTGATTTTTCGGAAGTTTTTTTTTTGTTTTCTGGATTTTTTTTTGCGGGTTAATGAATTTTCAAAGGCACCCCTCCCCCTCGATCCGGTGGTCCTACCCTTTGGCATTCGCGTTGAAATTCAGCGAACTGAGATGGATATAGGCGTGCGGTTTCTGCGGTTTGATGTGACCGCTCCACGAACGGTCTGGCTGCCTTGTGCCGCATCACTCTCGGGCCCTGCAACTAAGCCATAGTAAAGCTAAAAGCTAGCCCGCAGGTTGTGCCATCCTGGCAGGGCACGTAATCGCGTGTGCTTGTGCTGCTGACGGGGGAGCTGCCAGCCCTGTAGCAGGAAACATCAAGGACTCAGAATTGTGGAAAGCCACACCCTTTTTTTTTTATTTCCCTGTGTCTTAACGCTCCTACAGCCTTGTTGCCAACGGTATGGGAGTGGTCTTCTAGTGGATATACCACCGATGTGACCTGGTCACCCATTTACAAGCTTATCTCGACACCTTAGACTGAAAGGCACGCAGTTCAGCCGCGCGTTCCGAAAGGCACGCAGTTCAGCCGCCCATTCCAAGACTAACGCAGTTCAGCCGTGCGGTCCGAAAGACACGCAGTTTACCGCTCCAGACATAGGAACTGCGTGAGTCTTGGATTGAGCGTCTGAACTGCGTGTCTTTCGGAGCGCGCGGCTGAACTGCGTTAGTCTTGGAACGGGCGGCTGGACTGCGTGCCTTTCAGTCTAAGGTGTCGATCTGTAGTGATGAGACTATCTAGAAGTCACACCGAAGAATTTCTCATGGAGTAGAATAATTTTGCATGTGATGTCATTAAAATTTTGTCTACTGCAGTCCCACCCCCCTCTTCCCCCAAAAATAAAGTCGATTATAACCATAAAAACGAAGATTTTAGATCGAAATTTCTCAAAATTGGCGAATAGCTTTGAAGTGGCACTGCAGCAGATTTAGTTCTACCTCCATGCCTATTTTCATAAAAGTCGTTAATGAGATTGCCAAATTTACTCTAGGGGCCGTGCTAATAAAAATAAAAATATCGCATCCGAAGATGATACTTTTTAAGGCCACTTCGTGCCTAAAAATCCACCCGAAAGCGTGGTTACCATACAATGCGGCCGGCTTGGCTTATTTCGGACACAACCTTCATTTAGAGAAAGTTATTCGACACAGTTACTTACACCCGGACACAAATAGCCACGCCGCCCCACCGTATACTTTTCAATGATTCCCCGATGGCCCGAATTGATTTCTAATGGACACCTTCCACCATGGAGCTTCACTCCTCATAAATTCTGTCGGGTCAGTAGGAGGAGCAGCAGGGAAGAGGGGGAAAAAAAAGCGATGTAATAAAAGAAGGCGGAGGAGGTGGCGGCGGACGTAAGAGAGGAAGGCGGTGCACCGCTGCGCCAGCAGGGGACGCACGGAGGAAGGCGGCGGTGCGCCGCACTGCGCCGCTGCACCGTGTTCCAGGCTTGACCGTCGCAAATCACGATCATCAGCCAGAGGCGTCCGCGCGGGGCGGGCGCGACTGCCGGCAGCAGCGCCAATCTAACGGTAGCCACCCCAACACAGCGCACCCCATGCAGCGCTCTCATCTGTCAGCTCTCTCCCTCTCTCTCTCTCCCTCTCTCTCTCTCTCTCTCTCTCTCTCTCTCTCTCTCTCTCTCTCTCTCTCCCCCTCTCTCTTTCTCTCTCTCCCTCTCTCCCCCTCCCCTCTCTTTTTCTCTCTCTCTCTCTCTCTCTCTCTCTCTCTCTCTCTCTCTCTCTCTCTCTCTCTCTCTCTCTCTCTCTCTCTCCCTCCCTCTCCCCCCCTCTTTTACTCTCTTTCTCTCTCTCTCTCTCTCTCTCTCTCTCTTTCGCCTTCTCTCTCTCTCTTTCGCCTTCTCTCTCTCTCTTTCTCTCCCTCTATTACTCTCTCTCTTTCTCTCCCTCTCTCTCTCCCTCTCGCCCTCTCTCTCTCTCTCCCTCCGCAGGTCTCCCGCACCACGGTCGTCGGTGCGTTACATAGAGGCAGCGCAGCAGACAACTTCTCACCCGTTTCAAGGCTAGGTCGCGCGTTGCGGCGCCCGCCACTACCACTACTGTATGGTGGTGGAGGCGGGGTCGGCAACTTGCTGGACCGAAATAACATATTATCGCACCGCGCGAGCCTCGGCCGCGAAAAGTGTGCGAGGTTATAATCGGGACCATACCGTACACTGACGCGGCGAGACGCAGCGACGGAACGCGCGCGGGAGAGGAAATGCCCTCTCGCTGCGCAGAAAACAACAACAACAACAGCAATAACACAACAAACGGCGGCGGCAGTAATAATAACGTAATCACAACAATAATAAATGGACCAAAATTTCCCTCGACGACGACGTATGGGAGCCCCCCGTCCCGCCGGCCGCCCCGCCTGATGAGGACCCGGGCCGGGCCGGGCGCCGAGGTCACGGGATGAGTAGCACCTTCATCTTCGGTACTTTCTCCCCTCCCGCCCCGACCTATCACCGATCATTCCGATGGGCGGAGGGGAGGGAGGACATTACATCTTCAAATTAGGCTGGACTAAACACCTCGGCGGCCGGGCCGGCCGGCAGGCTAGTTGCCGCGCTTCTGTGTGCGCGATGTGTCGTGTCGTCTGCACTTGCACAGGCAGCGCGGGACACCTTCTGCGCGAGTCTTTGGTTGTTCGTTTTTGTGTGTTTTTTTCTCTCTCTCTCTCCCGTATCTGTATTTTATTTTATTTTTTTCAATTTTACGCCACTTAAGGTCAAGTAATTCGACGCGTCCATCCGGAACCAAAAAACGCTCGGGTAATGTGAGGCGTATGCAACGCCGCACAGCAGTGAATGTATGTGCTTGTGTGTGTGTGTGTGTGCGTGTGCGTGTGTGTGCGTGTGTGCGTCGGAGTGAAGAATGCATTGCTTTTAGTGCGTCTGTCAGGGCCGCGGGCCGCGCTGCGCTGGGCGGCATGATTCAGCTCTGGCACGTGATACGGTTTCCAGCAGCCGCGGCGGCAGGAAGGCATCTCTAGTAGTCCTGCTGCAGCAGCAACCTGTCGCTAGAGGACGGGTCACGCGCGTGCTGCCCCGCTGATCCTCTTGCTTGAGGGGAAGCACTGCAGTGCTCCAAGTGTACGAACGTCACTCACACGCTCAGGGGAGTGATTGTTGTCAGTCACACGGCTATCGGCGTGAGACAAATCCACTCACATTCTCCCAAAGGGGGAAACAACTCTGAAATTTTTGTACACCTCGTGATTTATAAACATTCAGAGAAATTCAAGAATTTTTTTAAAAATTAAGGTAAAATTTAAGCAAAAATTTACACCAAAAAATCAATGAAGATACAGTGCAATTCAAGTAAATTTACAAAATTTTTGCCCCGAAATTCAGAGTTGCTTCCCCCTCGCATTCCTCCCTCTTTTCTTACACTTGTGAACCATTGCTTTTTCACTAACTATACAAGTGTGTGGATGGCTTTGCCGCGCACACACACACACACAGAGGGGTGTGCATGATTTTTCTCCCGCACTCGAAATCTTCGTCAAAATGTGGATTTCCTCGCGATTTCTCGGCTATAGAGGGGGTGTGACACCCTTGCTGGTCAGCCGAGGGGTCCTTCGCCAAAAAACATCAGTGTACATTCTTTAAAAAATTACTATACTATCAGAAAAAATCAGGGAAAAAATCAAGAAAAAATAAATCAGTAAAAATTAAGTAAAATATTGGTGTTCGCTTGAATTTTTCGTCTAGGGCCCCTCGTTTGCGGCCACCGTCGCACGTCACAACAGAGGAGACCGTGACCGCGCCGAGGATGACCTGCAGGTCTGCCGCCCTGCTGTGCTTCCCTGGCCGTCCCGGCTTTGGTCGCGACACGTTCAACTCGCCACCGAACGTATTAAGTTAAATGGAGATTAATGTCAGGTCGTGAAGAACGGCGCGGAATTAACCAGAGGGGCGTCCGGCCGGGGCCGGGGCCGGGGCCGGGGCCGGGGCCGTGGCCGTCTGACCCCGGCGCGCCCACGCGCGTCAGCGGGGAGTGCTGGACCATATCGGACGCTCAAAGTGAGTTCTTGTTGAAGAAAGTAACAGGAAATAGCAGGAATAATGCGTCTATACCGTTTTGTCACCGAGAGCGTTGAGCGCGACTGTTTTACTAATTTCTTACCAGTTCGCATTCTATGTCAAGTCTAGCTCTACGTTGAGGGGTCCTTAACTGAAAAAGAAAAACCAAACAGGAAAAAATCAGAAAAAATAGAATAAAAATAAAGAAATATGTGAAAATCAAGAAAAATCTGGAAACACCAGAAGAATCTGAAAAATCGGGGGTCGCTTGAATTTATAATGAAGGCGTGCTCATGGAAGCTCGTGAAAATAGTGGGAGCTCCCTTTGCGTCCTCTAGGTACCCGGTACCTGCTGCGGGGGGCAAAAGGGCGGCCGGCCGGCCGAAGGGCGAGGTGAGGGCGCGAGTCTTAAGGGCGAGGGACAGGGCCGGACGTG
Organism: Frankliniella fusca; assembly: GCA_029379305.1. NCBI lineage: Eukaryota > Metazoa > Arthropoda > Insecta > Thysanoptera > Thripidae > Frankliniella > Frankliniella fusca. Next base: position 866,278 of record JAHWGI010000256.1, on the reverse strand, counting down.
TGGGAAAGAACGCAACTCAGCTTTCTCCCGCTTAGCCAGCCACATTGACACCTCTTGGAAGGGACGGATATAATTCCTCTCGTTTTTTTCCTACTCTCTTTCTCTCTATCTCTCTCTCTCTCTTGCTCTCGCTCTCTTTCTCTTTCACCTCTCTCTCTCTTTCTCTCTCTTTCTTCTTCTTGCTGGATATTAATGCTTCGGATTGGACGTGACACAATTTGTTATTCCATTGAGACGCTCGGCATGGTAATGACATTGTCAGTGTCGGCGAAGGTCTCAGTAATTACCGGTGACCTGGAGGAGCGATATGTCCAAATGGCCTGCACACGCACACACATATACACAGGCACCCCCTCTCTCTCCCTCTCTCTCCCTCTCTCTCCCTCTCTCTCTCTCTCTCTCTCTCTCTCTCGCCGTCAAATGCAGCGCACGCTCGGCGTGGCGGGGGTATTGTTAGTTTAGTCACGTCCGCTATTAGCGACACATACACGGATACATTGCTCAGCGGCCCACGCGGCTACCGGGTGCTTACCGGCGGCGGCGGCTGCAGCGCCCGCCCAGACCAGACCGAGGGGCCCTTCACTATAAATTCAAGCGCACACCAATTTTTCTGATGTGTTTCTTGTTGTTTTTTTCCCCCCCTTGATTTTTAATGATTTTTTCCCCGATATTTTTTTACCGATTTGATTTAAGGATGCACATGGATAAAATATTATAATTTTCTTTTTGAGTAAAGGACCCCCTAGACCGGACCGCGCGCGCCTGTTTCCGCTCCGCGCCCTCGACATCGCTTCGCCCTCGCTTCGTCAGTAAGTGGACACTCTGCTGCTGCTGCTCCGCTCGGGATGCGTCTTCACGCGTCCCCACTGCCCGCCGTCCGCGACTCGAATGGACTTGGATCGTGGAGGGAGGAGACAACTCCGGAATTTTTGTACGCCTCGGAATTCACAAAACTTAAGGAAAATTTAAGAAGAAATTTAGGAAAATTCAGATAAATTTGCAAAGTAAGTTAGGCAATTCAGGCAATAATTCAGGAAAAATTCAATGAGAACTAGCAAAAATTCACAAAATTTGGCGCACCAAGATTCGGAGTTGTTAACCCCGAGACTTTAATCCTGCCGGTTATCCGTGTCGGTTTCGCCGTCTCCCCTGCGTCTCCTCGCGCACTAGCAGCCGTTCAGACGGGCGGGATTGAAAACCTCACACTCGTGAGCGCCACCGAAAACAAACGACTGACAAAATCAGTTAGGCTGGTGGCCTTGCGCGCCCAGGGGGAGGCGGTATTGATCGTAGGCAATCTATCTGTTAATCAATCAAAAAACTCCGAGCTGGAGGAGAAAAAGGAAGATGAGGAATTGGGGGGGGGGGGGGCATAAGGGGAGAGAGGAAGGTCGAACCCTTCTCGGAGCAATGTGTCCCGCAGGGGTGAGGTGGGGGGCCAGGTGTTAGCGAGGGGTCAACCCGGGCGCTTGCATGACTGACAAGTGTGAGTGTGTGAGAGAGTGAGAGGGAGGGAGAGAGAGAGAGAGGGAGGGAGAGAAGGGGGTAGCAGCGGAAAGGAGAAAGGAGTGAGATGAGATATGTGGACCCCGGGACGCCCCCGGGCGGCGGGGCGCGGTGGGGCGCGGCGCGGCGAAGCCGGGTCCCCCGCCCATGCTTCGGTCTGGCCTGACCGGGGCCGGGGCCGCCGGGGCCCCAGTCCCAGGTACGTGCTTCACAATGCTTGAGCCCGGCCGGCTGTATCTGAAAGATGATCAGTGCACTTACAATACCGCAGCCAGCATGGGTCCCAAGTACAGAGCGACAACTTTCTCTCTCCCCCGAAAAGTATGACAATTATTACTGCTTATTTGCGTTTGCAGGACTCTCGCCGGAGACCAGGCGCTTTGTGGGTCCTTTATTTATTGGAATCCTTGAAATTAGAAAAACGTCGTTATGTAAATTCAGTAGAGGTAGGTACCTGTTCACCGCCCTTGGCCGTAGAATGCCGGGCGACGCGGCGGAGTCTGCTTCGCTGGCGCGTGCAGTATGAAAAATGTGAGGTCTATAACTCGTCTAATATAGGCTTGACCCAGGCGACCGTTAACGTGCTCATTTATCATTTATTTACTTTCGTCGGCGAAGAAAAATGGGACTTTCTGCTTGAACTCGGTAAAGTTGCTGCTGGCGTCTCTCCTCTGTACCTGTACGATGAGGCATTGAAAACATCATCGGAACACGAAGTAGGGGTCATGAGGTTTTTCCTTGAATACTTACCAGAAGCTTCTATAGCGTTATAAAGTAAAATCAGAGGGTTATTTCCGCGGTAAACAAACCATCGACAGCGGTTAAAAATAAATAAATTTTGGGGAGTTTCAGCGGTCAGTGTTTTGAGCCCTGACAAAATCTGAGTTGCTGGCGGGTGGGTGTTGGACTCGCTTGGAGCGGCCCGAAGCCTGGCCCGTTACGATTAAGGTCCTCACTGCCTTTATTGTGACACCTTATCCCGACTAATGCATACCGGCCACGCGCAGCAGGCTCATCCGACTGGAGGCCGGGGTCGGGAATGTGGCCGAATCTGCCGTGTCTTACCTGCCGTATGCTGTCGGGACACACGGCGCCACCGCGCTGCTTTAAGGCCGATTTGTTCGAGGGGCCAACCACCTTGGGAATCATGTGCGTACACCGGCCTGGGAATAATCAGGACAAAAAAAAAAGTCGATATAAAGTGTGAATTTTTTCTGATTTTTAGGCAACGAAGTTGCCTTTTAAAATCAGTCGAAACGTTAGTCAGTTGTTTTACATTACCCCTATGGGACAAAAGAATCTGGCCCAAGGGATTTTGATAAAATTTACAGCAGTTATAGAATTGTATATTCTTATTTCAATTTCGAAGTTTTATCAAAATCGCTCTTACAGAAATTTCGGAAATTTGATTTGAAGTTCTGGTTGCTCGACTCGTCTGCGGAGCGAAAGGGAAACCTCCACAGTCTGCGTTCAAACAAAGCTCTGCTTCAGTTAACTGCGCCAGAAAGAGATGACACCACTGAAATTCGCACGTGACCACCGTACCGCCCTCTCGAAACCTACTTCATTTTTACCGAAAAAATAACAGATCGCCAACCTCAGAGTCAGTCCTCAATTCATGTTTTCAGTCACAGATAAAAATTAGTCTGCCTCTGTGTTTCCTGTCAATGCGTAGAGGCTCCCATAATTGTTTGGTAAAAGCCTGCAACATCATTTTACGTCGTTACTTAATCTAAAACTAGCAAAATATATTTTGAGTTGGTTTGAGTGGACACCAAGGCGGCATTGTTTATAGCTGGCCCGCTCGGCGCCATGTTTGTGCTGGAAATGTGAGGCGGATAAAATTCACGATTTGGGCTCTCACAGAGAGTTTTGACCTAATATTTTTAATTTCTATTTCATTTAATGGTAAGTGTGTGGCAAATGTGAAACTAGAACCCTTTAGTTCTTGGCTGGTGGTTCGATTCAGTGGTTGTCAAGGCGCGTTGTTGACAGCTGGCCCGCTGGGCGACATTATGTGCGCCCGATGTCTGGCGAATAAAATTCATGATTTGGCTATCACCAATAGTTCTGGCTTTATATTATTAAATTCTTTTTGACTTTGAGGTAAGTGTTCAAACCAAGGGGGACGTTTATCGCGTTAGCGTTAGAATTTTATATTTTTATTTCTTGACGATGGCCCGCTCCTGGCCGCAGCCGATCTTGCCCAAGTGAGAAACGTTTACAAGGCGAATTGAATGCGTTAATAGTTGTTGTATACCTCACTGTGAAAAATATTTCCGTAGATGTACAATATATTTTGTAATTCACTATGTACAACATATCTCGTACATGTACGACTTTACACTTACGGCTTTGTTGGCTCACCAATCGATTCTGAGTTGATACGCATAGTTATAAAAAGTTTACAATATGAATCGTAATTGTACAAGACCTCTCATGGAAAATTTTCCCGTACCGGTAGAAGAATTTCTCACAGTGCTGCAGATAACGTTTTGGTAAGTTTGACTTCAATCTCACTGTTAAAAGCTTACGGTGAAACCTGCACCACTGTAAGTTACGGTGCATACTCACCGTAACTTACAGTGAATATACGCCGTAACTTACAGTGGTGCAGGCTAATCGCCGTAGCTTACGGTGAAAATGCACCGTAACTTACAGTGGTGCAGGCTGCTCACCGTAGCTTACGGTGCAAATTCACTGTAAGTTACGGCGAATATGCACCGTAACTTACAGTGGTGCAGGTTTCACTGTAACTTACAGTCAAATGCACCGTAAGCTTTTAACAGTGCTGGTGAGCAGAATTCTTGAAATGGTTTACATTTACGAGTATCTTTTGCGTAAATAACTCTTGTTCCTTCGTATTGAACCTCCGTCCTCCGTGAAACTTAACAAAACGATTTCTGCAGGTCTACAACTGCTATTTTCTCATTCATTTCGGCTGTGTAACATTTCATTCAGCGAAACTGAATAGTTAAATTCGCTTGGTGTGTTAAGGGCGCCTTGACGCGAGTTAAGTCTCGAGGTGGACGCGTGAGCCGCAGATCCATCGGCCTTGTTTTGTTGAGTGCAGGTCCCAGCCAGCCTAGAACCACGACAGGGATAGGACTGGGCACTCCCACCTCAAACGCGCTCCGTTTTGTCGAAGGGGGCGGCGCCTCTCCCTCAGCCTTCTTCTGTTGAGTGGAGGTCCCAGCCTAGAACCATAGAAGGGAGGACTGCGCACTCCCACCTCGAACGCGCTCGGTTCTGTTTATAAGGCGGCGGCGCCTCCTCCAGCTGACTGCGAATAGTGCCAGTTCCGAAGGCGAGCCAAGCCGAATCGGCATTGTCGCAGGTACTCGCCCGCTCGGCCCCTCGCTGCCCCTCTGCGCGGCGCGCAGGGGAGGAGGACCGGAGGACCGTGACTGGGGAAAAGGGGCTGTTGATTCAACTCATGTACAGTAGTTCTAAAATATCTTTTGGAAGAACAAACAAAAATGTGAAAGCAGTGTTCTAATATTCGTTGCACTACGCGCCCTTACTTCAAAAATCAAGCTGATCGAACAATTTTTACTGAGAGACTAACTTCTAAATCGTTTGAGCTAGAGAGCTCAACTTTTGCATTTGATCCGCTATACTAGTGACGCTGATCAAACCGTGAGATAAAATAAATTCAATAATATAATCCAAAAGGCTGGAAATTTTAAAGTCAATGCTTCCACGCATATAAACCATTCGCCTAAGTATTTCATGAAACTAAAACATTAACGTACTTCGTGCCTATTAGGATTTCGTAAAATCGTATTTTTTTTTTCTGAGTTTTTTTTTTCTGATTTTTTTGTTGATTGTTTTTTCTGATTTCTTACACTGTACACTGATTTTGTTTTGAGTGAAGGACCCCTCGGAATAAGCCTTGCTCGCCCTTGACGCGCAAAACCCTTTTCTTGTCCACACCCTCTCGCTTCTCAGTTGGTCTCCTCACCTCAAACCCGCGTGCGCCTTACATTGGTAGGTGTTACGCGCCCCGCCCCGCCCCGCCCCGCCCCGCCCCGCCCCGCCCCGCCCCGCCCCGCCCCGCCCCGCGCGTACCTGAAGGGCGTAACTCCGCCGCGCCCCGCCACCCCGTGACTCCCTTATGAATAGAATGGTATGCAGGTCATGGGAGATACGTCTATCAAGGGACGCCGCTCGTGGGCGGAGAACGGAGAGAAGGAGTTTTTTTTTTTTTTCGGATGAGATACGGTGCGGGAGAGAGGGGGAGGGGGGAGGGGGCGGAGTCAGGCGCTACGATACTCCTTACTCATACCACACCTTTGGTGGTGGTCCTCCGCCGGATAAATACAGTTCCAAATGAGTGACCCAGCAGCAACACCTGTTTACGTAACGCTTAGGGAGAGAGAGAGAGAGAGAGAGAGAGAGAGAGAGAGAGAGAGAGAGAGACATGAGCGGGTCTTTCCCTTCTTCCTCTTCGCCTGTACCGATTGTTTTTCAGAACACGTACACTATGAACATTGTCTTTGTAGATTTACGATATATTTTGTAAAATACGATTTACGAAACATGTTTGTAAATTTACGACAATAATTGGTAAATTATCGAGGAATTCAATAATTGCTCGTAACTGAAGTTTAGGGTGATATGTGGTGCTTGTAATTTTACGATTAGCAGTTGTCATTGTACAACGCCACATCGTAGAAAATTTTCCCGTAAATATAAAACTATTTTTCACAGTGGTGACAGTATGCAGGTTTTGTCTACTGGCCTCAGCCGTAATCAGGTGCAGTGGCCTCGGCCGTGGCTGAACTGCAGTTTTGTGACTTTTTCTACGGTGCGTGAAATAGTCCAATATAGGATCACGGAAAAAAATAAAAATCGGACCGGTGCTAGTCGCTTTAGCGGACCCAACCCAGCACCCATGCAATTTGTTTAGCTGTCGTTCAAAGGGAGCTAGTTTAAACAGCTGATATATTAACTGTGCAGCTAAAAATTTAGCTCCCAACCAACTGTCTTTAGCACAGGAATGTTTAGCTAGGCGCCATCTAAAAACTTAGCTCCAGAGCTGGAAACATAGCTTTGCAGCCATTTCTTTTTTTGCGTGTGAGTCTACAGATTTCAATAACAGATCTTTGATGTGTGGCGGGCCCCTCGCTTTGTCTTTCGCGGTAGAAAAAAAAAAATCTCCTGAGTTCTACGCTTGCTAACCCGGTTACTATGAGGACGTCGTGTGACTTCGAGGAACTTTCCTCAGACCAAGACGGAGGATCATCTCGAAAATAGCAGACCGCCTTTGACCTCTTTAGTCCAGGAGAGACGGATATTGAACTGAGCGAGTGTGCGTGGTGTGCGCGGTGTATCAAAATCCGAGGGGGGAGTCACTTCGAAAACTCACTGTACGGCCCCAAAAAGTCTTTCAAGAAATCAAAAATATCAAAATAAAATCAAAAAGAAAGATACAGAAAACGGAAAACGACAAAAATAAACAAAATACCTAAATAAAATTGAAAACACTCAGAAATTGGGGTGAAAGATGAAAATTAATCCAAAAGTCACAGAAATTTTCCTAGAAAAATCATAATAAAAATAGAATAAATCAGAAGTAAAAAAAAATTGTCGTACATATTTTGTATGACTGATATCCCCCCCCCCCTCCCTCGTCAAAATCGAAAACGCCAAAGTCGTCAGCAAACGAACAATGCGTGCCGGTTATGATGTTTCGAGCGGCGCTACTCTGAGACAACCATCCCGCCCGCGTGCTGGAGTCGTACAACACGATGTTGCCGTTGTCATAGAGTTTGGGAGAAAGTGAACCGGCAGCACGCGACGGCTGAATTTGTCCGCGACATTGTCGCGGCTACGGCTTGTGCGCAGGGCCTGGCGGTGTGTGTGTGTGTGTGTGTGTGTGTGTGTGTGTGTGTGTGTGTGTGTGTGTGTGTGTGTGTTTGTTTGCGGAGGTGTTTATAAGGTGGCTGGTGGTGGAGGCACTAGTGCGTGCATCGCGACTTCCGTGTACACTATGGTATACAAATTGTTCGAGAGAAACGAGCGGGATCTCTCCTTCTCGCCTTCACGCCTTTTCCCTTTCCCTCCATGTAGCCCTATGGGCAGATCACTCATTCAAAATGTGTACAGTAGTACAGTGATTTTTGTGACTTTTAATTTTTTTGATATTTTGTTCTGATTCTTCTTTTGATTTCCCAAGGAAAATTTCAGAAATGGTTTGATAAATTTTGATCTTTTACCCCCATTTCTGACTATTTTCATGTTTATTTGTTGTTGTTTTTTCATTTATAAACGATTTTTCGTACCTTTCTGCATCTTTTTTCTTTGTGTTTTAAAAATGTTTTTCTTTTACTTTTTAAATGTCTATTATGGGGCCGGGGTACAATGATTTTTCGAAGTGACCCTCCCCCTAGCCACTGGGCACATGCACCTCCGTGTGCGGAGGGGCGTTATTACAGAAACAAAAGCAGGAACACGTGCCGTGTGAAGATGCGTGGGGTCCGTGTGGCTGAGGCCCCACGGCGGGGTGGGGTGGGGCGGGGTGGGGTGGGGCGGGGCGGGGCGGGGCGGGGCGGGATGGGACGAGCAGCCTCTGCCGCCCGCGTCCTTGGCCCAGTGTGCGCTTCTTTCATATTGGAAACAAGAAAACAACGAGAGAGCGGGACAAAAAAAAAAAAAAAAAAAAATTGAAACGCAGAAGGAATAAAACGAAATAGTCTCATCACGGTCGGGTTGCCGTATCGGAACTGCCCATCGTGAGCAGACGACGCGCGCGCGCCGCCCGGAGGTATTTACTGGTTCGCCGCGTTATTCGCACGTCGACCGGCTTTATTCGCCCTGTCAAAACGCACTCACCGGCTCGAGGTTATCCGGCTGTGCTGTCAATCAGGAGGGAGGGAGAGCAGCGGTATGTGAGCCTGGTAACAAAAGTAGGGCCGCGCATAAGTTGTGTTGTATTTTTTTAAAAAAAAAATTCACTCTCTTTGGAAACATTTCCGGCGCGGGAGGAGCAGTGCAATATATGTGACTCACGTCATTTCGATGAATCGCGATGAATAATCCCCTATATAGGTTTGAAGGTGTCAAAGAAAGGTTGCCTGAAGTTTTTGTAAGGGTACTTTCTCACTATTGCGACACTAACTAACCGCTTCCCGAACACACACACACACACACACACACACAGAGGAATACAGACAGCTACCTCCCCCCCCCCCTACCTCACCCTACTACTCATACACACTTACATACCTCCATCTCCAAAAAGAGGTGCGGCTAGGAGTAATTGAATGATTTATTCGAGGTGTGGGGCGTGGTGGGGTCCCAGCGGTGCCCAGCGGTACCCGGCCGTCCCTCTACGGCCCTTACGTGCACGTGGTGGTTGCACCGGCCGGGCCCCCAAAGAAACACCGGGCCTTAATTTAAGCGTATTATGAATGGCTAAGTGATTCGGCCCCCCTGTGTGAGCCGCCCGTCACCTCCGCTAGCCGCTCGAGGTGAGATTGGAAGAAGAGGGAGGGAGAGGGAGAGAGAGGGAAGAGTGGCTAGATCCGTAGGAAGCAGAGTTTACTTGTTTCAATCTAACGGGAGAAGTGGGTTGAGAAGTAATTATTGAAATACGAAATACAAAAGCAAAACGTAATGCTATTGCAGCAACAAGTGGATCTTTAACGATAGCGATAGCGCCCCTCTACTTTGAGGGATGCCGCAGTGAAAGCGGAACCTGCACCCTTCCCGCGCTGCCCTCCCCTGCTGCCCCTGAGAACCACTACCTTCCTAGAACTCATCACTCCAGTTTGGACCGACCGAAGGTCCAGTGGCATGCATCAGTAGAAGCTGCGGCGCATGCGCTGCGAGTCCGCAGGAGAGACGGGGGGTAAGGCTCCCCCCGAGGGGTGGACGACTTCGATTTTCGGTGTACACAGGAGTACGGAGTACACCCGAAGTACAGCTGGGCTGGAGTCCTTCCGGAGTACCCGGCGTACGCAGAGTACAGGTGGAGTACGCGGAGTATAGCCGGAGTACGCGGAGTACACCTGGAGTACGCGGAGTACACCTGGCCTGGAGTACGCGGAGTACGACCACCCGGAGTACAGTCGGAGTACCCGGAGTACAGGCGAAGTACACTCGGAGTACACGGAGCACACCCGGAGTACACGGAGTACACCTGGAGTACGCGCAGGCTTGTATACAGGGGTTCAGTAGTGGTCCACCCCTCGGCTCCCCCTGTGCCTATGGATTGGAATAATGAGGTTTTTACTTACTTTTGCTTTCCTTCTAGAGAATGAATTTTCTTAGATGAGTGATGATTCCCCTCCAGCTCGGGTGCCTCCTACCTCTCGTAACGTTTATTGCGGGACGACTATCGGATTTACAAATTTACAATTGTTTCCGTAAAAAAAAAAATCTAATGTTTTTGGTAACAAACGGAAAAGAAACTTTGGGAACAAAACACAATTGCTCGGACATGACACACAACATCTGATTTCCTCCGGGCCCCACGGCTCTGTCTTTCTCATCGCACAGGTGGGCACGGGGCCATTATCCATAAACGCAGCCCATAAAAAGTACGTGATTGAATTAAGGAAGCAGCAACAGTCGTTACCCCGCGGCGGGGAGAAAAGTGAGGTTATCGCCACATTCCACCGCCACCCCGTGACGAGTGCCGGGGAGAACAGACGAGACGGGCATTTCACTCTGCGGGGAAAAGAAAGGTTTTCAGCTCACTCTCGTTTTAGTTCGAAAAACATTTCTCTTTCTTTTAAAATGAAATAGTTACGGTTATCGTCTACTAAACAAACACAAATCCCACTCAATAAAGGTCAAGACTTCCTCCTGCAATTTCTTTCGTTCAAAAAATAAATAAATATTGTTGTAAATTTTCACCATTGCTCGTAATTTTGTGATACAAAATGATGTTGTTACTTTACGATCGACATCATAAACTCACGAAAGCCATTCCGTGTTCATTTAAGAATGCCAAGTCAATAACAAGTGTGTCATTACAATTGGGAAATTTTACCATATCGTAACTTTTTTATGACGTTTCTCTTGAGAAGTTTTTCCTTGAGCCCTCAATCGCATTTCTCACTGTGAGTTTTTCACAGACTTCTACAAATGAGAGTTTTCCCCGTACACCGTGTAAAAAAGTATTCGTAAATTTACGACATTTTTCGTAATCTGTGATCACTACACAGAGTTGTAGATTTACGAGCACAGTCGGAAATCTACAACAGCAAAGTCTTACTTTTCAAAGAAATTTAAATCGACACATGGTGTCAAAAAATTATCGTAACAATACAACATGGCAAGTTGTAACTTAACGACAAGTAACATGGAAAATTTTTCCTTTATCCTTACAAGTTGTTTTCACAGTGCATTCTCTTTCCCCTGTCTTCGGTCTGATAAAATTATCATCAGGCCGGGAATCAGGGCAACGACGACGTCGCTAAGGTAATAGAGCTATCTCTGTTAATTAAGCGCAAAGTACATGTTCTTCCTATCAGGCCGCGCGCTGTGCACGACGCTAGAGAAGTGATCGCCGTTTAGGGGGGAAAAAAATGCCGGGCCGCTCCTTTGCTGCTTGTTGCGACGTCCGCGGGGAATGACAGCAAATTCACGACGGAGCCCCGCGCCATTGAGGGAACACCCGGGAGGAGAAGAGATAGGAGGAGGAAGAGGTGGAGGAGGAGGAGGAGGAGGAGGAGGAGGAGGAGGAGGAGGAGGAGGAGGAGGAGGAGGAGGAGGAGGAGGAGGAGAGGTGTAGGATTAGGGGGAGGGGGTTTGGGGAGGAGAGTCGGTGAGTTGCGTTACAATGAGCTCAACCCGACTCAGGTTGGCCGGCGCCCCCGCCGGGGCGGCCCGCGGGCGGGAGGCAGGGGGCAGAGGTCAAATCGCGATCAGTCCCGCGGGGGGTAGGGGGGTGGGGGAGAAGCGTCCCAAACTGGGTCTGTCTGAGATATGGACGGAGAAAGGACGGCCCCGCCTGCCTGCTGCTAGGCCCGGCCCGGCCCGGCCCGGCCCGGCCCGCCCGCGGAGCGGACACGTGCTATATCCTAGCGGAGCGCTCCCCTGCTCGCCCTGTCTCTCTCGCACTCGTGGGCCTCGCCGTGTCGGTGCGAGAGAGACAGAGCTAGGGGAGCGCGCTGTTCGGATTAAGGCGGCGCGGCAGCCCCCGCGACCGCGCGCGCTCGGAACGGAACGGAACTTCGCGCCGCGCGCCACCAGCGCGCGCTATGCTTCTGATGGCAGATAAGCCTTTGGCGGAACCATTTGCGGGGCATTTGAGAAATGGTTGGCCGTGTCGGGAGGGGGGGGGGCGACTGACTACGGTGCTAAAGGGGGCCGTAGGGGGCCACCCTGCTGCCGCCACTCGCGTCCGGGGTCACCCTAGTTAGGCGCGGGGGCGCGCGGGGCAGGGAGGGGCCGGCCCGGAGGGAGAAGCCCCCATACCCCCCGCAGATTTTTAGCATCCGGCCGGATAGACCATCACAGCGGCTGTGGAGAAATGCTTTCGTAAGCTGAGACCCCTCGTCGAGGGGGCATCCACCCTTGAAATCTATGACCCGACTAACGTCTATTACGCTGTATTTACGCTCCGAAAATTTACAGATTCGGCCAGTCAGGCAAAAACGGGCAAAAACGGCCTAAAACGACCCAAAAATGAGTTTAAAATGGGGAATTTTGGACATTGCGCTTCTAATACGCGCACTATGTAAAACAAGTAGATTGTAAGCGCATCAAACACGTTTGATACAAAAAGAAAAACCTCGTTCTTTACCTCTTTACCCTTTACGTTAATAATTTTAGCTTTCATCTAGAAATGGTAAGTCAACAGCAGGATAGTGAGTCCATAACACACGACACATTGTTGTCAGTCACGGCTTTCCACGTTCAAACCTTTCGCGGCATTATTGTTTTCTTTTTGAGACAAACTTCAAATGATTACAGAATATCTAGATGGCGTTGCTCTAATCGCGCATGCGCACAACCCATATCGGTGGTGTTGATTTGATACTCTCAATGTTGATAAACACAAATGAATGTAATGTTTACTTTTTAATTAGAAACTGCAGAATGTTGAAAATTGTTGATACGTTTCGTGATAACTTTATGTGGCAAATAGTGTAATTTGGTTGTATGTTCGTCCGTAATTAAGTCGTAATGCGTACGGGATAAAAGTGGTCCCGCGGCGAGCAGTCAAACGTCTCTGTTCGAAATTTAGATTCTTAATTTCTTAAAATTTTGCTTAGTAACTCGAAAAAAACCTCTATTATTGACTCATTACTGGGTAAAAAGCTTCAATTTGCTTACACAGACATAACCGTAAGTATTACCATTTCTTCGCTGAAAATGGGGTCTAACTTACACCGCACTGAGCACAATACTCGTTCTTTCACCTCTATGTTAAGTGAGATGTGGAAAAGATAAAGAACGAGTAAAAACAACAACAAAAAAAAAACAGTAATTCAGTTTTAACAAAGGTCAACAACATTATTGCTAAACAATAAGAAACCGCGTAAAATCTTCACCTTTTATCTCGGCAAGTAGTACACCGATTTCGCGAGCAGGCCGAAAGGCCACTATCCCCGCTGTTCTGAATGTCTTCACTACAAACCCAACAGTCAACTTGGTACATTGTTCCCAATGTGCACGCATTAGGAAAGGCATGCCTGCCAAAAGGTATGCTCTAGGAAGTGCATGAATGTCTGCTATAGCATAATGCTATGGTATAAGTCGAGGGGTCATTAACTTTGGGATTTCGTGTGCACCGAATACTTGAATATGGTTGAATATTGATGAATATCGATGAAATATCCGTAAATTCAAAGTAAGTTTGTCTAAATTTTTGTGAAATATTAGTAAGTGGGGCTTAAATATTGTTAGATTTGCGTAAAATACTGCTGAAACTGGTTGAATACGGTTGAATATTGAACTGATTACCGCAAGCATGTACACTGAATATGCCAAGTTGTTGACCCCTCGGTATAAGTACACAGTTCCAACTGTAAACCATGATGGCAGGCAAAGGCACGCACTGTTGGTTATTCCGTGTTTAGGCATGCTTTTTCGACTTGAACTTGTCAACGCTTAACGCTGGGTAACTCTTACTTCAGCAGCTGTTAACGTCACGACATTAAAAACTACTGATAATAAACGTATCATCCGGAGGTCGCCGAATGCAGGACGGTGTGCAGGACCCCGTGCGGGCTCGGCCGCTCCGCGCGCGCCTGTGCTCGGCGGGTCTGCCTACTCTGCTCGTGCACGGCGCCTCCCCCCCCCTCCCTCCCCTCCCCTCCTCCCGTTGCGACGTGTAGATACGCGGAGGAACTGGCCTCGTGGCAGACTGCCCTGATCACCCCTCAACTTTGCTGAGCCTAAACAATGCGTTATGGGTTATGGCCGAGCTTATGGCGCTCAGAAAAAAAAAATAATAATCTCATATTTCCCCGAGTGCCCAGGCCAGCCAAGGGGTCCCGCAATGTGATTGAGGAATGCCGAAAATGAAGGGCCGTATCGCCGGCAATCTGCGGGGGCCACCTTCTGCTCTCTGGTCGTTGCAGAGCTACGCCCCGCCACGGCCGGGCCCCATTGAGAGAGAAATAAGTCGAGAAAGAGTATCGCTGTCTTCTAATTCGGGTCAGCGCTGCGCTCTGCTGTGCCGTTGAGGCCGGGGGACGGGCGCGCCGGTGGAGCCGGACCGCAGGACCTATAAGGACCAAGGACCTCAGGACCTCACGACAGCCAGGCACGCACAAACTGTTGGCTATCTGTCCGAAGCGGGGGGGATCACTTAAACAAAATGTATACAAATATCTATTTATTCCTACTTTCGATAAAAAAAAATTCATTTGGATTTTTTGAGGAAAGTTTCTGCCACTTTTTGATAAATATTTATCTTTTTCCTATTAATCTTTTTCTGACTTTTAAATATTTTTGTCCATTTGTTCTCGAGTTTTCGATTTGTTTTTCTTTTATATTTTTCTTCTTGATCTTATTGTAGTTTTTTGATATTAATTTTTGTTTCTGTTTTGTTTTGTTTCTGTTTTGAGCCGTACAATGAATTTTCGCAGCGATTCCCCCCTTCGTATCTGTCCAACCAACCAACCAACCATCCATCCGTCAGTCCGTCTCCTTGTCCGTCCGTTTGTCTGTCCGTCTGCGTGTCTGTCTGTTTGTCTGTCCGTCTCGCCGTCTGCCCGCCCTCCCTCCTATGAACCTGTGCGCGGTGCGTGCGATACGGAGCGGAGGGCACGCGGTCCTGCCGGCCGTCCGGCCGTCCGGGTCAGAGATTGAAGAGGTCGGCAGCGCGATGAACCTGCGTGAACCGAACCGGCCAGCGTTTTGTTTCCGTCACACCGTTCTCTCTCTCTCTCTCTCTCTCTCTCTCTCTCTCTCTCTCTCTCTCTCTCTCTCTCTCTCTCTCTCTCTCTCTCTCTCAGTTCTGCTCTGCTCTGCTTCACTCCGCGCAGCCAATGGGCTCTCGTCGTGACTTGCTCCGTGTGAACTCATCTCACCGCCGCCAAGCAGAGCACCGTACAGCACCGGCGGGGCACGCGGCCGCCGCCCGCGGACCACGTCTCGTCTACAACACATTTTTTTCATCTTCTTCATCCTCTTTTGACTTGAAAGTGTTTTAAAATTATCAGACTTAACCGGACTGAATCCCTTCTAGACGTAATATTTTCACACTACTTTAAATCCCTCCTTATTATTTCGCACCATCTAATCTGTTCTTAAACTACTCTTTGACTCATGCAGCTTGTGAGCGCGCAATCTACGAAGTACATGGCTCTTCACCTTCTGAATTTTTAATTTACTCAGGAATCAAAACTGTGGAAAGCATTAATGAAATCCCAATTGCATGAAAATTTCCAAAAAATTATTTTGTTGAATCTTTATCATTAATGCATTTCAACAACCTTGCAAATGTACATATTGCACCGAGGGGGCCACCACTCGCGTAATCCTGTGTACGGGTGAGGGTGTAATCCCTATGTAATCCTTATGTATTCCGTGTAATACTTCACCAAATTGTAAACCATTGTCACTAAATTTTACCTTATTGTCCAAATTTAATGGTTTTAGAGCCATAATTTTATTAAAATTCGTGTGTAATCCCTTAAAATTCACGTGTAATCCATGTAATCACGTAATCCTGTGTACACCCTAAATTGTAGTGGTGGCCCCCTCGTATTGCACTGCTAAAACTGTTTCGCAGCAAAAGTGCACTGCATTTCAGCTGGCGAGCCACATCACCAAAGTTGGGCGAGACAGTTTTGTACTAGGTGGCTGATTAACCCCGGGCACTTTCTGTACTATGCAACCCGCCCGCACCGCTCCATTCGGGACTGCATACCCATCAGGCGCCGGGCTCCGGCTCCGAACGCGGACGCTCCGCTCCGCCACTGCTGTTGCAGCCAACGCCCCGAAAGGGCCCTCTCGCGGTTCGCGCGGTCTACGGTGGGGCTTGACAGGGGGGAGGTTCGCGGTTTCGCGGGAGTGACCCGCGAGTCCAAAGTCCAAGGGGAAAGCTCCGCGGTCCGCGGCTCCTGCCGCGGGGGAATTTGGCGTACCGCGTACCCTCCGCGGGTCCTTTGCGGACTGCGAGCTACACGCGAGAAGGGTCCGCGGTACAGCCACCTGGTATATCGCCATCCTAGAGCAAGACAGGTTTGTATCACCCGAAAAAGAGGCGGGACAGTTTTGTAACACCCAAAAAGAGGCGTGACAGGTTCGTATTGCCCAAAAAGAGGTGAGACAATTTATGGTTAGACTTTTGTTTATCTCTTTTTGGGTGATACAAAACTGTCTCGCCCCTTTTTTTGGTGATACAAAACATCTCACCTGTTTTTGGACGATACAAACCTGTCTCGCCCCTCTGAAGGTGAGACGTATATCACCTTTTGATTTATAGTGTATCAATTCACACCTTTGCTTTTTCAGTGGAGCGCGGTGGTGCATCGGCTGGCGAAATTACACGACCGAAAAGCAAAACAGCAGTAATACGGCTCCATTTATCAAAAGGGTCCGTGCGCGGGCGCGGCCGGGCGCGCCGTGGGTGGCGGTGAGTCGAGGCGGGCAGCCGGGCGGGCGGCTGCATGTGACGAAAGGCTTGCGGGCGCCGCCACACGCCACGAAGGGGCGAGTCCGCGATCACGCGTAATATCTTTATTACAAGTCGGCTAGACATGCATGCCCACTGCGTCCGAATAGCAGCGGAGCCGAGCCGAAGGACGTGCAGCACTGCGTACGAAATTGGCGCGCAAGAGCCGCGGGCCGCGTGTACTGAGGTTTATGTAGCATCGCTGAGGTTTTGCAGAAAATTTGGAGACAGTGTGTCCCCTTTTGAAAAAATTAGCAAAAAGCTTTGCTTTGCTTTTTTATACTAGTATAAAAATCAGAAATAAAAAATTGCGAAAAAAATTGAGGAATAAGTCATGAAAAAGAAATCAAGAAAAATGGTTAAAAATTAATTTAACTTGCGGGGAACACACAGCAAAATCTATGTACGCTGGAGTGTGGGGCCTGTTGTCAGCCAGAGCCGCGGGTTGCCATGAAGAGTGTCTCGAGTGTAATTCATTAGGCGCGTGCAGCCGTATAGCGTGTTGGTAATAGGCGCGCTCGCTCGCCCCCAGCCCGGTGTGAACCGTGATAGACAGGGGAATGTAGGTCGGACCGGACACCAGCCCGGACCCGGCCCGGACCACCCTACAACTATTTCGGACCTGCTTGGAGGGATAGACGCGACGCATCGGCCGATAGGGATCTATCGCAGCGCGGTCGCAGAGCCTGGAGTGTCTATGCGCACCGCATGCGCGCCCATTGACGCCCTGCTCAGGTGCGTGAATGTTTTGGTGTGAGAACGAGAAGGAAACAACCCTGAGCTATGATGTATAAACGTCAAGTTTTCGACTTTGTCCTTCATTTTCTTTTCTTTTTTGCGTGAAATGTTTCATCGGTAATTTTTCGGTGCACTGAAAACTGGTTGGCGTTTTTCTTCTTGAACCCCAAATATTGGCGGTTTTGAACGCCAAATGTTGACGCCTTTTTTCTCAGCAGGCCAATTATAGGCGTCTTCAAAGGCCAAGATTTGGCGTTCTTCAGAATACGCCAATATTTTGGCGCGTCTTAAGACGCCAACCAGTTTATCACGTGAAATTTTCCCTTAATTTTTCCTGAGCTTTTTCTTCGATTTTTTGAAATGTTGGCTTCGAGATTTTTCTCAATGTTGAGGTGCGCAAGAGTTTTCAGAGTTTTTCTACACACTCAGACTGAGGTTCCTTGTGTGACAACGCTACGCTAGGAGCTCTTCTGATTGGAGCATGAATTCTTGATCTGTGCGTTGAAGACTCGGAAGTAGTGCCCAATAAAAGCGTCTATGCATGCTCAAGTCTCGCGGTTATACATTCACCTGCACTGTGAAAAATACTCGTAAGGGTTACGGGAAAATTTTCCATGATAAAAGTCGTAAAATTACAATTTGAAATTGTAAATTTACAAGCACTCTCTATCGACATGGAATTGACCGACGAGCAAGAATGGGCTGTCGTAAATTTACGACATATTTTGTAAATCAAAATAAAAAACAATGTCGTAAATTTACAAGGATATTTTTCACAGTGTGCCTATAGCGTTCAAAGTCAGTCGTCAGATCCATACACAACTGTTCGCTCTCGTCTTCGTCCACGTCGTCGCGCCGAGTGGGAGGTCCCTCCCTCGTGTACTTGCATCTCCATTCCCCTTTGCTCTGTCTCCCGCGAGCAGGAGGCGGGCGGATGCCTTTATGAAAAGTTTGACCCAACAGTGTTAATAAAAATGTTCTACAGCGCTCTCGGTGCCGGCGGGCGTGCGTGTGTGTGCTTTGGGGATCACTTAATTTGAGCCCCGTCACCCCGTGCGTGTTGTAATTGTGCGTGAGACCGCCGCCCTCTCGAGTGAAGAAGTGCTCAGGAATTAGTGGAGTAATGCCGACCGGCAGAGAAAGTACGGCCGCTCCTGCTGGCGCCGCGCCGCGCCGGGGAGGTCCGGCAGCATCCCATGTAAACACGAGAGTGTGACGTCATCCGGCGTCCACGCCGTCAATCAAGTGTGTCCTCTAGTTCGGCATCATAACCCTGCTCTGCACAAAGGTCTGCCGGACCACGTTCAACCATGTAGCTATATCGGCGGAGCGGGGGACGACTTGGGTAATCCGCGGATTTGGTCGGATAAGTAGCAGTAATCCGGTAATCCTAGGAAATGTAGGTCAAATTCGGGGGGATTTATGCTATTTTTATATGGAAACCGATGCATAACCATGGTAATGCGAGAGCTATTCCGGGTAATCTGGGCTATCTGGGCAATCCGGCTGACACCAAAACCTTGCATCGTTCTCCCTTGATTGTTATACACAAATTTTATGCGTGACTTTGTTTATTTAGTGTGCATTTGTGCATATATAAATGTCTTTTTTTTTGCGTAGTTATGCATAACTTTGGTGGCAGCGGTGGTATACTGAGATAAAATTTGGGTTGCAGTCATCAAATCGTGAAAGCTCACAACATCAAACTGTAGTTCGATCCGTCGCGGAGTGGTTACGGGCATTGAAAAATTCTGTCGCTATAACCGACATCACGAAAATTCACACAGTTATAGGGAAAACTCAATCAAAAGTTTACAAAAAAAAACCGTTCAAAAATTCATTCAAAAATTCATTTAAACATTCATTAAAACATTCATTCAAAACATTCATTCATAGATTCATTCAAAAATTCATTTAAAGATTCGTTCCAAAACTCATAAAATTCATTAAAATATTCATTAAAAATGCATTCAAAAATTCATAACAATTTACCAAAATTCACAAAATTTATACACCAAAATTCAGAGTTGTTTCCCCCTCGATCAATAAGGATGATGGGGACGGTATCGCCTGGGGTCTTGTGCAGTCATGGAGGCATACAGCTAATGGAGGGGCACGTCGCTTTGCAGGCCTTTTTTTTTCCAAGAAGTGCTGTCGCTGTACCGTTTGACCCACACACAAAATAAAAACCATGAATCGATCGGGAAAAGTCTAAACATGAGCGATATGCAATTTGTTTCTGCAAATTTTTTTTATGACTGGCGATACGGGCTGAAAACACCGTGAGCAGAACCTGTCGGAAATCGTGCGAGTGAGACAGAGATAGACGTCGTATCGATGCGTCACCTGCTCTCCTCACACTTGCCGTCCGGTGCGGATGCGGGAAGGCGGTGGTTCTGCTCACGGCCGGGCGACCTGCTGCCCCTCCATTAGCTGTATGGCTCCATGGTGCAGTACCTCGCGGTCTGGCCCGGGTCGGCGGGTGCGGAGGACAGCAGGGCGGTGGTTCTGCTCACGGCCGGGCGACCTGCTGCCCCTCCATTAGCTGTATGGCTCCATGGTGCAGTACCTCGCGGTCTGGCCCGGGTCGGCGGGTGCGGAGGGCAGCAGGGCGGTGGTTCTGCTCACGGCCGGGCGACCTGCTGCCCCTCCATTAGCTGTATGGCTCCATGGTGCAGTACCTCGCGGTCTGGCCCGAGTCGGCGGGTGCGGAGGGCAGCAGGGCGGTGGTTCTGCTCACGGCCGGGCGACCTGCTGCCCCTCCATTAGCTGTCTGGCTCCATGGTGCAGTACGTCTGGCCCGGGTATCGGCGGGTGCGGAGGGCAGCAGGGCAGCCACAATACTTGGCGACGCTCCCCACGCGGTGTAACGCATCTATTGTCCGGCGCCGTTTGTTGCACAATTAAGTCCCGCGGCGTCCCGGCCGGTCAAAACAGGCCGGCGGGGGAGCGAGCCAAAACGCAAAAGTATTTCTCACCACCAAGGATTTATACTACGGCTCGGAGTTGAGACCGACGCCGCTTCTGGATCGCGCAGGATTACGTGATTACAAGGATTATACCCGAATTTTGTGGGATTACATCTGACTTTTAGGGAATAAAACGATGAAATGAGAACAAACAGGTGGAATTTAGTGATAATTCTTCAAAATTTGGGAAAGTATTACAGGGATTACAAAACAACCATGGAATGAAAATTTCCGATTTTATTTGTTCTATAATTTTGTTTTTATTACTCTCCCCGCGCTGAAAGATTACTTTCTCTCTCTCTCTCTCTCTCTCTCTCTCTCTCTCTCTCTCTCTCTCTCTCTCTCTCTCTCTCTCTCTCTCTCTCTCTCTCTCTCTCTCTCTCTCTCTCTGTGCGTTTCTGAGACGTTCAAAACCCTTTGGCTGGACAGACGGGACGGTCGAGTCGGTCAGCCTCGCCTGTGACGGCATTTTCAGTGTAAGTTATGTCGTCTTGTCCTTCTCGCCGACATTGTCTCTCTCCCTCCTCGCGGCACGACACCCATAGCACACTCGGCGCACACACACAGACACACACACACACACACACACACGTACATACATACATACATACAGAGACGCGCGCACGCACACGTACGCTGACTGCGGATGTTTATTCCCAGGAATATGATGATGCTTGGCCGGGACAAGCGCCATGACGGCGGACCAAGTCGGGCTCAGCAGGTCTGCAGGTGAATAACCACACTGTCGTCTCGCTTGTGGGACATTCCGCCACGATACCTGTCAGAGGTTTATCGGTGAAGAAAATGGAAGCAACGTTAGCTAACTGAGAATGCTACCTACCTGGTGCCCGGACATCTCCCCTGGAAAAATTAATATGACCACGGCACTACACATTTACGAGGGGAAAATTGGGTGTACAAATTTTCTGATTTTTCTGAATTCTTGTTCCGATTTTAAAAATGATTTTTGCATTTTTCAGAAGTTTTCAGAATTTTCCCACATTTTTCTGGACTTCGCCGAATTTTTCCGAATTTTTATCGATTGCGAGTTGTGCAAAAATTTCAGAGTTGTTGTTTTTCCCCACGCTCATTACTCGAGGCGTCACACTTGCATGACGCGTATGTCTCATTAGTTTTTCCGAACTGATCGTCCACCATCTCGCTGCTGCTTGTGCAGAGATTGCGTCGCGCCTTTAACGCCTCACGTGTCAGAGGTCCTGTGAACGGCGCGGCATCACATTTTTGAAAGCTTCAAATCCTTGTAAAGTAAGAATAATACCTTTCGGGGCAAAGGGCTACACACGAGACGGCGAGGAGAGGGACCGCGGACACGCCGGGCCGGGCCGGGCCGGGCCGGGCAGCTCGTAGATCACGCGGCGCCGGGGACGCGACGGAGCAGCCGTTTTTCACGGCGGCAGGTTGTCGCCCTGCTGCCTGACGACTGTTTGCGAATCGGGCGGAGAAGAGGCGCGCCCGCGCGCGTGATGTACAGTCCGCCAACACTGGCGCTCGCAGCAGCACCCGCCGCCGCCGCCGTCCCGTCAAAGAATTTGATGAAGCGGTTTGGTTTTCAAACCGGCGACACCCGGCCGGGCGCGCGAAGCGGACGCGCTGGGCTGGGCAGCCCCGCGCGCGATAAGTCACTGCCCCCGTGCAACTCTTAAGACGACGCCCTCCCCCCCCCCCCACCCACCCAAATGTGTGTACCCCTCGCTCTGCCATGTATCGTCTACTGCCCCTTCTGATCCGAGAGAGATGCAGCAGCAGCAGCAGGCAAACCGGTGGTGTGTCCTCGACAACCTGTGTGGCGACCTTGCTGGCTGGACTCTCCTCCTCCTCTTCCTCCCCCTCCTCCACCTCCTCCTCTTCCTCCCCCTCCTCCTCCTCGTCCTCCTCCTGCTTCTCCCCCTCCTCCGCCTCCTCCCCGAGCTCCTCCTCGAGGGGAAACAACTCTGAAAATTTTCTACACTTCGTAATTAAAGGAATTTTTTTTTTTTTTGAATGTACAAAAATTATGGAAAACACAAGAAAAATGCACAAACATTCAGAAAAATTAACAAAAATGTAGGTACAACTTGAGTAAAATTTCACGAAAATTCTTAAACAATTCACAAAAATTCACGAAAATTCACAAAACGTGTACACCTAAATTCAGAGTTGTTTCCTCCTCCTCCTCCTCCTCCTCCTCCTCCTCCTCCTCCTCCTCCTCCTCCTCCTCCTCCTCCTCCTCCTCCTCCTCCTCCTCCATCTCCTTCGGGATCCTGGACCGGGGTGCTGCTTGTCTCTGCACGTATCGCGAAACACACCGGCCGGCCGGGCAGGCAGGGTCCCTGCCAGGGTCCTTGCACCATAAGCCTCTCCCATGCCATGCCACCGCATCCGTCGCCTGCCTTCCTCCCCCGAAAACCTTCGGGCACGCGGGCGCAAGGCGGGCGCAAGGCGGGCGCAAGGCGGGCGCAAGGCGGTGCCACGGCGGACAGGACACGGCGCGATATCGCCAAGTTTATTGCGGCCCGGCTCTACGAATGAGAGACGGCGACGGCCCGCAGTCACTGCAAGGATGTGCGTGAAAACGAGCCATTTGGTGACCGAAAAGGACCCTGCGCGAAAAAGTCACGGACCGTGTGCTGCTGCCGGCCGTGAGCGTGCAGGCTGACTCGAAAAATATATGCGAGTGCGATTTCTCACGATTTGTGTAATTTTTAAAAAATAAATATCCGAGCAGTGAAGCATTTTAGTACTTTCTGCAGTAATTTCTAATACACACTCAACTAAAAGTCTGACAGATGCCATATGATTTACCTGATCAATTTTTGAACTTGTGCTTTTTCTTTTTTCTTTAGTGCACCATGCATTTTATCATCAGGAGGAAGCAATTGTTTGAAAGCAGCCGTAACGTTGAAAATATGTTTTAATCTGGAGCTTAATAAAACTCGCATTAATTGATATATTAAATTGCAGCTCACACAGGTTGTTTCGCACAAGTGCTGAAAACTAGCTCGCACGTGCCACGTGCCATTTCGTTTCGCGTCTGTGAGATTTGTGAGTTGTGCCGTCGCAAAGTATTTCCACCTCTTGTCTGGCCTGATTATGCGTCGATGCGGCAGAAATAATGAAAATAAACTCGTGATGAGTATTGGAATGCGAAAATAACAAGACTTGGTGGGTTTGTCGGGACGCGGAGCAGACAGGCGGGGCGCGCTGGGGCGGTCGTGTTTGGAGAAGGGTAAGGCGTCTTGCCGGCGCGACAGGTGAATCAATAAGGCTCAGAGCAGAACAGGAGCGGGGCGGAGGGAGGGGCGCGATCACTGCGTAGGAAGCGAAGCTGGTATTGGTGCGGGAGACAGAACGAGAGAGAGAGGGGGGGGGGGGGGCGGGCGGGTGCGGTGGACAGCAAGGTAAAAAGAGAGACAGGGGAAAAAAACAAAGACATACAAAAGTCCCGAACACATCCCGCGAAATGCAAAGTTGGTGCTTATTTTGTGATTCCGTTCTCTCTCTCTCTCTCTCTCTCTCTCTCTCTCTCTCTCTCTCTCTCTCTCTCTCTCTCTCTCTCTCTCTCTCTCTCTCTCTCTCTCTCTCTCTCCTGTCCGTGCCTTTCGCACTCGCTCTCTTATTAGGCTTCGCGTGCGCTAAAGCGCAAAACGCGAAGCCTATAGACACGGGTTCTGTTTCTCGCCAAGATTTTCGTGTGCGCTACCTGCTCCTCAACATCCACCAGCGAGGAAGACCCTCCACAAAAGAAAAAGGTTCGGGTCGGGGGCGGGGCCGGGGGCGGGGGTCCTTGCGGGGGTCCGCCCGGCCGGCCGCCCGACTCAGCGTGCGCATATATTATTGCCAGCGGACGAAAGATGCAATGAATAGAATGTCTTGCCGCAAGTTTTTCTCAAATTTTGAACCTAGCAACAAACAAACCAGATTTTTGGTTCAAGCATCAGCCTTTCACCCCTCTTTTTAAAAAAAGTCAGGTGCTTCTACGACAATTTTGACTGTCGAGGTGAAAAATCAGTTCAGATTTGTCTGACGTAAAATATTGGTGCGTGTTTAGATCGGCTGACCTCAAAAACCTATTTAAAAGAAAAAGTGGTTGATTTAAGACAATGTTGACCAACTGCGCATTCCGTGCGCTCTCCTCCGCGATTAAAAGTGCTAACATGTGTCTTAAATTCTACTCGTTTAAATTTAAGGGCTGCCGGCCTCTCTATCTCTCGTACCACTCCTACCCCTCTCTCCCTCTCCCCCCTTTCCCCTTTATGAATCTTTCACTAAATCGAAATCTAACTCTTCCCCTCTCCCCTCTCCCTCTCTTACCCTCTCCTGGGTGAATATTTTCGATTCAAACTCAGCTGTTTTGACGCTGTTTGGACCGTCGGAGGAAACAGCGGGTGGTGGAAATGAGAGGAGCGGCAGGCCTCGCAGTAGGTATCCGCTCAGCTTGTAATTTCTATGAACGTTTCTTGACCACTGCTTGATCAAAGATCCCGTTAATGTGTAAGGCGTTGATCTTGCCATTGCCCACACCAAGCACGCGAAGCCTTTTTCGGCCACATTGGATAATGTGGACTTGACGGATTTTTTTCACTCCACCCGCTCCCTTCTCTCTCTCTCTCTCTCTCTCTCTCTCTCTCTCTCTCTCTCTCTCTCTCTCTCTCTCTCTCTCTCTCTCTCTCTCATTCTCCTGATACTACGTGCCACCAGGCAATGGCATGCTTCTCCCCCTCCTCCTCCAGCGTCCTCTGCGCGGTAGGTCCATATATACCTTTTTGCCGGAGCGGGGCGGCCGGAGCCCGGAGGAGCCTATGACCGGAGCCAGCTCGCCACCTCACGGCACCTGTTATGGTGACTCGGGCGCTGATCTCTGGTTCAATGCTCCACGCTCGTGCTCCGGCCGGCCCGCCGCGCCGCGCCACGCCACGCCTCGCGATGCCTGCCTTTCGGATGAGTGATGACCCCAGAGCGTCGGCAGCAGGTTATTCAACACGCGCGTTCGCATTCAGTATCTAATCGTGAGGCTGTTGAAGGCGCTGGATCAGGGAGGAGCGGGTCGCGTGACCAGCATGTGGTCGCGGCTTATTGTAAAGGCCGTAGTGTATTCGCGCTAACCGATTTGACGGACCGCGTTCTCGTGAACCAACCTTAACTGGATGATTCAACTAGAAACTTCCGAATAAACTCCTTTGTTGATCCGGTACGTTTTGTTTCAGCGCTATTTGATTCTTCGGGGACCTTTTCGGGCGACGAGCGAACGCTCTTCAATCCACACTACTCAAACACCAGTCACGAATCTTAAAACAGAGCTTCGACTGCTGCACACGGATATCTAACAAAATTGTTCATTCCGATCGCGCGGACCCTTCCTCTATTATTTTTCCTAGGATGAATCTGTTGGTCGGTTGAGCGAGACGTCGACTCACCCCGCTCGTGCCCCTTTTTTGACAGCAGACATGTTAAACAGACTGCTTTACAAATCGTGGCTCGCCTTACGTTACATCGGGGTCGGGTCGGGCCGGTGCTGCTGTTGCTGTTAGATTAATGAAGTGCTGGTGACTAGCCTCCGGATCAGCTGCGGTCGAAGGGGGCACGCTACACGGCGTGGCGCGTCGTGGCGGCGGGGCCCTCACTCCGCACCGGTACACAAAACATCTCGAGCCTAATCCGAACCTAACCTCAACGCAGACGGCTGCCGTCTGATTCCGAAGATCGTTCTTGCATTTCCCGTCCTTGTCGCACTCATGCGGCCCAACCGTCTCCAACATGGGTCACTGCCATGGGTGCGAGAAGAATAGGGTTACGAGAGCGATCTTCTGAATCAGACGGCTGCAGGCGGCGGCCGCGACCCCGCGCGAGACACTCGTCCAACCATAACCTCAATCTCGCAATACGCCGCGCGCGGCCCGGCGCCGCCGCCGCCGCCACCACGACGCTCTGACGTGCCAATCCAATTATTGGAAGACTTCGATCTCCTTTCGAGGTGTTTTATCTTTTCTTATCGACAGGTTTCGCCGGGGCCGCCATTATCCTGTCACCGCGCGCGGCTAGCGCGCTGCAAATAATAACCGAGCATTACGCGCGTCTCGCTGGAGATGGCGCCATACCACTGCGCGGCGTTAAATCAAAATTTGAGAGGGGAAAAAAATAATAATAACAATAATTGTGCAGCAGAGCAAACGATAAGAAAATAGTGCTAAGCAGTCGCTATCGAACATTCGCATAGCTATGTGATAAGCCGTCTGATCGGAATATTTCTAAGATCTGCACTTACACATTCACACACACACATACGCAAACATTCTACTCGTGCGCGCGCGCACACACACACACACAGGCGCGCGCGATGAGGTTGGCATAGGACAGGGCCCTTGCGCGCTCCGCTGTCTGCGGCCAGTTGTACCCGTCCGTCATGTGTCAATGCCTGGCGTGTGCGGCACTAGCACACACGCGCATGCTCACACACACACACACACACACACACACACACACCTACTGCTCACATGTGCCCCGGAAACGTCACCACAGTTGCACGGTGTGCACCCATCACACGACGGCACATTCTTCTGTGTGGGTGCGCGTACGCACAAGCCAGGCGGGGTGGGGTGGGGCGGGGCGGGGCAGGGCGGGGCAGGGCGGGGCAGGGCGGGGCCGGCGGGGCCCCGCGCGAGTCGTGTTCGTTTGTTGTGATGGTGTTGTCGATTCTTCTATTGTCGCTCGGCTCCGCTCGGCTTCGCGGCGCGTTGCGGGTATCAATCGAACGGATCGACCAGTCGAGAGAGCAGGCTGCGCTAACCAAAGCGGCCGACTGCAGCCGACCTAATCCGAGAGAGAGAGAGAGAGAGAGAGAGAGAGAGAGAGAGAGAGAGAGAGAGAGAGATGAGGAGGAGGAGGAGGAGGGACACTATCCGAACATTAATTTAGATTGCGATGCTTATTCGGATTTATCTAGAAACACGCCACGCCTCGCGGTCTCGACTTCATTCGGTGATGATGACACATTCAAAGTGACAGCTTACTCTCTAAGTAAATTCAAAAGGGGGCGTGAGAACGCGAACCCAAAAGGGAGAAATTAATAAATAAACTAATTTGTCAGCAGATAAATTTGGAAATCTAGAGATAACATATCGTATTACTGACGCGAATGGGTTCGGGGAAAGAGGCGACGCATAGACATCACTTCTTCCCCCGCCTATCGTCCCCAAACCCACCTGATTCAGAGGAGGAGTCGTCTATCCACCGCCACCACCTCCTCCTCGTGGCGAAAGCATTCAACACGACATTTATACGTGCGGCCGCGCGGGACGCAACAGGTGTCCCCTCCCTCATTAGCGACACGTCTCGCGGGGCCCGGGGGCGGTGGAGGAGGTAGGGGGGGAGGGGGAGTACGCTATTGCGGGCGGCAGCGCCGCCGGCCTCAGCGTTAAAACTGACTTTTATGAGTGTCGTATGGCGAGGCGGAGGTGGTCTGCTCAGCACGCGGCGAGACGGGCGCGCACCAGATCAGCTGGATAACGTGTGTGTGTGTGTGTGCGCGCGCGCGTGCGTGTGTGTGTGTGTGTGTGACCCCCGCCGTGACCCACATGCTATGCGGATCTGATGCAGCAGGCTGGCTGGGCCCAGCACCAGAGCACCACTGGAGCTCGCGAGTCGTGCTGGTGGTGGTGGTGGTGGTCGTGAAGAAGGTGATGGTGTCTGTTGTGTGTGTGTGTGTGTAGAAGGTTCACGTATATGACGCATGTGCGTCTCTCGATGACTCGTCGTGCTGCTTCGCTTTTCTCTGTGTGCGTGCGTGCGTGTGTTTATATGTGTATGGTGTGCGCGTGCCCGTGTGTATGTGTGTGTGTGTGTGTGTGTGTGTGTGTGTGCGCGCGCGCGCGCGCCTCTGTGTGTGTGTTGCCGACAGACCACCAATTGAAGATCGCGGAAGGCATAATTGGCGAAATGATGAATCGATCCGCGATTCCGGCGCCTTTCATCAAACCAAACACATAAATAGCAGCCCACCGTGCACCATAGCGCATCTCCCGCGTGCCTCGCTGCCACCTCTCCACCCCTTCCACTCTGCCTCCCTCCCCCCCTCTCTCTCTCTCTCTCTCTCTCTCTCTCTCTCTCTCTCTCTCTCTCTCTCTCTCTCTCTCTCATAAAATGCTCGCTCACCGCGCCATCCATTTAGAGCTTATATAAAAAATACAAATCATTTAAACATTGCGATCTTGTTTCAGGCGCGTGCAGTCTATATATATTGTTCCGGTCGAGTTCCGATCTAACGGCCGACTGACGGCAAGTGAAGACCGACCAGATCGGATATGGATGCGGAGCGAGAGGCAGACGGGGTGGCCCGAGGGCGGGCGCGGCGGGGTCGGGCGGGGTGGGGTGGGGTGGGGCGGGGCGGGGCGGGGCGGGGCGGGGCGGGCGCGGTGGCCCGAGGGCGGGCGCGGCGGGGTCGGGCGGGGTGGGGTGGGGCGGGGCGGGGCGGGCGCGGTGGCCCGAGGGCGGGCGCGGCGGGCGCGGCCTGGCAGTGGCGTGCCCAATCAGCATCGGTGCAACCCAACACGGAGCATCTGAGGATGACTCATGGCCTCCACACATGTCAAGCTCCCCTTCACTCCCCTACCCCCCACATGACGTTATCTGTCGAAAATGGAAAGTTTTAGAGAGATGAGGGTATAGGGTAGCGAGAGGGAGGTTTTGTTATTGCTGCTGATGATGGTGGTGGTGGTGGTGGGTGTGCGCGTTGCGTGTTTTTCGGGAGGCCTGTGTACGGAAGGCTATGCCAAACACAAAGGTTTTTTTGGGGGGCGGGTTTTTTTTATACCTAGAAAATAGTATATTGTAAAAGGCACAGGCTGTTTAGATTCAAATCAATATTATTATTTTTCATAAAGATGAAGTATGTTGGAAATACATTTTAAAAAAGAAAAGAAGTGTACATGTGTTACACGGTAAAACCTATAGGTCTGGGTTTCCGAGAAATTTCGGGGAAACAAAGACGATGCAATCCACTTTTTACATCGGAAAAATCACAGATCCTGCCTAGGGGAAAACAACTCTGAAATTTGGTTTACACATTTTCTGAATTTTTGCGAATGTTTATGAATTGTTATAGAATTGTTGATTTTTACATGAATTTTACCTTAATTTTTCCTGAAGTTTAAAAAATGTTTCTGAAATTTTCAGCATTTTCCTGGCATGCGAGGGGTACAAAAGTTTTCGAGCTGTTTCCCCCTCGAGTGCGGCGCATGGAATGAAGCTCTTGGCCTCGTTCCGACAGCGCAAGTGCGGTGACGGGCAAGGAAGGCGATGAAACCTAAGGAGAGCACAGCAGCGAGGAGGTTAACTCGTCCTCCGGTCAGCCATGTGCTCCTAATACCGGTGAGACAGAGAGAGAGAGAGAGTGGGAGAAAGAGGGGAGAGGAAGCTCTGGGAGAACCATCTTCCGCCGCTTTCTTAGTCCCTCCTCGTGCGCCGCGCAGTTCGCACTCAGCACCCGTCAAATAACAGAGCAGCCACCTGCGAATAGTCTTACTGCCGATAATGAAGGCCTGCAGGCGCGCACTCACACCACGTATCATTACTCGCAGCAGAGCAAACACGCGGCGGGGCGGGGCGGGGCGGAGCGGGCCGCCGCCCCGGAGGAGCGTTTGGCTAATAAGGTTTGCAGAACCAATAATGCCTATGTTTACGGCGCGTCATTTCTTTCTACCGGCGGCAATAAGGCACCGTCGAGAAAGAGAGAAAGAGGAGGAGGAAGGGAGAGAGGGAAAGGTCAATCGTGGAGACGGGGCGGGCCCTAGACTAGCGTCGGCGTGGAGCAGAGAGAGAGAGAGAGAGAGAGAGAGAGAGAGAGAGAGAGAGAGAGAGAGAGAGAGAGAGAGAGAGAGAGAGAGACCCATTACAGGGAAGTCCCATACGTTAGAGGGAAGCGTAGCAGCGCTGTCAGCATAGGCAGAAAGGTAGGACATAATTATTGGCAGCAGGTGAGCGCTTTCCATGATGTCGTAGAAGCGCGTGAAGCGTCGTGTAGGGCAGTGATTGTCATTATGGGGGGAAAAAATGAAACAGAGCAGGTGATTAGCCCGATAGAGGAAAACCTAGGCCGGAGAAAAAGGGAAATATGATGGAATTAAGTTTCTTTATTCTCTCTCTCTCTCTCTCTCTCTCTCTCTCTCTCTCTCTCTCTCACACACGCACGCACACGTAAGGTGCTGAACCGGAGGAAGGGGGAGAGAGAGAGAGGGGGGGGGGGGGGGGGGGGGTGCGATGGACAACAAGCCCGGGAGCTGATTTCCATGCAATTATCCCCGGCGGACGTGCCCCGCCCCGCTACGCCGCGCCACGCCGCAGCGAGGCCCGCGCGCGGTTTATTGGCCGCCGCGGGAGGAGCCTCCTCGCTAAGGTGGTGAGCGGTACAGTCCGCGCAACACTGACTCTGGTAAAAAAAAAAAAAAAAAAAAAAAAAAAAAAAAAAAAGTCCCTAACATATTCTACGGAAGTGCCTCTGGACTGGACCCACTGTATTTATTTTTTATTTTTTTAATTGCTTCACAGTAAATTTGAACATGTAAAAGTGTTTAACCTAAGGGTTAATCGTGCAGGTTTGGACACCGTAAAGTGTTCAAATTTACTGTTCAACACTTTTAAAAGTATGCAAATTTCCAGTCAACAGTGTGTGACATAGTGTTAAACAGTTAATGAGCACGCCAGTTGAACACCTATAATATCAGTGACCTCCTTCACAAGCTTGTCGATCTGCATCGTAGCAGTCGTAGTATTCCCTACTACTCGTAAAACGCCCGCCGTTCATACACTGTTGAAATCCATAGCTATTTCCGGGGTGGCCGTACTCGAATCATTAAATTTGAGTGTTCTTTATATACCGAGGCGTTCATTTGAGGGAGTCTGTGTTGTCATGTACAGGGGTTTGTTATGTTACGGACATAGTGCGGGCGTCGATAACGTAATCGGGTCCCATACCTATCCAGACATCTCACTAGACACTGTCTTCCCCCCATCCCCCCCTCTCTCCATCCGTCCACTGCTCTCTCGCTCTCTCTCTCTCTCTCGCTCTCTCTCGCTCTCTCCTTAGGGTAGGGCAGGTGTGTTTGTGTGTGAGTCTGGGACAAAAGCCCGGCCGCGGCCGGCAGGGTTCGGTGCGGTGCGGGGGTGGGGTCAGGTAAGTAGGGGGGGGTGGGGTGGGGTGGGGTGGGGGCGTAGGAGAGGGCACTTGTGACAGACACAGGTGCCGCACCTTAGCATACTGCACCACAGGAAGCCGCATGTACTCTGTTTACTGTGTTTGGGACAATTCTATATATTGTTTGAGTTTTTGTCGAGGGGGAAACAATACTCTGAATTTTAGAGTAGACATTTTGTGAATTTTCGTGAATTTTCAGAGAATTTTTGAGAAATTTCACTTGAATTTTACCTAAATATTTGTGAATTTTCCTTAATTTTCCTGAATTATTAGGTGTAATTACAAAAATATCATAGTTGATGTTACCCCCTGTTTTTATTTTGGAACCTTGATGTTTGTTCGAGTTATTTATATGTAGCTTGTGCAGCGCGGCCAGACTGAACTGGCAGACGACGACGACAACAACAACAACAACAACAACAACAACAACAACAACAACAATAATGCCGTCCAGCCGCGCCGCCGCCGAGCCGAGGGAGCTCGGGTCGCCCACTCACCGCTCGGCAGGTGGAGTTTGAGCTGACGGGACGCGCAATCAAAGAGATGGTGTACAATCTCTTTGCGCGCGATGGGTTGCTTGAATCCAGTGGCTCTGTGCTGCGAATGGCCTACCTCATAGGCGGCTCTTTCTTAAAACGAAACCTGTCTTTTGGGCAGGGGCACCAGAAATGATCGCACAAAGCGGGAATAACGAGAAGAAACAACGTGTCCGACTTTAGGGCGCATCGCAAAATCGCTTACCACAACTTAAGCGTGCGGCAGAAATTCAGAAATTTGGTGTCACAATGTAGGCAAAAGAACCCAGTTTCACACATGTCGGGGTCAAAATGACCCGACCTTCCCCCGTTCGACGCCCCGCATTCTCGCAAGAAACATGAAAAAGTCCTCTTTTTTCCAGATAAAAATCAAAATTTAAGGAATTTTCGGAGGGAGCACTACTCTTGAGAAAAACGTTTTGTTTGCAGAGACAGAAACTATAAGGTCTTACCTTTCTTCTTACCTTTCGCGATCACAAATTCATTGCGGGCGAAAAACAAATCAAACGTAGAAAAAGTTGGACTTGAGTTACATGTAATTCATTCCATGAGCGTGGCCTGTGTCGCGGGGCGGGTGGGGGCGAGAGCAGCCAGTGGCAGGCCAGGTAGGCCGCCACCTGGCTCAGGCCAGCATCCCTCTGAAGGCAGGCAGGCAGGCAGGCGCGGCCCAGATGGCCTCAAAGGCGCCGGCCCCTCTCGACACAATCAGCGGCCTAAACACATTACCGGAATCTATCATGAAAAATCGATCCCCCCGCCCACGCCCTGCTGCGCCCCGCCCCACCCCACCCCGCCCCGCCCCACCCCGCCCCGCCCCGCCGCGCCCCTCTGCTCCCGTAGCGCCTGGCTGCTGTTCAGGGTGCAGCAGCTCATCATCTCTTTACGCGAAATAAGGGCGCTCATCCGTGCGTCGAGTTTTCTGCTAATCGGAGCGAAGCGCGCCGGAGGACCGGGGTAGAAGGTAGGGTGTCTCTGTCACCAACCTGCAGCGACACGCGCGCGCGCGCGCACAAAATACACGACACTCCCGAAAACTAACGTGCTGGCCGAATAGAGTCATTATCGAAAGGATAGCAATCAAAGTGTCACCAAACCAAAAGTCTCGGCCGCCAGCTGGCTGCCTGTCGCAGCACCGGCACCACACTCTTAAGTTTTTACAGCAGGAAATTTGCCTAGTAGCTACTAAGCGTTTTGTGCTGCCATAACTTGTCAAGAAATTCCTTAGGATTACTAAACAAATTCCTAAGGTATTATAAAACTTTTCTTTTCCATTTAAAGGTAACTTTACCTTCATCACGTACTACTGTAAGAAAAGTTCTCAAACGGTGGCTTCGCCAGACACGCTCATTAAAGACTTGTCAAAAATGTCACCTTGTCATGTCAACGTGGAAACTGCGAACGTGCGAGCTACTTGGTCGCAAAGTTTCTCAGTCATTGTGAGCTCATACAAAATACATCTTGGTTCCTTTGGGCAAATCCGAAATTCAGGCTTTCTGCAAGAGGTGCGGACCCAAGGTATGCCGTGATGCTCTTTGTTCCCTCGGCTACAACTATTACTCCTTGAACCCCGACGACCATCGCACCCGTTTTAACTTATTCTTCAACTTCAACAAGGGTTATATCGCAAGCAAAAAAATTATTCGCGTCGTCTGGGCAAAAAAAAATTGCAGGTGTACCATTTTTTGTTTATAAATAGGCACAGCTAATTTTTAATCTACCGTGCTTATTTTCTAGCTACCCTGCCATTTATTTGCCGCTGTTAAAAGTTTTTAGCCGTGCTAATATTTTACGTCTAATTTCAGCTGATCGATTTTTTTTCTCCGTGCGGCCCTTGAATTTGAGCGATGGTCCTTGGATAAACCGGAAGCATCGGTTTTTAACCATAATTTACTCTTTGTCACTTTGACTTTATATAAAGCTGTTACAAACCACTGATTGTTTTAAAACAAAGATTTAAAAAAAAATTACTGTGTGAGAAATAATTTTTTTTTTCATCGTGATGACCAACAGCAGCAGGAGCTGAGCCCAGAACCTGCATTCCGACACGGTGTTGCTTCCTATGATGCGGGCTCACTAACCCTGGCGCGCGCGCGCGCGCGCACACACACACACACACACACACACACACACACACACACACACGCACACGCACAGGTACCCGCAGCGGGAGGTGCGGACCGTGCTCCTGCTCCACCCCGCCGCACCCCGCCGCACCCCGCCCCACCCCGCCCCACCCCGCCCCACCCTCACCACGCGCCCGACACGCGACCCGCGCACCCGTACCTCCCGCCTGACGCCCACTCCTGCGGGGATGCGCACGCTTCCTCCAGCCGCGCACAATTTCGTGCATTTTGTAACACTTTTTTTTGAAAGGTAATTTTTTTCTCTCCCCTCTTTTTGCGTTGTAGTCTAGGCGAGTCTAGGGGTTATACTCAGTTGATTTTACGTTGGGCGCATTCTATGTTATACATCTTCTAGTGCGCATGCATATGTACTCTCAGCTATATGCTTCTATCTCGGAAACGTGTGAATGCCTTACTTTGCTCATCGACAAGAGTTCGCGACGGTGGGCTGCGACATTTTCCTCTCGCATGAACGGGAAAAGCTAGAGATCAAGTGATTATGCTCCTTTATCACCATCTTCAAAATTAATAGTAAAAATAATAATATATATATAAAAAACAGCGTATTTTACGGACATGACGATGACGTATCTGGATTCAGGGCATCAATTTGTACCTTGAAACCAAGTTTGATAAAATTCTGTTAAAGCTGATGAAAAAAAAATATCATATTAAAACTAGTCTGATCCCAGTCAAAACTATATAAGGCTACTTCGTGCCTAAAAATTACGATACCGTGGTGTAGAAAGGTTGCTATAGCACTCCTCATACCAACGTCAGGTTAAAATCGAGCCAGACGGAATAAATTAAAGAAAAGAAAAAAAGGCGAAAAAAGAGGCGCCAGGTCTGCGATCGACGATCGAGTGACTGCACCTGAACTGCTCGTGACACCGTGGTTCCCGTCACGGAACGAGGTTAGCCCAGAGCCCAGCCCAGCCCAGCAGCTCTGTGGCACTGCCCCCCCTGGTGGCAGAGCTCTGGACGGGCCCCGGCCGGAGCCAGTCTAATGGGGTTGCCAACTTGTTATAAAGGGGAGTCAGTCGAGTTCATTACCGATCGGACTCCAGCCACCTGGCCTCGGCCCCGAGCCCGTCCCGGCCCAGAGGCCATATGCCGCGGCCCGCACGCGTCACGGCGTCGCTCACGGTCACGGTGGAGAGGCTCGCCGCGGAGGTGCCCGGCTGAGGCCGCCCCGAAGCGGTCACCCTGGGCGCCAAACTCCTGCTCGACGTCAGGACACGCTCTGGAAATCCAAGTGTGCGAATATCGCACAGTTGCAGGTGTTCGAGGATTCATTCGAACACTTGCAGGTGTTCGGGGATTGATTCGAACACTTGCAGGTGTATGGGGATGGAGATTCATGAAACACTGGCAGGGTAACGAGGATTCATTCGAACACTTGGCCTCTCAAACTAGGAATATTCACACGTTTGAGTGGCCAAGTGTACAACTTATTAGCCCTTGCAATTCCTGCAGGTGTTTGACAGTCAGACATTTGGGCTTCCAGTGCGAGCACTCCCAGTGCTTTCGAAAGCTCGTGTCATCACATGTATGCTAGAGATATAGCGCAAATTCCTTGTTGTTGCTTGTTGTGTTGAAAGTTTGTGAAAAAGCGTTCGGCGTTTGCTCACCGCGAAGGAGTGTGTGAATGATTTGTCACACATCTGCAAGCAAAACAGGCATTAACGACAGGGAAACAACTCTGAATATTGGTGTACAAATTTTGTGAATTTCTATTACTTTTTATTTAGTTTTTTCATATTTTGCTTAAACCTTCTGGAAGTTTGTAGACTCTGTGAGTTTTTCTGAATTTTTCTTAATTTTTCTGAAAGTCTCTGATCTTCTTTTCTGACGAGGTGTGACAAAACTTTCGGAGTTGTTTCCCTCTTGGTCACCCACCTGCATAAAGTCAGAAATTTGGATTTCCGCAGTGTGCGCCGGTAAATCGGGCGTGGCGCGGGGGTCGGAGCCGCGGCCCCAGCCGCCCCCCGAAGTGCACAGCGGTGACCGCCCCGCCGGCCCCGCCCCGCCCCGCCCCGCCCCGCCCCGCCCCGCCCCGCCCCGCCCCGCCCCGCCCCGCGGCCGCCCGCCTCCGGCCCGCCCCCAAGCCCGCCCTTGCCATGCACCGCAGAGCCGGCGGACCGGGACAGATCAGCCACGTGATATTCTAATCTAATAGACCACGCGCCGTATGGTGCGCATCGGGGGGGCGGCGGGGCGGGGCGGGGCGGGGCGGGGCGGGGCGGGGCGGGGCGGGGCGGGGCGAGGCGGGGCGGGGCGGGGCGGGGCGCGGTGGGTCGCGCCGGGGAGGGACGCGAGCAGCCGAGGGTGACGGCGCCGTGCCGGGCAGACGTCTGCTGCTCATGACAGACACCGTCTAAAAGGAAAGAAAATTGTTCGACAGAGATGCTTAATGTTTCCGAAAACTCAGCGCAAGCTTGACGAAAATAAAGGGAAAACTTTAAGGCTCTTCCTGATTCTGAGGGGGAAAAAAAAACTCCTCAGGTTTTGAGGAAGTTTCCTTAAAATATGAGGTAATTTTCCGTATTTTTGAGGGGTCTTTCTCAAAATCTATAGAGTTTTTCTCAAAGTTTCGGAGTTCCTCAAAGTTGTCCCTTTTTCCTGTTCAAATATTCAGACATTATTTTTACTGTGTTCACAGCCATGAACTTCACCGTCCCGACGTTGAGTCCCGGCGAAGAAGCCCGTCTCACCAGCTGGTAAGCCTCTCGAAATGAAATGGCCATCAATAGCGTCATACGCACGTATCCCCCGGCGCGTTCGCATACCCTATCACCAGCACCTCCCCAAACGGGCAAAAAAAAAAAAAAAAAAAAAAAAAAAGTTTTCGGTTTGCCGATGCGTTGAGAAGGAAGAACCCCGTATAAAACGTCGATAACTGTGTGCTCACCTGTGCGGGCGGGGCGGGGCGGGGCGGGCCCACCTGTGCCGACACCTTGGCACAATCACCAGGGGTATCCGCCCGTCCCGCCCCGCGCCGTCCCCATCATGTCTCAATTCGCGCGGAAGGGCGAAATTTAAGAAGGGGTCGAGGAGTGGGTGGGAAATGAAGAAGGGGTTGCCGTGGAGCGCAAATTGAAAAGAGAGGCGGAGAGAGAAAGGGGTGTGCGGAAGGTGCGAGGTGCGTCGCACCGCTATCGGGTGCCGTGCTCGGTGTGCGGGGCGGGGCGGGGCGGGGCGGGGCGGGGCGGGGCGGGGTCGGGCGGAGCATAGAAGAGAATCGTTACGTCCGGAGTAAATCATTCTCGTGTTGAACCGTATAGCAGCAGCGCAAGCGGCGTTCGTGGAAAAGATGGCTCTGCCGCTTCCCTGCTCTCCGATCGGTTGTTTGCGTAATCTCTCTCTCTCCCTCTCTCTCTCTCTCTCTCTCTCTCTCTCATTTTTTACTTTTTTCAGCAGATGATACGAAAGTATCAGCCTGCTTGTACTGTCATACAGCTAGCAGCCTGCGGAGAGCAGCGCGCAGCGAACAGAGAGCAACAGGCAGAGCGAGCAGCCAGTGTGGCATAATATTTTTTTGTCTCTCTCACTCTCTCCCGCTCACTGTCCCGTTTTGTGTTTACTCGGCGAGTGCTTGATGCCCTCTGGCCTTCATTTTGGTTCTCCCGAAGTATATTCGAGAGAACACGAGGGGCGAGAAGCTGAGATAGAGAGAGAGAGAGAGAGAGAGAGAGAGAGAGAGAGAGAGAGAGAGAGAGAGAGAGAGAGAGAGGCGGACAGACTTGTATTCTGCGAGCGTTTTAACGGCCCATGACAACAGCGAGAAGTAATACTCCGCGCTGCTTGCAACAAGCTCGGTGCAAAGCGTCCTTGCTTTAATCTGCACAACTACCGCGGAGCGCGACATGTCTCCGTATATGAGGGGCGAACCAACACGGACCTTCACATTTATGCCGGCCAACCGGAGACACGTAGAACCACATCGTCGTTGTCATGTACGTCGTCATCGTCGACTTCGCCATCCTGGTGATGTCAACCCCTCGTTTGTGGTCGCGTGGTTTGCCGGACTATAGGGCGCTGCTGACGTTGCGTGCGAAGAGGGAAACAAGTCCCAATTCCGGAGGGAAAAAAATCGAAAATATTGTTGAATGTTCCTGAATTTTTGTAAAGATTTCTCGATTTTTTTTTTGCATGTATGGATTTGATTTGAATATTCCGCTATTTTCCTGAATTGTACTGAATTTCTCTTAATCTCAAATTATTTAAAAGTTTTTTTTTGTGAAATTTTCGAAACTTTTTCCTAATGTTCGTGGATTTTTTAGATAGAATATTTCTGAATTTGTGGGCTACAACTAAAACTTAGGGTTTTCCCGACCAAGAACCCGTGTCAAATGTCAACTTTACTTTCTCTCTCTCTCCCTCCCATCTCTATTCACCTTCTCTCCCTCTCTCTTCTCAAGCCCACCGCTTCCCGCTAGTTAGGGGCGTTAGGTGGTCAGCACGCGCCCCCGGCGCCTGCTCAGAGAGAGAGAGAGAGAGAGAGAGAGAGAGAGAGAGAGAGAGAGAGAGAGAGAGAGAGAGAGAGAGAGAGAGAAACGAAGAGAGGAGCCGTGAGTCATAGTCGCTGCATCTGCCGCGCCGCACTGTGGCATGTTTATGCCGCACTGGAAGGTAATTACAGCCCCACATCCCACGCACCGCCGAGGAGGGGTACTGGACGGGCAGCGGCACTGCGCCCTGCCGTGTGTGTGTGAGTGTGTGTGTGTGTGTGTGTGTGTGTGTGTGTGTGTGTGTGTGTGTGTGTGTGTGTCCAGTGCCGGTCCTTATACACTGCTGCGGTTTTAAAGTATATTGATTGATGCCAAATCGAACAAGGCCGTTGCTCATTGTCACGGCTCTGGACATTGGATATATAAACACGGGTGTCCATACTGCGATGTATTTGAGTGTAACAATTGTTTATATTTTTTCCCCCTTGAACCCTGAACCGAAAACAAAAATAAAGAAGCGAGGGAATGTGAAATACAACTCGTGCGAGCACGGCTCTGCACCTTGCGCTCGGCTTGCGCGCACCTCCGCCTCTCAGCGCGCCGCTGCAGCGCCTCCCCTGCTGTTACCGCATATTGACCTGTCAATCAGGGGCGGCCGTGGCCCGGCGGGGCGGGGCGGGGCGGCGGGGCGGGGCGGGGCGGGGCGGGGCGGGGCGGGGCGTGACGCCCCTGTGCTGTACCGTGTAGACCGCTGTATAGCCACACCATATCGTATCCGTATGAGTGATTGCAGCCGCCCAACCCGCCCACCAGAACAGGCGTAACGCACAGAGGTACCGTCTACTCACCTGCTGCACTCTGTGTGTGCGCAGCGCAGTTTCAGGGGCTTATTGGAAACAGAAGAAAAGAAGTTGATCTTATTCAAGATGTAAAAACAATGTTTGTGTGTATTCGAAACTTTTATTCTCTATCTTGTTTTAACTGGTAAAACAAAGGTAGGATTTCCAACCTTTAGGAGGCAGTAACGTATCAAAAGCATTGCAGCAGTGTATGGTGGTTTTTGTTGTTTTTATTTTTCTCTCTCAAAATACTTTTTTCTTACGGAATAAATTTGAATTTTAAGGCTTATCTTCATAAACTACGCAAAATTCCGCTTCAAAAGAGCCTAAATATGATGGGGTTCTATTCAAAATCTACAGAAATTCATAACATTAATAAAAATAATAACTTGCTTTTCATTGGCTGACCGCTTACCAGAACCCTATCACATGTAGGCTCCTTTTTCGCGAAATTTTGCGAGGTATGCGATAATTTATCATGAAATGTCATGGGTTTGCTCAAATATTTTGAGGAAAACAACAAAACAAAATTAAACTGGACACATACACTTTAGCACCCCGAAAATGGGTTCTTACGCCCCAGGGAAAGGTAGGACATCGCACCTTCGCTCTTCCAGTGCTTCCTTCCCTCTATAGTGCGTTATTCCCTCGCGCCTCTGGTGCGCGCCGTCGCACTCGCGCCTGCACGAACATTTAGAGGTCGCAGCCCGTGCGGGCCGCCCAGTAGTAGACGAGAGAGAGAGAGAGAGAGGGGGGAGAGAGGGAGAGAGAGAGAGAGAGAGAGAGAGAGAGAGAGAGAGAGAGAGAGAGAGAGAGAGAGAGAGAGAGAGAGAGAGAGAGAGAGGGGGGGGGAGAGAGAGAGAGAGAGAGGAAAAGAGAGAGAGGGAGAGAGAGGGAGAGAGGGAGAGAGAGAGAGAGGGAGAGGGAGAGAGAGGGAGCGATGGTAAGTTGCGATGCGTTCGAACAGGTGTCCCGCGGCCGCTGCTGCACGCGCCGGGACCTCATGCAGAACGCCACCGCCACCCCCATCTGCCACGCGCCGCGGCACGGCAGACTGGGCATGCTGCAGCAGGGGGGAGGGGGTCAGGACGCCGCCGATGCGGTCGCGCACCGTGCCACCCGCCCCCATGACCAGGTCATGAATATGTACCAGACTCTTCATTTTCGTTTATTCTCTCTCTTTTCGATTCGTCATAATTTTTCTGTTTTCCCCTACCCCCCGTCCATTATTGCTTCTTTCTTGTTTTATATTTAACTAAGCAAGCAGAAAACTATGAGCGCGGGAGCGGGAACAACTGCCTGCTTAATGGACCAGTGATAGGAGGAAGGTGAAGTAGGGCTGATAGGAGCGTCGCTTTCGGCCGTTGGTCTCTCTCTCTCTCTCTCTCTCTCTCTCTCTCTGTCTGTCTGTCTGTCTGTCTGTCTGTCTGTCTGTCTGTCTCTCTCTCTCTCTCTCTCTCTCTCTCTCTCTCTCTCTCTCTCTCTCTCTCTCTCTCTCTCTCTCTCTCTCGCACACACTCACGCACACAAACAACCACCTGTCCCCCATGAGATGCACGACAGGTACTCTGACGGTGCCACGCTGCCACCTGGCCTGGCCCGCGCCGAGCGGCCCGTTCCATACCGGTAGCCAGGCCTGGCTGGGCAGCCTTGGAACCCTCTTACACCCACCCCCCTGCCCCGACCTCTGCCGCCCCCGCAACAGAAAAGTAACGTTCAAAAATACGTTTAACTCGAACCATATCGGGCTCAAACTAATTTCCCCGAAAAAAAAATGGTGTGTATGTGTGTGTGTGCGCGCGCGCGCGCGCGGTTTTGACACCTTTTTGATACCTTAAATGCTTGTGGGGGTCGTCGACTGAGGCTAGGCATGATGCTCTCTCGATATTTTTTTTTTTCCTGCCTTAAAACCACTGTGAAAAATATAGTTGTGGATCTACGATAAAATTTTTAAATTACGACCTACGACAAATTTTGTAAATTTACGAAAACTCAATCTTGCTCGTAATTGAATGTCGAGGAGATAGCCAGTGATTGTAATTTTACGTCTTGTAATTGAAATTTTACAACTCCACTTTGTGGAAATTCTTCCCCCTAAACCTGCGACTATTTTTCGCAATGATGTTGTGTCTCCTTTCAAAATTCATTTTCGATATTTTGTCACATTTTCGGCCAGTGTTTCAAAGGTTGGCAGAAATTGAAGAGACACCAGGTTGAATGTTGACAATGCTGTCGCCCTCGTCATTTGTGTCCTGGTTCTCTCAAGTCAAGTCAAGTCTTCTCGCTCACACCTTGGCAGAACATTTACTTCAATATTTCTAGTCCAATTAGTATCTCTTTTACAGTTTTAAGTTAGCTTAGCTAAAAAATAATTTTTGACTGTTTGATGTCCCCTAAAATGCGGCCGTCTTAAAGTCGCACGAATTCCTTAAATTTCTGTAATTTCTGGATGTCCAGTGTTAAGGATTGGAACTTAATTTACAGTGAAACGAACTCTGTAATTTTTGTAAATGATCCTTGGAAAGGACAGTACCATGGTGCCGTTATGGGATGGTCGGCGTCATGTTTGCCGGTTCCGTTTGTCCCAAAAGATATTCAGTGTGGTCCATATATCAGAGATGTATCGGTCGCGTATCAGGTACGGAGATGAGACATGCAG
The DNA here is from genome assembly GCA_029379305.1 of Frankliniella fusca. Lineage (NCBI taxonomy): Eukaryota > Metazoa > Arthropoda > Insecta > Thysanoptera > Thripidae > Frankliniella > Frankliniella fusca. The sequence continues at coordinate 824,187 of JAHWGI010000256.1, read as the reverse complement.
TAAAGTATACCCCCTCTCTCTCTCTCTCCCTCCCTCTCTCCCTCTCCCCGTCTGTGACTAAATCGTGCCTCTCTTATATTGTATTGATTTCCAAATATAAGGAGGTCACCCGCCGGCGAGACTGAGCGAAAGTGTCCTTGGGAGATAGAGGTATTGGGAGGGGTGACGGGAAGGAGAGGGGAGGCAGCACGCGTCATAAAGTGTAAAACAATACATTAGGGAAAGTGGCAAATATATTTAGGAAACGTGCAAGACGTAACTCTCCGTCAGTTTTTCGCAGAAATCCATTTTTTTAAATAAAAGAGAGGAAAATTACGAAAATAGCAAACCTTTTAGTTGCGATGAGCCAGGCCAACCCAAATTTGAAAAAACCTAAAGCCGAGAAAAAAACAACAATATAAGATCTGTGTCAGAAACTTTCAATTTATTTCAACAAAGGAAGTTTATTTTGTGAATTAACTAGAAATATTAGTGACTTTCGTAAAGTGCACTGCAGCATGCTGAATATCAAGTGTTACTCGTTCCCTCGTAGATCTTATTTGTAAATTCACTCATTTTCCAGGGCATTTGCGAAAGTATTCTGTGAGTTATGAACTTTGTGTGCCTTTTCAATCCTTTCGCCTCTACGAATGTGTTTTTCAATCTACAGGTAAAATATGTCCACTGACCTTACAGGTGAAACCTGTGAAACAGATTTTCACCGTGTTAAAGAGTATAGTGTGTTGTTCACTGCTAAAAATCCCGTAACATATTACGGAAGTGCTACGGGACGCACCGTGATTTTTTTTTTTACGGCCACCTGTATTTCTAAAATACGGGAGAAATCCGTAGTGGAAAGTTATTGGCTTTTACCGTACCTATACTTAAATGCAAAGGGTCAAAGGTGCTCCGGGGTCCTTAAACTCAAAATAAGGGATTTTGGTGTACTGGACGGTCCGTAATTTCAAAGTACGGGAAGGTCCGTATTTTTCTGGGACGGTCGTCCCGTAAATTTAAAAACTGTTAAAAACCGGCTAACAAATTTCCGGCCCATCCCGTCAAAATTCCCGTTGTAATTTTTGACAGTGTTACGCGAGTAAAAGCTCACCCATTTTTATCCGCGCGTCTTCCCGACCTCAACAAAAACTAATCCTTTGCTCTTAGATATTTTTTTTAAAAAGAACGCATAATGCATCAAGGCGATTTTCTCTGTCACACACACACACACACACAGGCGCTTACGCGAGGCGCTTGTGGTGTGTGGCCGCCCATTTCCGGGCGTATTGTCTCGGGTCGCCGAGACATCTCGCCGACCACCATTTGGGTGCCCGCCCCTCCGCGCGGCCTCTCTCTCTCTCTCTCTCTCTCTCTCTCTCTCTCTCTCTCTCTCTCTCTCTCTCTCTCTCTCTCTCTCTCTCTCTCTCTCTCTCTCTCTCTCTCTCCCCTACACACACACACACACTTGCGGGTGTGGTGACCGGAGCGTGGGCGCCGGTAAGCCTATCACGGGCATAAAAGGTCCTAAATGCTCTCCTCCGGGCGCGCGCGGAGCTCTCGTCAGCAGCCCCGCGCGCGTGCGTGGGTGGAAGAGAGACGGCTAGACCCACACTGTGCTAAGCGGGAGCCGTGCGGGCGGGAGAGAGAGAGAGAGAGGAAGAGAGTTAGACCAAACGGCACGTTGCCGGACGGGACCTGACTTAGCGCGCCGCGGACAAATTTATAGCAGCTGACAGCGCTGGGGCGGGGCGCTGCTGTAGTGCCGAGCCTGCCTGTCTGTGGGCTACCGGAGCAGCGGACGCCCTCTCCTCTCCTCTCCTCGGCGGATGCTGGGCGCTGCGCGGGGAGAGATGAGATGCTCCGCGCAGGTCTCTCCTCCTGGACCACATCAAGGAGCAGCCGACAGGCTCGCACATAAAGAATACGCCTCCGCGACTGTGTGTGTGTGTGTGTCCAAACACGTGAGATCCGACGAATAATGTAGAGAACGCGTCTTCTTATAGACGTATGCGTAACTCGCAAGTGTCTATTCTTTTTTTTCTGCTCTTTTCTTCCATTTTTTTCCTTTGTACGAAAAATGAAAAATAGCTCTGCTGAAATTAGATGAGAAAATTAGCACAACGGCTAAAAACATAACACAGTGGAATTTTTTTTTTTAAAAAAAAAATAGGTAGTTAGAAAATAAGCACGGTAACTTTAAAATTAGCTGCGCGTATACAGCTAAAAAATTAGAACACCTGCTAATTTTTTGTTTTTGTCTAAATGGGAATTATTTTTGCGTGTGGGTAGCTGTCGCTCGGAAGCTGAAATTTATTTCAGTCTCACCTGTAATGCCCTCCCCCCACCTGATTTCGTGAGTTCAAAGGATTACAAAAATAGAAATCACCATGTTAGCGTCGGGTCGAGTGTCCCTCCACCCCGTCGATGGTCCCGTCGGTTTCCCCTCTACGGTATAGTCCGATGACGCGTCTTCTCCCGAGTCCTCAGCGTCCGGCAGACCGCCAACGCAGTCTCGGACGGCGTTAGTCGCATGCTGGCCTGAGAAGCAACTCGTCTCGCGGGCTTTTGCAATAAAGAACCTCGCACCAACCTGTCGCAAAGTTTCGTATCAGAAGAACCGCGAAACATTCAAGCATACTGCACCTCTTTAACGTCATCTAGGGAAGTGATTCGAAGCAATAATCGAGCGTCGCCCGCACTCCCTGTTGATATAATCTTTTCCACACATAGTTTAGGTGAAGGCGGTTATTCAAATACTGATAGATGCTTGAGCACTCTCAGGCTGCTATAGAAATTGTTTTTCTACAAAAACGTCTTTTGTTATAAGCTGGAGACTTATGTGTGCGCAAGCAATATAGAAAACCATTTTTCTCTTTACGTGGGCGTGGGTGTATTTTGGAAAGGTTTATAAAATCATTTTCTTTAGGTATAGACAAGTTTTCCATATTATGCTGATTTATATAGATCTCTACTTTATTCCAAAAATGTCCTTAGCGGTTTTAAAGTGAGTGGCCATTCGCTTCTATTTGTGTGGACAGGATAATTGTTGCGGCTCGAAAATGTATGCAAAAAAGTAGCGTCACTTATTGTACACCAGGATTTCCGGTATGCTGTGCCTAACCGTCTTCGCCTCATGGCAATGAATCGTTACTTCAGAAAGGCACATCAGCAGATTGTCCTGGAAATGCACGTCCCCATACCCTGACAGCCATACTTTCATTCAAACAGTAGTCATTTATCACGCAAGTATTCCGTCAATCTTGGCGATTAATCCACGTATGTACATACAAGGCTGTTTTGAAGCCCGCGCGAAGCCCCCACTGATTGAGCCCTACACCTGTTGAGTCGGGCGGCGCAGCCTCCAGAGCGGCCCGGCCCCGCCCCGCCCCGCCCCGCCCCGCCCCGCCCCGCCCCGCCCCGCCCCGCCCCGCCTCGCCCCGCCCCGCCCCGCCCCGCCGTGTGACCGCGCCGCGCTGTGTGAGTGCGTCTTTGTCTGGGGCAGGTACATGAGCGGCTCTCCCATTGTGATGCGACAGGGCCCCATTCTATCTCATATATGCTAATGTGTTCTGGACAATTTCTCGGCCCGCATACGCCCGGCCCCGCCCCGCCACGCCCGCCTGCCTGCACTCGCCATACCCTCCCAGAAATGCGTTTAGTGTGTTGTTGTTGTTGTTGTTGTTGTTGTTGTTGTTGTCGTTTATTTTTATTTTCTTTATTACAAAACAAAAATCCCCTTATTTTACTCTGACTACCCAAGTGTACTGCTGCTTAACACTTGTAAGTGTTCAACTTCGAGTCTGCACATGCAAGTGTGTAACTCGGCAGCTGTTCAATTGCATGTGTGAAACCCGCCAGTTGTACACTTAAAATTTTAAAAAGCCAATGAAAAGTTAGGCCACGTTTAGGCCACATTTTTCGAAAGCTCGCAGTTTTGTTCCCAACCTTACCAATAATGGGACGTGGCTGCAAAATCGCACGGCAATACATAAAAATGTCTTCTTTCTTGTTCCCGCTTCCCGCCGTTCGATTCGGCCACGTTCGTTTTTCCCGCACCTCGGCCGCGCTGCGTACAGCGGCCCTGCTTGCCTGCTCCTCGCCCCGGAGTCCCAGACTGACTTGTCCCGCGGAACATTGCTGCAGCATATTGCCCAGCCGGGCGAGACGGGAGGTAATACACCTGCCAGGCCATGCAGACAGGGATGTGACAATGAATCACTCAGCCTTCTCTCTCTCTCTCTCTCTCTCTCTCTCTCTCTCTCTCTCTCTCTCTCTCTCTCTCTCTCTCTCTCTCTCTCTCATCTTACAGCGAGCCTCGCCCGGCGGCTCCGTCTCAGTATCTCGTGCTTGCTCTCTTTCCCACACCCTGGCCGTTGACCTGCACCAATGTTGTCTGCGAGTGTGTGTGTGTGTGTGTGTGTGTGTGTGTGTGTGTGTGTGTGTGTGTGTCGGGGGCGGGAGCATGGGGCCCATAAGGTGCTGCGCTGTACGCTGGGCGACCTCGGAAGTGGAGGGCGGGCATCAAACGGGATATAGCGGATGGCGATGGTGCATGGGAGAGGAAGGAGTTGTGCTGGAGGGGTAGCCGACCGGGGCTGGTGTTTGTGGGGAGAAGGGGGAGGAGGCAGTGATAGGGGAGGGGTCAGAGGGCGACAGGAAGACGTGGAAAAAAGCGCCACCGTGCGACAGGAAGGTGCTCTTCTCTATCAGAGGGAGGCTGCTGCTGCACCCCCAGCCAGCAGCCCGCGGTGCAAAGGGGCCAGCCAGCCGGCGGGAAAAAAGCGAATGGGGCAGCTATGTAAACACACACACACACACACACACACACACACACACTCAGCGCGGGGGCCGTGGGAGAGGGATGAGCCGGTGCACGGATTGTCACCTGCATACTGGGGCCCGCTGGGGCCCTCCTCACCTGCCTGCTCCTCTTGCCTCTCTCTCTCTCTCTCTCTCTCTCTCTCTCTCTCTCTCTCTCTCTCTCTCTCTGTCGTCATATTTCGCGCGCGGACTTGTTGCAGCCACCTCCTCATATAGACGAGGCGCGGGGCGGGGCGCGCGGGCCCCGCCTACACGTCGAGTGCAGCTGATTGCGATACGGGACACACTACAGCGGAGAGAGAGAGAGAGAGAGAGAGAGAGAGAGAGAGAGAGAGAGAGAGAGAGAGAGAGAGAGAGAGAGAGAGAGCGAGTCAGGGAGAAAGGGAGAGGTGGAGGGAGAGGAGGAGGAGGAGGGGGTGGACGAGAACAGACTCCCACGTCCAGGCCAGGCCGGGGCCGGCGAGCTACTCACCTGTGCCTCAATTGTCTCCGGCTCTTTGTAGTTATTGTTGCACGGGCGGACGCGCGAGTGTGTGTGTGTGCGTGCGTGTGTGTGTGTGTGTGCGTTAGTGTGTGTGTGAGAGAGAGAGAGAAGGGGAGGGGAAGGGGGCGGGGAGCTAGAGCCATCTTGGAGGGCATCGTCGCATGGACGGAGAAGGTAGAGCGCACGCACGCACACACACACAGGCGATGGCCGCGGCACATGCTACGGAAAGATCTCTGTGTCGGTAGGCACGCTAAACAAAAAGATGTTCTCGGTCGGCGATGCCCGCGCAGTACTTGTCATCCTCGTGCTTGTCTGCCGCTCGGCCTCCAATGGTGGGGACACTGAGCGGACGCAGAATTAGCGTAACAGCAAAGGAGCATAATAGCCGAGCCGTCGTCGTACTCGTTATACTGTAAGAGTGAAAAATTGATCCGAGGGAAATAAACGCCGTGATCTCTGTCCATCGCGCATTTCATCAAGGCCAATGCTAACTGCGGTCTGTCCTTCTCCATGTAACTGGTTCGGTGTTCCCGAGGGATTCTTCAGTCAAAAAAAATCATCGCACACCGAAAAAAAAATTCTGGGAAAAAAAAACAAGGAAAAATTAAGTAAAAATCAAGAAAACTTAAGAAAAAAAACTCAGAAAAAAAAGTTTGTGAAAAAAAATCTAGTAAAATCGCGAAACACCAGAAAAATTCAGAAAAATTGGTACGCTTGAATTTATAGTAAAGGACCCCTCAGGTGTCCCCTCATTGGCAATTATTATACTTTTCTGAAACTGTTTCCGCCGAGGGGGAAATAACCTCGGACTTTAGTGTACACCACTAATTCAACAAATTCAGTCCAATTCAAACAAATTCAAGCCAATTCAAGCTAATCCAAACCCAATTCAAGCCAATCCAAACCCAATTCAAGCCAATTCAAACCCAATTCAAGCCAATTCAAGCCAATTCAAGCCAATTCACACACTAATTCAGTCCAATTCATAGGTAATTCAAGCCAATTCACAGCCAATTCAAGGCAATTCACATCCAATTCACGAAATTTGTACACCTAATTCACCGGTTATTTCCCCCTCGGTTTCCGCCTGAGGTGCCGTCGATTTTGTGTGTATGTGTTTTCAGACCGACAAAAAGAGAACACATTCGGCAAGTGGCGTGGGGCTCATAGGACGCCCTGTGGGAACGCTGTGGTGGGGACCCTGACCTCGCAGTGTCGGTGCACCGACGGCAGAGGAGCACGGACGAACCCTTCGCACAGCGGCGGCGGATGCGAAAAAAATATCTCTCTCTCTCTCTCTCTCTCTCTCTCTCTCTCTCTCTCTCTCTCTCTCTCTCTCTCTCTCTCTCTCTCTCTCCAGTAGTTCAGCTCTCTCTCGTTCCTTTTATGCGAACCACTCTTGACGGCCGGATTAAGTTTTGTCTGGTGCAGGTGTCTGCACCGCCACATGGGACATCAGCTAGTTTGTAGACAGCAGTGTGCCGTGTGAACCTGTGACGTGCCTCTTCCGCCCTCGGGCCCCTGGCCTGGACCCTTGGGGCCACGCCCCGCCAGGCCTCGCCATAGGCCCTCGGAGCAGGAGGGAAACTGGAGCGGCAGCGGCCAAAGTCGGCGCCTCGGCCGGGAAAATGAAAATTGTAGCTGGTCAGCGATGAGTTTGTGTTTATCCTACGGTGCTGCAGAAACTACAGAGTACTACTCTACGGGATCTGAATTACCTGGAAAGGAAAGGATCACTCGTACAAAATGTGTACAATGATTTTATTTTCTTACTTAGAATTTTTTTAAAATTTTCTATGATTTTTTTGATTTTTGGCTTCGATTTTTTTTTTCTAAGAAAAATTTCTGCCATTTTTTGATAAATTTTGATCTTTTATCCCCATTTCTGAATGTTTTCAATTTTTTTTTTTATTTTATTTTATCTCTTCATTTTTCTTCTTGATTTTCTTTTGATTTTTGTTTTGAGTTTTTAAATAATTTGTTTTGGGTCCTTACAAATGATTTTTCGAGGCGACCTCCCCCTCGGCCGGACCCGGACTGAGCCCAGCGCTGGGTCTGCCTGCGGCCGGAGGAGAACCTGTTATCCGGTAGCCGCAGCTGCCGCAGCCGTCGGGGCCCCCGAGGGGAAAAGTGGGGCAGTGACGGGACTCTGACAAGACGCTCCGCCAATCACGGCGCGCGAACCACTCGGCCAATGAGCGCACCTGCTGTCGGCACTATGAACACCAGCACCGGTCCACACTGCCAAAAAAAAAAAAAAACAAAGCGTTCAGGATATTGTTTTTCTTTTTAATTGAGAAGACAGACCCGTTTCTGGCGTTTTGGTGCACTGTGAAAAAAATCCTCGTAAATTTACGACATTTTTTGTAATTTTGATTTACAAAATATGTCGTAATTTTACGACAGCCCATTCTTGCTTGTCGGTCAATTCCAAGTCGATAGGGAGTGCTTGTAAATTTACAATTTCAAATTGTAATTTTACGACTTTTATCATGGAAAATTTTCCCGTAACCCTTACGAGTATTTTTCACAGTGTGAGGTCTGTGATCTTTTTCAGAGAGTATGTCTGATTACATCTCGGCCCTTACCTCGGTAAATTGTGTGAAATTTTTCTCAGTTTATTAAACAAAATGTGTCCCCGGCAGCAGCAGGATATGTGCTGAGAAAAAAGTTCCGTGTGATGTTCTCCCTTACCTGTATAAATGTGTTGACCGCATTGTTTGGTTACAAAATGAGCGAGAACTTTCACTCCAGAAAATATTTTTAACAGTGATGCATAACTGTTTGGCAAAGGGCCTACCTGTGCCTGGGAAGTGGCGGGGTCCCCACCACGCCGTCGCGTCACGCACTGTGCCCACCAATGGCAGTGGCGGGGCGGGGCGGGGCGGGGCGGGGCGGGGCGGGGCGGGGCGGGGTGGGGCGGGGTGCCAGCCGCGGGCCGCATCACACGCGCCGGCGCCATGCTACTTCATTACCATGCAACTCGCGCCGAGGGGAGACCGCTCCGCTCGCGACCGTTTTGAATCAAGTATAGTTTGTTTGCATACAGGCACGCGCAGGAAAAGGGAATTTTGTCACCGAACTGGAAGTATATTTATGAGACAAAGTAATCGCTTTCAGTCTCGGCAACTGGACATGAAACACAGGAGAGGTAATTTCATTTTTTATTCGGAGAATATCTTTTTGCTGAAGCGTTACAGTTACCAATGTGTGCTCTTCTGGCAAATGAGTAATAAGAATGGTTTTATTTTTTTAAGCGCCCTGTCGGAAATGTTGAATATTTGTTCCGCGACTGTGTACCCAATTATTACATTTCACGCCTCCCTTCTGAATTTTTTTTAAATTTAATTGAAATAATTCTGATTATTTTGCATTAATGCAAATTTATTTCCAATAATTTTGAATAAATAAAAATAATTCACAATAATTTACTAAAAATCCTCTTTAATCAAGTAACTGAGAGAATAATTTGGATCAGATGTGCGTGTATTTTCTGAGGTCATCCCGGAAAGTGCGGCAGGGTTGCACCGGGCCCGGCGTCGGCAGCCTGTGTTGTACGGTTTTGCCGCGCATCCTCAGTCTCTCAGGATCACAAACTAAAAGCGTCGCTTCACGCGCCGCTGGCGCCGGCCCGTCCCGGGGGATTACTATGCTGTTGGCTTGGAGCTCCGCACCCTGCAGGCCTGCAGGCTCCACAGGCCGCCGCTGCAGAGGTATATGAGGTGACCCCCCGGCGGCGGTCACTTTGAACAGCCCTGCGGCACCTGCTGACCCGAGCCGGCAGCATTGTGGGACTCTACTGGACCGTGACCCTTTATAGCGTCTGCAGAAAAAAGCTTTTGCGTCAAGCCATCGCGATTGCACATTTATCGGGCGGGATCCCCTGTGTGTGCGGTGCGTCCTCCGCGACCTGTACGCCGTCGGGCCGCCGCCGGGTTTCGTGGCCTTGCGAAAAAAATAAAATAAAAAAAGTCTGCTGATGATGCACAGTCACCGACCGCAGGGAAAACGTGTATAGGGTCGCCGTCGTTCTGCCTCGCTTTTGGAGGAAAATAGCGACAAGCGGCGGCATGCATGCGTAGAGGTAGGGGGCGTTAGCAGCAGAGCGTCAGAATAGTCCAGTTTTTGGCGGCGTTTCGTCTTTGGGAAAAAAAAAATGCTGAAGATCAAGGCGATGTGGCGGTATCTGTAGTATGGCGAGATGCGTCAGACCGCGAAAAGTAGCTTTCAGCCAACACTCTCATTTCCTTACGGACTCGCATGCGGATAATGTTTTGCAATCGTTATCACGGTAAAAATACTTTCTTGTATTTCAAGATCTGTCTTGGATGTCCATTGGTATTCTCCATAAGATCCAAGAAAGATCTTGAAACATAAACTATTTTCACCGTGATATGGATCGCAAATTATACGTAAGACAGAAACCAGGTGGCTGATTATCCCCAGGCACTTTTTGTACAAAGCGTCCGCGCTTGGAGCCGGCCCCCGGCGCCTGATGGGCATGCAGGCCAGCATGGAGCGGTGCGGGCGGGTTGCATACTACAAAAAGTGCTCGGGGTTAATCAGCCTCCTGGTACAATCGCCCGTATTATTGATTATTTCATCCATACAAATCTATTTTTCTCAATGACTTATAAATTATGCCTACGGCGCGGAGGATTTCATCCGTAAGACAGATGATTTATAATCCATATAACGCTTGCACAAAATTATCCGTAACGTATACGGATAGCACATCCGTAAGGAAATGAGAGTGAAAGGGGAAACAACAATGAATTATCCTGAACAAATGTTTGATTATTTTTCTGGATTCTTTTAAAATTTTAAGAACTTCCATTGCATCGATGATATTGAAATTTCAATCCCGAAGTTCCTCGAAATCTTTCAATCTCTAAAACTAAGTGAATTTTTCCCTTTCATTTTTTTTAAAAAATTTCTGTTGAATTTTTATAAATTCTCTGAACTTTGAAAACACAGATTGTCACGCGGATTGTCAGGTCTATATATCCTGCTCGTAAAGAGCATTATTAGACTTGTCGCCACGACGCCACTCGTCTGACAACTGGCGCCCCCACCCACCGACAACTCATTACTTGTGGACACCTGTGGACGCCAGTAGTGGACACTTTTGGACACCACTAGTTCGCCATGCACTGCGTCTCGCAACGCAGGGCACGGCCCGCGACGAACAGGGGGCTTTCCCCATTGTTTTAATTGTCGACCGACTTATTCTCATTTCCTGGGAGAGCGAGCTGCTCCTGCTGCTACAGGGGCGTTACCCAACGAGGGTCCTATGGTCACTAAACTAGTAGGTACGCGTGTTTGCGAGAGAGAGAGAGAGAGAGAGAGAGAGAGAGAGAGAGAGAGAGAGAGAGAGAGAGAGAGAGAGAGAGAGAGAGAGAGAGAGAGAGGGGGGGGGGTGCATACCTCTCGAGTATTGTCCTTGCCTCGAAAACGCCAGGCAGCGCCCCGAACACACCGAGCGGGCCGACCACCCCGGAGCGCTTATTCGCTTTGAGACCCCCGTGACCTGACGAGGATTGGGAGGGAGAAGAGGGGCACGGGGCACGCGGGGCGCGGGGCACGCACACCCAAAGGTGGCCCTGCTCGCGGACTCGCCCGCCGCCACCACGCCGCCAAAATATTGGCTTGTCACCTGGGACCAATAAAGTAGTCGCAGGTTGGTCGCCCCTCTTAGCGTTTCGGTTTCGCCGAGTCCACGTCGTCGTGAGCGTCATGGGGGGGAGGGGGGGGAGGGGGGGGGAGGGGGGGAGAAGCGTGCGCCGTTGCCTGGAAAAGAGATTCGTCTCTCGCTCCCCTGGGCCGGGAAATGATACGAGTCTGCTTCGCTCATTCTCTCTCTCTCTCTCTCTCTCTCTCTCTCTCTCTCTCTCTCTCTCTCTCTCTCTCTCTCTCTCTCTCTCTCTCTCTCTCTCACGCACACACACATACGCACTCTGCTCCAACACACGCGTATGTACACACACACACACACACATGTACAACACAGTTTACGACACCTCTGCACTTTCCTCCAACTATATAAAGAAAGTGCCAACATGCTGTGACATCGCTGATGATTATTGGTGGTAGAGTGCTGGCCCCACATTTTTCAACATGCACTGCGCAAAGAATTTAATTCTTCTGCGGAAAAAAAAAAATGTGAGGAAAAAAGTTAATACGTGAACAGGTACAACTATTGTGGTAGCCTATTACAGTTCTATAAAACTTCTCGCACTGAACTCCACGTAACTCGGCGAAGCTTAAAGAGACACGACATCGTATCATTTCACTCTGATGTACCCATGAATTATTTCCCCATTGGGAAGGTCTCCCCGAGCATTTCCAGCGGTACAGACTCACTGTGAAATAAATATTCAATTTTTGCATTTTTTCGTGATTTGTGGTTTTGACTCAGAGCTGTAAATTTGCGAGTGCAGTCGAAAATTTACGACAGGTGATTCTTACTCGTCGAAAAAAAGTAAGTCGACACATGCTGTAAAATAAAAAGAATTATTGTAACAATACCACTGGATGTTGTAATTTTGAAACATTTATCATGGAAAATTTTCCCGCGTAACCCTTAAGAATATTTTTGACAGTGCTTTTTACACGCTGTTTACTGCTGCACTGCTGACCTTGGCGGCACCCCCCCCCTTCCCCCACTCCACCGGACATCTCATCTCATCCCAATTTCCCTTTCTCATCGGCTAACGCATTCCGCGAAGGGGTCTCCCTCCCCCCGCGCTGCACCCGCTGCACCGCTCCCCAAGGATCTCCAAACCGCTTCGTACAGCTTGTCGCATCCTCTCCCGTGCAGCGCTCTCTCTCTCTCTCTCTCTCTCTCTCTCTCTCTCTCTCTCTCTCTCCCCTCCCCCCTCCCCCTTCCATCCCTCCGCGGATTCGAAACCGAACCAAGACAGAGGATACCGGTATCGCCTCCTCCACGCCAGCGAAGTCATGCGCCCCGGAGAGGGACTGTGCCGGATATGCCTTGCGCCGTCTCTCTCTCTCTCTCTCTCTCTCTCTCTCTCTCTCTCTCTCTCTCTCTCTCTCTCTCTCTCTCTCTCTCTCTCTCTCAGTGTTCTGTTCCGTCCGATTGAATTTGCCAGATGCCGCGCAATGCAGCGCACGCAGGTATAAACAGTATAAGAATGTGAAGGGACGTGTCTTTGAAATCTCCTGAGATGTACTGCCTTTCCTTCCTCCTCCTCCTCCTCCTCCTCTACACCTCCTTCCTCCCCCGCCGGTACGGACCGCTCTCCGCATCTAAGTCAATCTGGGTCACATACTGTCCGTGTGGGCACCGCAAACCACTCGCAAATGTTCCTCCTAGAGATCACACCTCTATGCGATTTAGAGAGAGAGAGAGAGAGAGAGAGAGAGAGAGAGAGAGAGAGAGAGAGAGAGAGAGAGAGAGAGAGAGAGAGAGAGAGAGAGAGTTTTAGTAAGTTTGAGTTTATTGTCTTAACTGAATAGTTTGAACAGTTATTGACAATTATTACAACCTTGACAATAAAAAAATAAGAAAAATTTATAATGGCATTTGAGCATAAAATTATCGTTCCCGTGTCATAAAATCAGTAATTGAATAAAAGTCACCATCTATTAACATCTTCTTCACTTCTACCTTAAACTTTTTGACCTCGAGTTCTCTTATTGATAATGGTAAGGTGTTGTACATGCTTGTTCCCTTAAAATATACATAATTCTGTGTCAATTTTAAAATATTATTCTTTATGTAAATATCACATTTGGTCCTGGTATTATAGTTATGTATATCTTTGGCAAAATTAAACTTAACAATATTGGATTTAACATATAAAAACATTTCTAAAATATAAATGGAGGGTAGTGTCAATATATTACTTGCTTTAAAAATTTGCTTACAGCTTGCTGTTTGAGGAAGGCCACAAATAGTCCGTACTGCTCTTTTTTGTAACTTTAAAATGTCTTCAGCCATACTAGAGTTTCCCCAGATTATTGTTCCATAGGTTATTAGTGAGTGGAAAAGGCCAAAGTATGTCAGTTTTGCTGTTGGTATGTCAGTCAGGTCTTTCACCCGCCTAATTCCATAGATTGAGAGAGAGAGAGAGAGAGAGAGAGAGAGAGAGAGAGAGAGAGAGAGAGAGCTGGGGCGGGCCATGTGGTGTAATTAATTCCTCGTCACCATGCACAGCTTGGTAAAGAGAGACGAGTGCGGTAAATCAGTCAGGAACTAATCCGGACCGTGTATCATCCAGCAGTCATACAACAGGAAGAACCACGTGGCGCGGTGGGGCGGGGCGGGGCGGGGTGGGGCGGGGCGAGTCAAAGTAATAGTCTGAATTTTGTTCGAACGCTGTCGACGGTGACGGGTATGCACACTGAAATACTATGTACTATTTTGTGCATAGCTATGTATGTCTGTCAGCATGCGTAGCTTATGCATTTATTTTCTCAGATAGTACGAAAATCGGTTTACCTTAAAAAATTTGTACTGAAACTTACAGTACTGTTGTCATGTTTTCTGAACAATTACCAAACAAACGCTGTATGATTACAATTACTTGTAAAATTACCACAGTTTTCAGTAAAATAAACAAATTTTCTGGAATTTTACAAGAAAAGCTCTGTAAAATTACAAGAATAGTAATTCTACAGACAAAGTGTTGTAAATTTACCGTAGTTTGTAAAATTACCACACACCTCCTGTAATAAATTTACAAAAATTTCTGTAAAATCAGTTATATTTTTAACAGTGTGGCGCTGAGCATAAGGCGCGCCACCGAATATCTCGCAGTTACACCAGGGGACGACACGCCGACAAATTCGTGAAAAAGAACGACTGTGTAACCTGTTGTTCAACTTGAAGCGGGAAACGAGAAAGTAAGTTCTATTTATTTAAGCCACTATCACAATACCCGAGGACGGAGGAGAGAATGAGGCGTATTTTCAGATTAGAGTAAAAGAAAACAAGTTGTTCCGTTGCGAAATTTTTCCTTTTAAATTTGCGATTCTTTTCGGCCTGCATGGAGATGCGTTGCTTGTTGCATTACTAGCGGGTCTGGTCGGTTAGTTGTCGGCTTGTCGAGGCACACGCGTGGCTAAATACACACTCAGACCGCAATTTATATAGCTTTTTAAATCGATACTTTATCCCCCTCGCGTCCGTGCGTCCGTCACACACACGCTTACTTACTCTCTTACTCTCTCTCTCTCTCTCTCTCTCTCTCTCTCTCTCTCTCTCTCTCTCTCTTTCTCTCTCTCTCTCTCTCTCTCTCTCTCTCTCTCTCTCTCTCTCTCTCTCTCTCTCTCTCTCTCGTACAGTCGCGCCGCGACCACCTCGGCGGCATAATGAAATTTTATCGCGACTCCCCCGATACGTTTGTAAGCATGGCATGTTTACTCGCAGGTTTGCCAATTTTTTTTGGAGCCTTGCGGCAGGCGCGCGCGCTCAGCGTCTTTGTGTTGTTTGTTGTGATTTCTGTTGTTGTTATTGTTTGTTGTCAGCGTTTGATTTGTTTAAATCATTGACTAACTAGGTGGAGTGCTCACTAAAGGCCGAGCTAGTAACACTCCCCGCTTTTAACCAACATTCTGATAACTTAACGTTACATTCATTTCTTTTGACTTCTCCAATCGCGTAAATATTCAAATTGACTGACTGTGCTTCCCTAAATATGGTGCTTTTTTTTTCTTTTTTTCTTCTTTTTATTACTGACTGAGATGGAAGAAATGCCCGCGTACCTCCTGCTTACTTAAATAAATGAATGTCTCCTTCGCAACCTCTGATCACGCATTTCCTCGACATTTTCTTTAGGATTGTCCAATTCTTTTGTTTGAACCGAAGAGGAACATCCACGGCTCGCGCTACCAATATAATACCACAAATTTTCTCAGAATTCCATAATGTCTTTATTCCACATAAATTTTCTTGTAACAACTACCCCTAAATAGAAAAATAAAATACTATTTCTTTGTTTCTTTACTTTGATTGCGATAATGAACAAAATACTCTTTCTTTAATTGTTTAGCTGAATCCCCAGAAGTGCAACTCCGATCTCCATGCCCGGAGCCCGTGCTCGCTGCTCGTTACGCTGGCTTCACTTTATTGAGATAGAAATATATATTGAGATTAGCTCAGCCAATTATGACAGGGGTTTATATAACGGTGTCATCGGCGCAGCGACGGGATGGGAAGTGCGCTGCAGAGAGAGAGAGAGAGAGAGAGAGAGAGAGAGAGAGAGAGAGAGAGAAGAGGGGCGGCGCCCGTCGCGACACGGGCGGATGCCCAGCTTCAAGGAATGGGGGAATCGCTCACGCCAGCCCGGGCCGGGAAGCGCTGTGCTGGGCGCGGCTCTAGTCCACGGAATGGTTTGTCTCGCCGAGCATTGCCAGGTGAATATTCCCCCCTCCCCCGGTCTCTCTCTCTCTCTCTCTCTCTCTCTCTCTCTCTCTCTCTCTCTCTCTCTCTCTCTCTCTCTCTCTCTCTCTCTCTCTCTCTCTCTCCCCCTCTCTCACTCGCTGTCACCCAGTGCAGCGAGGAACGCCTGGCAGGTAGGCAGAGCGTGGCGGTTCCGCACAGCCGTGCCGAGCGGGTTGCCTGCCCGCCGTGTCTCTTGCCGTGCTGCTCTGCTCGGCTGATGCGAGGGAAGTGCAGGTTATCAGTAGCTTGACGTTGGCTGACATGAAGTAAAAGAGTTGCTCCCCCCCCCCCTCCCCCTTCCTCAGGCCAGGTTTTAAAATGATGTAGTTTTCGCTGAAGTTTAAAACTCTTTTTTTTTCTTTATTCGGAAAATGACAACTCAACTTTGGGAAATCAGAACTCTTTTTTCGATCTTTTTCGTAATTCAAAAAACTTTAACTTCGACAGCATTGCGGAGGGTCTACAACTATAACAAATTACGACAGTGGAATCCTTGAAATCGAACTACAAGGAAGTTTTGGGATTTCACAATTGCTTCGCATCGAGCCAGTGCTGGAAAATCTCAAGAAATTTTTACTAGTGGATGTGCCTCCTGTGTTCTATAATAACACGCACTGTGGTTTCCGATAGCGCACTTGCCCGCCCCCCGCCCCACCCCGGGTCCTTTTACTTGTTGCGTCCAGTCAACCGACTAAACACTGGGGCGTAAGGAGGGCGGGGCGGGGCGGGGCGGGGCGGGGCGGGGCGGGGCGGGGCCAGGGCGTTCCGCAGCGTGGTGGACGCATCACCACCGGAGGGTGTTCACAGAAAACTGTCCTCCTGGGAGGACACTGCGCCCGTGCTGTCACGCGACGGACATACCGACGGGGGAGAAGAACCGAGGCGTGTGACCTGAGCGGAACCCCCCCCCCCCCTCTCTCTCTCTCCCTCTCTCTCCCCCCTCTCTCTCCCTCTCTCTTTTTCTCACTATCGCTTTCGGACTGTTTTATTGTTCACTTGACACGCGCTCGCAATGCTAATTTGAATATCGCGTCTAATTAACCTGTCGCAAGCGAAGACAAGGCAGAGAGAGAGAGAGAGAGAGAGAGAGAGAGAGAGAGAGAGAGAGAGAGAGAGAGAGAGAGAGAGAGAGAGAGAAAGGTGGGAGAGAAATGATGTTGGTTGTGGTGATGCTGGTGATGATGATGATGTCTGAGTGCAAGAAGAGAAATGCCAATTGATTTATGGGTTTGTTTTGCTTTTGTGTGCGATGCCTGCCTGCCTCGCGCCGAGCCGCTTTCCGGTCGCGTGGGGGAAGGGGAGAGGGTAAGGGGGAGGGGGAGGGGGTTGTGTGCGACGGAGGAAAGCTGAGCGCGAACCTGGTGAACTGGCGAGCACCTGCAAAACTATTGAGAGCGTGCGAAACAAATTTTCCTAGATATACACTGGAAACCCTAGTGTGTGAATGTCACACACTTCTAGATGTGCGAATGCCCATTCCTGCACTTGGAGTCCAAAAATGTGTGAATTTTCAAGGAAAATTCACACCTTTACGCTCTCAATAAGTGTACGAATGGGCATTCACACACACACATACAAGTGTACGACATTCGCATTCTAGGTGTGAACATGTCGTCACACCTAGAAACGTGACGCATGCGGACGCCTGTCACATTTGGTTTTTCCAGTGATGTTGCCTCGAGCTGCGCGCCCCGCTATGCGCATCCGGGCGTGCATGGCATGGGGCCCGGCATTATAATTCGATTTTCCGATGAATAGTTTTCATCAAACTTTTGCTCGCTTGCAGCGTACGGGAGCCAGCGGCCCCGGGGCAGTAAGTGTTTCCAGGTCCTGCGGCCGCCAGGGCTCGGCCTCCCACTGCGGCAGCGCACCGGTGCGGACTATTACGTCAATTGTATCGGTTCCATTCGAAATTACAACGAAAAGGGACAGTAATATAGTAATTATTGTGGCGGCAGAGCAATGGGACTTGTTTCACAATATACGCGGCGCTCGGGTTACACACACGCCTTCATTACAAGTCGCTGTACGCGCGGGCTAAGTGTGTCCGAACGGGACAGCACTGTGTGTGTGTGTGTGTGCGCGCGCGCGCGTGTGTGTGCGTGTGTGCGTGGCTGTGTGTGTGTTCGCGGGGCGCGCGCCGGGCGCGTGTGTCCAGGAAAGTGCAAGGCCGCGGCTAGGCCGGGCGCCTCGGATTTATTAGTGTCAAACCCTTGCGGACCGCGCGTGCTGGATATAGCGACTGTGAGTGTGTCCAGGCGGTGGGTGTGCTGTGTCGGAACGCGGACAGACGACAGACCGACAGCAGCGCGGGTAAACGAGAGTGATAACTTTATATTTAAGATTTAAAAAAGTTAATAGAGAGAGAGAAAAAATGAAAAAAAATTATTTCAAAAATAAAAACCATACGTAGAAGCAAAAGGTGCTGTTTTAAGAGGGTGAATATCTTTGACCGCCGTGAAAATAGTTTTGATTTTCGCGACATTTGCCGTTCGCAGAAAATGCTGTGTACTGTGCTCCCTTCCTGTCAATGAGCGCGCTACCTGCTCATGTTAAGACCGTCGCTTTACTATTCATTAACTCCGTGTTCTTTACCGAGGTCGCGCTGAGATGGAAGCATTTTGTTGCCTTTCAGGAGCACACAGGTCATCGTAAAGCGCGTCTTCCACTGCAAAAAAATTCTGTCAGCTGGAACTAGATGTGAAAAATTAGCACTGCGGCTCGAAACTTGATACAGCGGAGAAATAAATGAAGCAGGGTAGCCGCAAAATAAGCACGGTAGCTTAAAAATCAGCTGCTCCTATACAGCTAAAAAACTAGCACGCCTGCTATTTTTTTTTATTCTTTTGCTCTGGCGCAAATATTTTTTTCTATTTTTTTTCTTCTTTTTGTTTACAGTTACCTCGGCGCAACACATGTCGGGCGCGCACAAGTGTTTTCCGAGGCATTTTCCTTATAGTCGCGCCGTACTCGTTTTGATTTACAGTGTACTTAAGTACGTTTAGAGCGCGGCGCGGCGCGGGGCCCAAACCGCGTACGCGTAGAGCGGAGAACATGTCGCCTGAACGTCCGGCAAAAGTCACGGGGCGCAATCGGCTGTACAAGCGTGGCTAAGGGCCGGCCTGGCCGAGACATGTGGGCGAGAGAGGGAGGGAGAGAGAGAGAGAGAGAGAGAGAGAGAGAGAGAGAGAGAGAGAGAGAGAGAGAGAGAGAGAGGGGGGGGGAGGGGGGAGAGACAGAAAGTTTTATTCGCGCACAGCGGGATAATTGTGTATGAATGGCGTAATATCAGCCGCGCGTGCTTGTGTGTGTGTGTGTGTGTGTGTGTGTGTGTGTGTGTGTGTGTGTGTGTGTGTGTGTGTGTGTGTGTGTGTGTGTGTGTGTGTGTGAGTGCGTAAGCGTCCAAGGCTAGGCGGCTCGGCGCCGCCGCTCCAGTCCTCACATCAGTATTCGCCCGTTTCCCGTTTCGCTAGTCTGTTAAAGGTTGTACACGGCACGCTCCGTGTAAAACGGGCCGGTCGTCACAAAGACCCCCTCGAGAGACGCGCCGACCTGCGGCGGACACCATAGCTCACGCTTGTTTTAAAGTATGAAAAATTAAGGAAATAAGTGAAAAAGCACAAACTCTTTTTTTTTCATCGTTTTGTTTTTTTTCCTTGCGCGGATTATTGAGAAAAATGACTTGTCAGAGCCTAGAATCCAGTTTTTGTAGAAAGTGTTCTAATTTGTCTCAACACTAAAATCGACGTCCTCCGACGTATTTGAAATTAAGAAAATTAAGATAATACGTATAATACGTATAATACGTTAAAAAAAGATGTGTAAAGGGTCAGATGTATCTCATACAGCGGCCCTCAGCAAGCCGCTCCTCGCTATTCGCTGACGGAGAACACTGTGAAAAAATATTTGTAAATATACGGATTTTTTCGTAATTTGTTAACACGAAAAAGAGTTGCAAATTTACGAGCGCAGTCGTAAATTTACGAATTCAAATTCTTACTCGTCAAAGAAAACTAAGACAACAAATGGTGTTTCCCTAAAAAAAAAAAAATCATTCAAAAAAATTGTAACAGCTCAACTGAAGGTGGATAATTTACGACATTTTTCATGGAAAATGTTTCCGTCACTCTTCCGAATAATATTTTTCACTGTTATGCCTAGAATCTGTTTGGTGGACGATAGGACGAAGACCTCTGCAAGCTCTTGGACTCGGTGTGGCGACTGCTGGTGCGGAGCATCACGACTCGCCCTTCTCTCTCTCTCTCTCTCTCTCTCTCTCTCTCTCTCTCTCTCTCTCTCTCTCTCTCTCTCTATCGTCTCGTCTCTCGCACCGCCGCCGCCCTACCTCCCTGTAGGACGCCCTGCTCCGCTCTGCCACGCGCTACAATTTGCGATTAGAGCAGAGCGACGCTTCCTTGAGGGTCCGGGCGGGGCCGAGTAGTCCCTGCGCAGCGAGGGGTCCCGGGGCACAGCGGGACCCCCACGGGCCCGGGGGCCCCACGACCGGCGCATGGCGCCAGCGGGGTACCGGCGTTAATGCTGTCGGCCAAAACCTCTCCGCCCCGCGCACAGGGTTTTTGTGTTCTTGTGCCTTTCTTTCAATCGCGAATTAGGAAAAGAAAAAAAATGTCGTTCATGTGGTTGAGGTCTAAGGTTGAGGCAATATTTCAATTCATTATTGTGATAAAATTTGTTTTCCGAAGTTTTTTTTTTTTTTTTTAAAGTTTATCGACGTACATCACTTTGAAAAAAGTACTGGTCAGTTTACGGGAAATTTTTCAATGAAAGGAAGTTGTAAAATTACAATTGAAACTCGTAAAATTACAATCACTTCATATTGACAATACATACAGGGTGGTCCTCCAACCCCTTCCTCGTTCGTAAGTATGCAGTCCCGCAACAACACGGGGCCGGTACCGGAGCGGGCTGGCTCGCTCTCTCTCACTTGCTCGTTGTCTGCATCTCTTTCTACCGCTCAGGCGGGCTCCCCTCCATTCCCAACTGCTCGGCTCGGCTCGCCTGGGCTCGCCTCGCCTAGCCCCCCTCCTCCCACCTCACCGCTCGCCTGGTGACGTCAGCCGCCGCTGTCAGCTCAGAGCAATTTTGGGCTCAACGCGGCCGGGTCGGGCGGGTAAACGGGTCCTCCGCGGTTTCCCCCGCGACGGGTCGCGGACACTGACCAGGCTACCCTTGCGACCCCAGCGGGGTGCGCAGGGCCTCCGCGGCTACCCCTGTGGCCCCGGCGAGATGCGCGACATTCGCGTTCGCCCCGTCGAGGCCGCGGGGTCGGCCGCAGAGGATCCGCGCACCCCGCCGGGACCACGAGGGTAGCAGCAGAGGACCCGTTTACCCCAACCCAGCCGCGTTGCGCCCAACATTGCCGTTGCGTTTACCCCTCGCGAAGCGCGGTAGTGGCTCTCGCGACTCCGCGCTCACCCCCGCGGGACGCGGCAATGTCTGGCGGCTACCCCCGCGGAGCGCGGCAGTGACTCTGGCGGGTCCGCGGTTGACTCCCGTGAAATTGCGACTAACGCCCGCGCACGCATTGTGAGTGCCCCGCGACTTCAAGGGCTCGCGTCCAGCGAGTGCCCCATCGCTGTGACGTTGCTCAGTCTGTTTGCTGTGTTTTCAGTTCCTCCCTCTTCCCTATTCCAGCTCCATCACGTTTTCCTCCTACTCATTCCACTTTCGGTCTTCTTTCTTCTCTCCCCCCCCCCACCAGCGTCCCTAGCCGAGCGAGCCAAGCGAGAACAGGAGAGGGGGGGGAGTTGGGGAGGAGGGAGAGTGCCCGGTGCGTCGGCTGCGCAGTAGGCAGTGGTGGTGGCGGGGAGGGGGGGCTCTCTCCACCACGCCTACCTAGCCCAGCCTCACCGTAGAAAGAGATGCAGACAGCGAGCGAGTGAGAGAGAGCTAGCCAGCCCGCTCCGGTACCGGCCCCGTGTTGTTGCGGGACTGCATACCTACGAACGAGGAAGGGGTTGGAGGACCACCCTGTATATGAGCAAGAATGGGCTGTCGTAAATTTACAACATATTTTGTAAATCGTACAAAATTACAAAATTTATCGTAAATCAACCAGGAAATTTTTCCCAATGATGATGAACAAATAAAGCGAGAGAAAGAAAGTGAGTGAGTGAGTGTGAGAGAAGGAGAGACAGAGAGAGAGAGAGAGGGAGCGCGTAAGATGCAGGTCAGCCTCAGCCCCTTGTCCCTCGCTGGCCGTTGTGTCGTCTGCAGCGGCACGGCGCGTGCGATTCCGAACAAAGCGTTTCGTAGTGCCCTCTCTCTCGCTCCTGACGGCCGTGCTGCATGAGTGCAAAAAGGACAGACAGACGAAACCACTGTATGCGGAATCACCCTACAGCCGTGTCAAAGCGTGAGGCAGCAAGACCACAGGGCGCGCACGATTTGGCGCTCACCCCGTCGTGTGTGTGTGTGTGTGTGTGTGTATGTGTCCGTTACGTAAGGAAGGCCTGCCGCCGCCGCCTACCATGCCGTGATGAAACCTATAATTGACCCTTTTGCTAACTGCTACTGATGATCCTTCTGCTGGAAAGATTTCGATTGAACAGTAGCGTCCCTTGAATTATTCAGCGAGTCCTTTCAAACGCCGTGTGACTGTGACGGCTCTGGAAAACCAAGTGCGTATACAAGTATTCATTATTTACCGCATATTTCGAAGTATTCATCAAATAATGCGTACATGCCCGTGTGTGGAAAAATAGTGTACGATGCCTATGCACACACTATTTACTGAATACCTCGGCATGTACACATGATTTGTTAAATACTTTGAAGTATGCAGTAAATAATGAATACTTGTACGCACCTGATTTTCCAGAGCGAGCTCGTGAATCTCTCCACATGCTGCTTAAAAGGCACACCAACACACACACACAGATATATATATATATATATATATATATATATATATATATATATATATATATATATATATATACATACAGACACACACACACACACCCTTCATCACACACACACACAACACAATCGCGCGCACGCGCACCTAGCGCCCTCCGTAATCCATTCATCATCAGAGAAGCATTCCACGGCCGACCAAATGCCCTTCTTTGTCGGCGAGCCGAGCCGACGAAACTTATAGAGCCTCCTCCTCGAACTTTCCCCTGCGCCTGGTGGTGTCATCTCACCCCCATGGTAGAAGTAAGATATTCCCAGCACGATGTCTTCTTGACATGTGCTTAGCCTTTTCTTTAATCAAATGTTCTTTTCTCTGCATTCACTTGTTTTTCTGACAACGGAAATTTTAACTCGGCAGAGGAAGCATTTCGTTCTCAAAAATTTTTCACGTCAAGAATGCTGCCGCTTTTGATTTGAACTGCAATTTTCTCCCTTCTCTCTCTGAATGAACGGTGCTAGTCACTTTTGGTTTTTCGATTACTTTATTAAAAAAAAAAAAGGGCCAAATAGAACACAAAATGAATTTTGTGATAAGTATGGAACTCGTTCTTTACATAATTATGTGCTACAGAGGTAGGAGTGTAAAACGTGATGTGAGTCGAGGAGTCGAGTGAATCCGTTTTTATCTCAGATTGTGTGAGTGTGTGCAGGGGAAGTTTTTCCCGGGACACTCGCCTTTGCTCGGCTCGGGCCTTGTTCGGCCCTCCCTCTTGGGTCCGATTGTAGGGGTGCACGAAGGAGCGCGAGCCGACTCGGGCTAGAACTAGACTCGGGGACTTAGAATGAAAACTAGCACACAATTTGTTAAGAGTTCTCAAAATTATACCATTAAACGCGAAAAAACTTCCATTGTTGAAATTCAGACGAATGTTTCTAGTTCAGATTAGTACAAGTTTCAAGTCGCAGGGTATTGTGCTCTCTGAGATTGAAAACTCCACTAATAATCTGGGTTATGGACTTTAAAATGAAAACATACAAAATTTGTTAAGTGTTCTCAAAATAATACTATTAAACTTGAAAAAAAGTTCATTGCTGGAATAAAGATCAGCATTTCCAGTTTAGAATAGTACAAGTATCATGCCTATAGGTATTGTGAGATCTGAGATGAAAGTGGAATCAGTTAAGGGTTCCACTCGACTGAGAACAATACTCGTTCTTTTCACCACTCAGGAGAGAGGTGGTGGTAAGGAACGTGTACAAAAATTAACAAAATTGAGAGGTGCGGCCAATTTCGGTAGCTGGTCACAGTCGACGCGGATTCAACACTGCATCAGAGTGAGCCTGCTCCGGCGGCTGATATGAATCGGAGTAACTATCGGAGCGAAAGGCTGTGCGAGAGCGAGCGTCAAAGTGCGATCTCCCGAACACGCCAATCCCGCGCGCACGACTGGCTTCTGCAAAACTCTTGGAAAAGCGCCTGCTGATCTGCTCCTAGAGGGTCAGAGGTAGGAGAGAGAGAAGAGTGGGAGGAGTAGGATGAGGAGGGAAGGGGGAGGGGGAAGAGGAGAAAGATAGAGAGAGAGAGGGGGGGGAGCGTCATCAGCCTCCTCACGGTTCGCTCAATCATCATTATTACGAGAGGGCGGTGCGTTGTGTGGCTGCGGGCGTGACCAAAGGTGAGCACCACGAGCGCGCGCGGGCCGAGCGCAGGCGCGAGCATACACCCCCGGGGCACGCCAGGGCGCGCACCCCCGCTCTCTCTCTCTCTCTCTCTCTCTCTCTCTCTCTCTCTCTCTCTCTCTCTCCCTCTCCCTCTCGCTATGGTCCACCAGAATCAATCCTCCCGCTCGAACGCGGGCGCGCGCGCGAGCGGCATATTGCAGCTGGGTGCGCGGAGGAGACTGGTGGTAGGGTGCCCGGCCGGGCGCACCCCGTCCCATCTCATCCCTTCTCTCTCTCTCTCTCTCTCTCTCTCTCTCTCTCTCTCTCTCTCTCTCTCTCTCTCTCTCTCTCTCTCTCGCTCTCTCTCTCTCTCGCTCTCTCCGCTGCTGGTGCTGCTGGCTGGAAGCGCACGCACCTGGAGGGAGGCAGCGGGGAGAGCCCCGACAACTGCTCGATTTCTCATCAACCAAACGACCCTCTCAGCACGCTGTGTGCGGACCGACCGCCTGTTTTAGACGCCTGACGCAGAAACAAAAAATATAACTCTGCGCGGACAAACTTTTGCATAAATAAAGCAGCGGCTGCTATTCGGGAATACATTGCTGGCAACCATCTGACACTGTTTGGTTTGGTGTAGGGTGCAGGAGGGTCCTGCACACTTTGATGAGGGACAGAGGTCTTTTACACTTCTTCATGACGGTGTCAATAGCAGTGTCTGCGAGGGAGACTCAACTCTGAATTTTTTGTTCACTTCGCAATTCTGGGAAATTCACAAAAATTCAGAAAAAAAGAATAGAAAAAAATCAGAATAATTTAAAAAAAAATACTACTCGGTAAAATCAAGCCCTGGATTTCCCAGGGTAGTTGGAAACTAGGAGATGCCTTGGGAATGATTTCCATGGGATCTCCTGCGAAACCCAGGGCTTGGTTTTACCGTGTAAAATCCAGGAAAATTCACATAAATTTAGGCAAAATTCAAGTAAAAATTCACGAAAATTACGTAAAAATTCACAAAATGTGTACATCAAAATTTGGAATAGTTTCTCCATCGAGCGTCTGTCACATGCTCAAACGCATAAGTACAGCACAAGTTTCCTACCCTATAGACATCGTCACACATCGGGCAATGTTAGGTTAGGTTATTGGTAAATTCTTTTTTTTTTCTTTTTCCAAGCTGCTTGCCGAATCATTCTGCTGAAACTATAGTGCAATCATTTGTAAAATATGCTTTCCACCCCACTGTGCGCGCGCGCTCCTACAGCACGGCACGTCCACGTCATCACCCCTTCGATGGGGTCGCGCGCGGGTGCGGTGCATGTGGACAAAATAATTCAGTAATGACCGAAACCCTCATTTCGGTGCTGGTGGGGCGGGGCGGGGCGGGGCGGTGCGGCGGGTCCCGACAGGCCATAAGGTATCGAGTAACAGTTGGCCAGCACCGATAATTAAAACACGTGCCTGGGACATTAGCCACGCCTAGCACCCACGCAGGCTCCTCGCCCCGCCCCGCCCCGCCCCGCCCCGCCCCACCACGCCACCGCGACGCCCTCCACCTGCGAGCCGCCCCGCCCCGCCCCGCCCCAGATGCACCGTGAACCTCCGGGACCACATGACGGCCAGGTCAGGGTTCACGTCGTTGACGGGGATGTTCACCACGAGGAGGCGCAGCCACGCGCATCCGGGCCAGCGGGTGCTTTGAGGTAACAGGGACGTCGTGGCCTTTTTCGCGCTTTTTCGCACGTTTTCGTCAACATCTCATGCAAGGTGCAAGGTATGTTTCATTGGAGGACTTCCATTGCTTTTTGATTGCGTTACCATATGACTGAAATTACTCAGATTAATCATAGGGTTGTGTTTTTTTTTGAGAAAAGGGGGCGTTAAGGGAAAGCGAACGTAATTCCCGTATCCGAAAGAAAACGGAAAGCTTTTCAATCAACCACTGCTCTGGAGATGCTTTTCGACCGTTCATGGAATATTGACCAAAAATAAAAAAAAGTGGAAAAGTTGCAAACAATTTTCGTTGGGTTACGCCGTCTTCCCCTTCCCCCTACACCTCTCACGGACGCGCGCGCAGGGTTTCATATTTCAGGGGACTAATCCTCCGCTGAATCTCTCATCCATCACACGATCAGGAGGCTGCGCGGGCCGGGGTGCGCGCGCCACACACACACACACACACACACACACACACGCACGCACGCACGCACGCACACACGCACGCACGCACGCGAGGCGCACAAACACACACATACACACATGCAAGCACACCGACACTTTGACGCGCACTTTGCAAGGTGTCCAGTTCACGAAAAAGGCGCATGCGGACACATGCGGACGACAGTCCGCAATGCACACAGGTACACGTTAGTAAAACATTTTTCGCGCAGAATGAAAAGAAAAAGTTAGATTACCGCATTTAAAATCGCGCGAACAGACCTGCGTGCGTGGTTTATCGCGCGCTTCGCTCTGCAAAAGTCTCCTTAAAACAAAATAAGTTAAACACTGCGAAAAATATTCATGACAGTTACGGGAAAATTTTCCATGATAACTGTCGTAAAGTTACAACTTATTCCAGTTGTAATGTTGCGATCATTTTTTTACACCATGTGTCGACTTGGTTTTCTTTGACGAGTAAGAATTTGCTGCCGTAAATTTACGACTGCGCTCGTAAATTCACAACTCTTTGTCGTAACTTCAAACTACGAAAAAAGTCTCAAATTTACGAATAATTTTTTGCACAGTGAAATAGAAACCGTAAAATTTATCATGATTCGAGTGGTAGAGTGTAATACATTTCGGAAAATTTCACAACTATATGAACAGAGTTGCCTATCTGCCCGGCGGAGGAGCACGGCGGGGTGGGGCGGGGTGGGGCGGGGTGGGGCGGGGCGGGGACGGGCGCGGCATGCTGGGTCCGGTTACGGCGCGGCTAGGAGCGTACGCCCCACACGCGTCTGCCACGCTGCGGGGCTCCGGCCGCCCCGCCCTGTCCCGCCCCGCCCGCTCCCTCGCGCGTTGACCCGCTGGGCCCTGCCCGCCCCGCCCCGCCCCGCCCCGCCCCGCCCCGGCACATCATGTGGTCATACTCTGTGTTTCTGAATCTTATTATGCAGATTGTTTGTTTATACACATATGCGCGTTGTACCATGTTGCGGTATGCCCGCTGGTCCGCGCGCCGCCGCTCTCCCCGTTGCGACCCCCGCGCCTCCTCCGGGCGCCCCGCCTCACCTCCCGGAGCCGGAGTTCTACTCCCGGAGCCCCGGAGGAGCCGCTCATAAGATGGCCAGGTCGTAAACACTTTGCGGGGCGCGAGGCGCGTCCATGGGACCCTCCTTCAGGGGCAGCAGGCGCGGAGGGCGCGGGGCGGGTCTGCCCGAGAGATCCTCCACCTTAAGGTCAAGCGCACGCCGATTTAGCAGATTTCTCTTGTTTTCCGTTATTTTTCTTCTTGTTTTTTTTTAAAATTTATTTATTTTCACTGATTTTTCTGAATTTTTTTTTTCGGATTTTTTCTATATTTTTTTTCTGCTATTTTTACGGATTTGTTACTAACTTTGTTTTAGGGTGTACGTGTGCACTGAATTTTTTTTTAAGTGAATCGTCGTCGTGCCATCGACCGCTTTTCTTTTCCAACATAAACGCGGCCTCGAACGGCCTTCAACGGGGTCCGCGCCAAGCCAGGCCAGCGTGGCGGGGTGGCTGCGGGTGAGAGAGAGATGAGAGAGAGAGAGAGAGAGAGAGAGAGAGAGAGAGAGAGAGAGAGAGAGAGAGAGAGAGAGAGAGAGAGAGAGAGAGAGAAAGAGAGAGAGAGAGAGAGAGCTGGCGGCGGTGCTAGACTTTGGCGCCCCGCGACAACAGGACCTTTAACGCCGAGCCTCCCACCCTTACGTCAGTGTTCGGCAGAGGCAGCGACAGGGCGGAGGCGGAGGCCCTCGGGTGACCCCCACACCGCGTATCGCCACGCCGACCGGGCCTGCACCGGGCCTGCACCGGGCCTGCACCGGGCCCCAACGTACTCGGAACCCTCGCGCGACCCGATCACACCCGATCACACCCGTTCACAACTCTGAATTTTGGTGTGCAAGTTTCGTTAATTTTCGTGAATTTTTTTATTGAATTCTTGTGAATTTCCTTGCTTGAATTTCACCTCAACTTTTTTAGAGCTCTTGTAAATTTTCTGGAATTTCCCTGAATTTCCCTGAATTCTTCTACATTTTTCTGCATGTCTTTGAATTTTCCTATATTTATTTATCTGAATTAAGATGTGTACAAAAATTTTAGTGTTGTTTTCCCCTCGCAAACACTTACACAAACACGCACGCACGCACGGGCACGCACGACTCGGACACACACACGCACGCACACGCGCGCGCACACACACATACACACACATTTCCCTTGCACTTTGCAATGCAATGCCAGGCAACTCGTAAAGCTTGCATTCCTTCCAATGGCCCGGCAAGTCTGTGTGTGTGTGTGTGTGTGTGTGTGTGTGTGTGTATGCGTGTGCCCATGTGCGTGTCCCAAAGGTCACACACACACACACACACACTTGCGCGCGCGCGCGTACACACAGATCTGCTGCCCACGCCCCAGCCGTCTCTGATTCCGAAGATCGCTCTCGTACCGCCCCGTCCTTGTCGCACCTGTGGCGGTGCCTTATGTCGCGGATGGCAGGAGGGCCCCATGAGTGCGACAAGGACGAAGAGGCGCAAGAGAGCGATCTTCGGAATCAGTCGCGGCGGGCCGGGCCCAGGCCGTCCAGGCCACGGAAGCGGACCCGCGGGAGAGCACGAGAGTCTTGGCATTGTACAGCACCACCTGCTGCACCTTAGAACAAGTTTGCGGGGGGCGGGGCGGGGCGCGGCGGGGCAGACACCTAGCGCGTCGTCTCCACTGTCAGGGGCGGGGCGGGGCGGGGCGGGGCGGGGCGGGGCGGGGCGGGGCGGGGCGGGGCGCGCTGTACGCTTGCTGGTCGCCGGAAACGGGTGAAGCGCGGGGGGGCACGTGACACGCCCTGGTCGGTACCGGCCCCGGCCGGCACGGAGGGAGGGCCGCCGACGACGCCTCCGCTGCTGCCGCGGGGTCAGCGGCCACCGTGTTAGAGAGGCGGGGCGGGGCGGGGCGGGCGAGACCGAGATTGAAGAGCGAGGAGCTCCGAGGGGGTAAACAACTCTGGATTTGGTGTTCAGATCTCGTGAATTGAATTTGAACTAGGCTGAATTAGCCTGAATTTGTTTGAATTGGCTTAAATTCGTGTGATATATTTTTTTTTTAATTGGCCTGAATTCGTTTGAATTATTAGTGTGAATTGGCGTGAATTAGCTTTGACTTTGTTTGGAATAATGTGAATTACCGTGAATTCGTGTTGAATTCGTTTGAAATAGTGTGAATTACCTTTGAATTTGTTTTGAATTAGTTTGAATTGGCGTGAATTGGTCTGAATTAGTGTGAATTGGTTTGAACTTAATTTAATTTTTGTTAATTTTTTTGAATTAGTTGTTAGTGTGCATTAGTCTGAATTAGAGTGAATTAGTTTGATTTAGCGTGAACTAGTTTGAATTAGAATGAATTAGTTATAATTAGCGTGAATTGCTTTGATTTATTGTGAATTAGTTTGAATTTGTTGAATTTTGAATTAGTGGTGTACATCAATATTCAGAGTTGTTTACCCCTCGAGGAGCTCGTGAATGCCCGACGCACCGCATAAGGCATTACGTAAAGGCAGGTAAAAGCTTCCTTGGACTTCCAGGGTGGTTAGAAAATGTAGGAGATTGCCCTGGAATTAATTTCAAGGGGGTCCCCTGCGGAACCCATAGGGTTTACCCTGGGTGTCCCAGGGGACCCCTTGGAAATCGTGTCCTGGTTTTAAAAACTTATCCTTATAAAAACTAGTACAGATCCAGAAAAAAATACTGAATCCAGACTTGTTTCCACCTCGGGCTGAGGGCCCAGTGACCCATATACGCAGGAGGTCAAAGCTCAAAGGGCTGAAGGGCCTGAAAGGCTACCAGAGCCGGCAGGGGGAGTGGGGGGGGGGGGGGATGAAGCTGCGTTTGCTCGCGCCGCACCGCCTTGTATACGGCAGGCAAATTTGTCTCCGGGCGGCCACCGCACGCCGCTGCTGCTTTAGTTATATTCACATCTCTCTCTCTCTCTCTCTCTCTCTCTCTCTCTCTCTCTCTCTCTCTCTCTCTCTCTCTCTCTCTCTCTCTCTGCGTGCATGTCACCGGGGTCATGCTTTCGGCCCCCGGGCGGAGCAGCACAGTTAAAGTTACAGCGACAGTGGTCCTGATTGATGCAACAGACGCGCGCGGGGCGGTGCCGGGCGGTGCTCGCCGTTAGGGGCGGACCGACCTGGGCATTTCCAATTCCAAACAGCAGCGCCACGGCGCGGGGCGGCAGGACCGGGACGGGAGCTGCTCCTGGGCGTGCGAGGAGGCCGTCTCTCTGTCCTCGTCGCACTCATACGGGGCTCGGCCGAGAGGAGCGAGCGAGCGAGCGAGCGAGCGAGAGAGAGAGAGAGAGAGAGAGAGAGAGAGAGAGAGAGAGGACATTACTAAACGCTGTTCGGAATCGCCCTGCAGGCCCGGCCCCGGCGGCCCGAGGAAGAAGAGTCCATTGACCACTCGAACGACACACCACCTCGAGTTCCACAGAAAGGGTGAAGCGGCGGCGGCTGCCTGTCGTCTGATTCAGAGGATCGCTCTATGGTCCCTTCTTCTTTGTCGCACCCATGGCAGTGCCCTATGTTGGGGGGTGGCAGGACCCCATGAGTGCGACAAGGACGGATGCGCGAGAGCGAATCTTCGGAATCAGTCGGCTGGTCTGGAAGTGGGGTGCAGGGAAGGGAGGGACGTGAGTCCCGCGATACCATCTCCCTCGAGGCCTTCCCTCCGCGGTGATATTCGGCCAGGGGGTTTTAAATATGGAGTTGGGCCCCTCAGCTGGCTTGTGATGCAAATGTGCGAGGAAGGCGGCGGCGCGCGGCGGCGCCAGGCCGGAGCAGACTGATCCGAAAGAGCACTCTCCTCGCCTTGGCTCTGTCGCACTCATCGGGTGCGCCGTACAGGTGCGAGAGAGACAGAGCGAGGGGAGCACGCTTTTCTGAATCAGCCGGCAGTGAGGACGGAGACTGTTGGTCTGCCGAGTGAAGCTGTCTCCGGGGTCCTCAACATGTAGTGGATGATGGAAGTGATATTCGTAACTGTTGTAGTGAGAAGGGCAGTGGATAAAGTTCAGGTGAAAATAATTCACCCCCTCTAAAATCAAAATCTAATGAAGATTCTCATTCGGATCTTTGATTACATGTTTTACAAGCCTAGTTTAATCGGGAGGGTGTGGGGGTGGGGGGTTGTCACTCATACAAGATTTGTTCAATGATTTTTTTATTTATTTTTTAACTTTGGAGTGTTTTTTTTTCTTTTTGATTTTTCAAGGAAAATATCTGGCGCTTTATGATTAATTTTGATTTTTAACCCCCATTTCTGAAATTCTTCCCATTTATTTCCTTTATTTTTCTCGATTTTTCTGAGTTTTCTGCATCTTCTGTATTTTTTAAAAATATTTTTTTATTTATATATTTTGGGGGCGTAGGGGGCGTACAATTTTGTTTCAAAGTGATCCCCCCCCCCCCCTCGAGCCAGCCGTAGCCTGCGCCTCCAAGCTCACAGCTCGATACACAATGCACGAGCGCAGCGGGTGCGGCGGGTCAGCGGGTGTCAGGCTTACCGCGCGGGTTTACTGGCCAGCACCGCACCGCACACTGTGTGCTGCAGCGGGCGGGGCGGGGCGGGGCTGGGCGGGGCGGGGCGGGGCGGGGCGGGGCGGGGCGGGGCGGGGCGGGGCGGGGACAACGGGTGCGGCGGCGCCCCGCCACGCTGCGCCACGCCCAGGTGCGCCAACCTGCCGGGCGCCGCGGGGACACCGCGTCGCTGGACGGCCGCGCCATTGTTCTCGTCAAGATCTTATTTGTAACCCCCCCGGTGGTTGGTGGTGGCGGGGGAGGAAGGGGGGAGGGAAGGAGGAGGAGGAGGAGTAGGAGGAGGAAGAGCAGGAGGAGAAAGAGGAGGAGGAGGAGCAGCAGGAGGAGGAAGAGGAGGAGGAGGAGGAGCAGGAAGAGGAGGAGGAGGAGGAGGAGGAAGAGGAGGAGGACACAAAATAAAGAAATATGTCTCTCAAAAATCCATACTAAGTACGCGCCAACCACGGTACCCGTACAATCCCGACACTGATCACAAAGGACTATTTTGACCCCCACCCCCACCCCGCGTCCTTTGTGGACGCAGCGCGCACCACCCACACTGCACTGCACCGGTTATACACAGTCCTTTTTATTTCTCCCCGCTGGGCCGTCATGAGGAGCGGCGGGACCGGCAGGGGCGTAGCCTCGTCCCGGCCTGGGAGGTCCCTGCAGGTGTCACACTCCCAACTCCCACACGGTCACGGCCCGCCCCGCGCGCCCCGCGCGCCCCGCCACCAAGCAGGACTGCCAGGACTTACCTTCTTTTTAGGCAGTGGAGTTGCGCCTTCCAATATCGCTGCATGGGGAAACGTGTCAATTGTTTTAATATAACCCCTTATACCGGAGGGGGAAAAAAACTATCCAAGGGATTTTGATAGTAATACTTATAGTTATAGTGTTTAATTTTGTAAATTCACTTTAAAAGTTTCATTGAAATTTAATCTACAGATTTTCCGTAAATACCAGGTGGCTGACGGACCCCGGGCACTTTTTGTAACCGCGAGAGGGCCCTTTCGGAGCGATGGGTGCAACAACAGTGGCGGAGCGGAGCGACCGCGCTTGGAACTGGTCCTCGGCGCCTGATGGGTATGCAGTCCCGGATGGAGCGGTGCGGGCGGGTTGCATAGTACAAAAAGTGCCCGGGGTCCGTCAGCCACCTGGTATGAATTAAAATTTCAGTTGCTAGGACAATGCACAGATTTCTGAACTCTTATTGTGTGTATAGAGTAGGGGAACGAGCGAACGCGTAGAGGCTCGCATGGGTCCGAAAACGAGCGGTGAGAGGGAGAGTGAGCGAAGTTGTAGTTCCATTTCCATGCTGTTCCGCAACGAGCTGCTAACACGTACACCGTGTTTTTTCACTCAGCGTGTTTTTTTCACGCAAGGTGGTTATGTGCAAGTTTTCATCCGCGTGATTTTTCACGCGAGGTGTTATGTGCAATTCTCCATCCGCGTGTTTTTTCACGCTGCGTGTTTCTTTACGCTTCGTGTTTTTTTTTTTCACGCAAGCTCTGAAGTCTGTCCAATTAATGAGCTACATCTGAGCTGGTAGCTGGACTGCCTTTGGTTGGCTTGGATTCGACGAATTGACGTCATTCCGAACTGAAACCGGCACCTTAAACTAAAACACACGCAGTCCATCCGGCCGTTTCAAAACTCACGCAGTCGGCCGTCGCGTTTCAAAACTCACGCAGTTCCTGATTCCCGTTGAAAACCCACGCAGTTCGTTACCGGCCGCGGCGCTGCGGATCAGTCGGGCGACGCGTCGAAACCCGCCAGTGTGCACGGAGCGCGCGGTGAATCGGAACTACGTGTCTTTTCGACGTAGCGGACAACTGCGTGAGTTTTGAAACGCGCCGGCCGACTGCGTGAGTTTTGAAACGGCCGGATGGACTGCGTGTGTTTTAGTTTAAGGTGCCGAAACAACCCCTTTCACGCAGCCGCGTGGTTTTTCACGCAAGCACTTAGGAAACACAAAATCCACCTTAAGTGTAACAATTGAGGACGTGTGGCTTTTTAATCCTGTCATTAGCGCATAGTTTCTGCGGCACAACCCTCGGCAGTTTCAATACCGTAACAGTCTTGTGCCGCTGAGACAAGATCACGGAGAGCTCCGCTGCGGGATGCTTCCCTCGAGGGGGAAGTCACTTCGAAAAATCACTGTACAGCCCCCAAAAAATCATTTAAAAAATAAAAAAAAATAAAAATCAAAAAAGTCAAAATAAAATCAAGTAGAAAGTTGCATAAAAATCCGAAAAATCGAGAACAAATAAACCCAAAACTGAGAAAAATGGGAACAAAACAAGGGAAAAAAACACAATATTTTTTAAAAGTAACGTATTATTTCTTTTTCATCTCGGGAAAAATCAAAAGAAAAATCAAAATCAAAAATCAAAAAAATCAAAAATCAAAAAAATCAAAAATCAAAAAAATCAAAAATCAAAAAAATCAAAAATCAAAAAAATCAAAAATCAAAAAAATCATTGTACAAGTTTTATATGAGTGATCCCCCCTTCGGCTTCCCCCCTCGCCGCGGCGCTCTCGTCACCGCTCGGCTCGCGCCTGTTGCTGCGGCCCGGGGCCCGGGGGCGCCCGCGCGGTAGGCAACCCATTCGACACCCGAGTGCCGCAGCGAGCGTGCCGTCGGGCGGGCCGTGGTATGGGAGCGGGAGCGGGAGCGGGAACGGGATCCAATGTTGTTCAATTACTGTGACATTATCACGACATTATATTTCATGTGAAAACTGTCACATTCTTTTAGGTTATTAATGTCACATTCTTTTGAGAACTGTAAAATTCAGCCCGCAGAGTCCAGCCGATTCACGTGAAAAAGAATGTGACATCACATTATGGCCAATGTGACATCACACCATGATCAATGAGAAAGTTTTTCGCATTATAATGAATGTGACGTCACAGTATTTTTTTTTACAGTGGAGTGGGAGCGGGAGCGAGAGTGCGAGCGAGAGTGGGAGCGGGATTGGGAGTGGAAATGGGAGCGGGATTGGGAGTGGGAATGGGAGCGGGATTGGGAGTGGGAATGGGAGCGGGATTGGGAGTGGGAATGGGAGCGGGATTGGGAGTGGGAATGGGAGCGGGATTGAGAGTGGGAATGGGAGCGGGATTGGGAGTGGGACCGGAAGCGGGAGTGGTACTGTGCTCCGCTATATCTTCACAGTGAGGCCTCTGACTACAGCACTACGGTAAAAGCGATGCTTCCGTAATGACGCTGAAATTTTGCTTCTCGACACTGCGAATGCTCCTCGAGGCGCGGTGACAGCAGGCACGCGCGCGCCAGGGCGACGAGGATGCCGTCATCCGTCATCCAGAAGGAGGAGGGAGAGGTGGAGCAAGAGCAGGGTCACGTGCGAGCCGGCGAGGACCGCAGAGAATGGATTAGATAGAGAAGGGGGGGGGGATAAAGTGCAGGCTCCATGAGCGCCTGCAGGACCTGCAGCTCTGATTCATCTCCTCCGTCCTTATCGCACCTTCAGCGGTGCCCTATGTCGCGGATGGCAGGGCCCCATCAGTGCGACAAGGACGGCAGGAAGTGGATGGGGTCGCGTCCGTGTCTGCAGCATCCTCTTCCTCGCGAGGGGCTCGGCGGCCCGGCCCGGCAGGTCCAGCCGATCGCTCCCCGCGTACCTCCATCCTTGTCGCACCTATTATAGCGGTGCGCTGTGTTGGCAAGGACGGAGGCACGCGAGAGCGATCTTCTGAATCAGACCTGCCGCGGCAGGTGCTTGTAGGGCAGGGGCGTGCGGTGCAGGGTCCGGTGCGGTCCGATCCGATCCGGCCCGGCTGCGGAAGAGGCCCATCAGGCGCTAGAGCGAGCGGCGCGGGCCGGGCTGCACCCAAGGACCCGGCCCGGGTCCTTCATCGTAAAGTGTTCGCTGACATTTCTGATTTTTCTGATTTTTCGTGATATTTCTTGATTTCTCTGAACTTTTCTTGATTTTTTTCCCTTTTTTTTATAATTTTTTTTTTTAAACTGATTTTTCACTGTAAATCTGAGAGTCATGTTTCTGACTGAAACTGAGCGAGGCATATAACATCGCCCTAAAGGAGTGCGGAAATTCTATATCGCTCATTTGGAGTGATAAGCCTCACTCAAATCGAGCGAGATCACTAGATATCGCTCGTTTAGAGTCATAGAAGCGACTCAAAAGGAGTGATATTTAATAATATGACTCCCCAGGAGCGACAAAATTTGGGTCACCAATCTCGCTCTCCTGAGAGCGAGATTTCTCACTCCTCGATCTACAGTGTTGTTTTAGGATTTACACTTATGTTTTCTTGATTTTTGTTGGGTGTACACTTTTTTTTTAGTGAAGTATTGTCATTGTCATGTTGTTCAAACTGCAGATCCTACCACGCGCCACCTGGACCAGCCTCCACATCAACGCCCCCCCGAGCACCTCGCCCGCCGTCTTGCCCTAATTTCCGTTGGCAAAACAAAATAACGGACTGTTGTCTTTCTTGTTCACAGGGAGGCTGCATTACTTACTGTGGCGAAAGAGCACCTCTTGTAAATGCATCCGATTCGTGTCTTGGTGATAGCCGACAGGTATGTAGTGCAGTGTGAATGCAGCTCTCGTTTTAGGTGTTATGGCGTTTTTCATCCGTCCGTACACTTGGACCGTTCAAAGTTTCCTGAGGACTTTTTGAGATCGCCGGGAACTGAACGCGTTTAGTCCTCCCGAGTCCTCCCTATAAGCACCACGCCCCCCTCAGGCGGTCGATGCGGTCATGCCCCGCCCCCGCCCGGGCGCGCCCCGCTCCCAGTGCCTTACTGACACAGTGCGCCGCCCGGCGCCGCCCCACCCCCTCCTGCCCCGGAGGCCCCGGAGGCGGGGCGCCCGGAAAAACGTGGAAGGGAATGAAAGGGCTGGGTGGCACGCAGGCAGAGGGCGGGGCGGGGCGGGGCGGGGCAGCCACCCAATGGCGACGCGCCCCTCCCCTCGGCCCTTCAGCACACAGAGCCCTTTAGCCTGCACTGGAAAAACAAAGGTAGGTCTCGAAGGGTTTTAATGCCTTTACAAAGGCGTTAAAAATTAGCACCCGTGCACACTAAACCCTTATGCACAATTTTATACAACCATAGTTAATGCACAAAATTTTATGCATAACTATGTTACACATTGTGCATAATTCTGGACAAATTTGTGCATAAGGAAGCATAGTTATGCAGGAAATATTGTGCATAACTATGGTTGTGTAAAATCCTGCAAGGCTTATTCACAAAAAAGTGCATAAGGGTTTAGTGTGTGCAGAGGTATTAAAACTGTATTAAAACTGCCCAATGGTGTTAAATTTTAATGCCCTTAGACAATTTCGTGCCTTTGCAAAGGCATTAATATTTCTCGCCCCTAGAAAGGCATTAGTTTCTACCTTTGTTTTTCCAGTGTGCAGAACCACAAACCAGCTATTCGCGCCGCAATTCTAGCAACGTCGTTCACTGACAGGATTCCCCTAGCAAGGTTTTTCCTCTTTATTGGTTTTGTTAGTTGTTGTTTTTTTGTTAGTTTTTTGTTCGTTCGTTCGGTTTTATTTTTTCTTAAAAAAAAAAAAAAAAAAAACTACGTGGAAGAGCGCAGCGAGGAAGAGCTAGGAAGGAGTATACCATCTAGGGCAGTAACAAGTGCGTGCTTAGCAGCCTGATAGTCGCTGTGGGGTGCGACAGGACGAGAACGACCACCCTCGCCTCGGTCCGTATAGTTCCCAGGAAAAGCATCGGACGAGCTCTGGAGTGGGCCAGCCACACATGGGCATGCAAGGGTCTGTTTTCCTACTCGCCCAGTCACTCCTAATATCTCGCAAACCACAGGTCCTCTGCGGGGGAAGGTTGAGGTCCGCGGATCCTTTTGGCGGGTTGCTCGCAGTCCGCGAAGGACCCTCGAAGGATGCGCAGCACGCTAAATTCCCCCGCGGGAGTACCCGCGGACCGCGAGCTTTCCCCGCGGACTCGCGGGTCACTCCCGCGAAAATGCGAACCTCCCCCAATGCGTGACACTGTGAGGGACTGCATACTTCCCAGCAGCGCTATAGAGGCCATGGCGCCTTACGGGCCAATGGGGTAGGCAAGCCTGCAACACTGTTACGCATTCAAAGAAACAACCGGTACATAGCTACTGCGGTAAGCTTATCGATAGTCAACAGAGATGATAGTATTTGCTATAGATCATCGTCTTATTTGCTAAATCTGAAACTATTGCTGACATATTTTAAGTTTTAGGTATTAGCAATGCCCTAGTGGTGACCGGAATTGAGGCCTGTATTCCTGGCCTTGGGCTTCGCTCGCTTCGCGAGCTCAGCAATAACATATTATGGGGCATTATTTGGTATTATGCCAGGTATTTTGGGGTGTTATGTCGAGTATTGTACAGTATTATGAGGCTATATTGGATTCCTGGTAAGGTGTACCTTTGCTAGTTGGCGACCTCTCGGATTTGATGAGCTACTCAGCACTTGTTGATGTCCGCGTCTCCTGCCGCACAAGATTTGTCCTCCATCACCCTACCCTCTTACTCCTCGGGGGTGGCAACGAGGGGCGAGGCGGGGCGGGGGGGTGGGGCGCGGGGCGCGGCCTGGACAGGCCTTGGTTGGATGCGCTGGGTGGCGGGGCGGCGGACGACCTTGGGGTGTGGCGGGGCGGGGTGGGGCGGGGCGGAGCGCGGCGTGGGAGGGGCTTCGCGGAACTCGGCCAACCAGGG
The DNA here is from genome assembly GCA_029379305.1 of Frankliniella fusca. Classification (NCBI taxonomy): domain Eukaryota; kingdom Metazoa; phylum Arthropoda; class Insecta; order Thysanoptera; family Thripidae; genus Frankliniella; species Frankliniella fusca. Next base: position 785,497 of record JAHWGI010000256.1, on the reverse strand, counting down.
CAGCCCACCCCGCGGCACCCCACCCCCTCCCCGCTCGCGGAAAAGCCTCCCGCAGCCCACCGCTTTCTTATTTTTTTGAGGCAGTCGATTAGACTGACTTTTACGATTGGTATGAAGCCCAGTTAAAATATAAGCCCCGTATTGATCCAGTATCCAGTAAAAGCCAGCCAGTTAAAATATAAGCCCCGTATTGATCAAGTATCCAGTAAAAGCCAGCAAGATTCAAGATTTTTCAAGATTCTATGCGCGCTTGAAATAAATAATGAATATGGTTCAAATAATTTAAAACCCAGTTAAAATATAATACAATATGATCCAACAAAAAAATTTCTAATTCTGTCCGAAATTGTCACTTTGTAGTTTATATTGTCTCGTATTCTTTTGATATTGTTTCGTATTGTTTATACCGACGCATATAATTGTTTCCAGTTCCTCACCCCCTGGTTCCAAAATGACTGCAGCCGCAGTAAAAATTAGCGACTTCTTTGTCGTTAATTTACGAAAAAATTTCCAACAGTTTGTCGCAGTAAAGAAGTGACAAAGTTACCATTGGTCCCCTAGTTCCAGGATTTAAATTTCAAATGAAATGAATGCGGTTCAGATAATTTAAAAGCCAGTTAAAATATAATCCAGTTCAACGCAGTTAAAATTCAAGCAGTTAAAGCTACAGGAGCAGTTAAAAAGAAAAATCAGAAAATCAGCCACGTTAAAACAGGAATCAAAGTGTCCATATGGTTTCTACGCATCTCGTTCCCGTGACAATTTTTTTAGGCACGAAATAGCCTTACCAAAATTCAGATTTTTCCATACGATTTTGATACGACCTATTGTTGGGTAGCTTGACAAAACACGAAAAGTTAGTTGTAAACACGATATGAACTTTAAGTGTTTATTATTATTAGTATTATTTTTATTTTTTATAAACTTTAAGTTAGATCAATATCATAGCACCCTACAATTTCATTTTCATGTAATTTTTGAGTGTTCGTGTTGAGTGTTCGTACTTGGTATGGCTAATGGTCTAGGACGCGGCCGCGCCGGGGGTGGATTCCATGACAGAAGAACATGCCCTGCGGGGCGGGCTTTGCTGGGCTCAATGCGGAACAAACCTTTTCCTACTCATCCTCAGACAGATATGGGTTTTAAAAAATATAAAAATGGCTTATACCGGAGATTTTTAGCTTAATTATCTATACCAGGAAGGTGAGTCCATTCTGTTGCAATAGACAAACTTTGTAACCTACCTGCTGTTCTTATTTTTTATTCATGTTCAAGGATGAGGAAAAAGGATGTTTGGTTGCTCATACTTTTAAAAATTCCAAATAACATGAACTAATATTGAGTTCGAGGTGAGGCAACATCTTGCAGTAGAGCTGGGTGGGTGGCCTACCCTCGTACCGTCAGGCGTCCAGCCGGCTGCTTCTCTCTCTCTCTCTCTCTCTCTCTCTCTCTCTCTCTCTCTCTCTCTCTCTCTCTCTCTCTCTCTCTCTCTCTCTCTCTCTCTCTCTCTCTCTCTCTCTCTCTCTCTCTCTCTCTCTCTCTCTCTCTCTCTCTCTCTCTCTCTCTCTCTCTCTCGCTCTCTCTCTCCAGTCGCAGCGCTCAACTCAGAGTGAGAGAGGGAAGTCTCGCCGGCCCGCGCGGCTCGCCCTGCGCACTCACTCAGCTGACCGACTGCTCAGCCCGCGGCGGTGGGGTGGGGGTTAGGGGTGGGGGTTGGGGGTGGCGAATACGAGGCTGTCGTTCCGACCAGCGCAGACTCCGGATTTCGGATGCGCGGCTGGCGGGCTGGCAGACGAGCGCGGGTCGCGCAACACACCGGCCAGTCGATCGCCACTTGCCACGCGGGTCGCCGTTCACTGGGCCGCCGCCGCGTCCCGAGTTCGACCCCCTGCACACCATGATCTCCCTGACGGCGGGCACAGCAGCCTCTCTGGCCAAGATCAAGCCGCCGCCTGCCGTGCACAAGAAGAGCCCCAGGAAGCACGAGGACAAGGAGGAGGAGGGGCGCGAGCACGCCCCTCAGGATCACGTCGAGCCCCCTCGCTGCGAGTGCGGGAGCGCGGCGGTGCTGGTCGATCTGGGCGGGCTTGGGCTGCCCCCGGAGCGGGAGCCCCCCTGCGTTGACCTGTCGCAGCTCCCCCAGCTCAGCCTGACCTGGCTGCTGTGCGCGGCCATGTGGGTCTACGTGGTGTGGAAGTGGCCGGAGGGCCTCGGCGGCCTGCTGGGCGGCATCCTGGGCGTCGGGGTGTTCGTCCCCACCGCCTTCTGGATTATCTTCCTCTTCGCCAAGGATTGCTTCCGCGAGGAACTTGAGGAAGGAGGTGAGTGAGTGTGATGTGTGATCTGTGGTCAGGGTCAGGGCTGATCCGCGGGGCGGGGCGGAGTGGGGCGGGGTGGGGCGGGGCGGGGCGGGGCGGAGTGGGGCGGGGCGGGGCGAACCCCTCCCCCCCGGTCCCGTCGGTCCGTCCCGCTCTTGGAACAAAGAAGCTACCTGTTGCAGACGACGGATGGCCTGTGCCGGCGGGGTACAACGAGGGCGGACAGGAGGTGGACACGGGAGCCGGGACTACGGCGGTCACCCTCGTGACGCACTTCCGGGAGCCGTCAGAGCTCCTGCCCAACGCCGTCAACTACTACCATACCATCTGTGAAGTCAAGCAGACGGAGACCATCGTCTGAGTGCACGGAGGCACGGAGTGACTCTGTCATGTGACTGTACGCGAAGAGTTGTGTGTTTCAATTCTGTTCACTCACTTTAAAAAAGGAAATATACAAGACAGGAGCACATGTGTTCTCTTTAAGTTTTTATCCTTATATTATAATGAAATGTCGTTGCTCTCGGATCGAATAAGTCTATAAACATGCAAAGAGGAAATTTTAATTGATCCTGATATTGATCTACGCACCGCATTATCAGTGAAAAAAAAAAAAATAATTTAAAAAAAAAAGCGAAGGAAATAGCAGTTTACTCGGGCGTTTTGGCCAGGACCGGCTGGTGCGGCCGGGTCGGCACTGGCGGCGGCAAGCTTGGCACCTGGACGTTGACGTAGCTGCAGAGCCCCGCCGAGTCCAGCGGGAACCCGTCTTCGGCGAGGTCGAGCGCGCCGGGGGTGGGGGCGGGGGTGGGGGTGGGGCAGAGGTGGACGACGGGGCGGACGCCCTGGGGGACGACGTAGTGCTCGTCGCTGGCGGGGCTCACGGGGTGCAGCCAGGAGACCTCCTCCACCTGGCGACAAGACTCGGAGGCTCAGCGAGAATACACTCTCAGAAAAATGATAGATCGGGTTGTGCACTGACCTGCGGAGGCTGGGACAGGGACAGGTCGGGGTGCTCCGCGGGGTCGGCGCTCCGGTCCGACCAGGTGCTGGAGCTGGAGCTGCGCCTACTCAGGCTGCTGGCCGGCCGGGCGGGGGCGGCGGGCGCGGGGGCGGGGCGGGCTTTGGAACGCCCGTGGCGCGCCCTTTGGAACACCCGCTTGATCCTCTCGAAGGGCGAGGGCCGCGAGGTATCGCCATCCCCGCCCAGGCGGCGCTCCACCCGCTGCAGCTCCTCGCGCATGCGCGCCAGCTGGTCCTGCAACACGCCGAGCCTCCGTGTCAGAAGGGTGGCCTACCCCCCGGGCGCCCGCGCCCCCGCGCGTCTGCGTGTCGGATGGGTGGCCTACCCCGCGGGCGCGCCGGCTCACCTGCTTGTCCCTGAGGCTCTGGTGCGTCGCGTTGCGCCCCCGCCACGACTCGACGAGGTGCTCCACCTCCCCGAGCGCGCCCAGACTGAAGGAGCTGCTCTTGAGGTCGTGGATGATGCCCAGGATGTCGTCGTCCTCGTCAGCCCCGAGGCCCTGGGGGAGCGCGGGGTCGGAGCCGCGCCGGCGCAAGGCCGCCGCCACGGCGGGCAGCTCCGGACCGTCCGTCTCGTCGATGTCCTGGTACACGGCGCCGACGCCGTCCGCGGCGTAGTCCGGGATGCTGCCGTGGGCGTAGTCCGGGATACCCACCGGGGCGTGGCTCGGAACCTCCAACCCTACGGCGAGCAGGACGTCCTCCGGAGCGCTGTGGCGGCGCGCCGCGGGTGCGGGCCGCGGGGAGGACGGCGGCGAGCCGGACTGCGCGCGGGCTCCGGGCGCTCCAGGCGCTCCGGGCGCCGGCATGTTCTGGTACAGCGTGGTGACGGCGTCTGCAAACGAAGAAACAGGCAGTACGCCTCGCTGTGACGGGGGTCAGGGTAGGTCTGAGCGATTGATTTAATAATTGGTTCGATTCCAATAATTTTTTATAAATTGACCATTCAATTTGGAGATCAACTATAATTGAAATAGTCGAATCAGGTGATAATCGACAAAAATTTGACCAAATTAAAACAATTTTTAATCGTTGGCAATGTTCAATTGTTACCAATTCAATTGTGACACTGTCTTTTCTGACCTTTGTTGCACTAATCGATTAGTTACAGAACATTTTTTTGGTGCCAAATACCGTAAGATTAAAAATAATCTTTTGTCTATTGATTGATGAAACTGGTTCATTGAGCACGCAAATTCATCAAAAAATAAACCATTAATAAAGCACGCCAATAGATCGAAAAAAAAACAACAATAAATCAAGCACCCCAATTAATCGAAAAAGAAACAACAATTAATCGAGCGCGCCAGTTAATTGTTTTGTTTCGGTTAATCGGGTTTGGTCAATTAATCGATTGTCAACTATCAAAAGTTGGAACCGACTCAATTTCAAATTTTTTAAATGTAACTACCATTTTTTTTTTAACAAACGCACAGGCCTAGGTCGGGGTCGGGCCGAGAAGGGCCGAACCCCGGCGGCGGCATAAGCTCAGTGATCTCACCGTTGCTGGTCCGCAGGCTGATCATGTCCACGTAGGGGTCCGCCTGCGGCGGGGGCGGCGGGGACGGGGCGCCGCTGGGGGCGGGTGCCGGGGGTGGCGGCACGCTCGGTGGCGCGCACACGGGTGCGGGTGGGGGAGGGACGGAGTAAGTCTCGCTGGTGGGCCGCGGGCTCAAGTAATTGCCGTCCTCTGCAAACAGACCGAAGTGTCATGTCGGCTTCTGGACCGCTGAGGACGACAGGGCGGACAGGGCAGGGCGGCACTGGACAGCCAATATGTCACTGTTTGTGCTGCGCCCTGCCCCGGCGGACGGGTATTTCGTTAATTTGGTATTTCGATAATTTCGGTATTTTGATAGTTCGATAATTGAAAAAATGCGATATTTCGATTATTACCGATACCGAAAAGTTTCGATAAAGAAACGTTATCGAACTTCGATAAGGAAATCCCATTCTCACACAGCCCTACCCCAAACCTTACCTCCGGCGGCCGACGCTGCTGTCGCGCCCTGGAGCGTCGAGCTCTCGCTGATCGTCTTCAGGATGGTGTACACGCTGCTCAGCTCCGACATTTGCTGCCGACACAGATTCATAGAAATTTTCAAACAAATTTCAAGCTTTATTCCAGAGAAGATTTTTGTGCTTTGCGTCGACCCTTTTGGATTTTTGTTTCGCTTATTCACACCAAAGCAGAATTGGAAAGGGATTTATGCAGAAGGGTTAATGTAGTGGTGAACGCCTAGCACAATAGTAAAAAATTTCGCGGGTTCCTCTGGGATGTATACAGTTTTAGCATAGATTTTTTAAAATATCCGAATTTTTTTTTTTTTTTTTTTTTTTGTTTTAACAAGTAAAATAATTTTCGTTTTCTTTGTATAAAATATCCACTGGTGCTGCAGAAAATGCCAGCCCCTGAGAATTGCGAGGCTCCGCTGAAGGATCCAGGCGAGGCGCTATGGGTGGCCGAATCCTGCAGGCGCGGTTTTAAGTCGCAGCAGACGACCCCAGAGGGTCGTCAACTCCGCTTGGCCGTGTACAGAGGAATATGGAATATTACAGGTATTATTGGTAATATTACACCAATTTTACAGTACTGGCGTCATAATCCTGGGAAAATATGTAATATCAACGTAATATTACCTGTAATATGGGTAATATCAAAGTAATATTTGAGGTAATATCATCTCGTGTACGGAGGAATATCGGAGTTGATGACCCTTTGGGCAAGGCGCTGGTGGCCGGCGCGCTCGCTGCCCCGGTGCCCCCTGCTCACCATGTACCCCTGCAGCGTGCAGGCGAGGCGCTGGTGGCCGGCGCGCTCGCTGCCCCGGTGCCCCCTGCTCACCATGTACCCCTGCAGCGTGCAGGCGAGGCGCTGGTGGCCGGCGCGCTCGCTGCCCCGGTGCCCCCTGCTCACCATGTACCCCTGCAGCGTGCAGGCGAGGCGCTGGTGGCCGGCGCGCTCGCTGCCCCGGTGCCCCCTGCTCACCATGTACCCCTGCAGCGTGCAGGCGAGGCGCTGGTGGCCGGCGCGCTCGCTGCCCCGGTGCCCCCTGCTCACCATGTACCCCTGCAGCGTGCAGGCGAGGCGCTGGTGGCCGGCGCGCTCGCTCAGGTCGGCGGGCGTGAGGTCGTCGCAGTTGCGGATGTAGCAGGCCTGCTCCCCGCCGGGCCCCTCCAGCAGCGCCATGGCCAGCCGCTCCAGCCCCATGTGCGCCGCGAAGTGCAGCAGTGTGGGGTACGTCTCGCAGCCTGCATGAGACGAATAGGCGCGTAATTATTCAGGATTTTTAGTACTTTCGCGTGGACATGGAAAGAAAAAATATTTCAGAGTTAGCTGCACGGAGAACAAAAGATTTGCTGATATAGCGCCGACAACATTTTTTTTTTTTTGGTTGATGCTGCAGCAGCAAAAAATATTGCTGTCACAACTATCCTCGCAGCTGTCATAGCTGAGTCCTTTGCTCTGCCACCAGTGTTGCAAGAAAGTTAGGCAAAAAACGGGCGCAATACACCTGTGAGTAACGGGATTGTATCTCCGCCTGCCTTCTAGGCAATAGCTGTGCACCGGTGCCGGCGGGGATACCACCACCACCTGCACATAGGTGTATTGCGCGGTTTTTTGTCTAACTTTTTTCTGGCAACACTGCCAGCTACAATATAGCTGCATCAGAAAACAAAAAATTATAGGCGCTATATTTGCAATGAGGTTGCTGAGTCAGCTAACCTTTTTCTCCGTGTAGTAGTCCAAATGCTCGGAGGTAGATAACATGTATAATGAGACAAATTTTCACAAATAAACGACTACCCATTCTCACAGATTGAAATATCTATGGCTTGCAAGTACAGAAAGAGTAAACCTGAGCATCCGCTCACGTACAGGTGAGATAGGAAAAGAAAATCACTGACTTGCAAGTGAGTGGACCAAATTTCCCAGTGCACTAAAAAGCGACTGGAGCCGACCAAGGGGTACTTAACTTCAAATTCAAGCGTACTCTGGTTTTTAAATCATTTAAATTTTGTTGATTTTTTTTTTTAAATTTCTTTGACTATCCATGACTTTTTGAGACGCTTGATAATTTATTGTTTTATTATTGTTGATTATTGGATTTCACAAACTTATTTTAGACATCTGTGATTTATTTTTGATACTTCTTGACCGAGCAGATTCAGATTATTTGCTTTACTCACGACTGGGAGCAGCCCGAGAGGTACTCACTGTAGGAGGGCCGGCCGCCCTGGCCGTGCAGCAGGTGGAAGTGCGGCGGCACGTTGCGCATGTAGCTGCACAGGAGCGCGCTGTCGAGCGCGTCCCGGTCGGCCGCGCCGAGCCCGAGCGTCTGGCAGAGGAACTGCAGCGGACTGTCCTGGGCGCGCAGGATGCGGTCCAGCTCGCGCAGACGGCTCTCGCACTTGAGCTGCCGGCTGCCCAGCGGCTGGCCGTTCACCGACACGGTCACCGTCACCATGGCCGACGCGTCCAGCAGCGCGTCTGTGAGCAGGGGACGACACGGTCAACGCACCCCCCAAAAAAGCGTGCTCTCAATTTTTCTTGTGCTCGAATTAGTCGACTAAATGGAGTACATGAAAAATCGAGCGCAATGTACTGATATCTAGAACATGCTTTTTTCTTTTTTTGGTGCGGGTCGCAGCCATGGGGCGAGGTAGGTGGGTCATGAGGGAGGAAGCGGTCTCAGCCAGCAGACGACGCGCTCGGGGCGCACCTTTCGCTCACAATCATGTGGCCCCGAGGGAGAAACAACCTCGAATTTTAGTGTACAATTTTTGTGAATTTTTGTTAACTTTTAGTGATTCTTTCTGGTGAATTTTTTTCTTGAATTTTGTTTCTAAAAGTCTGTGAATTTCCCTGATTTTTTATCAGAATTTTTTCAAAATTTTTCTGAATTTTCCCAATCCTCGAATTTTTTCCCCCTGAAATTTGCTGATGTTTTGTTCTGAATTCTTCTGCATATTTCAGAATTACGAGGTATACAAAAATTTCGGAGTTGTTTCCTCACCCTCTGTGGGCCCCATCACACAGTCTAGGCCGCTATGTGACCCTGCCTGCAGGAGGCTCCCCGCGATAGTCCCGAACGGGCAACTTCCGGGGCGACTCTGATCGGTTCGAATTCGAGACTCGACAGAAACTAGACGGTATCTCGAACAGTCAAGAGTCGACCAGGGGAGTAGCCCGTTCGAGATTATCGCGGGGAGCTCCCTGATGACCCTCCTCCTGGGCGCACCTGGCACGGTGAACTGCAGTGTGTAGGGGTTCCTGGTCCTCGCGGCCACGGCCACGGGGTCGCCGCCCTTGTGCACCGCGACCCGGGCGTCGTCGCCCGGCTGCAGCGGCGCCTCGAGCAGCGCCAGCACCTTGCCGGCGCCCAGCTTGACCTTCTTGGGCGCGAGCGAGAAGCGCGCGCCAGCGGCGCCGTCAACCGCCGCGCGTCGCTCGCGGGCCGCGCAGGAGCGCCACGCGCGCACCAGGATGTCCATGGCCTCGGCCAGGAACTCGCCGACGAACGAGGCGTCCTGGTCGCGGACGAGCATGCGGCGGCAGGCGAGCAGCGCGCGCGCCGGCGCGTCGGGCGGCAGCAGCAGCAGCTCGCGCTCCTGCACGCCGAGTAGCATGAGGAGGGTGCGGGCCGGGTCCAGGCGCGCCAGCGCGCACGCCGCGGGCTCCGCGCACGCCTGCACGCGCGCCAGCAGCGCCGGGCACACCACCAGCACCACCAGCTTGGCCTGCTCCAGGCGCGCGCGCCACCGCTCCCCGGCGCCGCCCGCCAGCTCGTCGACGCCCACGTCCGCCGTCCGGAAGCTGGGCCGGCCGCGCTTCCGGCAGATCTCTACGAAGCACGACTGCAGGTAGGAGATCCAGAGCGCGGCGGCGGTCCCGGTCCCGGTCCCAGTCCCGGTCCCGGAGCCGCCGCTCCAGACGAGCACGATGTCGTCCGGGTCTGGGCTCTGCGCTAGGCGGCTCGAATTCCCGGTCGCTTCAGGTCCTGCGCATCAGAAGAAAAGGGAATTTCGCTGACGTGCGTTCCACGCGAGGCCGAGGGGTCCTTCAATGTAAATTCAAGCGTACAGCGATTGTTCTGAATTTCCTTATTTTTAAATATTTTTTTTTCACATTTTTTCCTGATTTTCTCTTGATTTTTTCTCTGATTTTTTTTCATATTTTTTAAAATGTATCACTAAATTTGCTTTAGGGTGTGCACTGATTTTTTGGAGTGAAAGGACCCCTTCGTTCCACGCCCCCCACACTTAGAAATTCCGTGGCACTGTATATTACGGTAACATTGCGCTGAATTGAAAAAGAAAGGAAGAAAACTTAACGGTCGTTTCCATACCTACTTCAGTAAACAGCAGATTCTGGAAACAGTTTTACGCTTCGAGGAGAAATGAAATACAGTCTGCGGGACTTGGGTGTACGCGGTGTCGCACGCGGGGGGTCCATTATGCTGTCGTTTCGCCGCGCGGGGCCTCGCTTAGACGAAGCCAGAAACCAACAAACCGCGCCATCTTTTCGTCGCTTCTGAATCAGAATCACTCTGCAATATGGCAACGGATTCCTCGCGGTCCTAGCGGTTCCCACGCTACCGGGAGAGTGAGGGAGTGGGGCGTGGCGCGGCGGGGTGGGGCGGGGTGGGGCGGGGTGGGGCCTGCATGTGGAGGGTACAAGACAAGGAGGGACGCAGGCGCCCCGTGGCCTCAATGCACACTCGCTGTACTCCACGCGCGCGTGGGGCTGGTGAAGAAGGCCGCGAGGACTCACCCCGAGGCGTTAACAACTCTGAATTTTGGTGTACAAATTTTCTGAATTTTTCTGAATTTTTGAGAATGTTTTTGAATTTGTGTTTAAAGAAAAATTGTGAGTTTTTATGAATTTTTCTGTTTGTTCATTTTTTTCTGAAATTTTGCTTGAATTTTACCTAAATTTCTGTGAATTTTCCTGATTTTTTTCTAACTTTTTTCTTAATTTTTCTGAATTACGAGGTTGCACAAAAATTTCACGACTCACCCGCGACAGTCCTCGTCCTGGGGGTGGCGATGGAGCCCAGCGAGTGCCGGCGCCGCTGGTGGGCCTCCACGTTGTAGTAGCCGCGGCCGGGGGCGGGGCCGGGGGCGGGGCCGGGGGCGCGGTGGTGATGGTCGTGGAGGCGGCCGGGCGAGACGACGGGCCCCGGGGAGGCGAGCGGCCCGGGGGCCTCCAGGGAGCAGAGCAGGTCGGAGGTCGGCGAGGGCGGCGCCACGTCCCCGGGCCGCGGCTGGCCCTGCGCGATCTGCTGCAGCGACGTGGAGCTGCCCGCCACCGAGCGGAGCAGCCAGCGGAACCCCAGGCGGCGCGGCGCGCCGGGCCCTGGAACACACACGGCTCGAGTCAGAAAAGTAGGCAAAACCCAAGGGTCTATCACTTCCGTAATCCTCCTACACCCCTCTACATGATTATTGATAATCACATAATCATAATCATGTAAAATTTCCAAATATTGACAAATTTTGACAAATGTGGAGAAATATTATCAAGTTATTTGACCAAAATTTGGGTGGTTTCTGGCCAATAATCAGCAACTATGTCAAACATAAACTCAAATAATCATTGATAATCAGCATAATCGTGACTGATTATAATCCTCGCACGCGAATTTTCAAAGTGGTAGACCCTTGGCAAAACCCGCCCAACAGACAGCTGTGTGGAGCGCCGGGCGCGGCAGGCCATTCCCCCCGCGAAAGTGTGAAACTGTGACCTAGTAGGCAGGCGTGGATGCAGGCCGCTCCACACAACTGCTGTGTGTGGGGCGGGCTTTGCCTACTTTTCTGGCAACACTGGTTGTAGTCGCCCTGCTAAGGAGAAAGACACCGCATTTCGGTGTAAAATTGACAAGGGAATTTAATCAAAACGAGGGGCCCACAACTCCGAAAAATTTTGTACACCTGATTTCCGGATTTCAAAGATTTCACATGATTTCAGGTGATTTCAACGAATTTCAAAGATTTCAAGTGAATTCACTGATTTCGCGAGATTTCACATGATTTCAAGTGATTTCCATTGATTTCACATAATTTCCATTGATTTCAGTTAAATGTCTACCGAATTCATATGATTTCCACTGATTTCGTGAGCAGATTTCCAACGAATTCAAGTATTTTTGGGACGACCTCAGAAGATACACGCACAGCTGATCCAAATTATTCTCTCAACTACATGATTAAATAGGATTTTTCCTAAATTATTGTGAATGATTTCGATTTATTCCAAATTATTGGAAATTAACTTGCAACTGCGCAAAATAATCACAATTATTTTAATTAATTTTTTAAAAAATTCAGAAGCAAATTTTGCTCTGCAATTGAAAGGGTGGCGTGAAAACATGGAAAATTTTTGCGGCAGTAAACCTCCCGAAGGAGGTTGCGGTTCCCGCCAGGCACAGGGCTTTTACCCCCTGTGGCAGCCAACTGCTTCGGTGTTCCATGGGAACCGGCGCTTTGCTGACTGCGATCCTATCGCGCAATTCGACAGATTTGATCCCCGTACCACCATTGGCCTACCCCTAGAGGTACGAGCGGTGTCAAGGGCGTTAGACTTCCTGATCCCAGTTTCAGAGGCCTTACCTCAGAGGGGTACGCGGGATTCGAACCCACAACCCCGAGTGCCGATACGTAGCCAGAACAGGAAGCGACCCAACGCCCAGAGCCACCGAGCCAACGGCGGTGAGACGTGTTTAACTTCTATTTGACCTGCCATCCAGCTGCGGCCAAAGGGAATGTCAAGCGCGAAAAACACTTTCCCGAGTGGGAGTCGAACTTCGGACCACTCAGTTCAGTGTTGCGCGCTCTACCAACTGAGCCGCGACGCCACGATGACTGTACAGTGCGACGGGTTCGAGTTGTATTTGCCCTGTCCTCCTGGCTGGAGGCTGCAGGATACGCGGCAAATACGGCTCGAACCCGTCGCACTGTACAGTCATCGTGGCGTCGTGGCTCAGTTGGTAGAGCGCGCATCACCGAACTGAGTGGTCCGAAGTTCGACTCCCACTCGGGAAAGTGTTTTTCGCGCTTGACGTTCCCTTTGGCCGCAGCTGGATGGCAGGTCAAATAGAAGTTAAACACGTCTCACCGCCGTTGGCTCGGTGGCTCTGGGCGTTGGGTCGCTTCCTGTTCTGGCTACGTGTCGGCACTCGGGGTTGTGGGTTCGAATCCCGCGTACCCCTCTGAGGTAAGGCCTCTGAAACTGGGATCAGGAAGTCTAACGCTCTTGACACCGCTCGTACCTCTAGGGGTAGGCCAATGGTGGTACGGGGATCTAATCTGTCGAATTGCGCGATAGGATCGCAGTCAGCAAAGCGCCGGTTCCCATGGAACACCGAAGCAGTTGGCTGCCACAGGGGGTAAAAGCCCTGTGCCTGGCGGGAACCGCAACCTCCTTCGGGAGGTTGACTGCCGCAAAAATTTTCCATGTTTTCACGCCACCCTTTCAATTGCAGAGCAAAATTTGCTTCTGATTTTTTTAAAAAAATAATTAAAATAATTGTGATTATTTTGCGCAGTTGCAAGTTAATTTCCAATAATATGGAATAAATCGAAATCATTCACAATAATTTAGGAAAAATCCTATTTTATCATGTAATTGAGAGAATAATTTGGATCAGCTGTGCGTGTATTTTCTGGGGAATCCCCGTATTTTTTGCACGATTTTGAGAATTTCACTTCAACTGTGCCGTAACAAGAAGGTATTTTAAAGAATCTTAGTCGTCTAGCACTTTCACTATGTTTATTGCTCCAGTTAATAAATTAATATTCCCTCACAAACCAGATTTGTGGAAGTGGATTTGCGTAGGACTATTATTTATACCTCCAATGGCAAAAATTTAAACAAAAAGAAATTGTTTATACATTGAGTACTTTTATTGAAATGGCACTAAGCTTTAAGAATAAATAGGAATCTCAATCTGTTATGAAAGTATCTAAAAATCTTAAAATATCTCGAATTTGCCGAACAGCTGTTAGTGCATATCGCCCCCTCCTCTCCCCACACCGATTTGAGTGAGTTTCCCGAGACGCTTTTGAAATGTGATTTCATGTGAATTCAATGTGATTTCATGTGAATTCAATGTGATTTCACGTGAATTCAAAGTGATTTCAACAGATTTCAAGTGATTTCAACGGAATTCGTGTGAATTCAAGAGAATTCAACTGATTTCAAAGATTTCACTGATTTCAATGAGATTTCAGTATGATTTCCAAAGATTTCGGTGGCCTTGTACACCTGAATTCCAGAGTTGTGGGCCCCTCGAATCTAAACTTTCGAATCGTTTATTTTTTTTTAATCCCTTAATCCCTTTCTTTAGAGTTTGCCTTTAGTTTCTCTTTTCCCCCACCTTTTTTTACCATTTTTTTTTTAAATTTTGAATTTCTATTTGTGTGTGTTTTGATTTATGTTTAAGACTCCGAAGAGCGTGCTGCGCGAACCCTCTCCGCATTTGATACGCTATCGTCTCCCTCTCCTGTCCTGGTCTAGTTTCATGAACGCAAAGTTGTTTCGGCATTGGTCGCCTCAGGGCGGTCGGCAGGGCTCGGCTCGCCAGCAGGGCGATTCCTGTGCATGCCCCCCTCGCTCTGTCTCTCTCGCACTCACGCTACCTGGTGGCTGTAGGTGCGAGAGAGACAGAGCGAGCGGGGAGAGCGTGCAGGCGCTGCGGGGAGGGAGGGGCCGCGGGGTGGACGGGACGTTGGACACCTTCACGTCGTGGCCTCGACGTCTCGTGCCCCCGGGGCGGTGTGGTCTCACCTTGCGACACGGTCCGGGGCCCCGCCCCCGCGTGCCCCCTGGGGCGCCTCCGGAGAAGCGGTAGCAGCGGCTTGGTCGGCGGCGCGGGGGCGGCGGTGCTGGCGGGGGCGGCGGGGGCGGCGGGGGCGGCGGGCGGCTGGGGCTCCGGCGAGTGGCGGCCCGCCTCCGCGCCGGCGAGCGCGAAGTACGAGGGGTTGTCTGAAACAGGCGGTATCATAGATGTGTTACCGAGAGGGGGTCGGCGTCACTCATACAAAATGTGGACAGGATTTTTTTTTTTTAATTGTTTTGATTTTTCCCGTGATGTTTCAAGAGAGTAATGAACATTTCTAACACTTTTTGAAAGATTTTGATTTTGTCCTCATATTATTTCTGGGCAAGTTGTACACTTGGGCAAGTTGTCCATAGAGAACTGCACGGGCTACTGGATAGTGCCCCTGTAACACTGTTTTAATATTCAAGGCGTATTCTTGGGAAGTCTCTCATCCCAAGTGACTAAACGATCGAATTACAGTAATTTTTGGTCACTCATGAAAGTCACATCCTTGCCTGTGCCTGCCATCTCACATGGGGTAAGAAGTGTAGCTCGCTACTCCAAGGCATCGGCTACATCATCCGAAGAAAATTTAAGACCCTTCCCCCCTTTGGGAAAAGAGACTATCAAGACTGAACCGTGGGTATTTTGACACCGATACAACACCTGAGGGGACACTTTGAATCATCTAGTTGTCCGTAAATTTCTCATTCGGGGGTTGAAATCTAAGAAACATAAGTTTGATTTTTAACCGTGGGAGGCAGACGGTGATTCGCGCAGGAGCAAGCTCCTAGCAAGCGCCGCTGAGCCCCGCTCCACACAGAGGGTACGAAAGAGGGCTTAAAATATCGGGCTGTATGAATCACTCCATCCATGGCGCCCAGAGCGACCGCTGGCGGGCCGGGCCGGGCCTGGGCGCACCGCCATGTGCGGCCAGTGCTGTCGGGACTGACTTTTTTTTTTTACACGCTTTTTACACATTTCCTTGTGACTATGTCTCAGCCCGAAGCAAAAGTTTTAGGTGGTTTTAGGGACGAGATACAAGAGGAAAATTCTTCTTCACCTCCAGGCAAACTTCGACTCATAGAAGTCAGTCGATTAATCGAAATTTTTCAATTAATTGAATGGTTTCAATCGAATGCATTTTCAATTGTCCATTGCTAATAATCGAATTGGTTGAAAAACCAATTATTTTGACGATTGATCGATCGCAATGAATTTCAACAATCGCACTGGCCTACTCATGCCACCATTCTCTCATTTCCATCAGTGCGTGTTTCATTTTGATTCTCTCCTCCAACTCCGACCGGAACACGCGCGGACGCGCGCAGTTCATGTTCCCCGAGTCGTTGCTGCCGAGTAAATAAATATCAATTGCTCTTTGGCTACCACGAGAGGGGCCGGGGGCGGGGCGGGGCGGGGCGGGGCGGGGCGGGGCGGGGCGGGGCGGGGCGGGGCGCGGCTGGGCGAAGCGAGGCGAGGAGGCTCCTGGTCCCGGACGGGTGCGTTGTGCGCGGCGTCTTCGGAAGTCGGGGGCGGAGGGGGAGGGGGGGGGGGGTGGAGAGCGCTGCCTGCCTGTGAGGCTCGCCGCTACACTCGGCTCACGTCCTCACGTCCATACTTACATCCGCCTGGCCCGAGCCCAGAGAGGTTTCTTTCCAGTAGGAGTACGTACAGTATGCCCGGCGCGGACCAACGACTACTCATCCACCACACGGTATAGTGTGCTGTTGACTTCGGCGTTGTGGCTTGGCGCGGGCATGGCGCTGGGGCTGACCCGAGGGGGAAACAACTCTGAATTTCAGTGTACAAATTTTTTGAATTTGCGTGAATTGTTGTGAATTTGCGTTGTGAAGTATTGTGAACTTTTAGTGAATGTTTCTGAGTTTTAGCTTGAATTTCTGTTGATTTTGTAAATTTTAGTGAATTTTCCTGACTTTTGCCGTTTTTTCTTCTGAAATATTCTGAGTTTTTCCCTGATTTTATTTCTGAATTACGGGGTGTATCAAAATTTCGGAGCTATTTTCCCCTATTTGGGCTGGCCGGGCGTTGTAGGGTGGCGTCTCGCTGCCGCCCCCGCCCGCAATCACGACACACAATCGTCATCGTCGGCGGGCGACATAATTTCCCGCCCTATGCTTACTCTGCGGCAGGCCCTGCCGACTCACTCCGGAGAGCGCTCTCCTCGCTCTGCGTCTCTCGCACCTATGCGGCGAGGCCCATGAGTGCGAGAGAGACAGGGCGAGGAAAGCGCTCTTCGCTGAATAAGTCGGCGGGGAGGCACCGGCGGCGGGGATTCTGGCAACACCGAGTCTGCTGGAGGGGGTGGTGGCGCGGCGGGGGCGGGGGCGGAGCCGGGGGCGGGGGCGGGGGGTGGTGCCGGGGGCGGGGTGGCAAGGACAGCTGCGTGCCACCTGATCCTCGTTGATCGTTTGCCGCGAGTGGCGAGGCGGGCCGGGCCGCCGGGCCGGGCGCGTAAATTGAGCGGAACTACACAACTATACGAAATACGAAATGTTGACATTCTGAGACATGAGCGAATCACCGCGAAGCCCGCGGGGCCGCGGAGTGGGGCGGCGCAGGATATAGCATCCTGGCGCAGAGGCGAGGCTGAGGCCGCTGTGCTGTCTACAGCCGCCTTTGTCAGGCTCATGAGCGCCATGCCATGGTCCAGCGATGTGGTGTCCACCTTATAGTGTGCAGGACGCAGATTCGCAGATGAAGAGGCGGGAGTTTCAGCGGACACGCCTGCTGCCAACGCGAGGAGTCGCTTCGGATGATCCGAACACACTGTTGTGGGCTCTCTGATACACCAGGTACACAAATGTGACGGGAAAAGAAACACCACTTGCCCCGCCCACCCACCCTATATCCACGGCGTTCTCAGCGTCCCCCTGCTGCCGCGCTCTTTTGAACATCGTCGGGCGCCCTGCAAAGGTGATTCCGAACACCAGTGTTGCCAGAAAGTTAGGCAAAAAACCAACGCCCAATACACCTGTGCGTAACGGGACTGTATCTCCGCCTGCGTACTAGGCAACATCTGCGCACGAGTGCAGGGGAGTTGCCTAGTAGGCCGGCGGAGGTACCGCCACCTGCACACAGCTGAGTTGGGCGGTTTTTTGACTAAATTTTCTGGCAACTCTGCGGAGCACCGGTTATTGTGGTGTCCTTTCACGTGCTCCTTACGGCCGTGCCCCAGGAGTGCGACAAGGAAAAAGCGTCGAAACCAGCGGGCGGAATCGCCCTAACCTGTCAGCTTGTGTGCCAGGCCAGAGGCAGCGTGTCTCACTCACCCATGGCCTCGGTGGCCGTCATGTTGCTAGTCTGTTGGCACGCGTCGGCGGCGGCTGCAGCACGGGGTCTCCCTATCCTCTGGGCATCCCGCTGCGCACCAGGACACTCGACAGGACGCCGACGGCCGCCCTGGGGTGTGCACGAGCGCACTCTCTCGCGCGCGGCCGGGCTCGCCTCGCCTCCTCGCCGGCCGGGCCTACAGCGACAACTAAAGGGGCAGGAGGGGCAGGGGCTGGGGCTGGGGGCTGGGGCTGAGGGCTGGGCCGGGGAGGCCGGGGTAGCGCGCCCGCGTGCACAGCACGCCGGCGAGGAAGCGCGGCACGCCCGAGCTGGCAGCACCCAGCCGGCGGGGCGGGGCGCGCCGGGGCTGGCAGCCAGGGCCCCGGGCCGGGCCCCGGGGGCAGCGGGCGTGGGGAGGGCCCGCCGGGGGGCGGGGGGCATGCACATATACTGCCCCGCCGGCCCCCTCCCCCGCCAGCCCGACGGCCGATTCAGAAGAGCGCTGTCGTATCTCCGTCCTTGTCACACGCAGGGGTCTCGGCTATTAGGAGTGAGTGAGAGAGCACTACCAAATGATGTTCTGAATCTGGGGGCTGGCCGCCAGCCCGCCCGGCCGAGGGCTGCCTACGCCCCTCCCCACCCCACCCCATCCCCCTCGCAACAGGATGAATGAACACGAGGAGGAGGAGGGAGGGGAGGGGGGAGGAGTGGTGTGTGTGTTTTTTCTTGTCTGACAGCAGTCTTTGTCGCACGCTTGCACCTCGGACGCATGTGGGAGTGAGGTGGCGGATGGGGTAGGGGTGGGGCGGGGTGGGGCGGGGTGCGGCGGGGTGCGGTGCGGCGCGGGGCATGCATGCGGGCGATGTGTCGTCCCTCTTCCTCCCGCACACGGTCGCGCGGTGCTCATGTATTGTGGTGCACGGCGCTCACTACGATGACCGCCTGTTAGCGTATCTCCGGTTCAACCGCCCCGCCCCGCCCCGCTGACCCCTACCCGCCCCGCCCCGCTGACCCCGCCCCGCCCCGCCACCGGCTTACGCATGACTGCTTTGGATTTGCTCCTCGTGATGTCATCCAGGCGCCTTTGTGCGTTCCTCCCTGGCCCGGCCTGGCGTCACGAAGTCCTGACTCATACCCCTTCTTCGCTCTGCCGCCATGGAGTCATAGGCAAGGCTAGGGAGACGGAAGGTGAGTGTCGCACCGTGTTTTAAACACTTTGCGGTGCTTAACTCGCTTACTATTGCCCTCAAACACAATTCAAAATTGTTGCGCATTTCCGGGAGAAATTTCCACGACGCATTTTGTAAAATAACAATTCAAAATTGTAAAATTCCAATTTTTTTTGGTACAGTTGCCATCGCCCAGCTGGGCCTCTGAAGGCTGGAGACGAGACAAGACTGGGCGCGGCTGCCTTGGCCAGCGCTTTGTTGCGTTATCGTCGCCAGAGCGGAGAACGTTATCGCCCAAAAAGGCTATTTCCTGCCGCCTCCCCTCCGGTCCACGCTGCGCCACTCTCCGACACACGCACGGTAAGATGGTGAGGTCAAAATCTGCGTGATCGAGAAAAGAATTAAGGCTACTTCGTGCCTTGGGTTAAAAAATAATAATAAAAAAAAAAGGCCTCAGGGAATTTTTGGAAAATGCATTTTAAAGGAACTTTGCCGGTCGAAAATTTCGCCAGCCAAATTCTGAACTGGTATGATAAACATTTCACCTGAAGGGAATGAAACGTCAGATATCGGTATCGGTACATCTGATAGTACACTGTGAAAAATATCCTCGTAGATTTATGATTCATTTTGTGAATTCCGACTTAAGAAAAATGTTGTAAATTTACGGCAGACCATTCCTGCTTGTAATTAAATTTCAAGTCGATAGGTCAGTGTTTGGAATTTTACGATACGTGATTGAAATTTTACTCCTCCTCCTCGTGCAAAAATTTCCCGTAAACCTACGATATTTTTCACAGTGTAGTTATTTATGCAAAGGACAAGCTGACTGGAACGGACCGCAGCAGTTCTTTGCCTTGCCCTGCCCTGTGAGGTATGCTTTCAGTGCAAAGCCCGTTGGCAGCCACCCTCCGCTGGAAGTGAAGTGTTTTCCTGTAAATGTTGTGGCTGGGCAATCGTGTTTTTCGAATTGAGTATGCCGTTGACCAATCAGACTTCAGCAGGAAACAGAACCACTGGTCGTGTTCTTTTTCTTTCGGTTCCTGTTACACTCTAGCGGAAAACCCTTGCTCGCGCGCTTGCTCGGCAACGAGCAACGAGGGAAACTTGATGTCAGATGGCGTAATTTTTTAGCTTTGTAATATTAAGAAGTGTATGGTGTGGCTTCTGTATAGTTACAGCTACTTTATGATGTAGATGAAGGTTTCGCATGTTAAGAATAGTGAAGACATAGTCGTAGCACACTTTGGAACAGAAATATCGCACATAAAGTTAAAAATATTGTGACAATCAGCAAAGAACAGTGTCGTGCACATCTTACTCTTTTCGTGGCTAGTAAATGCACCCCTGCGGGTAATAAATGCACAGCATCTTCCATGTCATTTTCAGAGTAATTTGGTTGGTTTTTCTTCCTGCTGAAAAAAAATATAACAACTTAAATCACTTAAATGACAAATATATAGGGCCATGTAGTGATCGTGTTTTGTTTTTTTTACTCGATCATTACCCACTAACTTCTAAAAGCTACTGAGTTTAGAACGAGTATTGTGCTCACGACTGTAACGGCGTGATAGGGTTGAGCTATGAATGTACCAGCAGGTGGCTGACTGACCCCGGGCACTTTTTGTACAATGCAACCCGCCCGCACCGCTCCATCCGGGACTGCATACCCATCAGGCGGTCCGCGGGTCCTGCCGCGGGGAATTCTCGCGTACAGCGGATCCTCCGCGTATGTCCTTCGCGGACTGCGAGCTAAGAGGATCAGCAGACCGCAACCTTCCCCCGCGGAGGATCCGCGTCCGCGATTCGAGAGATACCCCCGCGGCAGGACCCGCGGACTTGTGGTTTACCCCCGCTGTTAGCAGATGGAAATAAGATTGGTTCTTCTTGGTTCAGTGGTTTAACTTTACTGGTTTATTGGCGGTACGGTACACGGGTGGCCGTCTTAGGTGGCGGCTGGTTCGTGACTGAAGTATTCGGGCAGCGCGCCGCGATGCGTGCGACGCGCGAGTCTCACTGACCGAGTTAAAGTAGCTGATTAAGCAAAACAGATCGACTCGTGCGTTGGGACGCATTGCGTTGCGCTGCAAGATAGTTAAACCTAACATGACACAACTTCAAAAAAATGCGTCCTCGCATAACATTATACGTAACACCGCGAAACCCGAAACCGCGAACCTCCCCCCTGATGCCCTGCCGTGGACCGCACGAACAGCGAGAGGGTTCTTTCGGGGCATTGGCTGCAAGAACAGTGGCGGAGCTGAGCGTCCGCCCTTGGAGCCGGTCCCCGGAGCCTGATGGGTATGCAGTCGGCAGTCCCGGCATACTACAGAAAGTGACCGGGGTTAATCAGCAACCTGGTATTATAATTTTGTCTCCTAAATACCACTTACGTTATTAATTGGTGCATTCAGTTGAAAGTGCTCACAAAGATGCATTTTTCACAGTGGAGGCTTTGTTAAGCTTGCCTTTGCACGTTTGGTTTTCCGACCGTTTTAACAGGAGTTCAACAGGAGCGGGGAGGGAACATCACTAAAGTAGGCTATGTCCTTTGTATCCCTACTTTTTCCTTTTTAAATCCCGATTGCTGAAAGAAGAAGACTTTGACACCTTGTGGTTAAAGGAGAAGAAGAACTCTGCACTTTAGGTGCCTGATATTATGCGCATTCGCCCCAAAACCGGGAAAGGGAAGCAGAACCCTCAGAGCACGCACGCACGGATGCATGCAGGTGCGCTCCTGAAGTGCAGGGCTTCCAAAACGACTCAGGAGGTGGGTGGGTTGCCTGCCGTCACGGCGCTGTCGCTCCACCGCAACGCTCGGTTCGGCTCGGCTCGGCTCGGCTCGTGGTGGTGGTGGTGGTGTTGTGGTGTTGTCGGTGTGGTGTCGCTGTCTCTGGCCGCTGGCTTTGGCTAGCTTTGCGTCGCGTCCTGCGCGGTAGGTGAAAATATGACATTTATTCAGTCTTTTTGTATTTTTCAATTGAAAGATCTTCTGAGACTGTGGGCAAAGTGTCGGCGTAGTGGCGTAAAACTCCGGATATTTACTAGATTGCGAAAGTGGGGTGATGTAGGTTTGAGATGTTAGATAGGGGAGGTTAGGTTTTGTTTTTGCTGGCTTCTTTTGGCAAATCTGCTGAAAGCTCAACATCTATTCAGTAATTAAAAAGCAGTTCTTTGTGTTTGTGTGTTATTTGAACATTGTCGGTGCCAAAAATTCAATGCAGGTTGTGGAATGAACATTTATCTCGTTGCCATTTACTCGTCAATATGAAATTAAGATTTCATGGAAGGCAAAACTCCTGACTAGAGATTGAGTTAGTTGTTAAAGTTAGCTCAATATGTTACATTACATTGGATTAATGATTTCAAACCTAAATAGAATTTGGAGTAAATACTTGTGAAGATAGGGCTGCAACATTGTTGTTGCCTGAAAGTTTATGTTGTATGTCGTGGTTGGAAAGAAAAGCCTAATTAGTGGTGTGTTGTAGATTGTGGTAGGAGAAAGGTCCATTTAAAATGAGTGCTGATGGTAAGAGAGGCATTTTTGTTGCCAAGAGAAGATGGTTTTTTGATCAATGTTGTAAAGAAAGAATAGGTTTGTTTGAGTTGAAGAACTAGCAGACTTGAGTTGCGCGTGAAGAGGGAAATAGAGTTTTGATAATAAAATAGTGAATAAGGCTTTATCAAGTTAAGGAAAAATCAACGATCAACGATCAACAGTCAACGATCAACGTAGGCTTGGTATACAGAAAAGAGAGGGTGGGGGGAGAAAGCAGCGCCATCTAGATACTAACTGGCGGAAGCGCGGTACGGGTGCAAGTAAATAAAAACAAATGAAGATCTCGTGTAAACATCGCAGAGCAGAAGAATAAGCCGGCAGAGGGAACTATCGATGTTTATTTTATGACAGTAATTACAACAATTAATTATGGACCTCGACGAAGTAGCGTATGGTAATGCTATAGAGATGCTAGAACAGGTCCTAATTGAAGAGTACGAAAATGACCGCGCCATTGGTTTGCTGTTGGGCCGTATGGGTGCTAATATAATGGGCATGCTGGAAGATGGGTGTGACCTAGGTTAGTAACTTGTTTAGAATAATTTTTCTGATAACCTGATAAGTGTCTTTGTTCCTGAGTTCATTTTTTTTAAAACTTGTTCCAATGCAGAGGAAAATCAGGAAAATTTTAATTGGGAGAGAGTCGAGGTCAATGTTGACGAGTACAGAAGGATGGGTGATCCGTCATTCAAGAGACACTTCAGGCTGTCCAAGCCAACTTATGAGGTAAGGTATTCTCATTGCTATGCATCTGAAACTAAGGAAGTGTAACAGTGTCTAACGTCTTTGTTATTATTTCAGAAATTAGTGCTAACTCTGGCCGAGTATTTGCTGGAGAGTGGACGAGTTTTGCGAATCAGGAGCAGTATTGACATTCCGCTGCTCATGGTGTTGTGGATAATGGCGAACCCTGACACATTCCGGAGTGTTGCATTACGCTTTGGGGTTCTCCCAGGTGTTGTCCACTTCCACTATGCTTACATAATTGAGGCATTGCGAGAGATGGGTTCAATGTATATAAGATGGCCAAATGAACAAGAAAGACAAGGAATCAAAGCTCGGTTTGAAGCTTATTCAGGATTGCCAGGCATCGTGGGAGTACTTGATGGAACCTACCAAAATGTTACTGCACCAAAGGTGCAAAAAGACAGGTTCAGAAATCGCCATCACACATATGCATTCAACACGATGGCAGTTTGTGATGACAATTTATTAATCCGTGATTTGTACGTTGGTGAAGTGGGGTCTATGCACGATCAGCGTGTCTTTCGTCGCAGTCCTCTTTATCAGAAGCTTGTCCGGCGTGAGGGTCTCCTTCAACCAGATGAGCATATCATAGGAGACAGTGCTTATCAAATAATGGATTCTGTAAGATTGATACCAAGTTAATTATGGCATTCATCACATTACAGTTGTCTTGTAAAGTAAATCTATTAATATTCCTATATTGCAGGTCCTTCCCCCATTCAGGAATGTTGGCAATCTAACTGCAGCACAACGTGCTTACAATTATGCCTTATGCAAATGCAGAGCTCGCATTGAGCATGCATTTGGAAAAGCTTTCGGTCAGTGGAGGCGGATGAAGATGCTGCATTCTTGCAATATAGAGCTTGCTGTTGATCACTTCACTGCTTCATATGTACTTCATAATTTTATGATCTTGAATGGTGAAAAGCTAATTGTAAGTGAAACGCTGCTTGGGTGCCTACAAGATTGAAAGACTCCTTAACAATATTTTGAAATAGAGAATTATTCATTTCAGGATCTAGATCCCGATGATGGATTTATCCCGGACGAGGAGGACTTAGCAGATAGGAATGAAGAGGAGGAAGAAGAAGATGATGATGATGATGATGGACAGGAAGGAGGTGCAGCCAATGCCAACTTTGCTCACCTAGTTAGACAGGCCCATAGGGCAGGAGTTTTGAAAAGGACCCAACTACTTCAGCTATTCATGTGATTAAATGTTGTTGTTTTTTCTGTTATATTTGAGTGCTGGAATGAGTACTCTTATTTAAGTGATATCATAACCTTCATTCTTTAATTAGAATTGTAAAAGCCATGAAAACAGAGATGGAGCATGTACAATTAAAATTGTTAAATAAACAAAATTATTTCAGAAAGACTATCTTCTTTCAGTAACACAAATAAAAATTTTTGATACAAATTTTCTGAGAATGAATCTCTTATATCAGTTAAATTATCAAATAAACAAAATTATCTTAGAAAGAATCACATAATACCCGACTAAAACAAATCCTCTGACACATTTGGTACAAGAACTGTTCGATGAACAGTACTAATCTAGTTAGCGACTGACTTGGAGCATTACATGCAATGCTATACAGGATAAATCACAGTAAGGTAGTAAGGTACAGTTCAAATATCAATAAACACTAAATTCAACTAGAAATAAAAAATTAAAGTGCTGATTATCACACTGTATCTTAGGAAACAAAAAGTAAAACCAAACTAATATTGTACCTAATTTTCTGGTACATAACTAAGAGAAGGCAGTAATATAGAAACCATCAGAGCTCAGTGCATTTATCACCTTCATTTGATACTCGTCGTAAGTGATCCTTTTTCATTTCCCTAAGATGTTGCACTCCCTCCCTCAGAGTCACACCTCTCTGGCGGAACTCTTGAGAGTACAGCCTGAACTCTTCTAAGTACTGTTCCTCCAGTTGCAGGCGACGTTCCTGCATGTTCAACACACGATTCTGGTACCCTATGGCACCTCCAGGGGAAGCTTTTGAAGAGCAAGATGCAGTTCCAGCAAGCTTGTGAACACGCTCTTCTCGTGACTTGTTAGGTGGTCTTCCTTTACATCCTGTCCTCACCCTCTCAACGATTTCTTCAGCTTTCTTCACTTTGCTGACTGCTCCTAAAGAAACAGCGACTATGGGCTTACATGCCACACTGCCCTCTTCATAGTCTATGAAAGTCTGGAAGTGAGGCCAAGTACTGGCACTCTCACCAGTATTGTCTGTTCGGTCAAATTCTAAATTGAATTTAGAGTGAAGGTCAGCAAATTTGGTCTGGCACATACCACTGTCTACAGGAAGCCCCATTGCAACTAACTGGGATGCAACATAGGCAAATTTATCTCTATTCCTGACCAACTTTTTCCCAGCAAAGTGCTGCCTAGATTCGAACACTTCCTTAATTAGTGCATCCTCCGTTTCAACATCCCACTCTGAAATGGTACAAATTTGCACAGTTAAGAATCAGAAAACCTTTCGAGA
Source organism: Frankliniella fusca (assembly GCA_029379305.1). Taxonomy (NCBI): domain Eukaryota; kingdom Metazoa; phylum Arthropoda; class Insecta; order Thysanoptera; family Thripidae; genus Frankliniella; species Frankliniella fusca. The sequence goes on along the minus strand of JAHWGI010000256.1, from coordinate 760,066 downwards.
GAATCAAAACAAAGACTTCAGAATAATAAAGTACCAAAGTTTTCTTTTTCATTGCTTCTTGCATTGGCTCCTGCAGCATCCTGGCGAGGTGGCTCCTGGTCAGCTTGCATTGTGAGGAGAATCTCCTCCCCAAGGTTCTGGTGAGTCTGATCAATATTCTCAACATTATGCTGCTCTTGCACCAAATCATGATCATTTGCATGAATGAACTCTTCAATTTGTTCAACCTGTTTCTCCATATCTTTTTCTTTGCCTTGGCCATTTTCAACTAGATTTTCTTCCATTGACGAATCTGGATAGAGAGTAAATGCAATGTCAAATGTTCTTGTTGACAATAATCAGAAACACTCAAATAAACATGAAATCAAATCCTTACCCAGAGCATCGCCACTGACGAAACCAACAGGCCAAATCCCACTATGCAAATGGGTCATTCCTTGCATGAATGGCCAATGAATTTTGCCAGCCTTCTTGTAACGACAATATGAGGAGTCAAGGCCTCTTTTCTTTTCGTAGAGAATGTTTGCTGGATAGTGCCAGCCTTTCTGCTTCATGGCCTTTGAAATGTTCTCATAAACGCTCAGGGGGATAGTAACTTTTTTCTTCTGAAATTTGAATTCACCAATACGCTTACCCAGTTCATTGATAAGAGTGTGCACCACATGCTTGGGCCATTCATAGGTGACAGGATCTGAAGTGAAAGAAACAAGATCATGACAGCAATTACTCAAAACTCAGAAGAGACACACTAATTAAAAAATACGACCGTACCTTCCAATTCTGCTTGAAGAGGAGTGGCTAATTCCTCCGCTTGAAGAGGTGTGGCTAATTCCTCCATGTTGTCATCGAGTTGAATCATTTCAAAAGAAGTATTGAGCACCTCACTGTTGTCCCTACGTCCCTTCTTAACAAGAGGGCTGCGAAGATCTGTCGAGTGCATTGCAACCATTACACACAAAAACATCACAAAAATTCAGTAGAAAACCAGAACTCTAACATTACCATCCACATTCAGAATAGGGCTGGGGCAGTGCTCCACCATCATTTGCATTGTGGAATTGTGATTCGGAGCGAACGCACTTGTCTCCCCATTGTCACGCCTAGTAGGCTGAACACAGGATCTCTTTAATTTGTTCAGCATTCGGTAGCTCGCAATATGGTCTGAGAAGGTAAATCCACAGTTAGGGCGTTGGGACGCTCGTGATTACAATTCTAACCTGCTATGGTGCAACGTGCAATCATGAAACCAATCTTACCGACATCGTACTTGGCTGCCTCATGCCTCTTCACTTTAATGACATAAGCGTCACCATTTATGTCGTATAAGGAGTAATCAATTAACTCGTCCATCGCTAAATCGCTTGTAGGATAAACTTGCTCAGAAGGATGCAACCAACCGATTCGCGTTTCAAACTGTTCGAGAGTGCGCGAGATCTTCATTTGTTTTTTAGTCAGGCTTCCGCCAGTTAGTATCTAGATGGCGCTGCTTTCTCCCCCCACCCTCTCTTTTCTGTATACCAAGCCTACGTTGATCGTTGACTGTTGATCGTTGATCGTTGATTTTTCCTTAACTTGATAAAGCCTAAGAGTGGTAGGATTTGTATGGTTTGTCAAGTTGAGAGCATAATGTACGCATCAAGTTTGTAGTAGACTATACGGGGTCCATGTTAGATGGAGCTTGTCGACATCGAAAAGTAGCAACCAGTAGTGGAAGCAGTTTCATGAATTTGGCAAATATCTAACAAGTTGAGGGGTTGCAGGGTCTGCTTTGTGGAGGCTGCTGTTTATTTGTGCGCAATGTTGGGTTTTGTTTGTTGGCACCAAGCATTGTTTTTGGTGTGAAGTGAAGTGGATGATATTGCAAAGTGAATATTTGAGTCATTTGGGCTTGCTTAATGTAAGATAATTTCCACAGTCTTGTCACGGGTGTGATTGTCGAGTTGTTGATTTTTTATTGGGATGGGAAATAAAAAGCATTAAGTGTGGTGATAATATTTTCTTTGTGGGAAAGTGTTTTCCCCATTGGTCAAGTTTTGTGGTGTGGAGTTTTCCAGATTGCAAAGAATTGCTGAGGTTGTTTGAAAGCAAGCACATTGTCTAATAATTGGGTATTGTCTGTTGCAGTGTTGAGCACGGCACGTTGAGGTCTGTCGCAGTCGCCGAGAGGTCAGGGAAGGGGAGGGGGAGTGAGCCTCCGTCCGTATGGGGTATCGCCATGTGGCGAGGCAAGTGGGTGGCTGCGTGAAGGTAGAAGGTTGGAGTATCTGCGAGCAGGTGAGAGGTGAGTATAGCAATTTTTCGGCCGGTCGTCCGCCAGATGGCGTTTTTACCCGGCCGGTGATTTTGTTTGCGCGGCATGACCCACAGAGGATCACTCAATAAGTCAAATTTTCGGGGGGGGGGCCCCCGAAATGTTGGGGGGGTTGCGGGTGGGGGACATACTTACTCGCACTCACAATTGTTGATTCTTAATTTTTATTGTGCTATATCCTCCATTCTACAGGTTTGGCACACCTGGCCTCCCCCCTCCCCCCCCCCCTCCCAGGCTGGCTGGTGCACTGCCTGCGACTGGATGTTCCACCAAGGGCATTCCGTCACCAAGATGGACCAAGTCTTGATGAGCTGCGACAACTTCCTGGAGGAGAAACACAAGACAAAACACGCAGGTGAGAATCTTTACTTGGCTTTTTCTATTCCTACTCCTTGATTAATAGATTTGAAACTTACTTTGTTTTTCTTCTTCCAATCAGGTCAGTTGGCTGACTTCTCTTCTTCACGCTGATTTAGTATCTTCGAGGTTTCACCAACATTCCCGCAAGTTGGGCCAAGCTGGCGTTGAACTATCCAGTGCTCCACAAGAGGATCCAGAATGCTTCTTGGGAAACCTGTGTAAGACTTAATTTATTAGTTACAAAATTATTTGTCTCAACACTTGAAAAATATTCACTCAGTTTTCATTCGCACCTTGTCGACTACATCAATCCAAGCGAAGCAGCCACAACGTTGAAGAGTCATTCACATTACATGAATGAAATACATCAATAAAGAAATGCACCTAGTACTTTTCTTGTTGCGTATCTTCTCCTTCGCTCCTCCTTTGATGTCCCAGGTGACACCGCTCCGCTCACATCCTGCACGTTGAAGGCACCTAGAACATAGAGTTGAAAAAAAAGAGTGAGTTGGTGCTACAGTGATGACCACTGAAGTCCAACTAGATGGGGGAAGGGGGACAAAGCTCCACAAAATCACCTCCCTGGGCCGACAGGCACAGGCCGAGGCGCAGGTGAGGGGTGAGGGGAGGGGGGGGGAGGTTCTTCGCTCCCGAAGAACTTTTTCACCTGACCCTCGGCCCGTGCCCGTCGGCCCAGGAAAGCGAGTTTGCAGACCTCTGCTGGGAGTGCCTGTTTATCCTCTGCGCGAGAGCCTTCTGTGCCTTTAGTTATCCTCTACAGGCAAGAGTTCGTGCTTTCACCCACAGCAACGGGGGGGGGGGGGGGGGGTTGTAGCCGGTCAACGACGGGGCGGAACGGCTCCGCCAAGCCACCCACAGTGCGGAAAAAACACCCACACTGCAGGATTTCACCCACACCCAGCCCTTGGGAACGCTACAAGAGATTTAATTTATTCACAAGTTTTAAGTGCCAACAAAGGTGGCCGACAAATAGCAGAGAAAATGCTGCTCAAAGTTACTTTACACAAGGCAAAAAAAAAGTTGGATCAGCAGTAATAACTGCACCACCAACTCAGTGATTGCTCACCTTAATTAAAAAACTTGTGATTTTGCTGCAGGTCCTTGTGTTGAAGAGCGACAGCCAGTGGATCCCAAGATGCCCAGTAAGAAGAACCCCCGCACCGCGGCGCCGGCACCAGCCCTGCAGAGGAAGAAGGCAAACTCTAATAATTACAAGATTCAAGACAACAAACAGTTTTGAAAGGATTGTCACTAATTTCAGATAAAATAAAATACTGAAAAAAGTATAACATGGCTAGATATTTTTTATTTCTTCCTCAGAAATAAGGCTGCAAAAGGCTACTATGCTAAAAATAATAAAACTGCAAATAACTGCATTTCTGCTTTAGAAACAGTATTTGTGGGTGATCCTACCCTCGGAGCTTGATCTAGGGGTTCAAAACAGTCACTCAGCACGACCCTATAATTTTCTGGGGAAAAAAAATTTTTCACCCAAAATCGCTAAAATCCAAAGGCTATATATAGCCTTGCCATTTTTGAGGCGAAAATCATCGAATCTCTCCGATCGACTTCAAATTCACAGGGAACCTTCGTCACACTCTTAGAAAAGAATACCTCAGGTCAGAAGCGCCCTTACGGCCTTACTTTGAGAGATATAAGGAAAATAACACCTAAAAAATTTTCAGAAATAACTGCATTTCTGCTTCAAAAACAGTGTTTGCGGGTGATCCTACCCTCGGAGCTTGTTCTAGGGGTGCATCACAGTCACGCTGCACGCCCCTATAGTTTTCTGGGGAAAAAAATTTTTAACCCAAAATCCTAAAAATGCAAAGGGGTTCAAAACAGTCAGCCTGCACGAGCCTATAATTTTCTAGAGTTTCATAGCTACTCTACAAGATCACCCTCTATGATTCACCAACGAAGGTTTAATATTCTAAGCATGGCGTAAACTCTCCTTTTAATCAAGCACTAAAAAATTATAACAATCTCCCTTTATCTGTATTAAAACTTTCTCTTAACTACTTAAAAAAATCTGTTAAAAAACTCTTTATGTTTGAGTACTTGGATTCACATTGATTTCCGCCTTGTAATATTGTACATTATGTTTTGTATTATCCCTTAACACGAGCTTCCTCATGGGACCCATCTGCAACGGCATTAAATAAATAAAACCTTCGTTACACTGTTGGAAAAGAATACTGGTCAGAAGCGCCCCTACGGTCTTACTTAAAGAGAAATAAGAAAAATAACACCTCAGAGATTTCAGAAAAAACTGCGTTTCCGCTTCAGAAACACGGTTTGCGGGTAGTCCTACCCACTAAAGTTTAAACTTTAAAAAAGATGTAACAAAATTTGGCCAGTAGTAATTGCTGTGTCACCAACTCAGTGATTGCTCACCTTGATTTAATGACTACTGATTTTGCTGCTGGTCCTTGTGTTGAAGAGCGACGGCCAGTGGATCCCAAGATGCCCAGTGAGAAAGACCCCCACACTGCGGCGCGGGAACCAGCCCTGCAGAGGAAGAAGAAAAACTCTAATAATTACAAGATTCAAGATAACAAACAGTTTTCAAAAGATTGTCACTAATTTCAGATAAAATAAAATACTGAGACAAGTATAACTTGACTAGATATCTTTTGTTTCTTCCTCAGAAATAAAGCTACAAAGGACTTCTAAAATAATACGATATGAGCAAAGATTTTAAAACCCACTTCTGAAGTTTTTTTCCTGGTATAAGGTTGGTCTAGGGGTACAAAAGTCACCCTGCAGGCGAAAATCATCGAATCTCTCCGACTGCCTTTAAATTTACATGACACCTTTGTTACACTCATGGAAAAGAATACCATTGGCCAGAAGCGCTTCTACTGTCTTAATTTAACAGATATGGGCAATAAACCCGCCTGAAAGTATTATCATCGAATTTCACTGATTCACATGAAATCAAAGATTGATACATAGGTTATCAGGGCGCGGCTCCTCAGCCGAAAAAGGTATTATATTCCGCCTTCTCGGGCCCGTCAACCGCCCCGGATAACAGAGGGACCGCCGAGACCCTCTCCGGTGCCTCCCCGAAATGAGACGAATGCGGGGGTGGGGGTCCCCGCCCCAACAGCACTCAGCAATCAGATCGGCGCAACCACCGAGCCCAACCGCCAACCGGGGTCCTGCGCAGCGACCTGGCAGCCCCGGACCTCCGCGACCCCGCTGAGGTCCTCGACGACCCCTGATGACCGTCCCGTCGCGCCCCGCACGTGGCCACTCTGTCGGCAGGTAAGATGGTTGTCCCTCTGGCCGCGTTCCATGCTCATGCAGCAACTGAAGCAGAAAGAAAAGCAATCAATACGGGCAAGCAGGTGCATCGTTCGCAGGTGTACAGAGTTAAAGAAGGCCCCCTCCCCAACCGGTGCACACAGATAGGTAACCCTCATCCCTCATCCCACCCACGCCCCAACCCCACGACTATAAGGCGCATCCGCATCGCTGGACACTCCCTCTTCCTCAGACGAAAGCACCCCCTTGAGGTAGGGGGTGGCGATTCTGGGAAAGCGCCGCCCATCCTCTGTCCGGGGCACCGGGGCGGCGGGGAGCCCCGCGAGGTCCAGTACGCTGATTCCGCAGCGCGCGCGGGGGGGTTTACTCTCTCGCACGGGGGGTATTTTTCACCTCCTGTCCTTGTCACACTCACGGAAAGAGGGAGAGAGAGGGTCCCTCGCGCGCGCTGCGGAATCAGCTTACTGCTGCTGCGCGTCCCGGAAGGTACGGCAGGGGGCAGGGCCGGAGCAGGGCAGGGCCGGGCCGTCCCACCTAGCGCCGACCCAAGGCGAAGCGCAATACTCTCCGCAGGGGATTTCCCGGGGGCGGGGGAGGGGGCGGCGCTGTACATGCGCCCCCCGGGCTGGCCCCGGGCAGGGCCCCGGGTGGCGCGGGCAGCGCGGGCTAGAGAGCGGCCGCGCGCCCTCTCCTTGGTGTGCATGTGCAGCCCGGCGCGGCCCGTGCGTGCCAGCCCCAGCAGTCCCCCGGCCCGGCCCGGCGATTCCGAAGTCCTCGTCGCACTAATGGAGCGCTACCATGGCTAGCATAGGGCACCGCTGTAAGTGCAACAAGGACGGAGAGATGAGAGCGATCTTCTGAATCAGTAGACAGCACGGCGGACTGTCGGCGGAGCGCGGAGCGTGGCCCTCGCGCCCTCGCCTCGCCGTCTTGCCAGTCGCCGTCGTGGCCAATTCATAGCTCAGCGCCGGCAGGACACATGTGCGGTACACCTTGGCCACCACCTTCAAGGGCAGGGGGTAGCGGGCCATGGACGGCGGCGGAGCGGCAACCGACCTCAGCGCGCTGCGCCCGGCGAATTCGGTGATGCGCCCTGGGCCTCCATTCCACTTGCCCGGCCGAGGCCCGCCGGGTGGAGGAGGACGAGACCGCCGAGACAGGGGTGCCACACGCGATGAGGCCGCAGCGGAGATGGCCGAGGCCGAGGAGGCCGCCGCCGAGGCCCTGCGCACCGTCCTCGAGGAGGATGGCCGGTCGCGCGCCGCCCAAGCCGCCGCCGAGGCCGACCACACGATCACTGTGGGTAGACGCCGAGGCCGACGACGAGGAGTGGTATCGCCGCCAACATCCATTAACAAACAAGGGCATTGAAGGAGACTCGTCGTAATGCTCCCGCTCTCCTGAAACACTCGAATGCAGCATGCTCATGCTCAAACAGAAGCGTTAGCACCCTATACGGGCCCGGTACAAGCAAGCGAGCGGCAATTAGCAGGCAGGCGGCCGTCCTAACTTCTTCCCATCAGGGAGGATCGCGAGAAGACAAAGTACCACCACGACCCGGGGGGCTAGTCCCACACAGCCCGCCCCTCCCCACTGACTCACTAAAAATCAAAGACTGAAAAAAATTACTTGTGTACAGATTTTGGGTGTGTTCCCAAGGAACATAGCCAGAAAGGGCTCTTTAGCTTTAAAAAAAAATAATTATAAAAAAACGCTATGAGCAAAGATATTTTCACAAAATAAGTTTTTGTTCTTCTAATATGTAAAGGAAAGATAGTCTATTCTTGTAATGATTCTTAACACACTTTTACCATTACAATAATAAGAAGGTTGTAACACTTTTCACAAAAATTTAAGTGAAGTAGAGCACAGGCTCATTAGACAGTGGCTAAAACAAGTAATGCGTATCTTTAGAATACTGAGATCAAAACAGCATAAGAGGTATGTACTTATAATGATTGCTATCTCGATACTGAATTATTTATTTTCAAAACCCTCACACCTCTCTATGAGGAACTTGCGCAGAGTGGCGGAGCGTAGTGGGAGCCAAAACAAAGCATCATAACCTACGCATAGAACTGGCTTAAATCTTGGTTTAGATTCAATTCTTGCGTTGCTTTGGTCAAAAGCATGTGTCTGTTAGGGCTGCACATTCATTAGGATCACTTTAAATCATGTTTTACGCCCGGAATGTGAATTATTTAGACAACGCTTTCTGCTTTGTTTTGGTTCCCAGCTACGCTCTGACACTCTGCACAAGTTCCTCATGAGAATGACTCATGAGGTCGAGGGAGTTGATATCACTCTTTACTTTTCTATAATGAATAACAGACATATCCCGATTTGTTCTAATCCTACCACAGCAATGAAAATGCAATGAAAATTTCACGCAACTGCTTCCACTGCTGGTTGCTTCCTGTCGACAAGCTTCAACTAACATGGACCCGGTACAGTCTACTACAAGCTAGATGCATACCTGATGCTCTCAACTTAACAAACAGCACCAAACCTACCACAATTACTCGCCATTTTATTATCAAAAATCCATTTCCCTCTTCCCGCAAAACTCAAGTTTGCTCATTCTTTAATGCAAACAAATCTATCTTCAGCCCTGTCTTCACAAGTATATTCTCCAAATTCTATTTTCATGTGAAATTATTAATTACATGCGACGCAATATATTGAGCTCCCTTAACTAGTAACTTAATCCCTAGTCATTACTTTTGTCTTCCACGAAATCTTCATTTCATACTGACTAGTAAGTGGCAACGACATAAATGTTCTTCCCATAACCTATATAGAATGTTTAACAAACACAGTGTTCAAATAACACACAAACACAATGAACTGCTTTCGATTTACTAAATATATGTTGAGCTTTCATCAGTTTCGCAAGAACAAGCAAACATAAACATGCATAACCTCCCCTCCCACTTTTCACATCTCAAACTTACATCACTCCACTTTCACAATCTAATAAATGTCAGGAATTTTACGCTACCACGCCGACAGTTATTTGCCCACAATCTCAGGAGATCTTTCAATTGACATATACAAAAAGACTGAAAATTTTCACATTTCTACCTAACGCGCAGGACACGACGCAAAGCCAGCGGCCAGCGACAGCGACAGCGACAGCACCAACACCAACACCAACACCAACACCAACACCAACACCAACACCAACACCAACACCAACACCACCACCACCACCACCACCACCACCACCACCACGAGCAGAGCAGAGCCCAGAGCCCAGCCGAGCCGAGCGTTGCGGTGGAGCGACAGCGCCGTGACGGCAGGCAACCCACCCACCTCCTGAGTCGTTTTGGAAGCCCTGCACTACAGGAGCGCGCCTGCATGCATCCGTGCGTGCGTGCTCTGAGGGTTCTGCTTCCCTTTCCCGGTTTTGGGGCGAATCATTCTTCCGCTATTGGAGGGTAAAGGTGAATCCACAATTACACACATCAAACACATCACATCACGAAATAAGTCCTTTTTATTAAAAATAAAATGAAAAATTTATTTATATATGAATGGTATGTAGTATCCATCTATTATCCCCCATCTTGCCAAACCATGTCGGGCTAGAGGGAAGAGAAGTAATGTGATGTGATGTGTCTGATGTGTCGGATAACATCACATCACATTACTTCACTTCCCTCTAGCCCGACATGGTTTGGCAAGATGGGGGATAATATATACCACATACCATTCAAATATAAATAAATTTTTCCATTTTATTTTTAATAAAAAAGACTTATTTCGTGATGTGATGTGTCTGTTGTGTCTGATGTGCCTCTTGTGGATGCACCTTAATCGGCGAAAAAAATGTTGATCGACCGAGATTCGAACACGACAAAAGCGTCCCGACAGCCTAGATACGTATCTAGGTAAGTATACTTTCGGACGGGGAACGGGGACGCTAATCAGTAGGCTGTCGGTTCGCACATCTCTTGCCAATGCGAAGAGGACTTCTGTGTACCGGCTTGGACGGGCTTGGCGTGGCAGAGACGACTTTCGCTATGATTTCGTGCCCGAAAAAATGGCCGGTAGAACGTGATGGCGATTCGCATGGTTCACTGTTGTGCGTCCTTCTCGCCGAGATGATGAACGCACCTTCCCCCTGTCCCAAATCACCTCGGCTGGCGAGACGTTTTTCAGGTTCAAATCCCGGCGGAACTTTTCGTCCCCCCCCCCTTTTTTAGATGTATAACTTTTTTCACCACCCAAAAGATGCATCGAGAGGTTAAGCTATTCAAAGCACTATACACCTCTAAGGAAAACTAGATGTTCTTCTCCTCCGCCAACACCGTCGAGATATTATAAAGGAAAAAAATGCTACTTTTGGCGGTGGGGTTTGAATTTGAACCCTGACCGTTCAGTGACATGTGAATTTCTTCTTCACGAGAATCGGTATCGTGCCTCTGGCAGCTGGTTACGCCCTCTGGTGTGTTATGAATGATCCCTGTGATTGTGGGCGTGATCTGAGACTTTTGATTTTAGTCGAAAGTCAGGGGGGGGGGCACGGGGCACTAAAGTTCACCCACGGAAGAGTTTTAAATCACTCAAAAATCAGTGATGGGGAGTTGATTTGGAAGAGGTTGCCTCCTCGCCTCTGCTGAACCAGCTGAACTCCGGATCAAACAGCCCCAGAACGCCACTATCACGGTTTTCTCTCTAGATGCTGGCGCAGTGTTGCCAGAAAGTTAAGCAAAACTCCCGCCCGATACACCTGTGTGTAACGGGACTGTATCTCCGCCTGCCTACTAGGCAACTCCCGTGCACTCGTGCACAGATGTTGCCTAGTACGCAGGCGGAGATACAGTCCCGTTACGCACAGGTGTATTGGGCGGGACTTTTGCCTAACGTTCTGGCAACTCTGTGCTGGCGCGTGCAAGCGTCGAATGGGTTGCCTATGCTCTAGGGGCGGGCATGACAATCCTTCTTTCAACGCGTAGAAAGCTAACTTCTCTCAAACCAAGACCTGCATTGTGCTTTTGGGGATTGTTCTACCGTGTTATACGTTTCGCAGTGCGCCATGATGGTCCCCAGTGAATTTGAGAGCAATAGGGGACTTACGATAATATTCAATTTTCCTCTAAGGATATTTTCGCACCTAAGTGCACGGTTTCCTCTGACCTCGACCTCCTTTTTTTTCCCCATTGGAAAAATTAGAAAATAAGTTTATTTTTTATTTTAATCGAAGATTTGTTGTTTGAACGGTTTCTTGCAGCCATTCAACAGTGAATCCGTTCATCCCTTGTCCGTCAGTTTGTTAATTTGAAAGCCTTTGGGGCATGATGGGGTGGGGCGGGGCGGGGCGGGGCGGGGCGGGGCAGGGCAGGGCGGGCCGGGCCGGGGCGGGCCGGGGCGGGCCGGGCCGGGCCGGGCCGGGGCGGGGCGGTTGCGTACGCGTACACAAGGCGATGACCGGACAGCGGATGGCCGTGGCCTGACGGCGTTTACGAGAGCGTTGAAAAGGACGCGCGTGCAAATTGTTTTCAGTGGTTTCTTATTTCCTTTTTTCAATTTTCTCCCCCCCCCCTTTTTTTTCCTTCTCAATTTGAGGGCAGGCGTTGAAAGCGCTGAGGCCATTTGAAGGATTCGTAAAAATGCTTTCAAACCTTTTCTTATGTAAAAAAAAAAAATAAAAAAAAAACTCACGGGCGTGAGCAATAGGCACTCCTAACGGGGGCCTAAAAAAATAATCTGTAAACGAAGAAAACATTAGGGTGAAATTCAAGAAGAAAAACAAAACACTGCATTGGTCCATTGCACCGACCAGCCCACCAGCTCGCCCAGCCCTGGTGCTTGCCGGGGTGCCGGGGGCTCAGAGTAGAGCCAGGTTGCGCTCTTCAAGACCGCCGAGGAGATCCTTATCAAGAACCACATGGGTCACTGGCTCGGCTGCATGGGCTTGAGGCAAAGTGACCACCGGTGACCGCGCGTGCGTTTCGGCGAGAGACGCAGAGCAAGAGAAAAGAGAGAGAAAGGAGAAAGAGAGACAGGGAGAGGGAGAGAGAGAAACGGGGGGAGAAAGTAATTACCCAAGGATGACGCTGAAGGCGGGTGCGACCGAAAGGGTGTTATAGAGTTTTACCCCCGAATGAGTGGAGGCACTCGTGGCAGCCGCCTACTCATTTTGCAGTTTTAGTACTTGGCACAAGCTCAAGCGGTCATCACCGAAAAGAAAACCGCGTCCGGAGGCCGGTGCCCCGTGCCCCGCCCCGCCCCGCCCCGCCGCACCCCACCCCGCCGCACCCCACCCCGCCGACCGCACGCGGGTGTTCCCTGGTACTCCGATCCACGGGAGCCCCGCCGAGCACTTCTGCTGTTACATGGAGGAGGTGAAGTACAGCAAGCAATATGGAAATAGCGAGGGGGCCTCAACTCACCCAAAATTTGTATACATGATTTCAAGATTTCACATGATTTTACATGATTACACCTCTTATAATTGAAAGAAATAATTCGTAAAGTAAATACAAGCGTATTTTGAGCTTTATTATGAGCCCAAAATACGCTCTCAAATCAATTTTTTAGGCAATAGATCCACATTTTTGGACAATGATTTCGAAGATATCAGCGATTGTGTACACATGATTTCAGGAGTTGAGGCCCCGTCGGGAAATAGAGGGAGAACGCCTTGCTGCTCTCGCGAACGCCCCGCCCCGCTCCGCCCCGCGAGGCCTCTCCGTAGCCCGGCGGCTGGTCGCGCCCCGCCCCGCGACGTCAGTCAGTCGTTGGAGGCCGCGCCGTGACCCAGCGCACCCAGCCCAGCCGTCCCCAACTGCCCCGTCTCCTAGGTGAGCAGCCGCGCATGCCGACATTTTTTATTTTCCCCTTGACTTTTCAAACGTCTATGGCGCACCGAAATCGAACCTCCCATTTCCGCCATTTGCAGGCCATCCGGAAATGCTCGTGCATTTTGGGAGATACTCGTGGTCGTTTTACACTGGGGAGTGTTTTAAATCGTGCGACGAGTGTATAGTCTCCTGTAGCGGGTTCGGTTATACGCGAGTGCTTCGTACTCATTGAAAACTCGTCAACATGTAGCAATGCACCCGCACCCCACCGTGCTGCAGTGACAATTGTACCGCGGGTGTTTCAGAGAGCAGGTGACAGTATTGCGGGTCTGCCTACCCCAGGGGGACACGGTGCCTTACGGCTGGAGCAGGCTGGCGGAACCGCGCACTGATACGATACGTGCTCCTTGAAACACCCGGTCCAGGTGTAAGAAAGAAGGCATTGAATCAGACCCGCTGGCTGCAAATGAGAGTCACTCTGGCAAATCAAGTGTGGGACTGCTGAACACCAGGAAGTGTGCAACTGTCTGCGATGCAAGTGTTCAACTCAACAGCAACTGCTCAACGTGCGACGGCTGTGCACTTAAGAGTCTTAAGAGTGTTCGACACGGTAGTTGTGCACTTGCAAGTGTTCAACAAGGAAAGTGTTGTCCGGCGCAGTTTAACACTTGCAAGTGCACAACTACTGTCGAACATTTACCACTCCGCAGCTGTTGAGTTGAACGCTTGCATGAGAAAAACAGGGAGTTGCACACTTCCAAGTATTGAACAGTTGCACACTTGGTTTAACAGTGCTGACAAGACAAACCTCAAAAAGAATTAAGATATTATTTGGTCGGAATCGTAACTAACGCTTGTGTGCGACCGAGTTGCCTAATTGGAGGAACCCTTGAAGCTGTTGTTTGGCTGTGAAGTTTATTACGAGAAAATAGCCCACCAGACGCAGAGGGGGTAACGCGACCACCCCACCCCACCCCGCCCAGGCCACTGTAACTTATGTGCCGCAGGACGAAATTAGTTCACGGGGGACGATAACGGAAACACGAAGCCATAAGAACGGTCGCTGGTCCCCCGCTGGTCCCCCGCCCTGGCCAGGCCGGGCCGGGCGCCGGGCCTGCATCCACAACCCTGAGGAGGTATGTTTCTCTCTATCTCGCACCCGAGTCACATTCCACCGTACGATCGTTTCCTCTGCCGAGAGAGAGAGAGAAAGAGAGAGAGAGAGAGAGAGAGAGAGAGAGAGAGAGAGAGAGAGAGAGAGAGAGAGAGAGAACAAATCACTAGCTAAAAGTGCGTATCACACTCAAAAGCTCAGATTTTTGCAAAAGTCAAAAATGCTCTTGAGGTGGGTGAGGTCGCGATCCACGGTACTTGTTCGAAGACCACATGGTACAAGTTTGAAAAGTAGAGTGTCATTGAAGTGAATAAAATTATGTTGGGATTAAGCAGGGAGCAGCTTGTCGTATAGGGACTCTGGTCCCAAAGAGGAACGTCACGTGGATTCCACGTGGATTCAACGTGGATTCGTGGAAATTTCGTGGACGTGGATGTGTCAACGAGATTTCAACTATTTTTCCACCTCAAATATTTTTTCTTCATTCTGCTGCTAAACGATTTTAAATAGTATGTTGATCGTATTGGTCAATAGGGGCATGTGTATTAAGGCGTTTTTGAAGTAAAATTAATGTTCGTGGATATCACGTGGATTCTACGTCATTTCCACCATTTTGCCAAAATCCACCATCTTTTGTAACTTTGGGCGTAACTGTTCAGCTTACACAAAAAGATATATAATATTGTCCTGATCATCGCGTTTTACGAGATAACGTTGAAACGCGTCGAAATAAAGTGGAATCAATCCACGCCGAATCCACGTGGAATCCACGTGGAATCCACGTTCCAACGTTTTGCGTTCAACGTTAAAAAAGTGTTCAAACATATATTGACGTTCTTGAACAGTATTTAAAATTTGCTCTAGATACGTAGAATCCATATTTCAAGGGTTAGTTTCATAACGTACGACGCGCAACGCCCTACGCTAAACGGATACTTGCAGGCCAATAAGGTGAGCTTCGGAATAGGATCGGTAGCTGACATGCCTCCTCCAACACCGTCGACGTAGGGTAGTGGATAAGGTACTACACGCTAACTGGCAATGTACTTTTTCGTACATGTGAAATGTACGCATATAAACGTGCGGATTTATGTAAAAAATCGTGCAGAATTATGTAGAATATTGTACATGAATCTGTTTTTTATTGTGCATTTTTTCGACATGTAATAAATTCTGCAGATCTATGCACAATATTTTACATAATTCTGCACGATTTTTTACATAAATCCGCACGTATATATGCGTACATTTCACATGTACGAAAAAGTACATTGCCAGTTAGTGTGTAGACTTCTAATCCAAAGGTTTCGGGTTCACCTCCACATAAGGTAAAATAAAAAATTAATTTTCGTTGCCAGCACGTTGAATCCACGTCATTTCCACGTGGAAATTTCGTGGAAAAAGGTGTCAAATCCACGTGGATGTGACGTGGTTCTTCCACGTCGATACCACGTCACATATCCACGTGGAATCCACGTTTCTTCCACCTTTATTCCTCTTTGGGGGTGTACTCAAGGCTCTTCCAGCTCTTCCATATATTTTATGTAAGAAAGGAACGCGGTTAAGCGGTAAGACTTTGCGGTCTTCGCGACGTTCCTGGGGAGCCTGAATGGGCTGCTGCAGTATATAGGCCAGGCCTGCAGTACCGGCGCCTGCCGACCGCCCCGCCCCGCCCCGCCCCGCCCCGCCCCGCCCCGCCCCGCCCCGCCCCGCCCCGCCCCGCCCCGCCCAGCAGCGGCCGCCGGCCACCCAGCCACGCACAAGGGCGTGCGATGCTCTGGGAAGATAGCCGGGCGGGCGGCCGGCGCCCCACAGTCGCCTCTTGGAGCCCAGTCACGGCCCCTGGCACAAGCAGACCCCACCCCGCCAAGCGCCCCCCCGGGAGCAGAGCTCATAACGTATTTTTTTTTTCCAGTGTACCGATGACAATGACAATGAGGACGTCTCCCAGCTAATTCTCACTCGTGTTCTCTGTGACAACATATTAATTAGTCTCTATCAAACCGGAAAACTAAAAATATTGTTACAGTAATCAATTGTCGCGTGACTGTCACTTGTATTTTTTATCCGGCGCCGTCCTTCATCTATGAGTAATTGAAAGTTTTGGAGTGGTCATGGAGAGACATGTGAGAGCCAGAGAGTCTGTCTCTGTCTCGCTTCCTCACTCGCTCGCTCCGTCAGACTCCCTCGCTCGCTCATCCTTGCTCGCTCCGCGTCTCCTTTCTCTCTCTCTCCTCGGCTGTGGCTGTGATTGAGACATTGATGTGCATGTGCGGGTGATGATGCATAGGGGCCGTCCAAATGGGATGGGCGGCACGTGTCTCCCCCCCCCCCAAAAAAAAAAAAAACCTTGGTTTTGCCACCGAGCACACCGCGGCGGCGCGTGCAGTCGCAGTCAGCTTATGTTTCGCTCGGAGCTGAACGCCCGTCAGGTAGGCAAGCCGCCCGCACCGGAGTCTCGCATTGCCTACCTGTCAGGCGCCCTAAGGGGAAGCAGCAAGCAGCGAGCAGCGAGGGGCGGGGTCCCTCACCGAAAAAAAAATTTAAATAATTTGTGTACATTCTTGAAAAAATCACCAAAACTCAGATAAAAAAAATCAGAAAGAAAGAAAAATCAGGAAAAATGTAGGCAGAAGAGAAAAAATAAGGAAAAAACAAAGAAAATCACGAAACATTAGGAAAATCGGTGTACGCTTGAATTTACAGTGAAGGACCCCACGGGAAACAGCGCGACGGCCTGGGGGAGCCAGGGAGGGTTCTTCCTGCAGCGGCTGGCGCTGCACTCGCCTCACAAGTGGCGGGGCGGGGCGGGGCGGGGTGGGGTGCGGCGAGTCGTGTAGGCGCCAATTGGGTGATGTGGGGTCTCTTCTCATTGCCTCCAACTGAGAACTAATGACGCACAACGGCGGTCCAACGACACTGTATGCATGCGGTACCTCACGAGGCGGGGTGGGGCGGGGCACCCTGTTTAACGTCTGTTGCACTACACTGCCACGAGGCTATCCCATAGCCGAGATAGAAGGCGGCGAGGGTGGGATCAGTTCGAAAAATTGTTGTACGGTTCCCCAAACAACATTTTTTTTTTAATCTCAAAAATAAAATAAAATAATGAAGAAATATATATAGGAAAATCGAGAACAAATGAACGAAAAACTGAAAAAAATGGAAAGAGTAAGAGATGGGGGAGGGGGGTAGATCCTTGAAAAATAAATAAAATGAAAACAAAAATCAATGAACACATTTTGTTTTAGTGATTACCCCCTCGAAAAACGGTTCGTATTTTGTTTTCTCTTAACACAGTGGAAGAAAAAATGTTGAGAGAGTACGTACCTTGCCCTTGCCCTCAGGTACCCGCGGTGCACCATGCTGCTCCGAGTGCTGCTGCTGCTGCTGGCGCTGGCCTGCTGCCGGGTGAGGGCGGCCCGCGAAGTCACGTGAGTACTGAGTACCCGCTCGGGTGGATGGTGGATGGCGATCGTCACGTGGTCGTTTTGCTTCCGAATTTTCTATCTGCGGCGCACGTGGCACTTTGCTGCGCACTGCGCACTGCGCACATCCCGGTGGTGTACTCCCGATGATTCGATCCTGGGGTGCTCCCCGAGGTACACCCGATGAGGCGTACTCCTATGCCTGGAGCGCTTTGGAGTTACTCCGGATGAGGAGGTATTCCCGGAGTGCTGCTGGGGGGTTCTTCACTCAAAATAAAATCAGTGTACGCCGTGAAACAAAATCAGTAAAAAAAAAAAAAAAAAAGACCATAAGAAATTAAAAAAAATAATCAGAAAAATTCAAGAAAAAAAAACGGGAAAAAATCAAGAAAGAAAACCAGAAAAAAATCACTAAAACACAGAAAAATTGGTGTACGCTTGAATGTATAATGAAGGACCCTCCAGTGAGGTAATTCTGGAGTGCGCCGGATGTACTCCCAGAGAGCTCCGGAGGTACTCTCGTTTTACTCAAGAGATACTTTCGGAGTGTTCCCCTGGAGTATACTTCCGAGACACTCACCTCGCGGCCCGCTCCTCCCGTTCCGCCCACAGCAACGAGGACCTGCGCTCCGCCATCCTGGCGCTGGCGCACATCACCAAGGAGTCGGCGGACAAGCTGTCGGGGCACGACCGGCGCGAGCAGCAGGTCGCGGAGCACCTCAAGCGCTCCCTGACGGGCGTGGACCGCAGGCTCAACGCCGTGGACGAGCCGCTGCGGCACCTGGAGGGCCGCCTCGCCAAGATGGAGGCCGCCTTCAAGGACGTGAGTCCATCCGAGAGGCAGCAGTAGTCTCATCATATCTCTGTCCTTGCCGCACTTGTAGCACACGGTCATAAGGAGAAAGAGAGATAGAGAGAGGCGAGGGGGATACAACTCTGAATTTAGGTGTAGAAATTTGTGAATTTTCGTGAATTTTTGCTGGAATTTTACATACAGTTTCGTAAATTTGGGGAATTTTTATAATTTTTCTGCATTTTTCTAAATTTTTGTAATTTTGTCTTAATTTTTACTGAATTTTCCTATTTTTTTCTGAACTTACTTGGTGAACAAAAACTTCGAGAGAGAGAGAGAGAGAGAGAGAGAGAGAGAGAGAGAGAGAGAGAGAGAGAGAGAGAGAGAGAGAGAGAGAGAGAGAGAGAGAGAGAGAGAGGGAGAACATTACTAAATGCTGTGTGGAATCAGCATGCAGGCAGCGTAGGCACCGCGCTGAACACGCAAAAGTGCGGATGTGACGCACACCTCCACCAGTGTGCGAATTTTCATTTCGCAAACGAGTAGAGGGGGAGCAGGCCCGGCCAGGGCCAGCCAGGGGCCGACCGTGTGTTGTGAACGGTCAGGGCAGTGACATGTAGAGGCATGGCTCAAGGCCAGGAGAGCGGGAGAGAGACTGCGGGTGTGTGTGTGTGTGTGTGTGTGTGTGTGTGTGTGTGTGTGTGTGTGTGCATGTGTGTGTGTGTGTGTGTGTGAATGAATGTGTGTGTGAGAGAGAGAACATGTGTGTGTATCGCCCGCTTATCGCGGTGAACCCACGCGGGCCAAGGCGGGCCACGCCACGCTGTGTACAGAACTGGAGCGAAAAAAATGTTCCGCACGAGTCTACATCGGTTGTCCGACCTTTTTTTGTCCGACCTGTCAATCTGGGTGTCATAGTTATTTTTTTTCCGACCTCGTTTTCTCCGTCCCCAACGAACGGTTAGTGTAGCCTGATATCCTCTGCGATGCAGCTCGATTGTCCGACCTGATACTTTCCCCCAAATCTGAAAAAGTGTCTGGATTTTTTCCTACCTTGTTTACACGGGTAAAATGGAGAAGGAATATGTATCATGGTCGGAGCATTCGCCGAAAAAAAGGTATAACACCTCAAATTCAATTTTTTTAAAAGATATTTAAAAAAAAAATTGAAAAATTGGTAGGCCCCTACCTAACTCGCAACCTGCGAGCCCCGCCTGCTTAACTTCGGAGTTCTGATGGGATCCGGTGTGTTCCAGGCGACCGCCACCCCGCGGGCACGAGAAGTCCTCTCCGCTTCGGGGAGAGTCCCCGCTTAAGGCTGGCGGCCTGTCAGGCCCGCCGTACTACCCTATTTAAACAGCGCCTTAAAGCCATAGGTAGCATTTCAGACCAACGACTGGGCACCACCGGACCGCATGACCGGTCAGTGGGAGGTGTAGAGGCAAGGCAGGACGATAGAGGGGGGGAAAAGCAGAAAGAGAAATTTTTGCGGAAGAGTAAGCGTACGGTTGGTCGGACAAAAAGAAACGTGTGACGGTGGCGGCCGCAAAAATCCCGAGGTCGGACAAAAAAAAAGTCGGACAACCGATGTGCTTCGGTTCCGCACACTAGCGGAACTTATTGGAGACGTAAAGTGCTCAATTATTTTTCCTCGGCCCAAAATTTAAAGATTTTGAAGCTGATTTATGTTTCTCTTCCCCCAGATGGAGAAGCGGTCCCTGACGGCGGCTGAGAAGCAGGCAGCCACGCTGTCCGGCATCCAGAAGACCTTGCAGGAGCTCACGTTCCACCCGGGCGTCGGCGGCGGCCCGGGGCCGGGCGAGGCCGTGGCCGTGGTGCCCGTCGGGCAGGCGCTCGGCGAGGAGATCCTGGCCGCCGTGCTGCGCCTGGAGCAGCGCACCGCCGCGGTGAGTGCGGAGCGGGGCGAGGCCGGGAGAGGCCGTGGCCGTGGCCTTGGTGCCCGTCGGGCAGGTGCTCGGAGAGGAGATCCTGGCCGCCGTGCTGCGCCTGGCGCAGCGGAGGAGGAGGCCACTCTGAGGGGGTGCCTTGCCGAGCGATTCCGGAGATCGCTTTCATACCCCTCTGTCCTCGTCGCACTCATGGAGCACTACCATGGCCAGCATAGGGCAACGCTGTAGGTGCAACAAGGACGGAGAGATGAGAGCGATCATCTGAATCAGTCGGCTGACGACCCCTCCCCGCCGCACGGGCCTGCCGCACGCGCAAGGGGATGTCGGTGGTCCAGAGCGCAGGTCCTAGGCTGAGGAACCCGTGGGAGGGAGAGAGAGAGAGAGAGAGAGAGAGAGAGAGAGAGAGAGAGAGAGAGAGAGAGAGAGAGAGAGAGAGAGAGAGAGAGAGAGCGAGAGAGAGAGAGAGAGAGAGAGAGAGAGAGAGAGAGAGAGAGGGGGGGGGGACAGGTGAGTGGCCTGCGCTTGCCAAGCTCACCTGGTCCGGTCCAGGTAGGCAGGCCCGCCGGCGCACCGGTGTCACAGTTAGGCTGCGGGCGGCGCGGCGCTCAGCACGCTGCAGGAGGTGGCCCAGGCCCCTTAGGGGGAGGCATAGGGCGGCCCTTGGGGGCGGCCGAGGCGCGCCGGCGGCCCCGCGGGGGTGGCGCGGCGAAGCGCGGCGGCGGCGGCGGCGCGGCTGGGGGCGGCAGGCGAAGCAGGCGGCAGTATCGCCCAGCCCAGCCCCTACATGAATTACTGTCCTCCTGGGCGCTTTACACGATTAGGAACGCGTGTCTATGAAACTATGAAACAATTCACTTTGAAGAAAAATGTAGAGTGGTGTGAATCGGAAGTTCACGAAGGATGGTGTGTTAGAGTGTTTCGCCGTGGTCACTTGAGGGTTGAGGTGGAAACCATCACATTTACCAGTTCGTAAGTGGACCGTACTGTGCGACCGTGCTCCCGCCGCCGCTGGCACCCACCAGCCACCGCGAGAACACCCGCCGCCGACCCGACCCGGCTCCGCCCCGCCCCGCCCCGCCCGGAGAGCGGCCGGAGCTGTACAGTAGAATCCGAAATCTGCTGTATTCTCGGTGCCAGGAGGTCAGGCGCACAGGAGGTGGAAAATCAATACGGCGGCGGGGCGGGCGCGGCGGCTGCAAGCGGGGCGGCTGCCGGTACAGCTGACCTGTGTTTACCCGCCACCCACAGTGGCGCGCGGTGGGGCGAGGCGGGGTGGGGCGGGGCGGGGCGGGGCGGGGCGGGGCGGGGCGTGGCGGGGCGTGGCGGTGACATGGGCAGCATCCCCCGTCCAGAGGGCACCACACGCTCGGGCCGGCGGGTCTCCATGAAAGCGACAGCGTGGACGCGTATAGCGAGGACTAGCATGACGCCAAGGACGAGCACGACGCGGACTGGCGAGGACGAGGACGATGAGGAGGAGGACGACGAGCACGAGGGCGGCGAGCGCGCGAGCGCAGCAAGGCCTAGCACGACGACAGCGGTACACGCGTCAGCGAGGACGGCGACTTCAGGACTGCGCGGTACTCTTCTGATAATTTGCACACCTTGTGTTCGTGTTCGATGAAAACCGTTATGCTCGATCCCTCGCGTTCAGCCAGTAGGTCATCATGGGTCACTTCGACATGAAGCGGAGCTTCCGCCGAGGCGGCGGGGCGAGGCCGGTCGAGGAGGGCGCGGACGTTATTCAAACTTCCCGCGCGCAGCGCGCGACCCTGCTCGGCCGGCGGGTATGACTACGCAGACGGTGAGGAGGGACGACGACGACGTCCTCGTCGTGGTGGGCACCGAGGCCGAGGGAGCACGGGAACCCGCCGCCGCGGCCCCGGCGCCGCGCAGCGCGAATAGACCGCGCGAAGCCGCATAGTTCAAGCGACAGCGCAGCTCAGTTCAATCCAAGGGACTTGGTTTCGTCATGACGTGGGTGGTTTTTGTGCGAGCCTATGGAGGTCGGCGAGCAGCGCCGCCAGGAGGTGGACCGGGTGTCGCGGTGTCGCGACGCCCAGCGGCTCGC
The DNA here is from genome assembly GCA_029379305.1 of Frankliniella fusca. Lineage (NCBI taxonomy): Eukaryota > Metazoa > Arthropoda > Insecta > Thysanoptera > Thripidae > Frankliniella > Frankliniella fusca. The sequence continues at coordinate 737,979 of JAHWGI010000256.1, read as the reverse complement.
TCGCGCGGGTCAATATCAGCGGGACGAGGCGCCATCTAGCGGGGGGCGGCGGCCAGCCGTCCGCGATCCCGCGAAGATTTCGCTCTTGTATCTCCGACCTTGTCGCACCTATGGCGGTACGGCGCGTTACCTTATGTCGGGGATGGCAGGGCCCCGTGAGTGCGACAAGGACAAGGGCGCGGGCGGGTGCGGTGCGCCGTCGTGAGCGGAGGGAAGGGGCTCTGCTCTGGCTGCTCGCGCCCTCTCCCGACGGGGCTGCAAAGCACTGCAAAGCGAGCCGCTGTCTCCTTGCGCCTGCGGTCGCAGTGTGCCGCGGGGCTGGGCGGGGCCGGCGGGGCCGGCGGGGCCGGCGGGGCCACCTCCTCACGCCGCTGAGAGCCGCTCCGCGGGTCTGTTAAACGTCCCGTTTGGGAATACTTCCTTGTGGTCATTTGAATCGAATTGGATTGATTTGATCAGCTCCCAAGTTATCTTAAAGGAAAACTCCACACGAGATTTACATAGCTGAACTTTACCGTTGCCCGTTCTTGGCCTCAAGACTACTTTTTGTTACTGTTTTGCATGGAATACATTCAAGAATATACATATTAACGGGTTCATCTGTAAAAATAAGATAGGGCTCCGTTTTGGAAAGGGGGAAAAAACACGAAAGGTGATACTTTGTTATGCAACCAGGGGTGCTGCTAGGGACTAGCCCCGTTAGCAGCTTTCGGGTGCAAAACCCGGGAAGAGTCATCGCGCCTAATTTCGGGAATGCCAATGTCGAGCCGGAAATGTCTCAAACTGTGGAAGAAGAGTCACCAAGCAGAGGCGTCTGCTGGGGGTGAGTAACCCCGCTGGCACGGACTCACGGACACGCATATAGTGATTCTGAAGCTGCGAGAGGGCATCAACTTTTGTTGGAGCATTTCCTGGGGGAAGTCTACGTCAATATTAATCAAGGCGACCTTGAAAGTCCTAGTAAATTTTCAAATGAGAAAAATCACATGATGTATAACAGCAGTTGTACAAGCATGGTGAACTCCAGGACGGGGCCTCGTTTCCCTTCATTGCGAGGTCGCGACCTCCTGGTCGGGGGCGGCGGGCGGGGAGGGGCGAGGGCGGCTCGCTCGATGGGTATCCCGCTCCGCTTCGGGTACCTCCTGCAGCTCGTGTACTCCGGGTTACGACAAGAGCAGTTCGGCCCTTTTCTAAGGGAGCGGACTGTCCTTTCCATCGACCCGTCCCGAAAGCCGCCCTCGGCGCCGCCCCCACGCCGCCCCGCCCCCACCCCGCCCCACCCCAACGCCGCCACGCCCTGCCGCGCCCTCGGCCCTCGCCGCCCCCACCGTCCATACCCGGTCGGGTGCGCTGCAAGAACATATGAACCCGCGTCGGATTTTGAAAGATGGAATGTCGCTCTCGATTGCGGACAGAACACTCGACATAAATTTTTTGCCCGCTCTCAAAACAGCGCGTGTTCTCGATTTTTCGTGTACTTAATTCAGTCGAGGAAAATGTGCTTAATTTGAAAACATTGGGATTGTAACGAGTGAAATTTGAGTAAAAACAAGACTATTTTCCTCGACTGATTCAAGTACACGAAAAGTCAAGCGCAATTTACTGATATCATAAAAGAACAAGTCGAGAGGTAATTCTCATTGGAAAATCTTGTGCAGACGACTCGGTATTACTCCGGTATTACACAAAAGATTTAATCACTGAATAGCACAGTTTTGTGTTTTTCAGTATTACATAACGGGTGTTACCGCGTAATACATAGTTCAGGCGCGGTACAGTGTATTACACGGATGTGAATTTTCCTCTCGGAGCAATAAGTCGGGCACGAGTGGTGCAGCGGGTACTCGGTACTCGTCGGTGGAGGCGCGCTCGGCCCGGAGGGAGACAGCGAGGCGCGACGCCGCGGCCCGGGACACCTCCTGCGCGCCTGTGCTCCTGCGCCCGAGAGGACGCTGGAAGACCCCGTTCAAGGAGAATAGTGGTGCAGGTCAGGTCCGGGCAGGCGCCGTAGGGTCCGCAGGGCCGCGGCTCTAGGGCTCGGCGGCGGGGCGGGGCGGGGCGGGGCGGGGCGGGGCGGGGAAAACACGCCCTCTGACGAGAGTTCCGCGAAGCACGCTTCAATTGCACCCCGCAGCCCGCAGCCCGGCCCGGCCCGGTCCAGGACATGTGACTGCTGCGGCTGCCCAGGCTGCCGTCTGATTCCGAAGATCGCTCTCGCGCCTCCGTCCTTGTCGCACTCATGGAGCCCTGCCTTGCCCAGCATAGGGCACCGCCATAGGAGCGCGAAGGACGGAGGCACGAGAGCAGCGATCTTCGGAATCAGACGGCAGCTGCAGCCGCCGCCGCTCGGAGCCCCTGACGAGTAGGCAATCTCACGCGCTCCAACGCACGCGAGCATCGCTGGTGCCTACCTGCCGGGCGGGCGCGGTCGAGAGACCACCACCGCTGCTCTTCCGGATTATTCCTGTTTTAATTATTATTATTCCAACAAAACTTCCCCGCCATTTCCTGTAGGATGTTATATGCTGCACACGTGCACTCGGCAGCGCGCTCGGCGGTGCGGGGGTGGCGGTTAGGGTGGTCGGATATCGACCCCTCCCCTCCCCGCCCCGCCACCCTCACCACCCTGGGGGTGGCTGCTCACTGCTCACCCTCGCCGGCCCGGCCGGCGCCACGGCGACCTCCTAGCGCCTCCTGGCGCCCCGGCAGGCCCGATGGCACTTAGGCCTTCGGGCCGCCACTTCGGATCGAAGTGTCAATAGTTCGATACCCTCTGATAGATGTGGTTGCGGGAAACGCTGCTGATGTGCTCCGGGGAGGAGAGGGGAGGGGAGGGGAGGGGAGGAGGAGGAGGGTGGCTGTGGAGGGGAGCGGTAGAAGGGTGGGCCGAGGGCAGAGAGGGGCCGGGCGGGGTGGTGCTGGTGGTGCACGGTGCACCCAGGAAATCTGATCCTTGAAACAGGGACATTTTCCTTAATAAAATACAAGGAATTTTTTCCCCCTGAAAATTAGGTTAAATGAGGGAAATAAGGAATAATCTTGAAAACTTCGGGGGAAAAAAAAATCGTCAGCACAAACCATTATTGACAACACAAAGAAAATTCCTAGAAAAAATGGGTCATATTTTTCCTCGTACAATTTTTTCCCTTGAATCAACGCGTTTAACCTTGTTTCGAGCCTCTGTTTCTGGGTGTGCACGAAACAGAGCTGATATCTATCGTATCTATGCAACTCTACTTATGTCTTTCACTTGCAGGTGTGTTATTTTCTCACACTCGTGTATCTGCACGAAAAAAAAAATCGCTATGAGAGCTGATATATATCAGCTAATATAGCACCACCTGAAAATATTACCCCTCTCAGCTACTTTTTGCCTAATAGAGCTCCTGGCGTTTTCTACACCAGATGGGGGTTTTCCAGTGCTTACAGCAAACAAACAAAAAAATTGTTAGCGCAGCTAATATTGCACCTAGCGCCCACCAGCTAATACTTTTTTTTTCAGTGGTGCGGCGTGTCAGAATTCAGAGCTTTAAACCCTCTTCATGTTGGCCGTCCTGTCTCCTCGTGCTGCAGGCGGCGCGGGACGCGGCGCGCGAGGCGGTGCGCGACGCGCTGGAGCAGAAGCAGAACGAGACGCTGGCCGCGGCGGCGCGCGCGCTCGACGACCTGCCGCCGCGGGTGGCGCAGCACCTCGCCGTCGACCTGGCGGCGCGCCTGGAGCAGCTGCTCGGCGTGCAGGGGCAGGGGCGGGCCCAGGAGCAGGGCGCCGCCGTGGCGGCCGCCGTGTCCGACACGCTGCTGCAGCGCCTCGAGCTGCACGACCAGCGCAAGCAGGCCGAGCTCAAGCTCGTGGCGCAGGAGACGCGCGAGGAGCTCCTCGAGTCCGTGAGCGCGCTCATGAGCGCCAGCAACACGGGTGCGTACCACGTCTCTCTATCCTTGTCGCACTCATGTGGTGCCGCCATAAGGAGCAAGAGAGAGGACACTACTTCACGCTGTTCGGAATCAGCCTCCGGGACCAGGACGCGCGCACTGGCCGTCTCATTTCGCGAAGATCGCATTGCTCTCGAGAGGGAAACAACTCTGAAATTTTCGTACACCTCGTCATTCAGAGAAAATCAGAAAATATCAGAAAAATTCAGGAAAGTTAACAAAAAGACACGAAAATATAGGAAAAATTCTAGCAAAAACTCGCAAAAATTCAGTAAAAATTCACAAAATTTGAACACTAAAATTCAGAGTTATTTCCTCCTCGCCCCCGTCGCCCCCGTCCCTGTCGCACTCACGGGGCACTGCCATGGGTGCGACAAGGACGGGGGGACGAGAGCGCTCTTCTGAATCAGATGACAGTGCGAGCGTTCGCCTCCGATTCCACGAGGAATAAGTTGAAGATTTCTCGAAATTTTCAATATTAATGGATTTATTTTTCCTGAATAATTCCTGAAAAAAAAAAAACTCTGTTTAAAAAAAAAACGGTTTAAAAAAACCTAAGCGCGTCGTGCGAGTTCACGAGGACAGGCTGATCTGACTTTCACCACCGCTGAGCGCAGGTCTGGTGAACGACGTGGCCAAGTCGTACGAGGCCCTGAGCAAGGAGCTCAGCGCGCTCGCCGGCGTGGAGCGGGTCCTGGTGCAGACCGGGGACAACGTCATCGACGCCAAGCGCCGCGTCGAGTACGGCGTGCACCAGATCCTGCTCGAGGTCGGCAACCTCATCAAGCAGCAGGTGGGTGTCAAGTACGCACATCGAGTCTCAGATTCGAGCGACTCCTAATAACTCTTTCATGCAGTCCAAGGACCTCAACGAGACGCTCAACGCGCGCTTCGACGTCATCTCCACCGACATCCTCGAGCACCAGACCGAGAACCTGGGCAACCTGAGCACCAAGATCGAGACGGAGATCTCGCAGGTGTGGCGCCAGATCGGCATCATGTACGAGCAGCTCACGGCCTCCAAGAGCATGCTGGACCGGCTGCAGCAGCAGACCGAGATCTACGTCAACGGCAGCCTGCAGACCATGGACGGCATGGAGGGCAAGGTGGGCCAGATCACGGGCCGCATGGGGGAGGTGGACGAGAACCTCAACTACCTGCTGGGCCGGCTGTCGCTCGTCACGCAGGAGTTCAACCAGATCAAGTCCGGGCTCGCGGCCGCGCTCGACAGCATCCGCAAGAGCTTCCTCGAGCTGCAGGGCCAGGTCACGGACCTGGGGCCCGGGCCCAACCCCATCCCCGAGGAACCGCCCTCGCCCGCCCTCCTGCCGCCGGCGCGGGGGCAGCAGGGCCAGCAGGGCCAGCAGGCGCGGCAGGAGGCGGACAACCAGGTGTAGGACGAACACTGCTCGCCGAGCCGAGATCCTGCACACTGCAAGGTGTCGAGGTCGGGGGGCGCCGAGCGCATCGCTGCGCTGCCGACTTATTGCGCAGAGCGCTCTCCTCGTGCTGTCTCTTTTGAACCTATGCGGAGAAGGCCATGAGTGCGAGAGAGACAGGGCGAGGAGAGCGCTCTGCAGAATAAGCCGGCTTATCCCAATCCCACGCCTGCGTCCAGATGCGTGGGTGTCTTGGGTGTCTTTGGTGTCCGCTGGTATGTGAAAAATCGGGATTCGGATCAATCACAGCCATTCATGGCGCCCTACTTTCTCGTACTAGAAGACGAAGACACCCAAGACACCCACGTATCTGGACGCAGCTGGAAGAGGGAGAGGAGCACACTGACCTTGCTCCGAAGATAGCTCTCAGCACCTCCATCCTTGTCGCACCTATGGCGGTGGTCCATGTCGAGGACCGCAGAGCCCCGTGCGAGCGACGAGGGCGGAGGCGCGAGGGCGATACTCTGCCCTGGACGCGCGGGGCGAGGTCCCCGCCGGCCCGGCACTCCCCTCCTCCAACTACATGATAGAGAGCGCTCCGCCGCCCACAGCATCCGCTGGAGTAATCAGCAAGGAGGACCCCGTCAGGGCGCAACATACTCATTCACGTTATAGCGGTACCCGGCACTTGGGTACCACCCCGGTGACAGCTTACAGCAGAGAAAGAAAAAGTGAGAGAAAAGAAAATGAGGGCTTCACTTGTTACGCGGAGTTAAATCCACGAATCATTCCGACGACGACCTGAGAAGCATCCCATTGGCAGTTAACAAGCAGTGCCCCTCCCCCCCTCCCCCGCGAAACGCTCCTTTATTTTAAGATGTACTAATAGCCTGTAAAGACCAGATTGAAGTAAAGAACTAAATGTGGGAAATAATCAAAACTTAATGTTGTTAGAATCCTACCCCTTCATGAGCTTCACAAAGAATAACACGGAAGTTTTGATCAGAATTTTAAAGAACATAAAACAATACAAGATCTAATAAGACAAAATACAAAAATACTTGAAGGTACAATTTGATTGAGTAAAAATACAGAAGATAAAATTTTCAGACAACAGGCAACAATATCACACATCATAGCCTATAAAAAAAACTGCTAACATATGTATTACAAAAATGCAGTACAAAAGTTCACCATATTTTCATCAAATAGTCATTCATTTCTTCTTGTAAGAATAAAATCCTTCTCCAGCTTTAACACCAAGTTTACCTTCGGCAACAAGCTTGTTCAGTGTTTCCAATGGCTTAAATAGTGGATTGTCTGGCATCTTTTCATGCCAACCTGAAATGATACAAATAATTACATAATTTCAAAGAAGGGTAAACATGTAATACAACACAGAAAATAATTATTCACCCACCATCAAGAATGAACTTTGTAGTGTCATGACCAACATAGTCAGCTAGTTCAAATGGACCCATAGGATGTCCAGCACCTAGTTTCATGGCAGTGTCAATGTCTCTGGGACTAGCATCTCCTGTTGAATTAAAAGAAATTACGATAAGTCTTGAAAAAATTTTAGCGTATACTTCGGCTTGAATCACCATATGAGTGAAATAAAGTACCTCTCTCAAGCATGCGAATTGCCTCAGCAAGCTGTGGAACAAGTAGTCTGTTCACGACAAAACCAGGTGTGTCTTTGCAGGTGATACAAGTCTTCCCAACTTCCTGACCCCATTCCATCATCTTCTTGTAGGTGTCATCAGAAGTATCGTTGGTGCGGATGACCTTCAAACCAAAAAAATTACATGAATCTTAGGTTTAGTGAAAATAACAACTGATGTAAATAACACTGCTCAAGGCACCATACCTCCAGGAGTTTCATGACGGGAACAGGGTTGAAGAAGTGCAAACCACCAAATTTGTCCTTTCTCTGGCACTGAGAGGCTATTTCAGTGATTGAGAGGGATGATGTGTTAGATGCAAAAATAGTGTGTGCCGGAGCTGCCTGCAATAAGTAAATAAAGTAAAATCATATAAAACAAAGCGTTGGAAAAAAATAGTGTAGAAAGCTTACCTTGTCCAAGTCCGCAAAAAGCTTTTGCTTGATGGCCATGTTTTCCACAATTGCTTCAACAACCAAATCAGCACTTGAGGCACCTTCAGATGCGTTTGTGGACCCAGAGATCCTACTCATAGTTTCCTGAACAAATTTATCTCCGGCAGCCGCATTGTCCTGACAACGCAACCCAGTTTAGAACCACAGCAAACCGTTAATACTTCTAGTCTTTATGGCAACATACCTTGAACTGCTTTTTGGCCACACGCTTCAAGCTCTCATGAATACGAGAATTGGCACCATGAAGGAGTTTATCGTTTGTCTCCACCAAGACAACTTTCTGACCTGCTGCAGCAGCAATCTGGAAAAAAAATACATTCCATTCAGTGAAAGACGTACAGATGCATACACACTAACAACCCTTTTCACTCGTTCTTACCTGGGCAATGCCAGAGCCCATCAGACCTCCGCCAATAACTGTCACATTTTTAATGGAACCAGCGACAGGGCTGGAGGAGCTGAAGCTTCTTTTCAACACTTGGCTCACAGCTGCCATCGTTCTGCAAGCCGGGTGAACTGGTTCAGTATGACTGCTCTCAAGATGACTGCAGACAGACAGCAAGTTTAGCCGGTCAGGCCACTGGCAGAGGAGATAAGTCTGGAGTTCAAGAGTCCAAAGGTGTGGCCGAAGATCAAGGTACAAGCAAAGCCGGGAAAACTGGTGACGGTTTGACAGCTTGCGGGTCGCAGCAACTTACCGGTGATTGGAGATCCGGGATCGACAGATAGGCACTTCAGAATCTGATGTGAGCGCAAAGTGCTGCTGACGAGAGAGCCGGCAGATAGATGGCTAAGGTGGGGCATGTAGTGATCAGGTGTTTCCGATAACTTCTAGATTTCACATGTACATCACTGTATTTTCGAATATAGAACAAGAAAAGAACCAAATAATTATGATTCTGCTGATACGAACCAGACCCAAGGAGAACCAATGTAAATATTAGGGATGGAAAAACCGAAACCGGTTTTGACCGAAAACCGGTCATGGCCAAAAAATAACCGGCTTTTTGTGACCGGTGGTTCAGTCGGTCGTAAAACCGGTAACCGGTCATTTTTAACCAAAACCGGTTACAGTAATTCAGTTAAATTTCAAAGAAATTCAGATATAAAAATCATGTTCTAGGGATGAGCTCAAGCGCAAAGCAGAACACACCTCACTCAATTTCAAATAATCAGCGTGAGAGAGTGGACTTAATTCGCCAAAAGATAGCGCCACTTACTCATAGTAGCCAAGATTCATGGTAAAGAAAGGTGAAAAGAGCTTTATGATTTAAAAAAATAAGAAAATTCGTCGAAAACCGGTTTTCGGTTTTAACCGGTTACTAACCCCGGCTATTTAACCGTGACCGGTCAAAAGGTCGGCTAGTAACCGGTTTCCGAAAAACCGGTTATCAATTCGGTTTTTCCATCCCTAGTAAATATCAAAGTAGTTTGCTGAACCGCTGACCCTCTGATTTCAGCATTTGAACTCTGGCCAGACAGAGTACGCGGAATCTTACAGCCAGAGACGTTGTGACGTCATGAAGCATAGGGTAAGTTGTCGAGAACAACATGGCGATTCTGTTGTCGTGAAGTGTAAACAGCCCGTATTTAAAGAGGAATTTGGTGTCTGTTTTGGAGAGTGGGTCCTCCTAAATATTGTATAACTGACACTTAATCACTGTGTGATATCTTTTAAATAATTTCAACGCTCGCGTGTGCAGGAAGTGGATGGAATTGTGTTTTGAACACAGATGTCTGCTTTAACACACACACTATTAGGTAAGTTGTTTCACAAAGGAATCTTTACTCCTTGCACTCCAAATACCAAATTTCTTCTCTCCACCTGTATTTTTTGTGTCATTCAAGTTTCTAGTCTGCCAAAACCATGTTCATTTACCTGGAGTATGCATATTTTGCTTGACAAGTTGTGGCTGGTTTGATAGTGTTCCCTCTATCCTTTCCTTATCTCCTTATGATCTAGTTTCAAATAAGTCTTTCCACTTTGCAAAGATTTAAATAACTTCTTTGATATATTTTTTTTTAATTTCATAATTGTTTTTAATTTTTTTAATCTCAGCTAAAGAGAGGTTATGAATTAGTAAATGAATTTCTCTTTGTAATTTTTTTCGCTGAATTATCCCTTTCCTTTTCCAAGATATTTGTTCTCCACGTTTATTTTATGTTTGCTCCTGTTATTATGCATGTGTTACAACTGCATATTTTCCAAAATTAATTTTATAGTTAATTTTTGCTGGTGTTTGTTTTGAGCATTAATTATCATGTACTTGATTTTCTTCTCAGGAACTGACCCATCGCTGCAAAAACACCACTCGGGTTCTATTGGGTGAGTGAGCAAACTGTCTTTAGTGATAAGTGACTTTTTTCACTCTGCTTTACCCTTTAGCGTTCCCCCTCTGTTCTATAGTAGCTCAACGTTGTTGTTTGCTGTCCTTAAAGTCAATTGTGACTTTACCTTATCTTCACCGGAAAAAATGCCTGTCTGCTCTGATTTTTTTTGAGTAACCGTAAACCTGCGAGAGCTGTTGTGACAGTGGCCCCATCCCAGAGGGTGTTGCCACCCCCGGATTTGGAGTGGATGAGTTGCTTCTCATCCCTCTGTTGAGTGTATTGAAATGCGTTGGGTTAGTGTTAGTGTGGCATCTCTCAGGCAGGGCCGGGCAGGGCCGCGGCACACCGCTTGTGTCAAAGCTCTTTCAGCCCGCCCCGCCCCGCCCCGTTTTGCGGTGCAGCACGCTGCGGTTTGAGGTGTTCCTCTCGGGGGCAGGGGCGGGGCGGGGCGGGGCGCTCAGCAGGGCCGGGTGTCATTCACTGCGGTTATGTGCAGGAGCTGAGGCGGGGCGGGAGGCGGTGTGGACCAAATCATTCCCCGTAGGGTACCTCCACCTCCACGGTCCCACTCTATGTCCTGTCGGTCCTGGCCGGGCCTGGTCGGGCCGGGCGCGGACTGGCTCCCTTGGAGCCTTCGGATATATCCGCCGCTGATCTCTAAATGCAAATACCCTCCGCCCCGGCCGGGCCGGGCCGGGCCGGGCCGCGTCGGGGAGGGTTGGAGATGAGGAGGCCGCAGCTGCTGCTACAAGCGGTACTTCCCTTCTCCTCCCCTCCCCGGACTTCCCTCTCCATCTCTCTCTCTCTCTCACACACACTCTCACTCTCTCGCGTGCGCGCTCACCTGAGCCGGCCACCGCTGCTGTGTACTTCGGACCGAAAAAGTTTGGGCTGAAAAAAAAGGGAAGGGACGAAAGAAGGAGAAGAGACGAGAATGACACGGAAAACTCAGACAGTGTTTGGTTGGCGCCAAGCCGCTGAGCCATGCCGTGGCTCTGCACGTGGGGCTCGCTCAGAAGGGCGCTCGCCTTCCTGCCCTGGTGGTTGTAGCAGCAGAATCTCCCTTCAATTAAAAAAAAAAAAAAGATGGAAACGTCATTCTTATGTCAATTACCATGAGTTTGTGGACCTGCTCTCGGTGTCAGAATTACGTATGGTGGGGGGCGCTCTACGCCGCGTGTCCTTGTCGTCGTCGTGGGCCTCATCGGAATGTGTCTCTCTCTCTCCTGCAGGTCTGATGAGGAGGAGGCCAGTGGCGGCAAATACAGGAGAATGGATGAAGATGGACTTCACGACAAGGAGCGCTTCGCGAGGTAAAGTAGCTTTGGTTGGTGCGCGGTCTCGCGCGGCTCTTTTGTAAGTGCCGTAAATGAAAACATAAAGGAAAAAAGGTGCTGTAAGTGCCGCACACCTGTCTCTTTAAAATATCTATGAAAATTCTCAACTTTACTTGTCTAAGTGTATGAATGGAAATTCACACATCGACAAGTTGGCAGTATTCACACTCTTAGTTTTCCAGTTCGGATTTTGGTGAATCAAAAACGTAAAATTTTCTAGATTTTTTAATAAATCCCTCCCCCCCCCCCTATTTTTTTTTAAATTTGTTGTGGCACCTCCGGCGTGTCTCGCTGACGTCCGTTCTTGGACGCCTCGTCGGTGTAGCCCCCCCTCCCCCTGCTCCCCTCTGTCCCATTCCCAGAACTGAACAAGACCCCTTCCTGCCCCCTCCCCCTCCCCACCCCCTCCCGTCACTCCACCCCGACTCATCTGTATTCAGGTGTCATCCCAAAGCTACCTATGGAGCTCCGAGTCCCACCCGGGCCCGGGCCCCCTCATCCACATCTTCCCACTTCCCATGTTTTACCCATCCCACCTCACTATAACAATAAAGTATGGCAGCGTTGTACCTTGAAAGATTAGGCGAAGCATTTCTTTGAGTTTTAATTTATTGCATTATTTTTTTTCTCTCAATTACATCTGTTTGTAGATTAGCACTACATTTTTAAAAGTTAATTACTTTCTTTTACTTTTTCATTTTGCCCTTGTTTCTTTTTACGACAGCTTGCATGCAATTATTTGAAACCCACATTGTTTTTTTCTCCCTTTTTTTTTCTCTCCTTCTTATGGTAGCTTATTTGTTGCAGCCGAGAGAACCACTGCGAGATCGAGAGACGGCGACGCAACAAGATGACCGCCTACATCACGGAGCTGTCTGACATGGTGCCCACCTGCTCAGCCCTGGCTCGCAAGCCAGACAAGCTGACCATCCTGCGTATGGCGGTGGCACACATGAAGGCGCTCCGTGGTGAGTCAGCGGGTATGTCATGTCAAACTCTACCAAAGCCTATTAAAGATCAAAACAAACATATCTTTAAAGAGGAAGTTATATTGAAAAGGGAAAACGATGATTTTTGAAGCATGACAACTTCTCTCCTTCCTATTGGCTATTTCACTTGAGTTCTTGAATTTTCAATACCCATCATGTGTTCCTGTACCCATGTTTTTTCTGTATAAGTAAAATGTTTTACCAACCCTTACTCTCTTTCAGGAACAGGAAATACCAGTTCAGATGGTACATATAAACCATCTTTCCTCACTGACCAGGAGTTAAAACACTTGATTCTGGAAGCAGCTGATGGCTTCTTATTTGTAGTAATGTGTGACACAGGCAGAATCATCTATGTTTCTGACTCGGTTGGTCCAGTGCTTAACCACTCACAGGTAAGATCTGCTTTCCATTTGTACTGCCTCTTAGTTTTCTGTTGGCTTGCTCTCATCTTGACATTTATCCTATTCAATTTTTCCTCAGAATGATTGGTTTGGGACATCAGTTTATGATCACCTTCACCCAGAGGATATTGAAAAAGTAAGAGAACAACTCTCTACTCAAGAAACTCAGAACTCTGGCAGGATTTTGGATTTGAAGACTGGTACCGTGAAAAAAGAGGGCCACCAATGTAAGATGTCTCACTATTTAATTTACTCATCATAGAACTGTTTTTTACATGCTTGACACATGCTGTAACTCACTTTCATCATATTCACAGCTTCCATGCGCCTAAGTATGGGTCCAAGAAGAGGTTTCATCTGCCGTCTTAAAGTTGGCAATATGGGTCCAGACGCAATGGCTGCTGGTCACCTCAATCGACTAAAGCAACGAAACAGTTTGGGCCCATCACGTGACAATCAAAACTATGCAGTTGTACATTGTACAGGATACATTAAAAATTGGCCACCATCAGGAACTGATTATGGTAACTTACCAATTTTGAATATTTTTTAATATTTTGGGTTTTTAGGTTCCTGTTATTTACTGAATGAACTTGGTTTTAGGTGTGCAAATGGAAGCCAGAGCAGATGATGATGGTACACATTGCTGTTTAGTTGCCATTGGACGTCTCCAAGTCACTTCAACTCCAAATACAAGTGACTTGTCAGGTGCCAACAATAATTGTGGTAAATACTTTATACTAGTTAATGCCTACTGTAATTGACTTTTTAAATCTTTAACTTTCAAGTCACCCTTACTTTTCCTATGTTTAGAATTCATATCCCGTCACAGTATGGATGGAAAGTTTTCATTTGTTGATCAAAGGGTGATGAATATTCTTGGTTACAAACCACCAGAACTGCTAGGAAAATCCTGCTTTGATTTCTTCCACCCAGAAGATCAAACGCACATGAAGGAAAGCTTTGAGCAAGGTAATATAACTGTTTTCAACTGACCTGGACTAAAATTCAGATAAATTTTCTTACTACAACTGTAAAAAATTCTTTTATTTTATTATTTCAGTGCTAAAGCTCAAGGGCCAAGTGATGTCTGTCATGTACAGATTCCAAGCTAAAAACCATGAATGGTTGTGGCTTCGCACCTCTGCATTCGCTTTTCTAAACCCCTATACAGATGATGTTGAGTACATTGTCTGTACAAATTCAACGGCAAAGTGAGTGCCTATTCAACAGGCTTCTAAAATGAAATCAGCTTTACGCTTTGTTAACGTAAATGTTTTTTCATGAAGGTCTCTGCATTCGCCTGGGGATGGCACTGCTCCGGATGCCAGTGAGCAGGTGGCGTACCAGCCTCAGCCCACTCCCCAAACCCAGCACCAAGGGCAACCTGGTCTTGACTACAGCTTACAGAGAAGAGATGCTACCCCTGTCTATCAGCAGCATATGATACCCACAACTCATTTGCATGGTAAAATTTTGACCTATATGAAGTGCGTATTTCTTTAGTCCAAAATTACTTGATGAAAATAAATTTAAAATTTCAGACACTACAGGAGCGGCAGCACAAAGTCAGGGAAGACCTTCGAGTGTTCAGAATGTCTATAGCAATTATGATACGAACCCATCCCCCATCGCCTATGGTTCTCCTAGCCAGCAGGCCCAAGGTGCAGCAAATGCTGTTCTAGGGCGCATCAGCAAAACAGCAAACACCTCACCCACACCCACCCAAGCAGCATGGAGCCAGCAGTACAGTCAGCTCAGCCCGTCAAGATCACCAGGGGGCCCTACTTACACACAACTTAGTGGTGGCGCTCGCACGGGATCAATACCAGCACCTTCGTACCATACCCCAACAGTCACAAGTAACACAGGTAAAATAAATAAATTTGAAACTTAGATATCTATTTTTTCTATTAAAAATTATTACAGTATGACAAATTATATCCTATGTCATTATATTCTACTTGCCTCCTCTCCATTTTCTCCGTTTGGTTTACCATAATCGCTTTTTCTTGTCTTGTTTACCAAGCTGGTATGTGGTCGTGGCCTGGCGCTGGAACAGCTGAGGCAACTGGTTCTGTAACCTCAGCCGGCACAACAGTGCAGACAGGGACTCCTCAGCAGCACGAGCTCACTGATATGCTGCAGATGCTAGACCAAACTGGAGGTGCTTCATTTGAGGACCTAAACATGTTCAACACAGGCTTTGAGTGAGTATTTTTTTTTTCTGATTTATGTGAAGCATGTTTCATACAAATTCAACATTCCCTCTTTTTTTCTCAAAAATTTTAGCCTTCAACGAGAGGGTCGCTACAATGAACCATGGAGTCGGCCTGTATGATGATAATGTTAGGCTTTAGCTGCTGCTAGTTGGGGTGACTTCTAGATGTTTTTCATTTTCAAAAAGATATGATTGTCATATTTTTACTGCCTGTTACATTCATCCTCATTTCTTTTCCCTAGTCAGTTCATTTGACAAATATCCGTACTACTTACATGGAAACTTTAATGGGTCTCTTAGCTTTTTGGATTTCACAACTTGTACTTTTGACCCTTTATTTTTACATTTCTTATGTCAATCGATATTTCCCATGTTTTTAAAAGTTCCTCTACCCAACTATGATCTTTGAGTATAAACAGAGCTCAAGACAATGTGATGTTTAGTTAGGAGTAAATTTACAAAAAGTTTCATTTGGCTTGAGCATTTTTCTTCTTATAAACCCTAAAGAACCAATGACTTTTCAGTATTTTGTATGGAACCCTGCCTTTGTTTCTGATTAGGTATGCGGTGATCTATGGTAATTGTGTAGTAAGTTTGTTTTTACCATGTTTACTGAGGTTCTGACCTCGCCTACTTTTAATGTATATCTTTGTCATACAAAGTAGACTACAGGTCAAAATGGAGAAACAAGTTCTTTTTCCATTTACCTGTTATTTCCTCTTTCATACTAGTGATTTTTATTCTGACTCAATAAGGCCTGTTATGATTGTACAAGACTGCAAAGCAGTGACACAGTTGTGTAGAGTAGGAGGAATTTCATAATTGCTTCCATTCCGGTCAGTAATAGTTAAATCTTTAACATTACCTATTTTTTACTATTAGGCTTGAGTATTTTCCAGTTTGTATGTTATTGATTTTATTATTTTTATTCCTTGAGTTATTAAATTTGATAGTTAATTTATAATAGTGATATTTTAATCTTTTTAAATTGTTTTGATATATTGTAATGGGATTTTTGATTTTTTTTTCTCCTAAATGTTTGAAGTATCTACTGTGAGGAAGGTAATCTCACCCGAGCAAGAGAAGTAGTTTTCCATGTTGTAGCTCTCTGGAAATCATTATAAATACTTCTTAATTTAATTGTACGTACTGTTCAGGATTTTTTCATTTTCTTCCTCTCCACTTCTAATTCCAACTCTCATATTTTTGTTGGTTCAATACCTTTGAAGTGTTGTGAGATGCATTGAGCCTTAAAAACAGTGAAACACTGTGGAAGTAGTAGAATTTCTTTCAATCTTTTTTCTTATTTAATTTGTATTTGAAGAAGTATGACGATTTTCATTTATTAAGCCTTTGTCTATAATTACCTCAGGCTTGGTGATGGACTTGATGATTGTATTGAGATCTGCTTTCAATCCAGTTGGGAAATGGGTAGCTATATATCAGTACTTCGCCCTTTTTGTGTCTTCATCATGACTGCCAAATACATCCAATGTTAAGGGTTTTTTTTTTTTTTGCTCTTGTTGAAATTTTTGTTTACTATGAATTTTCAATGTAGGAATAGGCGTATATTCGATAAACAATCAAAATTCCTTTCAATAATCCTGCTTTGGAACTAGATTCCTATGTCTATAATCAAGTTCTTAATGTCCCCAGTTTTCCTTCGGAAACTGTCAGTAGGTAATAAGAGGTAATCCATAAAAGGGCTAATAATAGTAAATGTACAGATGGTCCCTGTGCATTAACCAAATTGTATGCAATCTTGAATGGTTTGTAGCATTTATAATGATTTAAATTGTGCTTCAATATTGACTAAAGCGTAGAATAATTTGGCGCATTCTGAACATATGAGCAGTTTGTTTGGATGTTGAGCTGGCAGTTTTTTGCTTTGCTTGAAAACTGTTGAAATGGCATGTACCACGCTGGATTGTTGATACTATGCTCTTGTTCAGTTCAGGTATGGGAAAGCAGAAGAAATGCACCGCTGCGATAAATAAATATTGATTGTGGGATTAATTAAGATATGAGTGAAAGTGATCTTGGCATTACACCACTGTAATTATAGTATATTAGTTTCATAATAAGCACATATCAAGAAAAATTGTTATTTGGTTTCATTAATGAAATGTTGGTGAAATATTTCCTGAATACTTTCTCCTACTCACTATCACTTTAAAAAAAACTGGACAACAGATAAAAACCAATGTCTGCATTTATTAAAATAACAGTTTTCAATACTGTATGAAAATAGTATCGCAAGAATATCAGATCTTTCAGAAAAATAATTTGATTGTTAGTAAATAAATCCATTATGCCAGGAGAATCATTTTTTCTTTCGTTTTGCATGTGTGGCCTTGGATATGCCATCCTCTGAATCACTCCCACTATCGGTTGCATCCGACATAATTCCCTCATCCGGCTCCTCTGTCAACCCATTTACAGTTCCATTTCTCTGAACTCCATTTTGTTGTCCGTTCTTAGCTCCATTGACTATATTTCCAAGTCTCTTGTTGGAGATTCCATTTTGATTAGAGCCATTTGGTAATTTCTCCCTCTGCCCTGGTTGTTGGGGCAGAGAGCCATCACCTAAAAAATTGGTCCGTGATTCAGCTGCACCTCCTGTTTTTCCACTGCCTTGCTTAGCCTTCTTGCCATCGTCATTACGATTTTGGTTCTGTACAGTTCTCATGACAGTTGACATCCCATCAACAAACTTGGTTCGGAAAAGAACATTGGCATTGTTAAACATGCCATCCTTCAGAGACACTACGATAAACTGTGAAAAAAATTGATTTCAATGAAAGTCATAACAAATGAGACAGAAAAACAAATTAGCATTAGCTCTTTAACAAACCTGTGAGTGATGGAAATGTTTCTTTAACATTGTACCAATGTTCTGAGTGTGAGACAAATCTAAGGCTGCATCAACTTCATCAAGAATGTAGATAGGAGCAGGTTTGAATAACAGCATAGCAAGAATAAGGGAAAGGGCAACCAGAGAGCGTTGACCACCACTAAGCTCATTCAGACTCTCTTTCCAAATATTACCAAAACCGACTTTAACCTGTAAAGCACACACAAAAGATGGGTTGCTTAGCAGTGACTTAGAAACAGTTTAAAAATGACCCAAAAAATGGCATTTAACTACCTCCAATCCATCTAAAACAGTCTGGCCAGGAGGTGGTGTTAGCCTTGCTTTAGCTCCAGGTAGTAGAGTACTAAATATTGAGCCGAAGTCTTTGTTGACTTGCTCCCAAGCTTCTAATAATCTGGTCTTTTTCTTCTCATCAAGCTCAGCAATGACATTCCGAAGTTGTTGCTTATCATGCTCAACAATGCCTTTCTTACGTAAAACTTCAGTATACTGATTAAATGGCAGAACACAAATTGAAAGCATTGCACATAAGTATTGGAGAGGTAAAACAAGAAATGCATAAAAGTTGGATTTAAATCTACCTGTTCCTCTTCCTTGCTTAACAAGTTCATGGCTCGAGTATTTAAATTACGGCCTAGTTTCTCTTTAGTTTCTTCTAGTTTGGCAAGCCTCTTTTCAGTCTCCTTTGGGTTATTTTCCTGGAAATCATACAGGCCTCCTCGATTTCCAAATTGGCTTTTGTCTTTCTCAATCCACTCATATTTGTTGGATAAGTGCTCCATCTGTTAAAAGAAAAATTAGAAAAAGGGCCTCTCCAGAATGGACTCACAGAAAGTAAAAGGTATCATCATAAAGCATTAAATCATCAAAGTATTAAAAAGAGAAAAAAGTTATTAATATTACTGACCACTTGCTCACTGTTGGCTGCATTACTTTTTAATTTCTCCGAGTCAAGTTTGAGTCTTTTGATTTCCAGCTCCCATTCTGAAAATGACTTTTTAATAAGGTCTTGCCTCTTTTGTGCTTCATGGATTTCTTTATTTTGAAGCGATATTTCATGCTTCTTTGCCTTGACATGCTCCTGCATCTCTTTGGCTGACACCTTCAAATAAATAAATAAAAATGAACTACTCTTTGCTATCAAATTTTTTTTCTTAAGTTTCCAAACTAACTAAAGCAGTGGCAAATGTGGGGAATAAACAGTACCTTAGCCTCCTCTAACTTTATTGAGAGCTCTTCAATCTCTGTGGTTAGTTTACTAATTAATTCAGTGATTTCTTCTGTTTGCTTTTGACTTGATGTTATTCCAGATTTAAGTTCCTCAATTTCCAAATTTGCTGACTCATAGTCTTGCTCATGTTTTTTCCATGAAATACGACTCTCTTCAGCCTTTTTCTTTAGCCTGTCCATTTCTTCTTTGGCAGCTTTAAGTGCATTTTCACGGATAGATGCAGCATCCTTCATCTTCACCTCCATGCTTTTGGCCTAAAATCAAGGAAATCAAAAAAAGGAAATTTATATTGACTCCCAAAATGTTAAATAACTTTACTTTCATTACTAACCTTTTGTTGTCCTTCCTTAATAGCAGTTTCACAGCTCTTAACTTTTGTAGTGAGCTCATCAATACGTTCTTTCAAGGTCTTAACCTCTACTGTAATTTGATGGTGATCAGTCTGGTTGATCTGATTCCGAAGCATTTCAGCTTGTGAAGCTTTCATAGCGTGCCTTTGGGTCAGAGACTTAAAACGCTCAGCTATTCCAGACACATTTCTAAGCTGGTGCTCAATTTTATTTATCTCCTCTGTATTTCTTTGAAGCAAATCCTACAAAAAATAACAAAGATGAAAATTGAGAAAATTTCCTTTTCTTATCACTTATCACTGTAAAAAAAGGAATACAATTTAAGTATAAGATACGTAATAGCAATATAAAATATTACATAAGTCAACAAACCTGAGCAGATCTTAGTTCTTCTAGAACTGTTAGAATAACTTGTCTATTACCAGAAGCCCCACCTGACAAAGTTCCAGCGGGATCAAATACATCACCATCCAAAGTCACACAACGCTTCGATATCTCCCTGTTATACGTAACTTTGGCAGCTGCATCGCAATCAGTACAAATAAAAACTTGGCCAAAAACCCATTCCATTGCTGGACGTAACTCAGGCTCAAATTCAATTAGATCCATAGCAGAAAATACCTTTCCCTGACCACCCTACAACACAGAAATTTATGATCAGAGATAACAAAAGACTTTTCAAATAATTGTAAGCCTATCATGATACAAATGAAGACAACTGACCACTTGCTGTGCAAGGCGCACTGTTCTGGGGTCCATACTACGACCACTAATCTTGTTGATTGGAATAATTGTACACCTGTGCTGAAGTTGACCTCTTTGGAGTATCAGTTTACTTGTTTCTTCAGTGTCCGTGATAACAAAATACAGCTAAACAGGAGGCCAGGGTCATGTTTCAAAGCTTAAGATAGAGTTCCAAGTAGAAGATCAAATACAGTAAAATAGTACCTTTCCTCCAGCAGCACTTTCTAGAGCTTGAGTAAACTTGGGATCTTTTACTCTGAACATTCTACAAACTAAACCTTTCACTCTACTGCGGTCAAAGTTTGGAACAGGATCCTTATACTTCAAAGTAAGCTGGGGATACCTAAATTCAACACAGATTAAAAAGCTTGGTAAAGTAACACAAAAGCAAGGATACAGGTCCACTAAAACGATAGATTTACAACTCTCAAAATAGCAATTCACAAAGACTACCTGGCTTCGAGCCCTGTAACCTTCTGCTGGGCACTACGAATTTGATTTCCCAAACTAGCTCTTTGTTCCTCCAGTTTCTCACTCATTCCGTCCTCATATTGAATTTTATTTATCTCACTCTACAAAAGTCAGAAATTTTTAGGGTGGATAAGTAAGACTGGAGAGGGATCATTTCCCCTTAATGCTGTGATAAATTTAAAGTACTTACAGCCATTGCTGCTACCTCCTTCTCTACTTTTTCTAAAGAAGCCACATCATGTGAGTAAGTCTTTGAATTTTCTTTAAGAAGCTTTTCTTTTTTAGCCAGTTCACTTTTGATATGCTGCAGCTCCATTTCACTTTGTTTCTTTTCTGAACTAGCTGCCGAGACTGCTTGCTTAGCGGCTGACGGAAAAAAAAACAAGGTGCCAATTAACCGACTTAATATCGTTTAGAAATGGTGCTCGTTCTTTACCCCTATCATATGTGAAGATATGTTTGCTACTGAGCAATTAATTAATGAATTTTGAACATATAAAAATTACCTTCCTGAGGTCATTTAATAATCATTGGTGCAAACCTTTTAAAACATTTGGAATTATCCATAGTTTTAATTGCTACTTTGACCGGGACTTAACCTATCTTCACACCGTAATTTGATTTTGCAATAATATTTGTCAGATGCAGAAACTGATAAAACCGGCTCGTGTTTTTTGCCAGAGTTCACATGTAGATTGCTCAGAACATACCTAACTTCACACATGTACATGCTGTTTTTGATGAGAGGACAGTCAGTTGCTAAATTACACCCAGCTGGGACTAATACTCGTTCTTTTTACCTTTCACATAATATATTAAACAAAAGGGGGTAAAGAACGAGTAAAAAAGGGAAGTTTCAGAATGTGAGGGTTGAAGGCCTTACTACAGGGAGAAGAGAAATTTAATTACCCATAAGCTGTTCTTGAAGAGTTGAATCTGTACCATCTTCACTTGACAATAACCCTGCACTAACAGCTTGATATTTTCGCTGAGCAGCTGCGAAGGCTTCTGCATCAGCTGCTTCAGCCTCTTTCAGAGATGAGAACTTTCCCCCAGTCTTGGAATGTTCAGATACTTTCTGGGCAAGAATTTGCTCATCCTAGAGAAGACGAAACGAGTATAAAATTACTTAGATAGGAAAAACTACATAGAACCACCGAACACAACCATTAAGTAACATTAGAGGAAATTTTACAAACCTCTTTCAAGCTTTTTTCTATCTGCTTTTTTCTCTTTTCCTCAGTTGTCAGAGTGTCTTTGTGTGCCTTGATTTGAGCAGTTAGTTCAGCTTCAACCTTCTCTTTTGCCTTTAATTCCTTTTCCAATTTACCAAGGTTACTACCCTCCTCCTACAAGAAAACTTCAGGATTAGAAACACTGTCATGAGACACGATAAAAGAGGATGGAATGAGAGCTAGTAAAACCCTTGTACATCAAATTTCAGGGGACCAATAGAGAAGATAAATAGAAGCAGGAATACACTGTTAAGAGTGATGAGTTAATGTACTGGAATGCCAAGGGACCAGCCAAAAAGTCTGATGAAAGGGGGAATCTGATACATGCATGTTAGATATGAATGGGTTTTACTATGCTACATTCAAAAGGAACTACCTCTCCAATTTTAGCAGTAATGGTCTCAATCTGCTTTGAGAGCCTCACTATTTCTGCTTCACCATCTTGTATACTCTGTTGACGTTTCCTAATGGTTTCTTCTGCTACTTCTAAGCTATTTTGCAGATCTTTACTTGCTTTCTACAACAGAAAAAATAATATTAACAATAAGCAACTTTAAAAAATGAAATGTGTCTTTTTGAGGCATGAGTTCATGTGTATACCTCAGCAGATTTGTATTTCCAGGCAATGTGTATACGTGAAAGGTGTTCAACCTCTCTGTTAACTTTTTGGTATTCTAGGTACTGAGCCTTATCATCCTTCAACTTCTGCAATCTTGGTCCAACATCTTGCTGAATAATCTGTACAAGACAAAATTAGTGATTAGTGCTGGCAGAACCTTTACCAAGTTGCATTTCAAATTCCAAAAGGACAATACCTCATCAAGTTCATTCAGTTTAGAATCTTTTTTCTCAATAGTTTTATTAGCTGCTTGCTTCTTTCCTTCATACATACGAGTACCAGCTGCTTCCTCCACCATAGACAAGATCTACAAAAATGCAATTATGAACACAAGCAACTAATTATGACAATGACAGGGAGGATCAGCATTTTCAGTTCTGTAACACCAACCCACTCACCTCAGGTGGTTTCATATTCAAAACTTTGGTAATGCGTCCTTGCATGATAAGGAAGTGAGGATTATTCACATTCAGCTGAACTGAACAGAACATGTCCATAACCCTTTTGTTGGTGACATTTGTTCCATTGATCAAGTACTTATTTTTGCCTCCAACCACAGTCTAAATTCAAATATATATGAAAAAGTAAAATAAAATAATAAGATGGCACATTTATGTCAACAAATGATGCCAAAACTGACACACAGAGAATAAATCTAATTCAGGAATACTTAGGTAAACTCAGACATCGACAGGCAGTTTGATAAACAATGCCGTACACAAAAACTAGACTCACTTGTCTGGTGACAGTTATTTCATCGTACTGCTCATATCCAATGGGTCCACTTGAACGATCAGAATTATCAAATTTGATTGTAACGCTAGCTTTTGTTATACCAGCTTGCCCACTCTTGTAAACCAGGTCTTGCAGTGTTCCAGCACGAACCTGGAGAAGAAGCAAAATAATGCAATAAACACTCAAATCCATGAGAGAAGTCATCAGAGGTTTGAACAAATGTTCACGAGATCAAAAAAAGAATTGAAACAACCAAGAAAAATACATGAAAGCATTTTCAATTGACAGGTGAAAAGGCGAAGAGATAAGGAAATGGAGTTTAACACATACCTGACCCAAATTGGTAATACCGAGAACGAAGCAAATTGAATCCAAAATGTTCGATTTACCACTGCCATTGAGACCCGTGATTGCATTAAATTCTGGATCAAACCCATTAACTTCAGTCCGCTGTCCATAAGACTTGAAACCGTCCAAAATAATGGACTTTATATGCATTTTAACAGCGAAGAAGTTCACAGCTCACAGAAACTCAAACAGAACACATGATGTAAACACTTTCAAAGCATTTTCAGCCGCTCGCATGCTATAAAACGGAAAAACTGGCACGAATACAGGTCTTTGTCCGTTTTGGCGGTAACAACAAACCATCTCACGAAGGTTAGCAGCCTCCAATTCAAATGTTCAAACCGACGACAGTGGCGCCAGAGATAGTAACTGAGGGTAGAGCTACGAATTTCCCTCTCCCAAAATGTAAGCAAAAGTAGTTGCCCTATTGTGTCGTTATGTTTTTGACTTTTTCGGGAGAAAAAAAAATCGGGACACTCCCTGTATTTTTTTAAAATAAAGAAATGGACCTGTAAACGCTTGGGGGAAAGCGTCAAAATTCATAATTGGAAAATTGGAACCCTTCTTAACTGAAACGGGACTTATGGCAATACATGTGATTCTGTTGGTAAACTCGTTATACATTAAGTCTCCTTTGCTCCCATTGGTGGAGGACTCTTGTAGCATCAATTCAAAAATGGGTATGTAAGAGCTTCCTGATTAGCAAGTTAAGAGAGAACAGTGAACCATCAATGCGATCAAGTCAATCATGCCGACTGAGAAGTTCAATCACTGGGCTTTCAGTGAGTACTCCAACCACACATTTTTTTGTAACCAAAAAGTTTGCGTCATTTTATCGTATTATATCGTGTTATTTTCCGCCCGCCCAGCGAATGACATACTTCGTCGCGCACAGCTCGCCGCAGCAGTGCACATCATCAAGAGCGCCCCCAAAGGTGTGTCAGCGGAAACTTATGCGACCGATTTACAGAGGAAGCTGAAACTTCTATGGCTGAATTCAGTGAGTATTGACTTATTTCAGCCTAGCATACCTCACAAAGTTTATTTTTCATGCTGCGTTATTTCAGCCCATGGCAGCGGGGGCAAGCCACCTTAATCTACTTGTGGATCGCCAAGTTCTTTTTAAACTTCAGGAATTACTTGCGTTTAGATTAAGTTCTATAATTTCAGAAAGTTGTCAAGGACAGCAAACAGGTTTGTTAGGAGGCTTATGTTATGTTCCTGACCTCATTACAGTCAGGAAATATTTGAAAAGAAAAAGTTACTTGTTTCAGTTTTCTGTGAAAATGAGAGTACTTGTAAAGAAACCCATGAACAATTCAAAGTGCAGGCACTCTATGACAACCTTAATGCCAACAGAAGCAATATACAAGCCACCACAAGTTTTATTCAAGCCATTATACACTTAAAGGCATTGGCAGAGTCTCAAACAACAGTTCCTTTCGATAAGTATTTCAGATCTGTTTCCTCTATGTGTGACAGAATGAAGCTGTTGAACTTTCCTCAATATGATTCTGAGGATAGGTTAATACAGAAACGCTCATTGTCAGATGACAGTGGCTTCTGTACTTTAGATGACAGGGATGCAAACAAGTTGGTGGAACCAGGTAAGCATTTAGTGGTAATTTGAGACTATTTGTGCAATTTGTGTAATCACTCCACTGTTTTCTTTGCCTGATCAGTGAAAGGGCTTGCAAGTAGTTTTATTCTATATATTATAAATTCTGGAAATGCCAATGAACTACTACAGAAAAGTATGGAATCAATAATAATCCAACTAAGAGGTATCACTATAGAGAACCCTGGCATACATCTGAATGAAACAATAAATCAATGGCAGGTAATAGGCTGCAATTGAGATGTTGGACTTGACTTTTTGTTGAACAATCCTTCTAATCCGATTAACAATCTTAAATTGACAGGGATCAGTTTATTATCACGCTTTGCTGGCTTTGCAACCCATATTTTCTGTTCAACAACGAAATGTGGAGAGATCAGTTCCATCTCAACAGTTATGTGTGTCAGTTTTTAAAGAAATATTGGATCATATTTGTGATGAAAATTATTCTGCCAAGGTTTGTTGTATGTCCATTTCATTAACTATTTTATTGTCAAGTTTTGTTTGTGATTTGCCATCTGAAAATTAGAAATAGTGACTGGAATTAAAAAAGACTTGCTAACCATTCCTTTTCCCCCTCACCAGCATGACTATTATTTGAGAGAGAACCAGATTGTCATGTTGTTTCAACTGTGCTTTTCCACTAATCTATGGATCCAAGTACTTGACATTGTCTTCCAAAAAATTGAAGACTTAGCGCATCTTATGAAGTGGACTGACTCAATTGATGAAGAAAAGCCTGAGGAAATTTCTTTCTATCAGGACAATAGACTACTTTCAACTCTGCAAAATTATTTGTTAAAGCTGGAATCCAGTTTCTTTGTGTTCCAGTTGGCACATTTGTTTTTGCAGAACATTGATTGCTCAACATCCGAAAATAAAGGCCAACAAAATACTCTGAAGGAAAATGTAGAAAATAAGAAGACAAGCACAATAAGCCACCGTTGGAGGAAACATTACGCTACAGAGATGATTACAGACACTAGAACCACTAGTGATGAGTCAAAAACCAAAGTAACCAACTGGAAGATTATCCTTAGTGACTCATTTAGGAATTCTCTGTTTAAAAATTCATTGATTGCTATAAAACTATGTAAATATATGCCACAGCTGTCAGCTTTAGCCTTGAAGTGAAGTAAACATCTTACCTGCTAAAGCCTTGATAAATAAAATATTAGAGGTGTATGTAACAATTATCAGTATGCTTGATTAGAGAACATGTCCTTTAAGAGGTAAATTATTGAGAAATGAGGTACTCAAAAGGTACACTGCAACATTATTTTAATAACAAAGAGCAAAATACTAACATCAAAAGTTAACTAGAATGTTTGCCATGAATTACATTTTTCTTTACCATGCTGTTGGAAGTGTCAAAAACAATAGTATAATAATTGTATTTAAAAAATATTACTTTTTTAGGCACGTTCAGCGATGTTGTAAAGATGACAAGTTTATCACAGCATTAGAGAGGTGATAACTTACACAATTGTCTTCTCCAAACCTAGAATCCAAAATGCATTAAATTTGGTAAATGAATTTAGGTCTAACATCTCATAGTGCGCACAATAGAATAAATGACCCACCATCATTTCTACAACAGCTCCTAGAGATCTAACAGCTCAGAACCATATTTTAATAAACAATGGCAAGTAAGAGAACAAAAGGCAAATTTTACCTACTGAGACAACATTCTTTTGTTGACTTCAGGTTCTCCACTAACTTCTGATTAACAGACAATTAAGAACTTTAAAAACTGTTTGTAGTTAAAGTTACAAAAGAAAATAATGAAATATAGGAGAAACTAAGTATTTACATTTTTGAAATAACCACTTAAACTTTATTGGAGCTCAGATTGTTGACCTGATGGATTTAGTGGCATTCCTGGGAAGGGAGAGGGCTGTGCATCAGCAGGAGGTGGCATTTGGGGCTGAAAATGCTCAGCTGTCATTCTAGTCATCCAAATACCAACTCCTTCAATAAGAGCTAATAAGAGACCGCCAACAGCTGCACTTGCTGCCATTGGACCTGGACCACTTCGTGCTGCTAAAACTCCTCCAGTCAGTGCTCCACTTAAAATAGAATTCCATGGATCTTCTTTCTTGCGCAAATGTGCTAAACTACAGTCAAATGTTGAAAACATGCCTCCCCAAACAGCGAAACTGCCTGCTATAACAGGTGATCGTTGCTGTATTGCCGATAAACTTCCAGCTAAGCGTCTCGAGATACCACTAGGAGCATTGCGGAAACCACGAAAACTTTGGAAAACACCTCCGCCGATGGCACCCATAGCAAATGCACCACCTATATCGTCCATAATCCGCCATGGGCACGGCTCTCGTGTGTATTCCTCCATTTGTAAGGAGTGGATCGACCTGCAAAAGTAAACAGCATTTTCACCACTGGGGAAGAGATTAAACAACGTTAAGCCAATAAAATGATCATCTGCCTTGGGTAATGATGCAAGAAAAGCTGACTTTCAACGTATACAGCATAACCCACCAGCTTAGAATGGCAGTTCAGATACGTGACAAGAAATAGCAATTTGATGAAACTAATTACAAATAAACAAATTGCATAAACAAAAGTTGATTTCAATGATGCATGAAACAGGAAGACTTAGTCGAACACAGCTTACACAATATCGATCATGAGGGGGCAATGGCAGAGGATGGGATTCGCCACATTATACATTTGATGGAGAGGAATCACTACCAAAGACAGATGCTGTTCCAAACTTCAGCGACCAGTGACACTCGTACGACAGTAATAAAGGATAAACTCACCAAGGACAATTTAATGTGTTCCAAACAACAACGAAGATCCGTCAGTCGGCGGCCTGAATTTGCAGGTTAGGTCTAAAGGACAGAAAAACAAAACACCGCCGACTATGCGACAAGCTCAAGGCCAAAACTTGTTCATGGAAAATTGCTGTGCACGTTATGCCAAGTTCAAACTAATGTAATCGTTTGAATGTGAAGGACAAAAAAATCACATTTCTGTAGTTTGTTCTATTTTTACTACAATAACAAAAATAGAGAAAGCATACACCTATGAAATTGGTGTTTTAGTTACGTAAAATCTTCTATTAACAGACAGTCATTTGTTATTCCAAACTGTTTTTTGGAGTTTGGATCCTCAAATATCTTTTTGAGTGCTGGGGGAAGGTGTTTAATACAATAACATTTGTTATTAATTAAAGATGGTTTATCTTCCAAAAACAACAATGGTATATAACAAAATTTAAACACTCTCTTCTGATCAGCGTATTAACATTACAAGAAAGGAAACACAATTTTCATTTTGTCTTTTCGAAAGCATGTCCATGTACTTGTCAGATTCATATTCTTGTCACATTCCAATACCCAACTGAAAGTCAGTCAATTTTTTTTTCTTTCCCTTTTCTTTTTAGGGTAAGGGATAACTGAAAAACAAAAGGGGTTAAAATACTCAAATCTCACTCGATAGGGCAAGGTGTACAACTTGGCTACATTTGTCATATAATCCAAACGTTATACAGCTAATTGTTGCCCTTTGAAAGACTGTTTCCAAGTATCAAATTTAAGGTGAATGTTGAAGAGCAATTCTTTATCACTAACAATTGTACTTCAAAAAAAGTTGGACGAAAGCTGCAGAAGAAATTAACTTACTGGGAATAAATAAAAATTAAAAAAACACAGTAGATGCGACCACAAATAGATATAAAATTGTTCTTACTCAACATCCCCATTATTATGGAAGCAACACATGCAACCAAATATTCTTATTTACCGGGGTAATCAATAATTTGATCATACGATTTCATCATTATTCTCATTGGTGCTTTCATCTAAACCTTCAGCAATGGTGCAATCTTTAACAATATCACCACTTGAGTAAGGCTTGATTTTTTTGCGCATAGGTGTATCAAACTTTTCATCTGAATCCTCTAAACTTTTAGTCCGTTTCAAACCTGAACCACCATTTTGGGAGGAAACCTCTGAATCACCTGGGACTGAATCTTGAGTTACATCAACACCGTTAGTAGGCTCTTTAGAGTTCTCTAACCAATCTCTCGTGCTTTCCTCCTCTTGATAGACGTGTGTATCTGTTTCTATGCCCTCCTCTTCCTCTTCCTCCCACTGATGCCAATCTTCTTCTCCTTCTTCACCCTCTTTCCAATCACCCCACTCTTCCCCATCATCATTTTCTCCAGTTTCTTTCCAATCCTTTGGATCCTCTGCCTCCGACTCACACTCATTTTCATCTTCATCTTTGACCTCCTCCTCAATTTGGTTTCCCTCTTCATCAGTGGGTAATCCTGCATTTTTACCTTTGGCTTTCACTTTACAATATTTACTTAACTTTCGCTCTAATGAAGAAATGGTTTCTCGAGATTTACGAAGCTCCTGTTGTAGATAGTAGACAGTGCTTTGCATGCCCTCAACATCTTCATCAAGTTCTTGCAGAAATTCATCCAACTCTACAAAATATAAACCATAACAATAGCTTGCTTGTTGAAATTAACATTAAAGAGACACAAAGACTTTCAATTTTTAAGAAAAACTTACCAGACTGAGACTTTTTGACCTCAAGGCTAAAACTTTTTTGAAGAGCCAACTCTCCCTCCAGTTTTGCTACTCTTCCACTCGCAACTTGCTTCCCAAGCTCCTCATTTTCTTGATACAGTTGCCGACATTTGGCCATTAATCGTTTGCCTGTGTTACTGTCAGGAGTAAATTTCCATGCACTAAGTTCATTTTGAGTTTCCTCCAGCTGTGCTCTTGCTGTTGCAAGTTCAGTTCTAAGTTTTTGCAAAAGAAGGTTAACTGCTGGATCTAAAAAAGCAGAGCGAAGACTTCCTGCAGATGGAGTGGCATTAGTTTTCAAATCAGTGATCTGTGCCATGAGTTCCTGAACTTCCTGTTCCTTGGTTGCCAGACGTCGTATGACAGCACGCTCTCTTGCACATGCCTCAAGATGCTGTTGTTTAGCACGTTCTACATAGTTTCGAAGACTTGCAATTTCAACTAGAAGTACAGAACAAAGCTTAACAAAGATTTACGTGGAATAAAAATGTATTTTCTCTCTGATGGACTGTTTCACTTACCCTCCTGATTATTTGCCTGGTTGTCCAGCCAATCAGTGTAAATGTCTAAATCTTTCCAGTGCTGAATCAAGTCAGGTAATGACACTGATTCCAGCTCATTGTTTGTGAGTCTTGGTCTAGGTGGCTCTCCAATTTCACTACGAGGCGAAGTGGATGATCCTGGAGCAGAGTGCTCAGAACATGGAGTATCGGGAGCCGTTGGGATGCCTGGAGTGGTTGATGCTGGTATTGAAGCTGGCAATGAAGGCGTCAATGAAGGAGTTGGGGAGGTACAAGGTGATCCCTCCTCTTCAAGCGCCCCAGCGATACTCTGTCGGCTGTCTTCTGACATCTTCAAAGAAATCAGCTGAGAAAAAATAAAAGTAAGTAAACAAAGCATGCTTTCCACAGCAGAATTCTGGAGATGAGATGTTCATTCGGGAAAATACTAAAATTTCAAATAAGAAATGAATTTAATGGGCAAATGTACTATTTAACTAAAATTCAGTGATGAGAGAGAATCATAACCTTAATACTGCAATTACTGGAATGTTTAGGAATAATACGCTCTCGACATACCTCGGGACCGATTCGTTCGCAAATCCACTTTCATAAGAAAGATACTACACCAACATTTAATGGATCCATTGAAGCTTCAGCTTCGAAATTTAGGGGTGAGCAGAAAAGTTACCGCTGCCGCAGGGTGCTGGTGTTGATATTTAGCTGTTGGGCTGGCAACATTGGTTTCCCTTACCCTGCTTGCCCTATTAACAATTTCTCATAAATGAGATGGGAAAATTTGATGGAGATTTGTATTTAAGAATATTTTACGATTCATTGCGTTCATTCAACGCTTTTCACTAAAACATTCATCGGTGCGGCAGGGCTTCGAGCGGTCTTCGCCATTCTTCCCGAAGAGAAATTTCGATTTCAAGTGCATGGAGGACTCTCCCCTAAAGAGGAAAAGTAGGAAGTGTGGGGGGGGGGGGGGGCAACGACTCAGCTGTGATTGGTCGAAACAATTGCCGTTTTGTTATGTTCCTAGCTGACGTAGTTTCTCATTTTTCATGCCTTCTGTTTTCCTCGTAGATTTCCAGCTGTTAGCAAGCGGGAGGCGGTTAGATTGAAGTCTTAGAAATACGCCCAACATGACGTCACGCAGCTCTATTGATTCTTATCGGAATAAGGTATGATTTCTTGCTTCAGTCGGCTTTTGTTTTGACACTAACCCTGTCAAGTCTTCAGTTTCAGTAATTAAAATAAGTCCATAATGTCATCTCTCTAATCTCACGTTACCGCATGGCATTCCCTCTACTTGATCGAAAAACTTTATAGAAAGTCATCTTTACAAAAGCGCAAGATTTTATGTACTTCATAGTCCTAATGTTGGAGCAAAGTTAATTTCCAGATATCAGACATACAACTCATGATAGTGAGTTGTGTGACCTACATAGCAGTGCTTTCAAACCACTTTTCATCAATGAAGAGGGACTTGCATTCATTGTTTTTGTGCCATTGTGCCTTCCAGGCTCGTCAAAGGCACAACAGTCTTTACAAGAATGAGGATACAAACACTTCTACAGATGAGGATTCAGAGATAAAGGAAGGACCTCAAGCACAACCAGTAAAACAACCAGTAAAGCAAAATACAAACTCCATAAAGGAAGGACCTCAAGCACAACCAGTAAAACAACCAGTAAAGCAAAATACAAACTCCAAAATAACTTGGGTGCAAGTTGTGCTTATTATTGGACTTGTATTATGTGGATCAGTATTTTTACTAATAACTTGGAAAACCCCAAATAAGTTAGAAGATAACATCACGGAAACAGTATTGGATCTTCGGAAAAGGTTCCCTAATCAATCCAGCGACCTTTGGAATCATATTTTGTATGTTCTTAATAATGCAAACAATGATCAAAATAAATGCCCAAGTGTCTTACTTTTGCTGAGCAGAGGAGATAAGCTGTCTGAAGATAGCATCAACTGTTTAATTGAAAAGGTATCAACCTCAATGTGTTTATTTTTCATTGGTGTTTCTAAATAATCTGTTAAATTCTAAATGTCCTATTTTCTACTGTCAATGTTTTCCTCCAGATAGCCAATGGTTCTGCTTCAATCCTTGGAGGCGGACGGCTAAAATTGAGTGGAGAAGATTTCAGTTGTGATGATTGCACCGATTCAACAAGACAAAAATTACTGGGAACTAATGGGATTCCAGTTGTTGTCATAAAACAACTTGAGAAGTTTCCAATCAAAGCAGTGAAAGCCCTTCACTATTTCTGTGATGAATATGAGACTGACTTTGCTAAGGCAGCATATCTTTTAAGCCTGACAGCTGACGGAAATGGAGATGAAAAGCCTGTAAAGTCAGCTGAAAAGAAGCTAAGGGCTCTGTGGTCGGCTGAGGAAAAGTCAGATTATCTGAATCCCCTCATCACAAGGCTTACGAGTCTTGTTGAGTTTGTTAAACCTGAAGAGCAGCTTCCTTGTTAATTTCAGTTTCCTGTTTTGTACCTGTCTTGTCAACAGAAAAGCTTTTTTTAATGAAGTTTTATTAAAATACTGTTTCAGTATTGTTTTTAAATAAATTTTAGAATTTTTTAAACTGACACAAACTCTTGTGTTTTCTTTTCCTCCAATTATTTTTAGGTCCTCTCCATGGCAAGTACTTTTTGACTTAAGTATATGAACTCATTCCTCTTATCTGAAAAAATGTGTTGTAGAAGTTGATTATACTGAAGCGTCATCTTAAGTTTTATTTAGAGAAGGTAGGGCAATTTCATGTTAAGTTGCAGTTATAAAGTTATGAAAATCAACGACCTTAATCTCTCAACTTGATGACAGAATTTAAACAATTTCATGAGTTTCAGAAGAGAGGAGTTCTACCTTTTGTAGTTTTATCAGCTCACATTTCCTAAAGTACAATAAAAGTATAATAAAAGTATAGTATGGCCACATCTGAAAAGAGAAAGTCCACACAAATTGATAAATGTTCTATCAATTCAATTCAAACAACAGGTAAAAGAAGTCTTAGATGTCAACAAAGTGGCGCATACAAGACGCTAGAACACTGACATGGCCACAAGAACAAAGTTTGTGGCTTGGTCAAGGACACATCACAGAAGCATGAGATAGATTTCTACAGAAAAAGAAATTGAATAAAAGGATACTAAAAAGTACAGTATTACCTTCATCAGTTGAAAATCATCTCCTTCACTACCAAATTCTAATTTATGTTGTTTTACTTAAGAGTCAGTCTTAGAGGAGGGAAGGGAAACCTGTCCGTTTTATTTGTTGAAAACAAAGCAAAGAAAACTGAGAGCAAACTGCAACATGAAAATTAATTAATTACATAGATTACCTTTAACAATCCACTACTTTTAGAACCTTCCCAGCACAAATCAGGTACACAATTCTAGGTAGACTGTACACTTTCTTTACTATTACAGTACGTGAGCAGGGAAAAAATCAGACAGTAATCATAATCGTTGCATTCGAAGTAAGTCAATCTACAAGAAAGTCCAGCATATAAGATATCCGATCCCATCAGTTGGCATCCTGCTGGATCACAGCCATTCAATAAATTAAACATTATTGTAACTCTGTAGCTTGAATGAAATATCAATCCATCAACAAATAACTTGACAGTCAAAGGTACTTAACAGAAAAAACGTAAAAAGGAAAGATGAGTTAGTAGATTTCTGCCATTATTAAAGTTACAAGGGCTGTCCAGCCATTAAAAGGATGACATCCTTTCCCCTCACCAGTTCTATCATCATAATTTTCCCATAAGAAACCTGTACGTACAAATTCCTTGTACAGATTTTTTATGAGATTATTTCGCAGCCTTGCATAAATTTCACCTGCAAGTTTGCTGTGAGGACCTTCTACATTTGCATAGTGATATAAAGCTCGGCATGCTAAATAGTTCATATTAATCCAGATTTGTCCCCGCCAATATGGTGGATCATGTTCTGTATTACGTTTCAAATACAGAGGAGAGTTTGGAGAAAGAGATCGCAGACCATATTGGGTCCACAGAAGGGAAGGGTTTCTAATATCATTCAAAACTTTCTCTAAGTGCTTACTATTGGGCTCCAAAATTTGCAGAAGGAATGGAAACAGATTTATGTAACCAAATTGAGCATCTACAAAGCCATACTCGGGATCCATTAGAACTACTCTAATGAATTCATTGTTGTTATACTCAGCACGGGGTGCAGCCGAGGGCTTTAAGAGAGTTACTGCATCAGTGTGCAAGCCATAGTCGGCATATCTTGATTTTTTTTCCGACCAATGTAACTCATCCATGATATTCTGGTCACTGAGCGACAAGTAAGTATTTCTGAACTTTTCGCCATTGTGACCAAGCAAATCTGACAATTCAGATAAAACTTGAGCTCCTAGTGCCATCCAGCATCTCAGATCAATGTGGCGTTCCAAACTTGTGGGATGGGAAGCACGGGGGTAGTCATCTAGCCCAGATGTCAGAGTTTTCGGATTGAGGAATTTTAGTGTGTCTGGATCACGCCCTCGCCAGCGATAAGTTGTGGGCACAGTACCAATTTGGGTGGTGTTGAACCAAGAAAACCATGCTCGTAGTCTTGGATAAAGACGCTCCAAACTATCAAGATAATCAGGATTGGCAATAATTTCATTTTTATGTTTCCGTAGAATTTGTTGCAGAGTGAGGAAGAATGTAGGTGGATTTGCATTCTGATTGTGCTGCACAACAAATTCCTCTGGAACCTAAGCATAAGATATGATGATATGAAATTAGGAGAGACACAGGATAGTCAAGGACAGAAAATAAACTGGTGGCAATACCTTTGCAAGTGCTTCTGCTCCAAGAATCTGTTCGCGGGGTATCCATCCTTGAATATTCATAAGGTCAAACCAATGGCACATGATATCCAAAGTAATTTCACGATCCCACTCAAGAAGTAGAAGGGCATGAAAGCCTTCATCCCACAGAAAACCACGAGGAAAAAAGCTTCTAGATGGCACAGCCGTATAGAGAGGTGCTTTCCAGTATGGGACAGGTGTCTGGAAGAAAGACAGTCAAAGCAACTATGTACTCACGGACGAGGAAGCACAGAAATGAATGGGTGTATACTTACTGGGTTGTGTATTGACTGTACAAGAGAGGAGCCATAGAAGTATGCAACTCCCCCAATCATATTGCTGAAGGCGGCCTTTGCAAATTCCTGCATTGATTCATCAAAGCCCTTCTCCTTCAGTTTGAAAGTCAGGTCAAATTTTTGGTGAAATGCTTTTCTTTTTGTGTTAAGATCAATGTCATAGCTTTTTTGTTGAGATTGTTCTACCTGAAAATAAAATTGAATGTATTACATCAGGACATATGTGAGTGTAGGAGGGGAGTATTTATCAACTCTTACAGGCATTTTTCCAGACTTGTACTTTATTTCGATTCCGAATGGAATTTTAGCATCTATTTTTTGAACACTTAAGTTTGGAAGTGGGTTGGGATTGTCTCTTGTAGCATGCAGTTTTGTTCCTGGAAGCACTATTACTCTTCTTGTAGAGTCACGAACCTAAAACAGAAATAAAAATATTTCATAGTCCCCGCAGAAAGGAAAAACATAATTATTGGGAAAAGAAACTTGTTTATGAGATGTGCTTTTTCTTACAGCATGAAGAGAGTGCTCTGTGATCTCTTTAATTTTCTCCAGGCCTGATATCCGAGTATTTAGATGGGACATCTGATAAACCTCACCAAAATGTCGTTCAAATCTGACAGTAAAATCTCCTAGTTCATCTGTATACCCATCAATGCCACTTAACATTTCATTGGTGGTTATACTTCCTGCTGTCTTATCATCAAGGGCCATGTAGAACATTAGCGAAACTCCTTGTCCCTCACCGTCTGGCGTCTGTTGAAACAATATTGAAATTTAATTAATATTAAAAGCCAAATTTGGATTAAAATAATTATGGAACATGACTAGTGACACATACTAAAGCAGACACATTGATAAAGGCTGACCAATCACCTCCTCGCCGCCCTCCTGGCTTCTTGAAAAAAGATGTTGTTATGTTATATGGATGGTCAATTATGTCTTGAACACCAAAAAATCTGCCATCATGTTCTTTCCAGCCATAACGTAAATTATCATGCTGCTCACACCAGTGCCTATAGGGAGAGCAATGCAGAAATGAAAAACAGCGAGTGGAGGAAAAATATACCGGGAGAATTACCTTAAACTTTTCTAATTACCTTACACCAGCAAAACCAGTCACAACATGAGAATCAAAGTACCACATTAGGCCCATTACTGGAGAGTGTGGGTCTCTCGTCTTCAGACCAAAATACACTCCTGGTCTATACGATCCCCAGTAACGGTCAGGCACAGACAATCCAGATTGCCCTACAACCTGCAGAATTCAAATCAAAACACACATTTAACGTCTCTCATCCAGCTCAAATTAGAATTTTTGGAACAAGTAAGAAAGTAACTTACCTTGTACTTATCAAATGGTGTGTTCACTCGTGTTTCAAGGTACCCATTGTAAGTCAGCAAACCAATTAGTGTAAGCACTCCGCCCGTAAATGCTATTGCAGAAACAGTCAAGAACTTTCGAGTCAATGACATATGTTTCTGATACTTATGCTGGTGGACATGCTTTAGATGGGCAGAATACCGATCTTCATACTCATGGGCATCACTATGTGACCTGCCCTGAGATCTACCATGAAGTGTCCTGGTCCCTTGCCTCACAGCAAGAGTTTGCCTATGCCTTGTCCCCACAAGAGCTTGATACACGTCATGAGACTCACTCGTATCTTGATGACCATTATGATGTGATCCTTGGGTTGATCTTCCATGTTTGCGCTGTTTGGCCATTGAAGAGACAAGCTAGACAAACAGAATCACACATGAAACAAAACCGCTGCTGAGAGAACAAAGAGAATCAAATTGAAATCAAACTTACCAACAGATAAGAGGCGAGCAGCGGACAGTGACTAAAAAGTTTTATGGTCAATTTCTGAGCGTCAGCAAAGAGGATAGCAAGTTATACCAAAACAAGGAAGAAGGCTACAGATGTTTCCTTCACAGAAAATACTAAATATCATGAGATAAAATTCGAATAAGGCGCGTTACAAATGATTTGTGAGGCAAATATCTTGCGAACACAGACACTCATGCGAGTTTAATGTGAAAACGAGATCAATATTTCAAAATTTTCAGGTAATGCCTCCGTCACCGGTGCCTGCCTTAGTGGCAGACCACAGACCTTTGCATGACCTGTGAATAAGCTTCTCTTCTGCTGAAACTGCCAATAAAGCAGGAGTCTGTATTGGTCCCTTTCACCACCTTTCACCCACGGTCCCGGTGCACTGTACTCGTTGCGTGTGTGAAACTGCTGCAATTTTGTAGAATTTTTTTGTGGTTTTTCGTATTGTAAAAATGGATCTCACTCAGAGGGTGGAGTGTGCAGACTTTCAGTTGTTTCAGGTATGTTTTCTATACATTAACTGTTCGTTACATGTCATATCTGGCGGGAATATCTGAAGGAAACTCATTGTTTTGGTTATGGAGAAATACTTTAAGATAAGTTTTGTTTATACTTATGCAGCAAAGATTATGCGAAGAAATAATAATTCATGTTCATGCTGCTCATTTCAGGCCAATTTAAAATTGATGCGGGAAATTGATGATAAAATAATCAACACCATGAATTCGAAACTTCCAACAAATTTCTCAAGAGCGGAGGTGGATCCCACCGCAACTTGCAAAGAATTGTTTGCAGAGGTAGCCGTTTTTGTCTCTCCATTCGTTCACAAATTTTTCTGACTTCCTTGATGTGATAAATTTTATTTTTTCTTATTTCAGCTAACATCAACGTATTCTCAACGTGAACGAGTTATTAAGGGATGCATATCTGTTTCTGCCGATCGAATTAAACACTTGTCTGGAGCAAAAGATAAAGACCCTAATAACATTACAGTTATGAAAGATTTAAGAAGAGAACAAACAAAGGTAAGATGAGTTTATATTACATACCTTGTTGTTTTTTTTAATACTGTTTTTTATATGAATTTTTTTGTTTGCAGTTGAGAATGTTGCAGTCAGAATTAAGTGTTGAAGAGGTTGTCAAAGAGAGGTCTCTTAAAGTCTTTCATGAACGCTGTAGGTCATTTCTTTTATAGTTTTGTACATTGTAATAATTTGATAGATTTTTTAATGTTTCATTCTGAGACTGTACTAGAGCATTTTAATGCAGCTGTTCGCCATTTTTGAAATATATCATCACCTTGTTAAATGAAATTAATGAGAAAATTTAATCCCAGACTGAGCTTGTTACAAGTTAATCAAAATGAAGTAATACCTTTTGCACCAGTTTGGAGTGCAGGTGTAGAACATATTTCATATCCTCAAAGAACTTTCAAGTACTCAGTGAAATCTGCTTAATGACAATTCCACCAACTAATCAAAGAAAGAAATCGCTGAGAGCAATCTAGCAATAAGTTTCCCTAAGCATCACAGGATTTTTAAGTTTCAGAAATAGAGCCCATACATAAGAATCTGTTCGGCTAATGTACAAGGTACCAGATCCACAGAAATGAAGTCAGCAGGGTGGCCACGCGATCGGAACTTTCGATTTCCCTGACTTCTCCCTGACTTTACCCTGACTTTCTTGCAAATTTCCCTGACTTTTTTTTACCGCATGTAAGGCTCTAGCCAGTAAATTTTACCGTATTTTAGGCACGTCAAAAACATTTACGTACGTTGAATTCGAGAAAATTATGCAAGCAAATAGAAAATAAGTGCTACGTTTAACGCGCTGCTACCGTCCTGGGAAAACAAGCATGAGATTTGAAACGATCTGGGACTTCGCACGGATTTCCCTGACCACCCGTCAATTTCCCTGACTTCCCTGACCACTTTTTATTTCCCTGACTTTTCCCTGACTTCCAGGTTGCGTGGCCACCCTGAGTCAGCTTAACAGCAATGAATACTGATACAAGACAGTAAAATCTGATTAAGTTGTTGGAAGACCTGGTAATTTGAAGTTGAATGTTGAAACAATACTATGCAGTTGCATGGCTATGAGGATATTTCTATAGATCACAAGGAAAATTGCCTCCCAGTTGGGAAAAACTTAATTTTTATTGACAAAACATATCGCCTACAACCTGCGACCACGTCGTCCTCCCTTCCTCCTGGTATGATCCGATGGAATGGGGGTGACATCTTCAATGCGACCAATTTTCATGGAAGAACGAGCAAGAGCTCGCAGAGCAGACTGTGCGCCAGGGCCTGGAGTCTTAGTTTTGTTGCCACCAGTGGCACGCAGCTTAATGTGGAGAGCAGTGATGCCAAGGGTCTTACACTTCTCAGCAACATCCTTCGCACAGTCAAAGATGAATTAGGAATAGATAATACGCACAGTGACTTGTGGATGGCATGCTGCTTGTGGACTTACCTGAGCAGCTAACATAGCAGCATAGGGAGAAGCTTCATCACGGTCAGCCTTAACTTTCATACCACCAGTCACTCTGGCAATGGTTTCACTGAAACAGTATTAAAAGTAAGAATATGG
This sequence comes from Frankliniella fusca, assembly GCA_029379305.1. Classification (NCBI taxonomy): domain Eukaryota; kingdom Metazoa; phylum Arthropoda; class Insecta; order Thysanoptera; family Thripidae; genus Frankliniella; species Frankliniella fusca. The sequence goes on along the minus strand of JAHWGI010000256.1, from coordinate 698,405 downwards.
ATACAGTCAAAGAGGAAACATAGAAACTTAAAAATGAATTTTAGACATCATGGTAAAGTCATCAACACTGACTTTTACATTGTCAAACAACAGAAAGTGACAGAGACAGTAGATGAAACTAACTTAAGGAAGAGGGATATCAATTACACTGTTGACCGACCACCGAGAATTTAGCACACCAAATGGAAAGGAAGGATAGGCTAGCCCATGAGTGCGAGAGAGAGAGATAGGCTTCCGGTGGATCCACGATAACAAAGAAGGGAACAATATCAAAAAATGCTTGACAATGCATATGTTTACAGTCGACCGGCAATATCATGCCGCGTTGAGGTTAGGTTTAATCCACAGAGTAGCCTGCTATCTAGACTACTACAGTGATAGAAATTAATTGCGAAACATAAAGGGGTGCAGGAAAACTCACCGTCCAGACAAATCAGTGACATGGACAAATGTGTCGTTGAAACTGGCAAAGATGTGTGCCACACCGAACACAATTTCTCCTTCGCGCACTTGAGGGCCGAGGTGAACCTGCACCTGCTCTTGTTGAACCTTCCCTTTCCTGGGGGCCATGGTAAATCCTGAAAAAAATAAGGTCCAACTATCACTAAATATTCAACTTGAACTGAACACAAAAACGGGAAGTTTGGTTAGTGACGTGCACAGGGCAACACGGCACGCTCCGGCCATAGAACACAAGTAGAAATAATCCGAATGCATCCGATGCATATGCCCAAGGTTTGATTAAAAATTTTAGGAAACTAGTAGCGAATCTTTAAAGTAACGTACTACAAAACCTCAATTACGATTATCAGGATTGGACCATAAATACACAAAATATGACGAACCTTTACGTGCTAGCAGTGGGCGACCGGAAACCCTGAAGAAAAGAACCAAGAACTCTTAATATCCATATCCGGCGCCCGGCGCAGACATGACATCGAGGTATCGAAAGGGGAGATTGAGATGAGTGGTGGTAAGTTTTTTAAAGAACTTTTAAGGCAATAAAATTTTGAAATCCACAATTGTTTTTAAAAATTTAATCGATTTAGTTTTACTTAGAATACTGTGAGTTGGAGGTTGGATGGTTCGTACGTTTTGTTGTATTGACAGGAACGTTGGTAGACCTGTGGGTAGCAGTGTCGTCTGGTCGTCTGCTCCCACTGAGTGAAGTCATCAACATCAAAAACAGGGCGTTTTATCTTTCAAACAAATCGCTACAAGTACTATGTCACTCGAAAAGGAGAGGTTTGTATTACACTTATTCGTTCAATATTTTCTTATGGTGGTATCATATCGTGTCCATATCTGAAATATCACTCAAGATCAAAACAATGCATGTACAGCAAAGAGCAGTTAGGTGTTCTCTAGCAGCAGCACAGCACTTTTATGTTTTCATCCTTCTTCTTGACAGCCCAAGCTGCCTAAGAAACTTGTCTTGATTTTGTTAAAATATCAATATATTTTCTGAAGTAGTGTTGTAGAACATTTTGGGGAAGAAATGACTCTTGGCACATCCGCAAATTAGTCATTTGTATTTCGTAAAGTATTATTACTATTATTATTTTATTTACAATAAAATAGTGAGGACAAAATTTAGTTTCCGCTTAAACCTAGTGTTACTGCTACAGTCACTCAGTGTCATATTTTTCTTGCATTATGTCCTGATATCAACAATCTTGTTCTCTTGATTGTTACAGGGAAAAACGCATTGGAAGTGCAGCACCCCTGAATATGACACCATTCTGACACCAGAAGAAATAGATATGACGTCTGAGGCCCAGTACGAAATTGCAGTAAGTTTCCAAATTCAAGTTCATAAGAGTCCAAAATTGTTGGCAGCTGAGTAAGATGGTAAGTGTGCAGTGCAGATGACCTTTGAGCTCTTGCCCTCTCGTCCCTGGAAAAGACGTATTGACCTTTATGCATGCTGAGCCGGTCTGATGAGCCCAATAGCTTCACACAACCGCTCCTACTGTGGAAAGATAATTGTGCCTTCAAGACTGACGAGTGAAATGAAATCCCACTTGTTGCTTTCTTTCTAGCTCTTGATTTATCAGTGCCCTAATTGATGATTTTTTATGTGATTGAAATTTTTGTTAAATAATTGAACAACCCAAGTCCCCCTCCCCCTCCTTCATAGTTTTTTATTTTACTTTTAATCATGCTCTTGCATTTGGTATTGTTTTGAAAACTGGCTACACCATTCTTAAGTCATACTGCGTGGTTACGCTTTGATATTTAATGACAAGGTATAACAAGTAAAAAAGAAATAAATAAAAAATAAATAAATAATAAAAAAATGCCAATAGTGTAATGTGTCAAAATACCCGCAGTTAGACATGAACCTATGGCCGGTCCGACTTTCGTTACCTCTCCTCCCGGATGGAGCCCATGTCCCATGTCCTACCCGGGTGCCCCCCTGGAGGGCGGTGGTGGCGGGCGCCCCGCTGCACCCCACCCCGCCCCAGGCCCCACACCCCCACTCCACCCTACCCCTATCCGGCCGCGCCCCCGCCCCGCCCTTGTATTGATCGCGGTCCTTGGCGCTGCTCGGCTCGTGTCGGGTCCGGCGCCACGGCGCCACGACGGCGCGGCAGTTCCTCCCCGCCTCCAGTGCGCCGCGGCGCGCTCGCGACCGCCGTCAGCAGGCTAGCGGTGTCCGTGTCCTTGTCACACTCATGGGGCGACGCCAAAGGGAGCAGGAGCGAGAGAGAGAGAGAGCGAGAGAGGACACTGCTAACCGCTCTGCGGAAGCAGACGGCTGGGCACGGCGGTAGCCGCCGCGCCCCTGTCGGCACCCACCCCGCTCGGCTCGGCTCGGCTCTGCTCGGCTCGACTCGGCACACCCCCTAGCCCATCGCGCGGGGCGCCTCGCTGAGACGTCAGTCGCCACCACCTCCAAGAAGCAGGGCTTTATCGTGGTTCCTCCCTCGCGCGCGCGTGCGGCGGTGTGACGGGGGCGAAACGTCCTCTGACGTGACAGCACTCTTGACCGTGGGGGGGTTCGGCTTGCGACCGTGACATGTGACGACCCCATGGAACGCTGGCACCGTCCAGGATGCCTGCAGGGGCCGTGCGGGGGCCTGCCGAGGAGGCTCTGGCTCTAGACAGCCTGCTCGCGAGGCCTCCCGGTCACCCGTACCCGCACCACCCCCGCGCCAGCGACCTCAACCTCAACCCCCTGGCCAGCCCCGCGCAGTATGCGAGCGCGGCCATGGGCCAGTCCTCATCGGTGAGTACCTCCGGTACCTCCCTACCCCCGACTGTATCACGTCTCATCCAGGCGCGTCCGCCGCCGTGAGTCACAGCACATCCGCGCACCCGCGCCGCGTCCGCCATGTTTGTCGAAGGGGTACCGTGCTCACACCCTCACCCCCACCCGTGTGTCCACGTAAAGGGATCGGATGTAATCTGATATTCTCTAACGCCGCTCAACGCGTGTCGGTTGCCTGATCCAATCCGGATGTAAGCGTCAGTCACGCGTGAGAGATTGACCCAGCGTCTATGTTTTGTCGTTTCTATTTATTGCCTGCATATTGTGCGCTCAAATGCTCTCCCCCCACCACCCCCACCCCTTTCCAGAACCCCCGCTGCCTCGCCTAGAGCAAGGTCGCCATTTATGTGTTTGCATTAGCGCGATTCACCCCCTCCGCGGCCCAATTGCGCCGTGGAAACTCACTCGCACTTGCATGAGTGAATGGCGCTGTGATGTCACAAGATCTCTTTTTTGCGGTAAGGATGGACCCAATGTCGGCTCGGATCAGTGGCGCCCAAACGGGGTTTACGGTGGTGCCCTGGCACCACCGTGAATCAAAAAGGGGGGGGGGGTGATTAAAGGGAGGTAAGAGGGAGGAGGAAAAAAGGGAAGAAAAAAGGAAAGAAAAGAAAAGGAGGAGAGAGGAAAAGAAAAAGAAAAGATTAAGGGTATTTTTTTTTAGAATTGGTATTTTTTTATTCAAACGGGTATTTTCGACCTTAAAGGGGGGGAGGTGGGGTGGCGCGCACCACCGTCCCCAAACCGTTTGGGCGCCACTGGCTCGGATTGTCTTTGGGTTCGGGTAGGCCTGTGGTGCTTTTCGAGCGTCGTCGGCCGCAAGGCTGACTGACTGCAGAGCGATTCCGATGCACGCGTGCACGCACTCCTCGCTCTGTCTCTCGCTCTCAAGGAGCTTCGCGGGGTTGTGAGGGCGCTCTGTCTCTCTCGCACTCAAGGAAGTGCGCGCCTGAGAGCGTGAACGTGCAGCAGCAGACCCGAGGAGGAAACAGCTCTGAATTTTGGTGTACACATTCTGTGAATTTTTGTGAATTTTCGTGAAGTTTGGCGAATTTTTTATAGATTTTTCGTGAATTTTCACCTGAATTTTACCAAAATTTTTGTCAGTTTTCCTAAGTATTTCCTAGATTTTTGTGAATTTTTTCAATTTTTTTCTGATTTTTTTTCTGATTTTTTTTTCTGAATTACGAGGTGCACAAAACTTTCAGAGTTGTTTCCCCCATGAGCAGGTCTTGTCGACTTCCCCCGCCGCCTCGGCCGCCGTCGTGTCGCCCTGGTCACATCACATGTCCAATGAGTGGAGGGAGAGAAAAGCAGAGTGCAACAGAGAGAGACAGAGTAACCCGAAAAGTTTGTGTGGGTAATCTTTCTGCGAGGTGGCTGGGCAGGGGACGCTGTCAGCGAGGGTGGAAGTGACAGATAAGAGTGCACAGACGTCTCATTCCGAAGATCGCTTTCATACCCGCGTCCTCGTCGCACCTATGGCGGTCCCCTAGGTTGGGAATGGCAGGGCCCCGTGAGTGCGACAAGGAGGGAGGCGCGAGAGAAATCTTCTGAATCAGAGGGCAGGGCAGGGCAGGCCGGGGCTGTCGCTGCAGCCCTTGACAGCGTCCAGTCCCGTGGGCCCGCCCCGGGGGCGCGTACAGGTTCGCGGTGGTCATGTCGTCGGCGCGGGTGTCCATCCTGGGCGCGCGGATGGCGGCGGGCTGGAGCCCCCGCGGCGTGCTGCGGTCCGCGCGCGCGCTCTGCTTGTGGTTGTGCAGCGTGTGGTGGTGGGCGGCGGCGCTGCACTGGGCGGCGGCCAGCGGCGCGCTCCGCCTCCTCGGCCACCGCGACCCGCCACAGCCCGGGCCCACCGGGCCGCAGGTAACAGATGGGCGACCGCGACCGTGTCGCCTGGGAAGTAGGCAAAAAGCGACCGATGCGGTATTCGCGCCCATCCGTCCGCATTCTTTTGCCAGAAAGGTTAGGCCGGTGATGGCGCCCCCGCAATGGCCGTTACCGAGGCGGAACGCCTGCGACAAACTGGATAGGCCAACCCGCTAAGCACTCGTGTGAAGGTGGCGGCCTACCTGAAGAGCGAAAGCGCCGGGGGAAAGCAGGAATTAAACTCCTGGTACCCAAAATTTCGTTCCATCACCTCCCGATGAGTGGGGGCACCTTTAGGCACACTTGTGTGCAGGTAGCGGTATGTCTCCGCCTACCTGTTAGGCAACTCCCCTGCACTCTTGTTCAGGTGTTGCCTAGTAGGCAGGCGGAGATACAATCCCGTTACGCACAGGTGTATTGGGCGTTTTTTTGCCTAACTCTCTGCCAACACTGCCCTATGCTGGCCATGGTTGTGCTTCATGAGTGCGACAAGGACAGGGGTGTGAAAGCGATCTTCGGAATCGCTCGGCAGATCGTCAGCTAACGGAGCTGACCTGTCTGTTGCAGAGCGAGTCCAAGGGGCTGAAGCGGGCCGCGCCCTACATGCGCGGCGCCGCCAACTCGTTCGGCTTCAGACGCAACAAGGGCGCCAGCGGCGCCAACAACAACGATAAGGCCTCGCTGGAGAAGCGAGACTACAGTCAGGTGAGTGGCGCCGCGACTGTCCGCTGACTTCTGCTGACTGACTGCTGACTGACGCAACAAGGGCGCCAGCGGCGCCAACAACAACGATAAGGCCTCGCTGGAGAAGCGAGACTACAGTCAGGTGAGTGGCGCCGCGACTGTCCGCTGACTTCTGCTGACTGACTGCTGACTGACGCAACAAGGGCGCCAGCGGCGCCAACAACAACGATAAGGCCTCGCTGGAGAGGCGAGACTACAGTCAGGTGAGTGGCGCCGCGACTGTCCGCTGACTTCTGCTGACTGACTGCTGACTGACGCAACAAGGGCGCCAGCGGCGCCAACAACAACGATAAGGCCTCGCTGGAGAGGCGAGACTACAGTCAGGTGAGTGGCGCCGCGACTGTCCACTGACTTCTGCTGACTGACTGCTGACTGACGCAACAAGGGCGCCAGCGGCGCCAACAACAACGATAAGGCCTCGCTGGAGAGGCGAGACTACAGTCAGGTGAGTGACGCCGCGACTGTCCGCTGACTTCTGCTGACTGACTGCTGACTGACGCAACAAGGGCGCCAGCGGCGCCAACAACAACGATAAGGCCTCGCTGGAGAAGCGAGACTACAGTCAGGCGAGTGGCGCCGCGACTGTCCGCTGACTTCTGCTGACTGACTGCTGACTGACGCAACAAGGGCGCCAGCGGCGCCAACAACAACGATAAGGCCTCGCTGGAGAGGCGAGACTACAGTCAGGTGAGTGGCGCCGCGACTGTCCGCTGACTTCTACTGACTGACCGCTGACTGACTGCCGACCGAGGAGGTGGGGATCACTCATACAAAATGTGAACTTACAATAATTTTTGTTGACTTTTGATTTTTTTAATTTTTTTATTTTTAAGGGAAATGGTTATCACTCTTTAATAAATTTTGATCTTTCACCTCAATTTCTGGATTTTTCCTATTTTATTTCAGTTTTTTTTTCATTTATTCTTGATTTTTCAGATTTTCATGTATTTTTTTCTTTTGAATTTTATTTTGATTGTGTAACTGATTTTTTGGGGGGGTGGGGGTGGGGGTGCAGTACAATGATTTTTCAAAATGATCTCCCCCTCCCCCCCCCTTTTCGCTGACGACTGACCGCTGACTGACCGCTTACTGATCGCCGACTGACCGTGTGGTTGCAGGAGGCACTCGTTAAAGAACAGCACAATGTGACGACGGCTATCAAGGCCAGCCCGGCGCTGGCGCGCGCCCCACGGCCGGCCCAGGATACGTCGGCGGCCCCGCCCGGGGCGCCCGCACCCCGCACCAACCGCTTCGGCTTCAGGAACCCCGTCGCTAGCAGTAAGTAAAAGCGCCAAAGTGTGTGCGGCGGATGTCATGCACTGACAGGTGAGTGAATGTCTCTGAACTCTGGACCCTGCTTCGCCCTCAGAGCCCGCCGGGCTGTCCAACAAGGTGTCCGACTCGAGCGCGCAGGTGCTCGCCAAGCAGCAGCAGCAGCAGCAGCAGCAGCAGGGACTTCCCCAGAGCAGGGTGCAGACCGTGCAGGCCGTGGGCACCATGGGCCGGCCCGCGTCCTCGCCCGCCCACCTGCAGCAGCAGGCGCGAGCCGCCGCAGCGCTACCTGCGTCCAGAAGTGAGTCCCGGGGATCCGCCCGACCCAACCCGACTCGACAGATCCGGCCCTGATCTGACCCTGATCCTCCCCGTGCCCCGCAGAGCCCCCGGCGTCCGCGCGGCCAGCCGGAGCCGGCCGCCCCTCGCCGCCGAACTCGCTGGCGGTGACGCGGCACGGTCCCGCCAGGCCGGCGTCCTCCCTCCCGCGGCCAGGACCCCTCCGGCCGCTGGGCGCGCAGCTGGGCCGCCTCGGCGCCAAGGAGGCCAAGACCGTCGACAACCTGGGCACGCGCGGGCGCGCGCCGGTGAGCTCCGCGTCGACAAGAGTGGGTGCCCGCCGTCGGAGCGGACCGTGGGGACTTACCTCTCGCTATTGTCGCCCTCAGATCGCGACGTTCGACGACGAGCTGGGCTCCTCCAAGGACAGCTCGATGAACGAGGACTCGGGCCTGGGTAGCGTGGCGGTGGGCGACTCGGACACCCTGCACGGCGTGGACGTCCTGGACGTGAGCCCGCGGGGCGCGCGGCTGCGGCGCGCGCACCAGCAGCAGCAGCACCGCCGCAGCCTGCGCGACGAGGACGACGACCCCAACGTCATCACCGAGATCGTGCCCATCGCCAAGATGGTGTCCAGGGCGTCGCTGAGGAGCATCGTGTCTCTGGGCGCGCAGAACCCGTCCCCGCAGCCGGTGAGTTGAGTCGCTTGCGGAAGCAAATCCGAATTTTGGGGGACAAGTGACATTTCCTAAGTTTTCTTGATGCTTTCTAATATATTTTTTAATAATTTCAATCTCTTTAACTTTTGCCTTGCTTCTAAATTGATCTAATTTTTCTCTTGAATTTTTGGCGTTTGCTTTCACTGCAGCTTTCGGGCAGGGGGTCCTCCAAGAGCGTTTCCGCCAAGAGCGTCTCTTCGGACGAGTTCCACACCGACTCGAGCCTGTTCCGCGACTACGGCGAGGGGCTGGACGACGCGACCGAGGCCAAGGTGTACATCGACTGCAAGACGGCCGAGAAGCGGCGCTCGCTGCACGGCCGCTTCATGAAGGACTACGGGCCGGGCGAGGAGGACTGGGGCCAGGGCGAGGCCATGGCCGAGGGCGAGTGGCAGGCTGAGGTCGGCGGCGTCGTGGTCCCGGGTGAGGACGGTGAGCACGGGGCCGAGGTGGGGCACGGGGCAGGGCGCGCGGGCTAGGAGGGTGACGACGGTGTGGTCGACCTTGCAGACGAGGAGGTGTGCGGCGAGGTCCGGGACCTGCGGACCTCCCTGGGCGCGGCCGTGGATGCGGCCGTCGAGGGCCCCAAGCTGGCGGACCTGGTGGCGGACCTGGGCGCCGCCGGCGGCCTCATCGAGGACGAGAGCGCGCCCGAGGACAGCCTGTTCAGCAGCAGCGCGTCCAGCAGCGGCCCCGAGGACTCGCCGGCCAAGTCCTCGGCCAAGCGCGCCGCGGGGGCGGCGGCGGGGGCGGCCGATGCGCGGTTGAAGGTGCGCGCCAAGAAGAGGGACCGCGAGCAGGCCAGGGCCGAGGCCAGGGCCGAGGCCAGGGCCGAGGCCAAGGCGAGCACCAAGGCGCCGGAGAGGCCGACCAGCGGCGACAAAAAAGAGGTCGGAAGCATTTCCTATTCCTGCGGTTTTTTTTCTTTTCTTTTCGTTTATTTTTTTAAAAATGACTCTGCAAAGCTGCTAACTGTTTGGCACCTTGCAGGGGCACACGCTCAGTCCGGAGGGGTCAGGCACGCCGTCCAACTCCTTCTCGCTCTCCGACGGGCGAGACTTTCTAATCGACGACGAGATCATCGACCAGCCGGCCCTGACCATCCACAATAAGCTGCACGGCCACGGCCACGGGCCAGGCGACGACAGCGAGCTGGCCTCCATCACCGAGAGCGCCGCGTCCCTCACGCTCAGGGACTCGTCGCACCACCAAGGTACCCCATCTGGAAAATGAGTTTACCGGAAAAAGAGTTGAGGTTGAGGCTGAGTTTGGTGCTTCCCTTTTTTTTTTTTGCTAAGTCTCTAACAACATGGTGTGGTTTGGTGCGGTGTGGATGCCCAGGAATAAGCCTTTTTGGTAGTATAGTGGTGTCTTACCACCGCTGGAGTAAACATGCATGTTTGTGTGATCACTAAACACCTGCATCTTGGATTCGGTCCCATTCACTTTTTCTTGTGGATTTTACGTAGGTTTTATCGCTGGGCCTTTTGAAATGACAAATGCAGGGCAGGACTCTCTCATGTTCCAAGCATTAGGGGAACGCCTGTGAGAAAGGAGGTGCATTTGGACCTTCACTGGGTCTCATCGCACACTTTCTATTCTAGATATAGGGTAGTTGTTTATGGTGCTTATATGAGCTTCCAATAATTTAGTTTTAACTCTTTGTCTTCTCCCATTGGGGTTTACTTGTGTTGTGCCATGTCTCAGAAATTGTGATAAAGCGGTGCCATTAGGTAAGGAAGTAATAAGAATGTGAATTGGGAATACTGGAAGACATTTTTAACATTCCGCCCCCAACCTTTTTTTTAGAAACAGTTTGTTCAAATCAGAGCACATTCCAATCCTGCTGCCCATCCAAACTGTTAATAATTTGTTCATTCATAGTTTTTTACATAATGCAAATTCGCCCATTGTGCATTATGAATTTTTATTATGTGTTCTGTATCCAAAGGCTATCTTAAATTATTTAGAATTCTAGTATTATCAATAACATCAAATCTAATGTGAGAATAGTGATACTTTATTAGTTACAAATAGCATGTAAGTTTAAGTTTACTCCATCCAGCATTAATTTAATTAATTTACTCAAATTACTGATTTGTTTTTACTTGATGGAAATATGCTTGGTGCTGGTTGCTGACAATTCCTTGGATTTATTATTAATAGTTAATTGGAGTTTATATGTGTTTTTTTGTTGTTGGGAGTATTCTTCATGCACATCTTGACTGTTCAAAATGCAATTCGACTGAGGTATACTGATGGGTTATTTCTTTTTCACATGCAGCCTTGGTTTAGGCTCAATTAAATACTAGTTTTGGTGCTTGCTTTCTCTTACGCTCATGTGCCTTCTGTTAGTGATTCTCAGCTCTACTGTACTGTGCCTGTCAACTTCTTGTACAATACTTACAAGAAATTAAATTATGTAAAAATCTGCACATTTGATAATTCTTTAACAGCATACCTGTTAAACCTCTTAATTAAGTAGAGTTGTGCCAGGTAAGTTATTAATGCCTTTTAAAAAAGAAAGAAAGAAAAACACAAATATGATGCATCATTTTGTTGGCTTTCTGCTCTCAATGTAGTTTTCATTTTCAGTCAAGCACATCTCTGCTTAGTAGGTATTGCTTGCACTACCTTGAGCTGCTCCCTCTTACTCTGTCAAAAGCTGCACTCCAAACTTTAAGTTTATCCTGCACAGCAACCTCTGGTTTATTTCCATCAGCTATTCTGGGCATTCCACATCATTCCAGTATACCTCCTGCAAACAGACAGGGACACTGCGGTTGGAATTACAAACTGTTGAAAGCATGCTCAATAACCAAGTAAAACGTTAATATGCAACAATAGTCTTGGAGCGGGTGAGGGTGATGCCAATAAAAGTAGCACATTCCCAAGAAATTCAGGGTAGATTCATACAAATCGAACCTACCCCATGGATAACAGAAGGTTGAACCGACATGAGTGGGCGCTCCAATTTAACTCGTCCCTTGACCCCTCAATGTAGCCTCTCGATCACCTTGTCTCCTCCGCGGCGTAGTTTCCTACAGGTTGCGTACGCCGAGCTGCAGCTGTCAAATAAGGGCCGGGCTCGGCACAGAGTTGCCAGAACGTTAGGCAAAAATACCGCCCGATACACCTGTGCGTAACGGGACTGTATCTCCGCCTGCGTACTAGGCAACATCTGTGCTCGGGTGCAGAGGAGTTGCCTAGTAGGCAGGCGGAGATACAGTCCCGTTACGCACAGGGGTATTGGGCGGGGTTTTTGCCTAATTTTCTGGCAACACTGGCTCGGGAAGCGGGTGGCGGGATGGTGTGCGCTGGAATGCGCGCGAAAATTTAAAGTCCGCTTGTCTGACAGTAGGCGGCGCGGTGCGCGCCCTGCGGCGGGGCGGCTCGCAGGCCGAGGGAAGCCCCAGCCTCGGACGGGACAACACGCTGCGCCTGGCGCGCTACGGCTCCATGGATTCGCTCGCCACCAACTCCATCGGCTCCGAGGACCTGATGATGGACTTCGAGGACGACGCCGAGAGGTGAGACCTCGACGATGAAAAATAAATTATTATTATTATTTTTTAATGTCATATACGAAAAATTTTGTGTTGTTAACTTACCCCGTCGACCTGCTGCTCTGTGTTGACAGCGGCAGAAAGGTTCGCGCCGTCACCGGGTCGTGGACTGGCTCGCCGGTGGCGACCGTCAAGAAGTCGAGGAGCTTGAGCTTCGTGGAGTCGGACCTGGAGCAGGAACTGCAGGGCGGCGCGGAGGACTCGCCGGCTCTGGCGCGGGGTGGGTGGCGGCCGGCCAGGGAGGCGGCGGAGGCCCTCCGGGCCCGAGCGCGCAGCAAGAGCGACGGCGGCGAGGCGGAGGACGCCGCCGGCGACCTGGACGGCCTGCTGCGCGCCGCCGGCGTCGCGGACGAGGACGGCGCCGACAACCTGCAGGCCGACAACGACAGCGTGCTCCTGGAGCTGTCCTCCCTCATCGAGAGCATCAGCGGCAAGGAGCGCACCAAGGACCGAATGAGGTAAGAAGCAGGCGAGGCGCGCCCTGGAACCTCCAGGATCCCTCGAGGATACTCCAGGATGTCGAAGAACCATGGCAACATTCAGGGTCGGGGTAGGGGCGGGCGGGGAGCGCCTGGAGTACGTACACCCGGAGAACTCTCTTCGTCTCTCTCCCTCTCTCTCTCGGGACGGGTACCTGGAGGTGGGGCGGGGGTGCGTGGAGGGAGGTGCTGGAGCGGCGCTGTGGTACCTAAGCCCCCGCCGCCGCTGCTCGACGCGGCGCGGCACGGCGGCGTTGTGTTGTGCCCTGCGCCCTGCCCCGCCCCGCCCCGCCCCGCCCCACCCCGTGCCCAGGACGCGGCGCACTGGGCCGGGCCGGGCCGGGCCTCAGCCCAGATCGGCCGCACGGAACAGCCGCTCCGCTCCGCGCCTCGCCACGTCACGGCGCTGGGGGCCGGGGCCGGGGCCGGGGCCGGGCCCCGCGGCGCGGCTCGGCTCGGCGCGGCCCGGGTACGGCCGTACGGAATCCACTCGCTGCTCCTACCCGTGCCGCTCTGCTCCGCTCTGCTCTGCCCGGTGCCTGCGCGAGCCGAGCCCCGAGCCTCGCCGAGCTGCAGGCCTGTGAGCTGTGAGTCAGTGCAGTTTGGCGTACACGCCTGCCAACCCAACCCGTCCCGTGCCGTCGCGTCCCGTGCCGCGCGCGCGCGCCGAGCACCTTGCCGTCGACCGGGCCATGGTGCCATGAAGGAGCCCCTGGTGGCCGCGGGGGGCGACGCCGGCCCCGGCCCCGGCTCCGCCGCCCTGGCGGTCCCAGCGGGGGACCCGGACCCCAAGGCTCCCGTCATGGCCGGGGCTCGGGCCGGGGCCGGGGTCGGGGTCGCCGCCGAGGCCCCTCCGGCCTGCGCGTCCAACGGCCGCTGCGGCCCGACCACGCCGACGGCCGCGCCGAGGCTCAGCATGTCGCCGTCGAGGCTGACCAGGACCCCCGAGTCCCTGCTGACGCCAGCTGCCGCTCACCTCAACGGAGACGGAGCGGCCGCCTCCGGGGGGTCGGACTACGCGTCAAAACGGTGTGTGTGTGTGTGTGTGCGTGTGTGCGTGCGAGGCAGTGAGAGATTCCCTGAGCGGGAGACCAGACCGTGTGAGCCGCTGGGGGAGATAGTATACCGCGTCATTGTGCTGCGCTCGGCTCGGCTCGGCTTGGGGGGCCATCACCTCACGCAAAGCGGAGCCGAGCCGAGCCGAGCCGAGCGAGCGCAAGATGTATTTCGTTGCGCCGATTGGTGGCGCGCTGTTTCGCACGCGACGGTTCCGTTAAAAATAAAAATGAAAATAAAAAACAAAATAATACAGTTTCGCGTACAGTCTGACATCGAACCAGCCGCCGGTCAGCAGAGCAGCGAGCACAGGGAAACTGCTGTGGACTTGCTCGTGTCCCTTCGTCTCTTCTCGTCACTTTGCCTCGTCGTCACCCCATCCCTTCGTCGGATCAGATCGTCGTAGTACTTCGTCACGTCGTCACAGAGCTTGTGCGGGGGCGGCGGGATGAGAGCCCTGGCCTTACCTCACCTCAGCTCGCGGGGTGGAGTGAAGAGTTACGAGTTAAGAGTGAAGGAGAGGCCCCAGGTCCCAGGCCCCAGGCCCCAGGCCCCAGGCCCCAGGCCGCACGGGGACGGGGCCGGCGGCCGGCGCGGCTGGCGGTGCCCTCCCAGGCCGCCCCGCCTGCGGCTGTCCTGTCCTGCCATTGCCCTCTTCACTTCCCCCACCTCGCCCGTTTTCTACTCCTCCTACGACTCCTACTCCGCCTCCACCACCGCCTATCCTCTTGGCCCTCGTTTAAGGATATGGGTGCTTTGCCGCTAAACTAGGTGAAAATTCCGAACCGTCGAATCGTCGTTTTAAGGTGTGAAGTACGGAAGTTTTCCAGGGTCTTATGACGAAAAAAGAGTGAAATCGTCGCGGTGTGATGTCTCGATCGGTTTTAATATCGAGGCCGAGTGAGTGAGTGAGTGAATGAGTGAGTGAGTGAGTGAGTGAGTGAGTGAGTGAGTGAGTGAGTGAGTGAGTGAGTGAGTGAGTGAGTGAGTGAGTGAGTGAGTGAGTGAGTGAGTGAGTGAGTAGTGAGTGAGTGAGTGAGTGAGTGAGTGAGTGAGTGAGTGAGTGAGTGAGTGAGTGAGTGAGTGAGTGAGTGAGTGAGTGAGTGAGTGAGTGAGTGAGTGAGTGAGTGAGCGAGCGAGCGGAGCCCCTGTTGGCTCCTCTGGCCTGGCCCGTTAATGAGCTCGCTTATGATGATCATCACCTCCTCCCTGAGGCATTGCGTCCCCCGGACCGCTCCTTTCCTTTCAGACGTTGCAGCGCTCTACTTGTCAAGGTGTCCGAGCCGAGCCGCTCTCGTGCACGCACGCACTGCACGCACTGCACGCTCGCACGCTCTGCTTGAGCCGATGGCCTTGAAAGCTCCCCGTCCTGACCGTACACGCTGCTGTGGCCGAGCGCGTGGCGCGCGCGGTGCGCGGGCTGCTGGGTGCTGGAGGTGGAGGAGCAGGCTGTGGTCGCGGTGGTAATGCACACCCGCGATGGGCGCCCCCCGCAGTCACGTCTGCGTGGGCCCCAGCGACCCTCCCGGCGCCCCACCCCACGCCCCGCCCAGGCCGGCCGGCGTTTCTCAGGATAACTCGTTTGGTCGCAGTCGGTTAGATTTCTAGACCCGAATCGGTGCTCTCCGCGCGAAGCTGCTCCCGCCCCGCCCCGCCCCGCCCCGCCCCGCCCCGCCCCACCCCGCCCCGCCCCGCCCCGCCCCGCCGCGCTCCTTGTGCACGGTACGGGTGCGTGGGCAGTGCGGGTCGGGAGCAGAGAAGAGAGCAGCCGCTGCCAGCCGGCCCGCCCCGGCCCGCCCAGTCACCTATTATTCCCAAGCCCGGCGCCGCCGCGGACTGGACCTGCCCGGACGGGACCGGACGATCTCCAGTACAGTGGTTTCGTATCTCTTTCCTTGTCGCTCTCACAAGGCACGACCCTCGGGAGCGAGTGAGAGAGAGAGGACACAACTGTTTCGGAGTCACCCTTCTGCTCCGAGTATGGAGACCGCGACACTGTTGGCGAGCTCCAGGGCCACGCGGTGGGTAAAGGCGCGGCTTGGCGGCCTGGTCCCGCCCCGCCCCGCCCCGCCCCGCCCCGCCCCGCCCGCCTGCAGACTGATTCGGTAGAAAAGCGCTCTTCTCGCCCTGGCTCTCTCCCTGTCGCACTCAGAAGGGTGCGTCGTGCAGGTGCGAGAGGGACAGAGCGAGGGGAGCGCTCTTCTGAATCAGCAGCATGCTGGCGCTGGCCTGCCCGCGTCTTCGTGGTCACCCCGGCCCGACCCGGACGGCCCGTCTGGCCTTGTTCCAGTGACCACTCCAGTGGTCTAGCCGCCACCACAGTGCGCTGGTGTATTGCCCGGTGCGAGCTGAGCCGAGCTGTCGCGTCGCGAGTGAGCGCAGTCGAGGAGGGGCCCTTCACTAGAAATTCAAGCATGCACCGATTTTCTGTTCTTTTGTTATTCGCGAATTGCCTTGATTTTTACTATATTTTTTGTTTTGATTTTTACTGATTTTTCGTTATGATTATTCTGATTGTTTTTCGCGATTTTTCTGGACTTTTTATTTATTATTTTTCTCTGTGCTTTCCGTTTGATTTCCTGACGTTTCCTTTTTTATCCCCATAATTTTGTTTTAAGGTTGTACACTGATTTTGGTTTTGGAGTGAAGCACTGCTTTGAGTGCCATCTAGTCCGTCCCCTTGACATGCAGGATGCAGGCCCGGCGCGCGCGCGTGCGGCCCCGTTGCCTACCTCCCAGGCGCGCTGAGCAGGCTGGCGGAGGCGCGGGGTATAGTAAAAGTGCACCTCCTCCGTAATAGCGATCAGCTGATTTCATATCTTTTTTTTCGACGCGCGCTGAAGTTGTGTTGATATCCGTGTCGATGCCGCCATGGCGTGTGCAGCCGAGTTTTCTCCAAGGGGGGTCCCCTCCGCTGCCGTCTGATTCCGGAGATCGCTCTCGCGCGTCCGTCCTCGTCGCACCCATGGCGGTGTCCTATGTTGGGATGGCAGGGCCCGATGAGTGCGACAAGGACGGGGCCGCGAGAGCGATCTTCGGAATGAGACGGCTGGGACCGCTGCGCCGCGCGTCATGCTGTCATGCTCGTCCCGTCCCGGACGCATTCCGGCGGCGCGGTGCGGGCGGCCCCGGCCCGGCGTTGGCCTTGCCCTTGTAGGGCGGGAGGGAGGAGGCGGTCGCGGTGGGCGTACGGTGCCCGGCCCGGTGCCGCGGGTACCCACGACCGCAAGCTCAACGAGACTCGACAACTGAAAATTTTGCTCCGATGAAGTTTATGTTGTTGTTTTCTTCGAAAAAATGTTTTAAAAGCATCGGATGAGTTTATAAGAAAGGGAGAAAAAAAAAGGGGGAGGGGGATTTGGCGTCATATGTGAGGGTCTTCGACCCCGTGAGGTTCTCATGTTGACGCTCAGCATTTTGCTTCCTGTTGTGCAGCTCGTCGCTGCTGGCGCGGCAGGTGCAGCCGCGGGCCCTGAGCCAGGTGCAGCTGTACGGGGGCGGCGGGGGCGGCGGGGGCGGCGGGGGCAGCAGCGGGCCCAGCTCGGCGCCGGACAGCCCCCGGTACAGCCTGGGCTCCAGCGGCGTGCCCAGCCCCCTGCGGCCCCCGAGGCAGCTGGCCAGCTCCGACAGCGACGAGTCCGCCATGATGAGGGTGGACCGGGGGACGTACCAGCACATGTACCAGGACGTGGTGCACATCAAGACCATGCTGCTCAAGTTGAAGAGAGTGCTCCAGGAGGTACTGTGTACTGTAGGAAATAATCGAGGGGAAAACAACTCTGAATTTCGGTGAATTTGTGAATTTACATGAATGTTTATGGAAGTTTTGTGAATATTGCCTCGAATTTTACCTCAAATTTTGTGAATTTTTGTGGATTCCTGTGTATTTTTCTGAATATCTCTAAATTTTCATTAATTTATCTAAATTTTTCTGAATTACAAGGTGTAAACAAAAATTTCAGAGTTGTTTCACCCTCGGAAATAACCCTATGGAGTCCAGCTCTAAATTATTAATCTTCTCTCTCTCTCTCTCTCTCTTTAAAGGCTGAAACGCTGAATCCATTTGAGAGCTCTCTCAAGGTATGCATTGAGTTGAATATACTTCTAAAGTGAATGAAACAATCTGAATCATGTGACAACGTTTTTTTTCATTTTTTTCATTCTTTTCATTCTTTATTTTTACATATTATAGAATGGACTCCTTCATCAGCTTGTTCATGCTGACGAGTCTGGTGATGATGATGGGAAAGCACGCAACCCAGGTGAAGAGGTGGTTGATCTCAAGAGACAGGTATGAAACATTGTGGTCGAGGTAAATTCTGCACATTGTAGAGTTTGTTGTAATTCCTGGAATGATTATTGTGTCACAGATGGTATTGATGAAGCAGCAGATGGAAGAGAAGGACCGTACAATACAGTTGATGCAGTTGCAAATGATGAAGTATGAGCGTGTGTCAGAGGATTCCGGTGAGAACGGTCAACCTGCTGACATGTGCAATGCTGCCACTCAGACGGAGAGGATAAGGCCAGTTTCAGCAGGACCGTCATTACTTCAATCACTGCCTGCTGATGCAAATGGAGCACCCCTTGTCAGGTAAATCGAATTCTAAAAAACCTTAATCATTACTAAAATAATAAATTTCAATTCTATCAATGTTTCAAAAAATATTTTGTTCATTCCAATGCAGCTTTCGGATTGGGAAGGTAGAGTGTGTGGATTATTGTTTGGGTGTATTTCTGCTTAGCGCTCTGAATTTTTGGATTCATTTATTTTTCTGAAAATGAACTGGCATTTCCCAATTTTAAATACAGTAGATTGCTTGCTAGAAGCATTTATTTGCCAGCTATTTGTAAGATGGAGAAAAAAATTGATCTGAGTAACAAAACAATTATTTGTGATATCTTGACTGCTGTATCACTTAAGCTTGGTCATGGTGTTAAGGAAAATCAGTGTGGTGAAAAAAAAGGAGCCTTAATATTTTTACATATTTTTTCATTTATGTGAATTCTGAAGATTATTTTAGTTTTGGGTATTTTTGATGATGAAAATATTTCTAGATGCGACTCTAGTACTAAAAGAAAAAATAGTGGCCGTAAGTCTAAGAGACTAGACCTAATAAACTTTTGAATCTTTTTCATGCTGCTGCTGATAGGCTTATGCAGTGAGTAACGCTATTCGATCCGACTTCTAGCTTCATCAGAGAGTGCACTCTGTTTTTTCAGGAGGCGCTACTGGAACAGTGATGTTTGAAACTTCTGTCTTATTTCAGTTGGACTGATACGTGGGGCCGACGGAGTAGAACACCTGCAAGTGGAGGGAATGGGAGCCCAGTCATCGAAAGTAGAACATCCTCAACCTCAAGAGTACCGACAATTACGTCTCGAAACAGCAGGAGTATTGGACCGAGCCGACTTGGTGTTGGGACTTCTGGAGACACTCCATCAAGCATTCCCTTGGTTAAAGGAAACCACCGAAAGACTGGAACCACTATAGAAACTGTGCCAAATACAAGGAGGCCACCTGTGGTTGCTGCCCCACGAAAAGCCATCTCCTCCCTAAACCAGAAACCCTGATAGTTGCACCTATTGGTTTAAAGAAAATATTATAGAATCGTATAAATTGTATGTCATTTAGTTGTGATCATGCAAGATGATCTCTTTTGAGAGGAATAGCATCAATCAGTATTCTGAGCACAAACGTTAATGTATTACTGTCCGAAATTGACTGGTTTTCAATAGCTTGTCATTACTCTGTATTCAAGGATATTACAATTAAAAGAAAACATTGTGTCTCATCTAAATAACAAAGCCCTGATATAATTATGGTATTTGTCTGAAGGATATTGATTTTTCTTGATTTTGCCTTTCCTTAAGTTTTTAAGTATTTAAAGAAGTCTGTGGGATGCAATATTATCATGGTTCTGGAGTTCAAAAATTGTGATCTTTTTGTTCTTAATTAATTTTTAGGCTATGCATTCCTAATTGTTTTGATATAAGAATTTTGCTGTTAATCATAATGCGTGTATTATGGTTTTGAAAGAGCCTCATGGATGGTTGATATGATATGTGATGTAGTCTTATGGAATAGTTAGTAATCTCTCTTTTACCAAAACAATCTTTTTTTGTTGTAAAAAAGAAGAAATTGTTTGTTAGTGACACAACTCTGCTGTGTCTCTTTTTCAATTGTGATTTGTTGCTATTACTTTGCTATGTTATAATTTAAGATCCTTTGTTGAATCCCTTTTTTTGCATTGTTTTACAGGGTTCCCACAAGTTTTGCAAACCTGGAGAGTCAGGGAAAGCCGGGGATATTGTTAAGACATCAGAACAGTCATAAGTAATTTAAGTAGATTGCAGATTCTCAATTTTTGGCATTATTTGATCCAATCTTTTAATTTTTCTTGCTTATATTGTGTTGGAGAAAGGCAAAGATACTTTTCAAAATTGGTCTGAAAAGACATGGAAAAGCATGAAAAATATCAGGAGCGTAACAGTGGGAACCCTTTTTATGTTCCTGTTTTCTTATGTTACTGGGTGGGCTCTGTGGCAAAGGGGAAGTGTGAGTGTACTTATTTTATACTCAAAGCATTTTCATTATTTCTTTCAATTCACAAATTTATTTGCTTCACACTCAAGCTCTCTTCATATCATTACTTCTGAGGGAAACATTACCTCCTTGCTTACACTGATGGTATTCTTGCAGTACCCAGAATAATTCTCTGTTTAAGTGAAGGATACTGAACTCCTCTCTGTAGTTTGGGAAGAAGTTAACACATCTGATCATCATTACTCAAAAGTCACTTTTCCAATGTAATGAGTGTATTTTTCCATATTGCATGTGAAGTACTTAATTATATTTTAAAATTGAATTTTCTTCTCTTTGTAGAGTGACAACAATGAGTCACAAACTTTTTAAAATATGGACTGGCCAGAGAGTGACTATCACATGGTAACAGGATACAAGAGAAGTTTGCTAATTGCTAAATTAACAATCCAAGTTTGTACTCAATTACCAAACCGGCAGTCAAATATTCCTTTGGGTGGAAGAGGTAAATTTATGATATGATGTAATGTCAGAACTGGCAAGTTCATGAGTTTCTATTTTGTATCTTCCAAAGTCATGCCAAATCTAACTTTTTTTCACAATTATGCGTAGATAGTGCAGAACTGTTACAGTGCTGTTTCAATTATTTTTACCTTGTATTTCAGTGTTCCTTTCCTTTATTTCAAACACACATGTCTGATGGGTTTCATGTTGCAGATCCTCAGCTATGGTGATAAATAAAAGTCAGCTATATTTTACAAGGAAATTTATACTTTCTCCCAGCTTACCTCAGTATTTTAAAATATTTACAATGTTGAGAGATCCCCTGACACAAAGTAACTTTCCAGATTAATTTACAAATTAACAGACCTAACTAGGCTTACACTGGTCGGGTGCGTTTTTAATATCCGGCACCTTAGTTGGAGATACTGCCTTTACCATTTCTAATATTTTACTTTCCATTTCCAAGACTTTAGGGGGTTTCTTGTACTGGAGAAGAAAATAATATTTACTGTAGGCAAGAATTAATCAAGTAAACAAGAGGGTTTTCGAGTCAAACTCATTCTACTCACTGTAATAATGAGTGTGTTGAATTGATGGGTGTAACTTAGCAAAGAACTGTCAGCTAGCAATCCAACTCTGGCCAATTCTGGTACATCTATCTTCTTGAAGTACTTTTTATTTGATGTTCGCACAGTGATACCGTCAGTATCTGCAGTCACAGAATATACATCACGAGCATATGGAAGGTTCCTTATTCTCCATTCAATATTTGTTTTTGTTATTCGTTTCGTAAGCATTGGCTGCAAGAAGTTTGTGGTAAAAATTTCTGTAGAAATGAAGCAACCATTCACTATAAGGCCTGGGAGAATAATTAACTTACTGCGGTAGCATTTTCTTGTATTCCAACTGATTCTAAGTTGTCAAACTGAGGTAATTGGTCTCCAACCTCAACATTCCACTTTTCACCCCTAACAGTGTCTGAAACTTTCCACATTCGTCGCTGAAGAACATCTGTTTGTAAGTTGTATTCTTCAACCATCTCTTTACCATCGGGTAGATTATAGTGAACTTTACGAACACCTGAAAATAATAAAAATTGTCAGACATCACCAAGACAAAAAAGTTTTGAGAAGGAAAGGAAATAGCTGAAGCAGAAGAAGTAATACTGCTTGGATGGTAAACAAAAGCACACAATTCCTAAAAGATCAAAGTTTGACAAACCATTACCGTTTTCAACTAAGCAGGATTTTTTGGCTGCTGATAGGTAAGGTATCCAATTAGAACTGGCACTCATTTGGTTGTCACCGATCACCGAAACTTGCGGACTTTTGACAGCAATCATTTTCCAAGAGGCAAGAGGTAGAAGTAATCTTCTAAGTAAACAACCTCTTATTTCACATGTCTTCCTAGCAACTGTAAACAACAACAACAAGATGATACATGAACATGGAATACCGAAACAACATTTGAAATTATCTAAAAGGCGCTAGTCATAGTTAGGGGCTGACAACCACGAATAGTAAAAACTCCATCTCATGAACTTGATATAGATAGTAAAAGTGGAATTTATAGTAAAATTTAGAATCTAAATATTTATTTCTTTCAGATGTCAGTGTTTGCATGGCTCAAATATTCAGCAAGTAGCAAAACATTTTCAATGTCAAACGTTACTTTGAGGTTGGTACTCCCTCCAACCTCTTTTACACGTGTAGGGTTAGGTTGGATGGTTGGATTACACTTTGAATGAAAAATGAACCGTTAACCGTTATATTTAAATGATTAATTTCCATTAAAAAATGAATTTATTCCTTTCTATAGAGCCATAAAGAATCATAAATTTAGTCTGTGTTGTTAGATAGAGCTATTTTAAAATGGGTGGTGGAATACCCGAACGGTAAGTTGAGTATTAATATTTGTTTTAAAATCTATATCAAAATAGTGGTCTGAAGGAGTTGGGTTATGTTTAGATACGTAGCTCAATACTTTCTCGTCAGAAATCAACCCTTTCTCTCTTATATTTTGGAGTATGTGCCCCATTTACGTAGCGGTTATCTTGCTATTTGACGTTTTACAATTCCATATTTGGATTTTTAATTTCTTGAACTATTTCCAGTGGTCATTGCCTGGTTGTCTTTGAAGTCATTCATTTTGTCTTTATTGTTGGGAAAAAGTTAAATGTGTCAACAGTGGCTGTCAAGATATCACTCACTTCTCTTTCGCATTTACTGTTTGCTTTGGTTTAAAGTAGTAAACAAGTAGGTTGTCAGTGTTTAATTTATTGTTTCCTCTTAATGTTTCTGCGCAGGTGGATTCCGTACAATAATTTGGGGAGTGTTATTCCTGGGACAAGGTTCATCGCCTTTAAGGTGCCACTGAAGGAGGTAAGGCAAATTTAAAATGTTTATGGAGAATCCATAATATTACTCATAGCACATAGCTCATATCTCATGCGGCTCATATAAGCTCATAAGTTCTCACGCATTTCCAATTGGGGAATGAAAGAGGGCAATCGAGGGAGAAGGCTATCTCTGTTATATTACCTTTTACTATCTCGTCAAAATATATAAGAATGCTACTTTCGACCATAACAAGCAGTTGAATTTGTGAGAACTTGTGAGCTTATGAGAGGAGTATTCTAGATTCACCTTCCAAGTGCTTGTGACCAGTGTTCATCGTAATTCTATAGACCAGTAAATTGAATTCTTGAATGGATTATTTTAGCCACCATATTTATCCTACAATCAAGTTTATGGTTATGATGTCCTGAGGTGCAAGTTAAGATGTCTGGTGACCTTACTGTTAAGACTAAATAGGGGGGGAAAAAATATGACCAAGAGACAACATGTTTCTCCTCTGAAAAATCACTCCCTTAAAAACACCCCTTGAAATTCATAAAAATGTGCCCTCTCCCCCCCCCCTCCAGCACAGGAGAGTAAAATTTACCTGCCTGAGCCCGGGCGAGATTTGATCGTTATGATTTCCTGGCAGGGGATAATGTTCTCCACCCTCGCTAGGGAAGTAAAACTTCCCTGGCTCGGGATAATGTACTCCATCCCAGCTGTGGGGAGTAAAACTTCCCTGGCTGGGTACGGGGGAGTAAAGATTCCCTGGCTGGGGATAATGTGCTCCACCCCGGCTCTGGAGAGTAGAACTTCGCTGGCTGAGTTCGGGGCAGTAAAGATTTCCTTGCTGGGGATAATGTACTCCACCCCGGCTGTGGGGAGTAAAACTTCCCTGGCTCGGTACGGGGGATTAAAGATTCCCTGGCTGGGGATAATGTACTCCACCCCTCCCTCGGCCTGGAGGAGTAAAAATTTCCTGGTTAGGTCCGTTTGAGTGAAGATGCCTTCGCTGGGGATAATGTACCTTTTGTCTGGGAGAGTAAAACTTTCCTGCCTGTGTGGGCCCGGGGGTCTGGGGGAGTAAAGATTCCCTCACTGGGGATAATGTACTCCTCCCTAGACTGGGGGATTAAAGATTCTCTGGTTGGGGATAATGTTCTTCTTCTTGGCCCGGGGAAGTAAAAATTCTTTCGCACGGTCTGGGGGAGGAAAGATTCCCTCGCTGGGGATAATTTCATCCCCCCTTGTCTGGGGGAGTAAAGATTCCCTGGTTGGGGATAATGTACTTCCCCAGTCTGACAGCGTGGCTGCGCGACACCTTGACGGTGAGACTGCGTGACAGTTTGACTGCTTGACCGTATGATAGCGTGCCAAAGTAATGTTGTTACAGTGTGGAAGCGTCGCGCTCTTTTTTCACGATGTTAGTTTATTTGTTATGTTTTTCAGTATTATGCCTGATATTTGGAAAGAAGAGTGTGACATAGGCTATTTTGTCAATCAGTTATTTTATTTTTGTCACGCTGTTACGCGTGACAAATGTTAAAGAAATAGTGTTTGAGTGTGTTGCTTCGTAAAGGGTTACTAACGGCTTTGTCCGAATACGGCGGGTGTAAAGCGCTCCGCGAATAAATCAACATGCCTTACCTAGTAATGATGCTGGAACTGGATCAAAGTTGTATCGTCCCTTTTCCGCAGGAATCTGTTAGTTACAGGTCATGCTATGAGTAATGTTTTTCATCGTTTTCTCTTTTTCCAATCCCCTACTTGTTTTAAGAACTAGAGAGCACCTCCAGCAAAATAAGAAAAACAAAAATAAAAACAAATCAAGAGTATAGTGTGAGGTATCCTCCCCGGCCCGGCCCGGCGGCCGCGATGGCGCCATATTAATCAGCACGCGTGTGGCGAGGCGACCAAAGGAGCTCACTTCACACCTCGGCTCAAATGTTCCGAATTGTTTATGACTCAGTGAACCGGTATGTAGCGGGGCGGGGCGGGGCGGGGGGCTGGCCTTCCCCGGCCCGAGGACCTCCACGGTGCGAATGAGCAATGCACATTGGCTGGAGCGGAGCCCTGAGGCCGACCGCTTCGGCTGCGGTCCTATTTCCCCCCTCAAGGTGGCCTTACACTCGGCATTTTCGTCATGTCCGCCTATGTCCGTTTTGTAATTTTGGACAATTTTGTTGTCACTAAAGTTCCGAATGATGTGTTGAAATGTACAACAGTGCATGTTTTCTACTTTTTCAGACAAAATATGAACGAAAATCGTCAAACAGACATAGGCGGATACATCGAAAATGTTGAGTGTAAGGGCACCCTCAGCCCCCTATTGCCCCTGCTCCTGCCCCCTGTTGCCAGTGCTGCCAGAAAAGTTAGGCAAAAAACCGCGCAATACACCTGTGTGCAGGTGGCGGTATTTCCGCCTGCCTACTCGGCAACTCCTCTGCACCCGTGCCCAGACGTTGCCTAGTAGGCAGGCGGAGATACTGTCCCGTTACGCACAGGTGTATTGCGCGGCTATTTACTTAACTTTCTGGCAACACTGGCTGTTGCCCCTATCCCCTGCCGCCCTACTGCCCCCCGTTGCCCCTGCCCCCTGTCGCCCTACTGCCCCCTCCCGTACAAAAAAATCGGGCTCACAGAAGGATCACGGTGATTCATTCTAGAGACAAGCAGCAGCCATTGCGTATCCACGTTTGATCCACGTATGCGACAAAATAAAGTCATTATTGATCCATCGTGAAGCCCTTCGAGAGACTTAGCTGAGACAACTTTGTTGTCGCAAGAATGGATCCAAGAAGGCTGCAGTATGTCTGCTTTGTCACGAAAAGTAGCCTTTCCTGAGACACAACGTTGATCCAGACTGTAGCCAATCTGGAGACAACGCGGGGAAGGCGGCCAAGACACGCTGGAGACACCATTGAGACATACGTCATCAAACTGGTGAAAAAAGCCAAACGCGAATGGGCAGGTACAGAGTATCGAACGACCGACCTGCGGAGTAGAAGTTTGTGTCGCTCTCCACTGGGCCAGAGAGGAGAGACAAAGAGTCGCGCGTCGCCAGCCGCTCAGATTAAACCCAGCGGGACGCGCTGGGCAGACTCGCTGGAGACATCGCTGAGACATACTTGATCCATCGAGTGCCAAGTGTGCTCATCTAGTATGTCTCAGCGATGTCTCCACAGAGTCTTTCCAGCATCCCGCTGGGTTTAATCTGAGCGGCTGGCGACGCATGACTCTTTGTCTCTCCTCTCTGGCCAAGTGGAGAGCGACACAAACTTCTACTCCGCCGGTCGGTAGTTCGATACGCTGTACCTTCCCATTCGCGTTTGGCTTTTTTCACCAGTTTGATGACGTATGTCTCAATGGTGTCTCCAGCGTGTCTTGGCCGCCTTCCCCGCGTTGTCTCCAGATTGGCTACAGTCTGGATCAACGTTGTGTCTCAGGAAAGGCTACTTTTCGTGACAAAGCAGACATACTGCAGCCTTCTTGGATCCATTCTTGCGACAACAAAGTTGTCTCAGCTAAGTCTCACGAAGGGCTTCGCGATGGATCAATAATGACTTTATTTTGTCGCATACGTGGATCAAACGTGGATACGCAATGGCTGCTGCTTGTCTCTAGAATGAATCACCGTGATCCTTCTGTGAGCCCGATTTTTTTGTACGGGCTGTCGCCCTACTGCCCCCTGTTGCCCCTATCCCCTGCCGCCCTACTGCCCCCCGTTGCCCCTGCCCCCTGTCACCCTACTGCCCCCTGTTGCCCCTATCCCCTGCCGCCCTACTGCCCCCCGTTGCCCCTGCCCCCTGTCACCCTACTGCCCCCTGTTGCCCCTATCCCCTGCCGCCCTACTGCCCCCCGTTGCCCCTGCCCCCTGTCACCCTACTGCCCCCTGTTGCCCCTATCCCCTGCCGCCCTACTGCCCCCCGTTGCCCCTGCCCCCTGTCACCCTACTGCCCCCTGTTGCCCCTATCCCCTGCCGCCCTACTGCCCCCGTTGCCCCTGCCCCATTCCTTCTGCCACTGCCACCCTGGCCCGAGGGGGGAGTCACTTCAAAAAATCATTGTACGGCCCCAAAAAAATCACTTTAAAAAATAAAAAAAAATCAAGAGAAAAGGATACAGAAAAATCCGGCAAAGCGAAAAAAAAATTAACAGTTAACCGAAATGAAGTACTTTTTTTAGGGAAATTGTTGTAAAAGATTAAAATTTACCAAAAACAGACATATTTTCTTTGATTTTTTTTTTTTTTTTAATCCGAAGTCAGAAAAATCATTGTACACATTTTGTATGAGTGATCCCTCTCGCCCTGGCCCGTCCCCTTTCGCACTGCAACCATGACGTTTCTCGAAGGACTGTGTGTTGTTAATGCACTTTCGGCCTTTCCTCGGCGATCACTAGCCGAAAGGTCAATCCTCCCTTCTCCTTTTATTCAGCAACTTCTATTCCGAGGGGAAAACAACTTTCAATTTCTAACACGAGGTGTACAAAAATTTCAGAGTTGTTTCCCCCTCGCTCCATCCGAATCGGCATCGCATAAGTTCCGCGGGGGAAAAAAACGCGATCGTATGGTTGGTGGCAAAAAGGGTTAAAAGAAAAAAAAAAATATGCTCATCTGCGTGTCCTCAAAGGATTAAACCACCTCGGCACGGCGGTGCGGCCCCCTGGGCGCCGCTCGAGACACTCTCCACTTATTGGTCATGTTTCATGAATGACCTCCCGGAGAAACCGGCAATCTCTCCTTCTCACGTCCAGGAAAGGAGTGAGAGCGGAGAGCAGACGCCCGCACTTGACAACCCTCCTCGGTATTTTTCACTTTTTGTTTTATTATTTTTTATTACCTCCCGGCCACAACGCGCGACAAGCTGACACCTCTCGTGTCTGCAGTTTGGGATATGGACCCCGGGCACGCGAGGCTTGGCCCGGCCCGATATTGTGGAACAGGGGGCGGAATCACTCATACTCAATTTGAACGATGATTTTTTTTCGACTTCAGATAAAAATAAAAATTGTTGGTTTTGATTTGTCTTTAAATTTTCAAGGAAACTTTCTGTCACTTTTAGATAAATTTCGATGTGGCATTTTAAATTTCTTTTGCAGTATTTTGTTCGTTTTCTTCTCTCGATTTTTCGTACTTTTCTGTATTTTTCTTCTTGATTCTAATTTGATTTTTTTTTTAAACCGAATAATGAGTTTTCCGAAGCGATTCCCCACCCCCTCTCATTGTGGAAGCTTCTCGACTCTCTGTGCGTGTGCGTGGCCTGTGGTGGGCTCGCGCGCGGGCTGGCTCTTGTAGGCGCCCGGACCCCGCGGAGGTAGTCAACCCATCGTGCTCGACCGCCGCGCGGGTAGGCAACCCATTCGACACCCGTGCTCATCACTCGCCGCACCGAGTGCTCCCCCTGCATGGTCTTTATGGCTATCACCACTACAATTCCGCCCCGCGCGCGCACTGCTTGAAGAAACGTAAATTGGAGAGAAGGTTTTATTTCTCCAACGTGTTTGATCCTCTGCGGTAGGTCGTCGTCGCGTGTGTGTGTGTGTGTGTGTGTGTCGTGTCGTGAGCGTGTGTGTGTTTGTGTGTATGTATGCGGCTAGCTGTTTGAATCGATTTGATAAGGGACACACAAAAGAATGCCACTTGGACCAAAACCTGACCAAACGTCCTCAGCTAGGCCCTGGTGTCCCGTCCCACAGGAGAGGAGCACACGGCGCGGAGGGTGGGCCGGGAACCCCTCATGCATTCCAAACATGTCATTTAAATTTTTATTTATAAGCCTCCCGCATTGTTTTCGGGACGAAAAAAGGCCCCAGAATGAAAGGGGTTGGCAGCCAGGCAGGGCGGCGGGCGGCACGGCACCGCTACAGCAGCGGGGCTGATGCGGAGTCCTGGGGCCGGCCGGGGCGTCGCCGCCACGCCCCGCCACGCCACGCCCCGCCACGCCCCGCCACGCCCCGCCACGCCCCGCCACGCCCCGCCACGCCCCGGCCCAGTGTTTAGAAATGGGGTTGCACTCGTGCCCTCTCCCCGACGGCCGTGCTTTTCTACACCATATTTTCCGTGCGGGTCCAGCAGCAGTTCGCACGGCCCTGCGCGGCGGGGCGGGGCGGGGCGGGGCGAGGGCGGGCGTGCGGGGCGGCAAGGTGTCGCCGGGGCGTCCTCGGCTCGCTGTACATGGGCCCGTGTGGCCCGCCCCGCCCCGCCCGGCCCCCGCACCACCGTATACCTTTACCCCGCATGTACTCTCCTTTATTGAGTGTCGTGCATGCCGAGCGGCTCGTTCCGTTTATGATCGCGTACGTGCCCGCCCCGCCCCGCCCCGCCCCGCCGCGCCCCGCCCCGCCCGTCCGTACGTTTCGCCGGCAGGCCCTCCTGTCGCCCCGCCCCGCCCCGGGCCCGCGCTTGGCTTTGCCTTGTGGTTTAGCGCGTCGGACGGTGACGTCGCATTGCCGCCTTCTGCCCCGGGTGTGTTCCCACGAACTGCCGCTTCACACACACACACACACACACACACATACGTACACACACATGCACGCACACACACGCACGCACGCGGCCCCTTTCTCTGCACGCGTGTGTGTGTGTGCGCGTGTGTACGTGTGTGTGTGTGTGTGTGTGTGTGTGTGTGTGTGTGTGTGTGTGTGTGTGTGTGTGTGAGAAGCCGTGCTGCTTGCAAGCCCGCCGCTCCTTGCGCCCGTATCACTGCGTTCTGAGGGTGCACGAGCACGACGCCCGCCCCTCTCCAGCCGAGCTAAGAGCGCTCTCCTCGCTCTGTCTCTGTCGCGCACCTATTCGGCGAAGCCCTTGAGTGCGAGAGGGACAGGGCGAGGGAGAGCGCTCTCAGGACACGCCTGACTCAGTCTCCAGCAGCTCTGGCGGCCGCTGGCGGCGGCCTCACACAGTCTATAAACCTGTAAGCAGGCCTTTTATGGTGATTAGGTGACCCGGGCCCGGGCAGCCACCCTCATTGGGCCCAGAAGCAGCGGGACCGCTCGCTCACCTACTGAAAATCACACATCTGCTCTCTTAACACACATACTCGCTCACTCACTATCACTCCCTCATTCACTTACTCACT
Source organism: Frankliniella fusca (assembly GCA_029379305.1). Taxonomy (NCBI): domain Eukaryota; kingdom Metazoa; phylum Arthropoda; class Insecta; order Thysanoptera; family Thripidae; genus Frankliniella; species Frankliniella fusca. The sequence continues at coordinate 668,682 of JAHWGI010000256.1, read as the reverse complement.
CGCTCGCTCGCTCACTCACTATCACTCACTCACACTAACCCGCCTACACACAATCACGCTCTCACAAATGCTCACCCGTACGGGGTTTTTCACGCACCACGGGACATTAGGCTCTTTTTTCAGACTTTCCTGTTCATGCCTCCTCCCGCCCGTGTGTGTGTGTGTGTGTGCGTGTGTGTGTGTGTGTGTGTGTGTGTGTGTGAGTGTGAAGGTGCGCCGGGCCCGCCCGAGTGTGTGGGTGAGGCTGACTCAGCCTCCTTTGCTACGGGGGCCTTGTGCCCCGCCCGTGTGCATGACAGCTACGTCGCGTCAATGCACCACAAGGAGACATAAGTTTCGTGGCTGCCGTAGTAGGGCCCCGTGTGCAGGCGGGGCGGGGTGGGGGACCCCTCGGACCAGACCGTGAGAAGAGTAGAGGGAAGCTGCGGCCTCCGGGCCCTCTGAGGCAGAGCTGTGCGGTGGCGTTGCGCAGAGCACCTCCGCACTCATGGAACTGGTCAAGCCCTTACCCCCCCCCTCTCTCTCGACTCTCTCTCTCTCTCTCTCTCTCTCTCTCTCTCTCTCTCTCCTTCTGTCTCTCTCTCTATCCCGCTGTCTCTCTCTCTCCCTATGTCTCTCTCTCTCCCTCTGTCTCTCTCTCGCTCTCTCTCGCTCTCTCTCTCCCCCCCTCTCTCGCTCTCTCTCTCCCCCCCTCTCTCTCTCACCTCACCTCACTTTTCGGGACACATCACGGCCGGGGGGTGTTTCTCCTAGAAGACACTACTCGCGGTGCTCGGGCCGGGGCTGCACTACCCCCCCCCCCCACCCCTCAGCGCCAGGAGGGCCGGCGCCAGCGCGGCCGGGGCGGGGTGGACTGGCCGGGCGAGCAGGGCGCGGCGCGTCGCGTGCGGGTGGGGGGGGGGGGGGATGCTCGGAGGGTCGTTGGCCCGGGAGCACCTTTCCCTCCCCGCCCCGCCCCGCCCCGCCACGCCCCGCTCCTTCATGTGAGTGTGCATCTATCAACCTCCCCATTCTAGGTCGCCGGCCCGGCCCTGCTCGGCCCCGGCCGGTCCGCGAGCGGGATGGGACGGGACGGCCAAAACATTTTCCAATATCAAAAACTTGCGGAGCTTCGAGGGTGGGGAGATAAAAGTAGAATAAAGGTTGGAAAAATAAAATAAAAGACGAAAACTCCATTTCTCGATGGTTCAGCATCGGTGCCGCCGTGACTCTCGCAGTAGCGCCCCCCGAGCCAGCTTAGAGGCGCCTCTGGGCGGGGTGGGGCGGGGGCGTATGCAGCGTCGAAAGAAAACAGGCGGTAGTGTGTGTGTGCGACGCGTTGTGACTCACCTTGTGCGGTGGTCCCGCCGGCCCGGATCCTTAAATGTGTTTATATTCGTCCCCCGGCCCGGGTCCGGCCGTGTCCCATCAAAAGTCCCGCTTGTCCCCCCTCCTCACTCATGAGAAGGGCGGCAGTTCGGGTGCGGCGGGCCGGGCCGGGCCCTGCGCTGCTGGGTGTTGCATGCAAACGGACCCACCTGTCAGCGTCGGCTAATTAAAATACGTACTGACCTCCGGGGCGCGGCGGGGCGGGGTGGGCTGGGGTGGGGTTTATAGGCGGAACCAAACGCGCCGGGGCCGGCGGCGCGGTCAGCCCCGGCCCGCGCCGGCCCGCGCCGGCCCGCGCGGACACACTGAAAGGCTACTCCGCGCCGCCCCGCGCCGCCCCGCGCTGACCACAAAGTGCTTACATTGCCCGCCGTCGTCGTGGTGGTCCGACTGCTGTCTGTCGCGCTCCCATACTCCCGGCCGGCCGGCAGAGTAGAGACCATTGGGGGTATAAAACACTCCATAAAGCGTCACCGGGAGCGGGCTGTAAAAGTAGGCGCTCCCCCACCACCACCCCTCCTCCTCCAGCAGGGTGATTCGACTGACTCGGAAGTTTGGAGCGACCCCAAACCCAAAGAGGGTTGACGCCATGCTCGCGCTGGTGCGCGCCGTGCGCGGGCGGGTCGGGGTCGAGGGGGGAACAACTCTTAACTTTCGGGTACACGTTTTGTGAATTTTTGTGAATTTTTTCTGGAATTAAATCTAATTTTTTTGAATTTTCCTGATTTTTTTTTTCTGAATTTTATAAATTTTCTAAATTTATCTGAAATTTTTGAATTATACCTGAATCACGAGGTGTTGTTTTCCCTTCGGACGGGGTGGAGCAACGCCACTGGTGCGGGGCCCGTACGCGCTGCTCACGGGAGCCCAGGTCGTAAAGAGTAAATAAAGAGGTTTAAATTACCTCACTGTTCGCTCCCCCTCCCCCCTCCTATCCCTCCTCTGCGCCTATCAGACACCGGTGTCGATGGCCGTTATACTATACACATACCGGTTCCCTCAATCTCCAGAAAAATAAGGGACTTGATTATTTCTTTTGGCAGTGCTCGCATGCTGTGGGGCGGGCGGTACCTCCCCTGCTGTGTCGCTACCCCACGCTGTCGAGTGTTTTCATACCGGACTGCCCTCAAGGCTTCGTCGGGTTCCATTAATCAAGCAGCTAATTCCTTTCCGATAGTGACGCACCCCTCGCCCCACCCCGCCCCACCCGGTCCCGTACGATACCGAACCCATACCCCGGCGCAGCGCCGCTTTAGCTCAACCTATTGCTGCTGCTCAGCCTTTTCGGTGCAGCGCGTCCGATCCGCTTGCAGCCCGTTTGATGCCGAAGATCGCTCTCGTATCCCCGCCCTTGCCGGACCTATGTCGGTGAACCCCCATGAGTGCGACAAGGATAGAGGAGGCGGAGGCAGAAGAGCGATCTTTCGGAATGAGACGCGGCAGAGGCTGCAGGGCGAACAGGTAGCAGGCCTGCTAGCCCTGCTGCTGCCGGTCCTCCTGCGGCGGTTACGGCGGTCGGACGCCACGACATGTCGCTTATATATTGCGCCATAACACGCGCGCTCTCGCATTTCCGGGCGTTGTCCTCCTGTATCCGGGGGGTGACGCATATTGTGTCCGGCGTGTGACAATATAATCCGGTCCGGCCTACCGCAATGTCAATGCGAACGCGCGTCCGGACGTGGTCAAGCTATTTGCGCTGGCTTTGGGGTGGCCTGGCCTCTGGCCCGGGCCTAGCCCCGCGGGGTTGCCCGGCGGAGGCGGACCGACCCCCCGGCCACGGCAACGAGTACAATGTCCGGGCGGGGCGGGGCGGGGCGGGGTGGGGTGCGCCTGCAGGCCAGTGTAATGGGCCGTGAGACCTGCCCATCCGGACTATTTTTCTGTGCGGGTGAGCTGCATAAGGGGTGAACCCCTGTTCGGGCTGAAGCAGCCCCCAATTTTGGTGCAACAAATGACGTGTATATTGCAATACACGCAAACTGTTATCCCAATATTTTATTTTACCTCTGATTGGCCTTATTCCGCACCCAGAAAAGTTTGTTCTTGATTTCTCTGTGGACGTCTGTTTTTGAGTAAGTACATTTGTTCTTGATGTAAACCAAAATACTCGTTATGAGGACAAATTTATCCTAGTGTCAAGTATTTTGGTTCCCAACAAGAACAAATTTACTCCAAAATTTAAGTCCACGAAAAAGTCAAGAACACTTTTCCGAGGGGGAATGAACTCGCGTTGGGTCACTCTTAGCGTTGCCGGAAAGTTAAGCAAAAATCCCGCCCAATATACCTGTGCGTAACGGGACTGTATCTTTGCCTGCGTACTAGGCAACTCCCCTGCACTCGTGCACAGATGTTGCCTAGTAGGCAGGCGGAGATACAGTCCCGTTACGCACAGGTGTATTCGGCCGGATTTTTGCCTAACTTTCTGCCAACACTGGTCACTCTATCCGTAACAATATGGGTAATTGTAGCGTAGTAGAAAAGTATGGCCAAAATCTTCCATATTTTACTCGCATTTTTGGGTCGTTTTGGGCTGTTTATATTGCCTGTTTTTGGCCAAATCTATTCCATTTCGGAGCCTTCTACAGCGTATTAGTCGGGTTACGTCTTTTAAAAGTAAATTCCCCCTCGCACTTTTCTGGGTGAGGACTGCTGACTGGAACTGAGAATAACTCTTGGAATATCTGCTGAATTTGTCTTTGAGGAACTAACTTTTTGTTGGAGACTTGATACCCAATGTCGACACTAACTGCGCCGGGCGCTGCACTTCTCTGTCGCGGCACGCCATCTCCCTCTCTCTCTCTCTCTCTCTCTCTCTCTCTCTCTCTCTCTCTCTCTCTCTCTCTCTCTCTCTCTCTCTCTCTCTCTCTCTCTCTAACCAGCCGGCCCGGCCGGCCCCGCCACCGGCCGCCGTTTAGGAGGCTCGCACCAGCTCGCCAACAACCAGGTGCTCCCCGATTGGAATAAAAATAGCTGCGCGCCTCACGTACGCGCCTTTTAAAAGCGTCGTCAGTAGCAAAACTTTCTTCATCATCACGGTACATTTTTTCGGGGTGGCGCGGAGGAAGAGAGAGGGAGGAGCCTACCGGAAGGGGGCAGCGGGCGGGCGGGCCGCGGGGCTACAGTTTGCATTTTCCATTTCTTTCTTTTTTTCCTCCTATTTTCCTTCTTTTTTGACAATGTAGGTGCCGCCCTGCCCGGCCGCGTCCTGATTTGGTATGCATTAGTATCATGTCATGTCCGGACCGCTCGAAGGTGACCATGACGGACTAGGGAGGGGTGCGTCGGACGCAGGGATAGAAAGAGAGGGGAGAGAGAGAGAGAGAGAGAGAGAGAGAGAGAGAGAGAGAGAGAGAGAGAGAGGGAGGAGGGGAGTAGACGCGAGGTGCCGGCCCATTTTGCTGGCTAATGCGTAATAATGCACGCGGGCTAGCCGAGGGTTGGGTTCTGCCCCCTCCCCCTCCTTACCTCTAACTACACAGAAGCGCTCATCGGAACCGTTTCCGGTGTGTTGCTTTCTCCCTATCCCCGCCTCCCCTCTGTGTGCGACCAGCGACCAGGCCCTGCTGTGAAATGCGCATTCAAATTGGCCCCTATCCCAACCACACCGCACCCCTGACCACACACACACACAAACACACACACACACGCACACACACACAAACGCGCGCAGCCACGTGCCCTCGACGATTGTCGCGTATATAACGCGCGCCAAACCGTCCTATGACATCTCAATACGGAGGGTAACTGCTGCATTTTATGTGTCACCCGATTATGTATCCGCGTACTGTGTGTGTGCGTGTGTCGCGGCTGGAGCGCGTTGCGGTGGGTCAGTGGGGAAAGCAGACCAGCCGCGAGGTATTTGGGTTTGTACGTGGTTTTCTGGTTTGTCATGTGTCATCACATGTTTGTGTGTGTGTAAGTCAAATGCCGAATAATTTGAAAGAAAGTGTCGCAAGACGCTGCTGTAGGAAAGAAATGTAAAAACAAATATAATATAGAATTAACGGAAATAAAATTTAACCAAATTGAACGGTTGCGCACGACCTGGTGTATATCTAGGACACTAAGGGCTTTTCTTGAGCCCGGTGCGGGACCAGCTGGGACCAGCCACAGCGCAGGTATGCCTCGCGAGCCGCGGGCCATCCATCATTATATTCACTGAGAATGAGAAAAATATTCGTAGTGGTTACGGGAAAATTTTCTTTCTATGATAAATGTCGTAAAGCTACAAATTCCAGTTGTATTGTTACAATGTACTCTTGTTCTAGAGTGTAGTGCGGTATCTAAAAACACATAGTTTTGGGGATCGAAATTCAATCGAATTGTAGAGGCAATCATGTTGACTGTCAATATTTAAAAAATAAAAAATAAACTACGAACAGAAACAAATACACGGTAAAAACTATGTCTGATTGTTTGAGGAAAAAGGGAAAATTTTCTGGGCCTTGGATACTTTGAGGAGCCTTCCTCAAAATCTAAGGCGTTTATTTCCTCAAAGTATCCAATGTCCTCAAAGTTTTCCCTTTTTCCTCAAAAAATCAGACATTATTTTTACCGTGTAAGCCTCCTCAAATCGTAGCTTTGGTAACATTTTCTTTCTTTTCCTTTGCGGAAATAATGAACTAGAAATTTTACTTTGAAAACGAAAATGGGTAAGACCTCTGTTTGTAACAGTGGCGTGAAGTTGAAGTATGGTGAAGCTGAGTGAGGCGGAGTGAAGTGATCCGTGAGTGAGGCCGCGAGTGCTAATGGTGCACCTTGACGTGTTTCGCCCAACACGCGGTGACTGATGAATCCCACCGTGGCGGGGCGGGGCGGGGCGGGGCGGGGCAGTCCTGCTGCCCTGCTGGCCCTGCCGGCCCTACCGCCCGCCCCGCCTGCGACGTGCGCCTGCATAACGACAAAACGTACTCACGGCATAATAGAGCTGTTATTCCATTTCCGATTTTAATCGACATCTATCAATACCGGCGTCGCCTCTCGAATGTCATTGATGGATGAATCGATGGATGCGCGGATGTTTGGATGGATGGACGGATGGATGCGCGTTAGAGGGAGAGCTGTTGCATCTTTGATTTGGTACGGTTTGTGGAAGCGGTGCCTGCCTGTTGAGCCAATAATGGTTGTGTTTGTTTTGATTAAAGTTCGATTAAGGCAGAAGAGAGCAGGGGTGTCGGTTCTCCGGGTGGGTTGGGAGACGTGCCCATATCTTCAGGCTCTGCGCCAGAAAAGGCTGAGAGCAGGGGTAAATTTTATTTTATCACGCTCAGAAATGTGGCGACAACCGCTTAGGAGACCTCGAACGAATCACTATAAAAACGCATAAAAATATGATGGAGACAGCATTCTCAGAGAGAGGTTAGCTTATTCACAGTTTGGTTTAGGCCACCGCAGAGTCAAAGCGCGGCTAAGCTTTCAAAGTCGTCCGTGGAGCAGCCATATTATGGCTATCACTTCTATCGTTAAAGTTTTCAAAGAGGTGTATACAAGTGTTCGCTCTTCAATAAATTTTCCATTCTGAAAAAAAAAGGGGGAAAAGCGTAATCTTGAGCTGAGTGCAATGTTCTCCATGCTTCAATGTTCTTGATATTTTTGAAAGCATTTGGTTTTTCCCGAGCGGATTTGCAGTAACCCAAGTAATAAATAGAAAATGACACTGAAAACTGAGTGCCGTCTTTTGACGCCAAATTTTGGTGTTCCGTGAATGACCGCGAATTTTGTTTGCGTCTATGAACCCCAACATTTTTGAGCTCTTTCAGGGAACTTCAAAATTTGGCGTCGTTTTGCATTGGACGCTTGATTGTGACGTCCCCTGGACGCCGAAATTTGGTGTCTTTGGATGTCACAATCACTTGGCGTCTAAAGACGCCATATTTAACTGCGAGTGGAAGCGCGCGAAGCGCCTGGAAAACTAACAACGCATGTTAGTGAGTGTGTGGGGTGCGAGGGGGAAAGAACTCTGAAACTTTTAAACACCTCGTAATTCAGAAAAAAGTCAGAAAAAAAATATTTAAAAAAATCTGGGCAGTTTAGCAAATTTTTTGAAAATTCACACAAATTTAGGTAGTCAAATTCTAGTACGAATTCACAAAAATTCACGAAAATTCACAAAATGTGTACACCCTAAAATTCAGAGCTTTTTCCCCGTCGGGTGTTGGTGCGGGTGCAGGCAGGCGCCGGTGGCAGGCGTCAGACGGCTGTGGAGGCTGCCTCAGCCGAGGCCTCCGCCCCGCAGCGGGGGACTCCCCCTGGAAGGCTATATAGGCAGCAGCCTGATTCCGAAGATCGCTCTCGCGCCTCCGTCTTTGTCGCACTCACGGGGCCCTGCCATCCCCAACATAGGGCACCGCCAATAGGTCCGACAAGGACGGAGGTGCGAGAGCGATCTTCGGAATGAGTGAGCAGGCCCCAGGCAGGCCCAGGGGGGGCTCGCTGCGGTACCTGCTGACCCCGCGGGGCGCTGGCGCCGGCCGGGGCGCGCTCAGAGCGGCGCAGCGGCGCTCCCTCCCACGCCTGCCTGCCCCCGCGCCCCCGCGCGCGCTCAAATTGATTAACAAGATAACAAGATATTTCATCAAACCGTCAGCGCGGGGATCTCAGAGTTCAAGTAACCTCTCTGCTCCCTATGTGCCTTTTCTGTTATTGTGTTGTTTGAAGTCTATAGGAGCTCGTGCCGCAAGCAGCAGCAGCAGCAGCAAAGGGTTTGGTTGGGTTTTAAAACGAACAGGTTTGGAACTTGTGTGGTGTGGGTGGCAAAGTCGTCAAACACTAAGCGATGCGCGTCCTGGCCCCTAAGTGCGGCGCGGAAAATAAATTTGAATTTTGTTGTACAATTGGTGTGAATGTTTATAGCATTTTTGGTGAAAGTTTTCATATATTTTTTTCGTGTTTTGGGTTTATGTAAATTTTTTCCTGAGGTTTTTGATTTTTTTTCTGAATATTTCTGAAAAACGAGGTGTACAGAAATTACTGAGTACACTGGTAAAACAAATGTGCAATAGTGCACACTTAAAGTGTGCTTCCTGGCACTTTGCGCATTACATGGTGTTTAAACATATTGCACACTAAGTGGTGTGCAAAGTTTAGACGTTTGGCAAGTGTGCAAAGTTTGCACACTTGGTTGTGGAAAATTCTTAATCATAGGATAGCAAAAGGTGTACCAAGTGTCGAAATGTTGCACACTACGTGGTGTGCAAAGTTTAGACGTTTGACAAGTGTGCAAAGTTTGCACACTTCGTGATGTTTAGTTTTGCTCGACACCAGGAAGTGTGCAAAGTTTGCACATTTGAAAAGCACGCCAATTGGTGTGCAATATTCTACATTTGTTTTACCAGTGTAGTTTACCCCTCCTCTGGTATCGAACCTTTTAAATGAACTGAGGCTCCAAATAAGACATTACAGTTTACGTTTTAAAAAATTGAATTTTCAGACCCCTTTTCCCCTAATTTACGCGAAATTTTGCTTCAAACGAGAAACGAGCCAAATGTGATCTGATGTGGTTCTGTTCAAAAACGGCAAAAATTAATTCCATTTCTTGTTCTTTTTTTTTTTTTTTACTTGCTTTTCATTTGCTGACCGCTTATCAGAACCCTATCACATGTAGGTTTGTGTGACGCAGAAATTTGCGACAAATGCGATTGTTTATCCTAAACTTTCATTGGTTTACTTAGAAAGAAAATGTTGTTCAAAAACTGAAAATACACACTTTAGCACCCCAAAAACGGGTTCAGCAACCTTGGAAAGGTACGATATCGCAAATTTTTTTTGCCAGGGCATTTTCCTGAATTTTTCTAAATTTTTCTGAATTTTCCGAATTGTTTGAACATTTTTCTGCATTTTTGTGAAATGAGAGGTGTGCAGAAATGAGCGAGTTGTTTCCCCCTATCGCCACAGTGTCGGCGGCAGGGTCGCATCGCGCGCGCGCAACAACCTACTCTGCTGATGCGTCTCCGTCCCGTCGTGTTGCACCCGCGATCGTATAAGATCCAAGCTGACCACAAAAAGTCCGTCGCGCGCTCCGCTCCGAAAGTTGGGCGTCGTCTTCGAGATGCTTGGAACTCACCCCCCCCCCTCCCCCCTACACTCCTGTCCTCTATTGTCTGTCTGTCTGTCTGACGTTCCTGATGTGAGACTTCCTTTCCGCAATGCCAAAAAAAGGGTTGGTGTCTTTAGTCGCCAAGATATTGGCGAACAAAGGTGACAAAAATCTGTCGTCAAATGGCATTAAACATTAAAAAAAAAAAATAAAAAAAAAAGGGACTCAAAATTCTAGCATCCTTAAAAGGCGCCACATTTTGCGGCGTTCTCTGAGGGAACGCCTTATTTCTTGGCGTCTTTCGACGCCTAATTTTGGTGTTCGCAAGCACTAAGCTAAAATTTGTTGTCCACGCTAAATGTATTTGTATGTTTTTGTGCAAACGTTTGTACAAAGTTGTGCATGCGTTTCGATTCGCACAAATTTGTGCGAAGGAGTGCATGTTTTTGTACAAACATATTCACAAATTCGTTCATTTTTGCGCACAAATTTGTGCGAATCGAAACGTATGCACAACTTTGTACAAACGTTTGCACAAAAACATACAAATAGATTTAGCGTGTCTGAAAGCCACGCAGTTTCCAATTAGTATGGAAAAAAAACTTTAAAAAAAAGATTTTTTTTTAAGGAAAGGAAAATTTAAAATAGGAGGGGAAGAAATGGTGTTGGTGCAAAGGTGTTAACTTCCCCATAGCGCACGGCGCGGGGATGATGCGGGTCTCATCACTGCTACAAAAGACGCGCTAAAACAGCTGCTCGGAGGGACCGTTCCATTATTTCCGTGGCCTTAATTAATTTATTCACGTCTGCAGTCACGTCTCCTGATTGGCTGCGGCAGATAGACCCGGCCCCGACGCCACTCACGTTACATCTTGTTAAATATCTTCCCCTCTAACCAGCCTGCCTACCGTACCGACCGCCGCCGCTCTTTCCGCTTTGTCGGCCAGCACGAGGCTTCCCTCCTCTCTCTCTTTCTCTAATCTCCATGATGGTCGCCGTCGTGCTGGCTGCTGCTGCTGCTGCTGGCGCTTTGTGCAAAACGGTGCTCGCCGCCATCTGCATCTGAGGACGCCCCGCCCTGCCCCGCCCCGCCCTGCCCCGCCCAGCCCTGCACCCGCCCTGCCCAGCCCAGCCCTGCCCCCGCCCTACCCTACCCCCCTACCCCCGCCCCGCCCCGCCATACCCTTCCCTGCTCTCCCTCGAGGTGGAGGAGGGGTGGCTGACGGCGTGCTTGACCTCGTGCGCGCCGTGCTCATATCGTCCAGAGAGCGTTTTCGGCGAGCTTTAGTGTCCTGGCTAACCCTTGCGGCCCTGCTCTTCTCTTTACTGCAGTATACTCTCTGCAAGTTGTTTGCCTCCTATGGGGCTGCTGAGACTCCTACGAGGAGGTGGCGTGCGCGAGTTGACTCAGCTCTTGCGGCGCGCTTCTTTTCTCTTGTTGATTTTGTTTTACCCATACCTTCATTTTTATCTCGCTCCATAAGCGGCACAGAAAGATATATATTTGTGAAATAACGTATGGTCCAACAGCTCCCAGCCGGACAGTGACGGCCGCCGTCGATATATTCGGTTACGAAAATGTATTGACTGATAATTTATGGCGCCCGGGGAGCAGCAGGGGAATTTAATAAGGAGTCTCGGACTTGACGCGGTGTTTGCGAGTGAGGAAGGGGGTGGGGGTGGGGACGAGGAAGGGGTTGGGGGGGGGGGAGGGTGGTTTAGGTAAGGCGCCATCGAGGGGATATATACTCTGAGAAAACTTGTACAGAGTACTTCACTGTATTACGCGGTATTACATAGACAATTTTGCAATTATAGAGGATATTTTGATATTTTTTGGTATTACATTACGCGTAATGGCGTGTAATACCCAGTAAAGGTGTACAGGGTATTACAGAAGTGAATACTCCCTCGGGCGCCGTATGACTCTTGTCTGCAAGGCGCACAAAAATTAAATAAAATCATAAAAAACTTGGGCGCACAAAAATTCAATAAAATTGTAAAAAAATTAGGCAAATTCGCAAAAATTCACAAAATTTGTACACCTAAAGTCAGAGTTGTTTCCCCTTTGGCGCACCCTTATTTCACTCCGATTTGCGTGCACGCCAACAGAAGGGCGCGCCAGTGTTGCCAGAAAAGTAGGCAAAAATTAGCCCAAACTCAGCGGAGTAAAGCGGGCTGCATCCGCCCCTACCTACTAGGCAACGTAAACGCTCTTGTGCGAAGGTGTTGCCTAGTAGGCAGGCGCGGATGCAGCCCGCTTTACTCCGCTGTTTGGGCTACTTTTTGCCTACTTTTCTGGCAACACTGGGGCGCGCGCCGGCGGGCCGGGGTGGGCACGCATGCCATCAGTATAGCCAGCCTGATTCAGAAGAGCGCTCTCCTCGCTCTGCCTCTCTCTCGCACCCATGCGGCGTACTCCATGTGTGCGAGGGAGACAGGACCAAGAGAGAGCAGCGCTCTTCGGAATATCAGTCTGCTGGCGGTTTGTTTTTAGTATAGCGTCTCCCCTTTCCCATGGGCCCCGGGCTCGGGTGCGTCCCGTACGTGAGCTCGCCGTCGTGGACGGCGCGACGGAGGTAGAGTCCTTGGGCGCGACGGGGCGGGGCGGGGCACTGCAGTGCGGCGTGCCAAAGGGAGGCGTTCCGTCGCGCTGCACCACGCCACCCCGCCCCGCCGGCCGCTGCATATGGTTGTATTATTCGCTCCAGACTCCGCCGAGCCGGGCGTTGCTGGTGGTCGGTAATCAGGCTTGTCCGCCCTTACTCTGCCACGCCCCGCCCCACCACGGCCCACCACGCCCCGCCCCGCCCCACCACGCCACGCCTTTCGTTCGGTGGCGTCGCGTCGGCGTCCCCTGCGCTCGCCTGGGATGCCCCGCCGCCGCCGCTGCCCGCCCGAAGATGGCACATTATTTACTGCGGCCCGGCAGCATAACTCACGTGAACTTGCACCGTGTGTGTGTGTGTGTGTGTGCGCGCGCGCGCCGTGCAGTCCGAGTTGTTAGAAGGGAGTACGTCTCCTCAAGAAGGTGTGTGCAAGCTTTGCAGAGTGCAGGTGAGGAGATGGTTGCAGAAAGCTTAGCACCTCTAAAGATTTTGTACATACCATGAAATTTAACACATCTGAAATAAAACATTTTTTTAAACGCCTGAACTGAAAATTAGAAATATCCAAGATAATCTAAGAAATTTCAATTCAGGCCGCGTAAGAATTATTTTTTAAAAGATTAAACACGCCGAGTTAAGAAAATTTGGAAAATCTCAGCGAGAAAATGTATTCACTCGTTCAGAAAAGTCAAGACTTTTCTCGCTTGCGGGGTGGTTGGGGGGCGCTCCGCGGGGAGGAGGGTCTTGGTGGCGTGCGGGAGGTGAGGAGATGCCCTCTGCGAGGCGGGGTCCTCGGCTGCTTGCAGGGACAGGAGGGGGTGGGGGGAGGGGGGGAGGGAGGAGTCCTGACAGGCAGGGATTCCAGGAAGTATAGCAGGCCCGCGCCGCCTTCACCGCAGGGTGCACTGCAGGGCAGGGTGCACCTCTCCGTGCTGGTGATGCAAGGGGATGTCGTAACGTTTCCACCTTGAGGTTGAGGAAGATGTTCTGCTGGCGGACGTGCTGTTTAGTGTGGTGCGGGCGGATTTAAATGTGCCGTATGTGTTTGTGTGTTGCAGGCGCTGTGCCGCGGCCTGCCAGAGCAAAAAATGGCGTAAGTCTCTCTCGCGTTTCCTTGACGTTCACGAAGTACTTTCTTATTTCCCGCGCCGGGAAATCTTTAATCTCGTTTGTTTCCTTTTTGGTTTTCTTAGATTCACTCCGTGCAATCTAATGGACCAGTGCCCGAAACTTTCCCTCGTGATCGATCTGACCAACACAACACGTTATTATGACCAGAGGGTAAGTTTTGCTTCATTCGCGTGCATTTTAAAATTTTATATTGTGGAGGAATCAACCCCCTCGCTCCATAATAATAATAATAATAATAATAATTATTATTATTATTATTATTATTATTATTATTATTATTATTATTATTATTATTATTATTATTATTATTATTATTATTATTATTATGGGTTTTAATTGGGTTTTTGCAGACATTCGAAGAAAAGTCGGTGCGGTACGAGAAGATTTTCTGCCCCGGTCACGTGATTCCTCCCAAGGACATAGTGAGAAGGTGCGTGCATAGGATTAGCTCCACCGGCGGAATGTCTCCCCCCCCCCTCTCTCTCTCTCTCTCTCTCTCTCTCTCTCTCTCTCTCTCTCTCTCTCTCTCTCTCTCTCGCTCGCTCGCTCGCTCGTTCTCTTCTTTCTCCGCTGAGAATGAGGTAAAATTAATTTGACTGATCACGGCGGGGGATCCCGAGGGAGCGAGCGACCCCATAGCGCTGTCGGCGGTAAAGCATGACGCCCATAAGTGAGGCTAAACAGGCTATGGGGTCCGGCCATGGGGTGTCTGCTATTGGAAGGGTTGCGGCCCCCGACACATAAACAAGGTGCCCGGCGGCGGGGCGGCACGGACTCCTAGTCTCAAAGGGTTTTTTGAGGACCGTATAGCGGGCGGAGGGGACGGACGCCGGATGCCACACGAATCACCCTCCGATCCTCCTGCCCGACCGCAGGGAACGCAGCCCCACGAGCGCGCAAACAAGTGAAATGGGAGTTGATTGCTGAATGTGACTCATTTACGCTTCTTTACAATTTCCATTATTGTCGTAGGTGTCATTTTAATTAATGTCTCCCCCTGGCACTGCTGCGTCGCGAAAATGTTTTGCCGCGAGAAAACGATGATGCGGCACACGCGACAAATTGTTTTCTTTGCATTTGAAATAAATATGAATAATTGGTGTATGGGAATGCCGGAAAATGCTGAGGCATTCACGTCGTATCTGCGTACAGTTAAGTACCATACCAAGCACACCAAAATTCAGAGTTATTTCCCTCGCATTTCACTCTGTTACACCCTGATTTTCACGAGAATTTGCCTGAGGTTTTTATCACGGCGTCACAACCCTGTCGCTAGCGACACTGCCGACAGTGTAGCTTAGCGGTGCGGGGGAGCAGGGGGTGGCCCCGCCCTCAACCACCCGCCAGGGGCCCAGGTCACGCATAATTGCCGGAATATGATAATGGCCGCCCAGAGCGTTATTTGTTGTCGGTATTTACACATTTTTAACGGCGACTTAGCGGAGGTGGCTACCGTCGCCGTCGGGGCGGGGCGTCCAGGGCGTTAGGGGTGAGTTATTACGCGGCCGCGTGTCTTTGTGTGGGTGTGCGTTAATCCGTGTGTGAGGGAGAGAGAGAGGGAGGGAGGGAGAAGGAAGGAAGGAATAAAAGGGGAAAGAGTGAGAATCTCCGTTTGACTGCGCGCGCGAAACGAGTCAAATGCCCCCTGCTAGTTCGGCGGGGCCGCGCAAGCACGCAGGGCGCCGTGTCACACCTGCATGGGTATGGCTCCCCCACACACGGCTCTACGCAAACGAGGTGGGGTGTGTGATGAGGCCGGCCCGGGTCAAATCGGCCGTGAAGCGGGGCGGGGCGCGCCGTCAAAGGGGCCACGCGGCGCGCGCGCGCCCCACCGGGTTGCTGTTGGGGGGGGGGGGGGATGACGCGCTGTGATGGAGGAGGGAGGGCCCGGGCCGGGGAGGAGAGGGTACACCGTCGTTCTCACCCGCGCCCGCTAAAAAATCGCCCACATAAATTGGGTCGCGTATGAATGGTCCGAGAGAGGGGGCACGTCGTCGCGGCGATCCACGAGCCCTGATGAACGGTCTTGGTCTCGGGGAAGGAAGAAAAAAAGTTGGGTGGCGGCGGGAGGTGTGTTTGTGTGTGTGTGTGTGTGTGCACACGCGCGCGTGTGTGTGTGCGCGCGGGCGCGCTGCGGAGGGCACCCGGTTGAGACCTAAAATTTTCCTATTTCATTGTGCGTCGAAAACGTTGGAGATGGGGGACGAGGGTAGGGGGTGTAAAATTGATGGCGGGAAATTATGTGCCGGCCGCATAGTTGGCACCCCTACAAATCACACGTAAGGGGTGGTGTTGAGGCCGGCCCGGCCCCGCCGCCGCGGTCAGCTCAGCGGGGACTCGCGCGCGCGCAGTTTGATCGATTTATGACAGTGTAGCAGGCGCGAGTTCATGCGCTCATTATCACCAGCGATTATCATCGGTAACGAGCCTCCATTTTTCTTCTTCTCCAGGTTTTTCCGAGTCGTGGATGCGTTCCTGGAGGACACCAAGGAGGAGCAGGGTGAGTTTCCCAGCCTCGTTCTCCAGCTCGTCACGAACTTCTCGCCCCGATCGCGACATTCTAACCATTCGGTTTTATGTCAATTTTTCAGGCCTGATAGGAGTGCACTGCACGCACGGTGTCAATCGGACGGGGTACTTCATCTGCAAGTGAGTTGAACGAAGGGGAAACATCTCTAAAATCTTTGAACTCGTAATTCACGAAAATTCAAATGAATTTAAGAAAATGCAGAAATTTTACAGAAATGGAGATAAAATTTCAGCAAAAATTCAGAAAAATTCAATAAAAATTTATAAATTCCCTTAAATTTACAAACTTTGTTCACCAAAATTCCGAGTTGTTTCCCCCTCGGAGTTGAATGTATTGCTTTTATTCGCTGCTCCTCATGTAATTGAATCTATGTCGGGCGCGCCGCTCGGCGCCGCTCGGCCTCGTCCCGGGGAGGGAGATCACTTTCTCCGTCGCACGCGAGCGAGCGTATGTAATATAGAGATGTTTCGTCCTTCTCACGGCCTTCCGGGTCCTGTTTCAGGTACATGATCGAGCGGCTGGGGATGCCGGCCGAGGCAGCTATTAACGGTACGGTACCGATTGTTTTTATTCATTTTGTGTACGTGCCCATGGCACCGCCTGCTGCTGGGGTGGCCACGGAATCATAGTTGGTCAAGTTAGGTCGCCTCCGGCACCGCCCTATGTGAATGTCAATGGACAAATCCCCAGTTTCTTGACATTTTATAAATCTTTCAGGATCTTAATCGAAATAATTGTTGTTTCCCAAGGGGGTCTTTCCTCAATTAAATTAACTTGAATTTTCTGTTTGAGACACCAACCCAAAAATTCCTGTTTCGAAATTGTGTCGTAAGCAAAAGAAAACTAAAACAAAATCGTCGCATCCCTCATCTCTTAGACAGGGTTGTCATGTCAAGAAAATCAGGAAAATGTCAGGTGTTTGAAAAGTTAACTGGAAAATCAGGAAAACGTCAGGAAATTGGGGCAGAAGTGTCAGGAAAAATGGGCTCGCTGAAGCCTAAGTTTTTGCCTGTCGGCTGCGAACGGGTCGGTGCAGCTATTTTATTCTCTATTAAAAATTGTTTGACAGGATTTTTGTTTATTTAAAGGATACCCTGCGATTTATTTTTACCGTTATTCTGGTATGAAAATGACAGGAAAAAACACTAATTTTCGTCATGTCAGGAAAATGTTAGGAAAATCGACTCTGTGGCAATCCTGTTAAACCTTGGCGAAATGATTGTCTTGCCGCAGATTTCGCGACGGCGCGCGGCCACCGGATCGAGCGCGAGAACTACATCAAGGACCTGCTGGGAACGGCCGCGGGTCCTGGGGGGTCGCAGAGGAACAGCGGCAGGCAGTCGCCAGCGGCTGGCGGTGGCGGCTACCGGGAGTGGCGGCTGCGCCACGGCCAGCAGCGCCAGGGCGAGCAGGCCGGCTCGCGGCGCCGGCCCCGGGAGGCCGACCACGACCACGACCTTCATGTCCCCGCCAAGCGCGCGTTCCGTCCCGAGCAGCGCGAGCAGCGGCAGCACCGGAGGTTCGAGGAGGAGCGGGAGTCTCGGGTGGGGTCGCCACTCTCGTGGCGGCGTGAGCAGCAGCAGCACCCGGGACCGCTGGCCTTTGGACCTCCTCCTCCTCCTCACGGAGCACGCCATGGACTGCCTCAGGGGAGCAGAGCGTACGGGCGACCCCCGCCACCTTATGGCCCACCGCGTGGCCCTTCTTCGCACGGCCGACCCTATCAGGGTCCACCACCTCATGGCCCACCCCAGCAGGGCCGACCCTATCAGGGTCCACCACCTCATGGCCCACCCCAGCAGGGCCGACCCTATCAGGGTCCACCACCTCATGGCCCACCCCAGCAGGGCCGACCCTACCAGGGTCCACCTCATGGCCAACCTCGTGGCCGACCCTATCAGCAGGATCCACCTGCTCGAGGGCCAGGTTCAAGTGGCCGACCCGAAAAGTCGCGCAGCAGACCCAGTAGGATAGCAGGGTACGACAGAGCGCCCGTCGGCGGCGACCGGGGACCGGGACCGCTCGACTAGTGGCGGTGTGCAATATTTGGAAGAATAAGGACACTCTTGTAAGTTTTTGTTAGGTGAACAAATTGTGGGCATATGTGGCAATTGCTGAGGGGTGTGAAAAATGATTTAAAGTGTCTGTTTAAAGGCCTAAGTTACCCCGATTTTTAAGGCGTTCTTTTTTCCGGGCTAAAAAGATAAATTAGCAATATTTTTTTTCTTTTTGACCAAACCTTATTTTCTTACATTTTTTGTTTCTAACGAATGATAATATACTTAAACGCAAGTCTGTGTCTTTACCTGGAACTGATTATTCAAGCTTATCATGTTCAAAAAATGCCTTCTAAACAACATCATAAATGTATTTAGAGAAATATTTATTATAATAATTAATACTATTGTACAAAACTGGGACTGAACAACTAAAATGAGACGGCGAAAGCGTTACCTCTGCGGCTGTTATTTCATTTCCCGTGTGTCGGTCTGTGCTGCAGGTGCGGGCCTATAGCCCGGCTGTAGCAGTCCCCTTACACCACACCTCCCCCGCAGCGGGGCCGCTTTGCTCTGGTCAACGGCTCTGCGCGACAATAAAAGTCGCGGGCGCACACACTTTGTCGAAAATATTTTATGGGGGCAGAGACGCCGCCTCCGCCCTCCGCCCCGCCGACGGCGGCCGCCGAGGGCCTCGGCACTAGGACGCCCCCGTGTCGGCGCGGCCCTGCCCTGCCCTGCCCGGCCCGGCCCGGCCGGGGACAGGTAAGTTGGCAACTTGTGCAATAAATATCCAGAGAGCGAGCGGGCGAGGCGAGGCTAGGCTAGGCGGCGAGGCGCCACGCAGTGCCCTGGCCGGTCGGCTGGCCCGCGGCGCCCGCGACGCCCCCGCGCGCCGTGGTGGGACTCGCTCCGCCCCGCCCTGCCGCACCCCGACCCCGCCCCGCCCCGCGCCACAACCCCCGATCCGCCGCCTTTCTAGCCCCAATTCCAAGGGAAGACAACAACCCGAGTTTTTAGCATAGGTGGTGCAATTAAAGTTGGCTCGCGGAAACTGTAAATTGCCATTGCTTGATTATCTTGGTAATCGACGATTATTTTGACAACACTGATAACAATGTGTTCAACTGGCGTGCACATTAAAGTGTTTGACTGGAAATTTGCATACTGAAAAGTGCTTTAAAGTAAATTTGAACTCTTAAGAGTGTTTAACTTGAGGGTTACACGATCAGGTGTGGACACCATAAAGTGTTCAAATTTACTGTTCAACACTTTATTTAAGTATGCAAATTTCCAGTCAACACATGAAAGTGTGCAATGTAGTGGTAATCACTTCAATGTGCACGTCAGTTGAACACTTTAGTATCACTGAAGTCGCGGTTGAAGATTACATATACCGAAAATCGGAAATCAATTTCAATTTTCGATTCTTTCAGGATTTTCTTTTCGATTCTCGATTGTTGTTGGAATCAAGAATTAGGAATCAAATTCGACTATCGACTTTTTCGCATTTTTTGTTTCGCGATTTTTTCCATTTGTAGTAGTACTTTTGATTTTCAATTATTCTTTATTTTCCATTATTTATTTTTTTAATTACGAATAATCGAATCGACTCCCTCTTCGATTATTTTAAACATCGTCGATTTCGATGTTTTTTTTGTTTTTTTTTTTTCATAATCGCACAGGCTCACCGATCGATGGGCAGGTGTTGCGGTGGCCGCGGCGGTGCGGCTCGCCAGCAGGCTGATTCCGCAAGGTGGCCTCGTCGCTCTGTCCCTGTCACACTCATGGGGCGAGGCCATGGGGCGCAAGAGAGAGGACACTCTAAGGGTAAATCCGTATGAACCTGGACCCCTGTCTGGCATGACCCGTCTCACCAGTGACCGGGTGACGTTTTTTCATCATGAATAGTGTTGCTGTTTCCAAAAATATCTCTGCCAGCTCTGAGCTCCAAGCCGTTTAGTGTTTAGTAGCACACATCAGTTCCAAATTTTAGCTTATTTTCCATTTTTGGCACAAAAAAGAAAAAGCTCTAACTTCCTTAGTTTTGGTCCTAGAGAGCTGGTAGACATATCATTGGAAAGAGAAAAAAGAGTAGATTAAAAGTATGTAGGGCCCAAATTTTTTTTTAAAAAAAATGTATTTTTGCTGAATTTTTGAAAACTTTAACATGCGTTCCTGAAAATACGTCAATCTAGATTTTCATTTTTATTTTTTTTAAATGTTTCTTTTGGTTGGCCCTGTTTTTTCATGCAATAATATTTTGGTCCCCGTAGACCTATCTTAACCTTTGGGGCTACATTCTGTTACAGTCGAGTCAAACATCCAACCAAAGTCCCCTCGCTCACTCTAACGGAGGAACCTGATGCTTGTTTAATGGTATGGGGTTGATGCTCTGACAAAAAAGGCCATTTTAATCCATATTCTGCTGTATCACATTGTCTGTTGGTAGCCTCGATCAAAGTGATTGAGTAAAAAAACCAGAAAAAATTGTTTTGAAGACACAAACTCTAAAGATTTTAATAGCTTGCAGGTTTGCAATGCAAATTTGGGAAAAATTGAGACAAAAGTTCATGTGTGTTATGTCAGTTCTAAAAACATAAATATGATCAAAGAAAAGTACAGACATAGATTTTCTACCTGGCCAGCAGTAGATGGAATAAAATCATGCCATGCTGTCATACCACTATCATCAAATACTGTGTTTTTCAAGCAGTATTCCTCTTCCAATAATGGATTTTACTCATACTTTGGGCCAAAAAATGAAGTTAATTTTTGTGATATCTATGGCTTTGTCACTGTTTATCATGAGAATGACTGGCGTGTTGGCTTTGTGGAAGAAAGATTTGAATATGAATTTGAAGTAGAAAACACCTTGTTAGAAAAGATTAACAATAGTCATCACAATATCCCCCAAGAAAACAGATTGAATATGTGAAAAAGAAATTAGAAGAGATCATTAAGATTGTGAATGTTGAAGTCCAGGACAATTTAGTTTTGAAGCTAAAAAGGGATGCAGAGCCAAAATTTGTAGGAAAGGAGAAACAGAAAACAAAAAAGTATACTTCAGTTGTTTGTTCTTTCTTCCGAAACTATTCATTTTTATTTTCAGTAACATCTTTTTCTTCTCCATCTTTACAGCCAAACCAAGCATTCTATTTTTCAGGTTAAATTAATCAAAATAAATTAAGAGTTTCCCAAATTTGCATTGCAAACCTGCAAGCTATTAAAATCTTTAGAGTTTGTGTCTTCAAAACAATTTTTTCTGGTTTTTTTACTCAATCACTTTGATCGAGGCTACCAACAGACAATGTGATACAGCAGAATATGGATTAAAATGGCCTTTTTTGTCAGAGCATCAACCCCATACCATTAAACAAGCATCAGGTTCCTCCGTTAGAGTGAGCGAGGGGACTTTGGTTGGATGTTTGACTCGACTGTAACAGAATGTAGCCCCAAAGGTTAAGATAGGTCTACGGGGACCAAAATATTATTGCATGAAAAAACAGGGCCAACCAAAAGAAACATTTAAAAAAAATAAAAATGAAAATCTAGATTGACGTATTTTCAGGAACGCATGTTAAAGTTTTCAAAAATTCAGCAAAAATACAATTTTAAAAAAAATATTTTTGGGCCCTACATACTTATAATCTACTCTTTTTTCTCTTTCCAATGATATGTCTACCAGCTCTCTAGGACCAAAACTGAGGAAGTTAGAGCTTTTTCTTTTTTGTGCCAAAAATGGAAAATAAGCTAAAATTTGGAACTGATGTGTGCTACTAAACACTAAACGGGTTGGAGCTCAGAGCTGGCAGAGATATTTTTGGAAACAGCAACACTATTCATGATGAAAAAACGTCACCCGGTCACTGGTGAGACGGGTCATGCCAGACAGGGGTCCAGGTTCATACGGATTTACCCCTAACCGCTTTGCGGAATCAGTCTACAGGACGGATGGCCGAAGTTGGCGGCCGCCCCCGGCGCCCCGGCGCCCCGGCCCTGAAGCACGTTAAGCCCTAACTTCGGCATTCTTGTGCTGGGACGTCTTCCCGCGCATCCGAGGCGCGCTCGTGGCCTATAATACCTACATCCCCGCGTGGAGTGTGGTGTCTGTGTGTGCGTAAAATCTGAGGGTGCTAGGACCTTTCCTGAGTAGGCTATGCCGCGGAGCCGTCAGCCACGACAATCCCCACACTCTCAAGAGGCTGAAATTTATTTTGAGGTTACGGACGGCGGAAGTGCTATGGCGGCTGGTGCGGCATTTAGCCCGGCTCTGCTTAATCATTTCGTTTGAACTCCGGCGGCGCGGCCCCGGCACGCCGGAGGACTTTATTGCCCGTACGGGCAGGAAAGTAAAAGTCATGCCGCGTGGTTAAGGGTTTTCCCCCTCACTGGCGCTCTCATGGAACTTGGGGTGGTCTTGATGGCTTGGTTCAGAAGGTCACGGGAGGGTTTCTGCTTCAGCGATATAGATTTGGAGGGAGAGGGGGGGGGGAGAGAGAGAGAGATAGAGAGAGAGAGAGAGAGAGAGAGGTGCACTCACATACACACGTGCGAATGCAGCGTACGGCCGACAATGACAGGGGCGTGGTTGAGTGGACCACCGGGGCTGCCGAGAGCAGCAGCAGCAGCAGCAGCGAGCTCACAATGAGATATGAATCCAGGTTTGGGGGAAGCAGCGCGCTATGGAACCCGCCTTATTATGTCGCGGTGGACCTGGGCGTGGTGCGTCTGTCTCTCTCTCTCTCTCTCTCTCTCTCTCTCTCTCTCTCTCTCTCTCTCTCTCTCTCTCTCTCTCTCTCTCTCTCTCTCTCTCTCTCTCTCTCTCTCTCTCTCTCTCTCTCTCTCTCGCCCTCGATGTGAGTTACTCGTGCCGGGCGGACACGGCCAGGACCTCTATTCATTACAGTACGCTGCTCCTCCTCCTTTCCCGCCGTGTCCCTCATGTACTTCCTCTCCCGCCGCCCTGTGCTGCGCCTCTTCCTCGGTGGTGGGCGTTCAGTCCGATGCGCACACGTACATTGAGTCGAAATGGAATTGCCTTCTAAAATGGCTGGGAAACGTATGTCAATTTTTTTTATATGGCCCACTTGCGGGAGAAAAAAAAAACTGCCCGAGGGATTTTGAAATATTACTTAGATGGGGGGGGGGGGGGGTTTGATTTTGGCAGTCGAGCCCATGACCGAGGGATCCTTCACTCAAACACCCTACAGCAAAATCAGTAAAAAAAAAAATCAGAAAAAGTCCGAAAATATCGAGAAAGAAATCCCGAAAAAAAGTCAGGAATAAAATCCAGAAAAAAAATCAGGAAAAATTAGAAAAAAGTCAGTAAATAAATGAGTAAAAAATCAGTGAAAATCACGAAAATTATAAAAATCACAAAAATTGGTGTATGCTTGAATTTATAGTGGAGGACCCCTCGACCACGACCCCCGTGTTTCTCTCTCCGCAGGGCGCCGTGCGCACACGGCCCGGGCGACGACAGAACACGGCTCGGGACGTTAGAACACGTGTAATGTTGGCCCCACTTCCGCTCGAGTAGCTCATGGTTGTGTTCGGGGTGGGGCGAGTATAGCGCCAGTGGTGCGCGTTTGAATGTTGTCGTCTCCGACTCGACGATAGTTTTATTCGTGTTGTTTTCTTCTATCCTTTTTTTTGTTTTCAAATTTACTGATGGCGTTTTCTGTCGTGTCTTTACGATCCGTGACGTGGACCGCCGCTCTCCTGGCAGATGGATTAGTGCCGCCCGTCTCATTTCGGACTACGACTATTCACAAGGAGCTAATCTGGAGCAGGCGCGCCGCCGTCGCGTCGTCTGCTCCGCGCGAGCCGCGTATAGCGTGTAATTATCGGCAGATTACGTAACGGCGAGGTTCGGTTCCTAACTGTGTCGCTCCCTGGGTGGCGCGGCGCGGGGTGCGTAGGCAGCCTGCCGCACAGCTACCGCTGCCGCTGCTTCTGTTGAGGGGAAAAATGATTTTTATCGCTGGCTCAATAAAGCGAAAAGCCACAGCAAAATGAATAACCCATGAAAGCGAGCCCGGGCGCAGCGTAGGGCGAATGGCGGCATGTCGAGAGAGAGAGGGGAGGGGGCGATGCAGCTAGTGGGGGTAGATGCTCGTTCTTCTGATCCTATCTGTCCGGCGACGCGGCCTGGCCCAGCCAGCCAGCCCTGCCGTCTGATTCTGAAGATCGCTCTCGTACCTCCGTCCTTGTCGCACTCATGGGGCCCTGCCGCCCCCCACATAGGGCAGCGCCACAGGTGCGAGAAGGACGGAGGTACGAGAGCGGTCCTCGGAATGGCCGGGCCGGGCCAGTGCTGCCCAGCCCTGCCCAGCCCAGGGGGTGGGAACATTACTATGAGGCTTTTATTTCCCCGGCCTTGCCTTTTATGAAGGGGCGGGCGCGCAATGCTGCGCCATGTGTTAATTGATATCAGGCCGGCCGTCTATATGCAGATGGTGTTTGTTTTCCGGATGAGAGGGCTTGCGCGCGAGACGGGTTTCCATCCGCATGGATCCCGCACGAAACTAAAGCAAGAACGGACAGAGAATGTCAAAAGACTCGATTCAGAAAAAACAACGCACAAAAAAAAAATGGACATCTCATTTGACGTAAAATTATCAGATTGTCGCCCATCGGTCTATATCTCTATTAAAAATGCCGCCTTGATGAGGTCAAGATCAGTGCAGTGATTACGATTTTAAACGATAGTAAAAGTCGCAACAAACATTTTCGCGAGAACGTTTAGAGGTATTGGCTGATTCAAGGGATAATTTACATTGAAAAAAAATAATAATAATAATTAAAAAAAGAAAACATCATTATTGACAAAAACATGGTTCTTAGTTGAATGTAAGGTTCACAGCAGTTATATTAGTCTCGGCCTGGCTGCTCGGCTCGTCACTGTCATAGAAACGAAGGATTCTTGCTAAATTTTCTCAAAATTGGTCCGACAGTCTAATACCATACATAACTTTTCTTCAAAAAAAAGTGATTTTGTCGTATTATTTTTAAAAATTCCTGATTTTGAACTACGAGGTAGTGTCGGGATTTTACACTGCTGGCCTCAAATCGAGCTAGTACTGGGAAATCGCAAGAAATTTTTAACAGTGTGGGCAATGTGGGGGAAGGGGGGGGGGGGGGGTAGTGTGCGCCGCTCGTTGGTCTCTGCTCGGCCTCCTTGTTAGTCTCAAATTTGTATCTATTGGAGCTGGAGGCAGGGCAGGGCAGGCGGCCAGGGCAGGTTTGTCTTGGCAGGCGCGGACCGTGGTGCGGTCGCAGTGCGTGGGCAGGTGAGCCGCGGAGCCACGGTCCTGCAGTGCGCGCCGCCAGATTGCCTCGATTGTCAGATTGCCTCTGTGTAATTTTTGGGGGGCCTTTTCAAGGCAAGGCGCCATATCGTATAAGGGAACAAGTACGAACGTTAGTACCGGATCCCGAGCGGCGCCTTGAGGTCCTATCGGCCAGTGCATCACTGTCGCAGAACCACCTTGAGGAACATGGTTTCATTAAATACGTCATTTGGAATAGAACGCTATCAAACACAAAGTTCAAGTAGATTTTTTTAAAATTCTTTTTTTATTTTTTATGGTTGGATATACATTTATGTCCGAGTCCGAGCAAGTTTTATTACTTGCAGCTACTCTCACCCGACTCATTCGCATGGTGTCTCTCACCTTTACGAACCCCGCAAGCAGCCGTTTGTTGTTTCATTGAATTGCCGTGTCGATTCACCGCGGCCGGCGCGCGCGCCGCTCGCCGGGTGACGACTCTAATTTACCTCTCCTCCCGCAAGTTTGGCCGTGTAAGGCCCACGCCCCACGCCTGGCCCCGCCCGGCCTGGCCGCGCTCATGTAAGGCAAAGGCGAGATGCGTCCGTGCGCCGACTGACCGGCCCAGCCGACTCTTTCACCAATATAACGCTCGTAAATCCCGGAGGCTCCTCGTCGTGGTGTCGTTCACCCGACCGTTAGGAGGAACACGGCGCGCGGGGAGGAACCCCTATACATCGTAGTCCAAGAGGTTGCCACCGACGACCGATGTTCCCGCGAGGGGGAAACAATTCTGAAGTTTGGCGTACCCATTTTAATTTTTTTTGTAAATATCTGTCAATTTTTTATTTGAATTTTACTCGTATTTTTGTGAATTTTCACTTGAAGTTTACTAACATTTTTGTTGTAAATTTGCCCGAATTTCCCTAAATTTTTCTAACTTTGTCTAAATTTTTCTGAATTTTTCTGATTTTTTCTGAATTACGAGGTGTATCCAGAAATTTCAGAGTTTTTTTTCCCCTCGCGTCCGCGCCTCTGCTGGAATGATAAGGTGGGGTTTGATTTTCACCCAAACTTTCTCTTTCACCTTCGGTCTTTGGGAAGTCTGAGAAAATCATGCAACCCTTTGGGTATATTTCTAACCTCTAAATCATGGCGGATGTATCGAAAACGAACTGCCGCATTTTCTTTTCCCATGTCCTAGGGCCTTTATTGATAGCTGACTTCTGATACTCCCTTAGCCCTTGAGTGAGCGAAACACCCCACCCCTCCCTATTTTTTTCCCGATTTGAGGTAATTGGTGTTAATTCCTTTGGGTCCTGATCGGGGCCGCCGAAACCGTCGTGCGCCGCTGTGCGCACGCGCCCTACTCCAGCCTAGCCTCCTGTCGACTCGACGGGCAGGTGCCCGCCGTGCCCCGCTGCTCTGATTCCACTTTACCGGACCCTCCGGGACCCTCCGAGACCCACCCACCTCGTTGAATTAAGTGGTTATTGTGCGTTTGCCCGGCTCGCCCCTTTAGCCTCGTTGGCGGCGCCGGCAGCGCCATCGGTCTTCCTACCACACATTTATGGCTCAATCTTGGCAAATTAAATTCCTCCCCCCGGGGCTGTACGCGCGCGGCCGCAGCGACCACTGCAAACAAGACTGCACTGCTCAGGCAGGTGTGCTGCCCGCCGCCGCTGCTGCAGCTACCCGCTCAGGGTTGCCACTGGAAAACCTTGAAAACCTGGAAAACTCAGGGAATCTGAAAACGATCAGGGAAATCAGGGAAAATGCGAAAAAAATCATGGGAAAAAAGTTAAAGGTGGCTGATTAACCCCAGGCACTTTCTGTACTATGCAACCCGCCCGCACCGCTCCATTCGGGACTGCATACCCATCAGGCGCCGGGGACCGGTTTCAAGCGCGGAAGCTCCGCTCCGCCACTGTTGCACCCAACACCCCGAAAGGGCCCTCTCGCGGTTCGCGCAGTCTACGGCGGGGCATTTACAGTAGGGAGGTTCGCAGTTTCGCGGGGGTAAACCGCATTTTCGGCTAAAAACGCCAAGAGTTGGCGTCGAACGACGCCAGTATTTGGCGTATTTCATGAACGCTAGAAATTTGGCGTCTTTTGACGCCAACCAGTTTACAGTGTTGAAGGTTGCGGTCTGCTGATTCTCTTCGCGGGTAGCTCGCAGTCCGCGAAGGACATACGCGGAGGATCCGCTGTACGCGAGAATCCCCCGCGGCAGGACCCGCGGACCGCGAGCTTTCCCCGCGGACTCGCGGTTTACCCCCGCGAAACCGCGAACCTCCCCCCTGTAACGCCCCGCCGTAGACCGCGCGAACCGCGAGAGGGCCCTTTCGGGGCGTTGGCTGCAACAACAGTGGCGGAGCGGAGCGTTCGCGCTTGGAGCCGGTCTCCGGCGCCTGATGGGTATGCAGTCCCGGATGGAGCGGTGCGGGCGGGTTGCATAGTACAAAAAGTGCCCGGGGTTAATCAGCCACCTGGTACATATTTATTTTAGTCTATGATTTTGCCTACTGTAACCAAAAATTCTGCAATTTGCGTGACAGAAGTCAGAAGTTTATCGAAAATAAGTCGTTTTTTTTTTGTTGTTGTTTTGTTTTTTTCTACCTTTTTGAAAAAATTTTCACCCGCTTCGCTCGCGTGTCATTGAAGCAATCGAGATGCCATACTTTTAAGTCAGGGAAATATAATAATAAAGGGGCCTGGTAATCAGGGAAACCTCAGGGAAAATTAAAATTTAAAATTTGTGGCAATCCTGCCGCTGCTGTCCGCTGCTGCTCGCCCGCTCCCCTCCGTGTGGATCGCTATCAGCAGGCCTGCCTGTGCTGCGTGGCTGAATGTCTCTCATCTGACGCGGCGAATGTTCTGCAGCAGACGACACTGAAAACAGAACATGCGTCTCCTCAGCCTGTGGCGGCCTGTGCCAGGGCGCGCCCAGGTCACGTAGCTCTGCTGCCGCAGCGCGGGCTGCTCACTTAGCCGTCCAACAAGCCTCCAAATTACATCATTAATTTGGGGAGAGAGGAGTAAAAGATTGTGCGTTAAACGCCGAGTGCAGCGCAGGTGATTTATTGTGCCGCGCCCCTCCTCCCCTGGCGGTGGGGGTATTATATTTGGAAACGTTTTGTTTTTCGTGCGCACGGACTGTTTTCGTTTTCCCCCCAAACACGGCGTCCCGTCATAGAGTTACAACATCTTCGTAATGTTCAATTGGTTGGGTGAGACGTTAGTGAGGCACACGGTTCTAAAACGAGCGCCAAGTTTTCTCCGCCGGACGGACGAAGTGCGAAAATCTAACGGTACGAATGTCGCCCATTCGATGATAAGTGAATGTTTTCACACACGCATAGCTGTGCGACAAATAATGATTTCCACGTGTAGCGCAAGTGACTATTTTTTTACCCTTTTTGGTAGCGTTACTGCTGTGTGGCTGGCTCGTTTGTGAACGAGCGTTCGCTAACCGGCTAGTAGTGAGTTAAACTTGAAGGGGAAACAACTCTAACATTTTTGTGCACCTCGCATATCAAAAAAGTTTAGAAAAACTTCGACAAATTCAGGGAAAATTCAGGAAAATTTACGAAAGTTTCGTAAAAATAAAAAAAAATATAGGGAAAATTCAAGTAGAAATTCACAAAAATTGAATTAAAAAATTCACGAAAATTCACTAAATTTGTACACTAGAATTCAGAGTTGTTTCCCCCACGGTTAAACTAAACATTCACTCACCTACGGCGATTGAGGGGCGACACTCGGTGCGTCCGGGTGCGTCGGCTGCGCGCCTGCGGCCGGGCCCATAGGCCGGGCTGGGCCGTTGCGCCACCCTTTGGTCTCCTAACAGGGCCCTTGTGGTGTGAAAATAGGTGGCCTGTTCACGCCTCCTGGCTGCGTCTGACTCGCCTCCCAGCCGCCCCGCCCCGCCCCGCCCCGCCCCGCCCCGCCCCGCCCCGCCCCGGGAACGAGAAAAAAAATAGAGGAGTCCATCACTTAGCGTCAAACTGATAGGTTTTGGCTGCGCTTCGACGTTCCAGGAAAAGGGCCGCCCCGCGCCGCCACGCCCCGGAGCTTCCACGCCACGCCGCACCACCACGCCCCGCCCCGCCCCGCCCCGCGCCACGGACTGATCGCGCCGATCTGGTGGCGATCGCTCTGATGATGAGGCGGGGGTGGGACCGGGACCCGGCCGGCCCGCCACAGGGCCTACGGGCGGGGCGGGGCGGGGCGCGCGCGGCGCGGCTACGCTCAAAGGCCTCCACTGACCATCCGGTTAATAAGCTCTTAGGGATAACGAAGTTCACACCCGCCGCCGGAGGCGCGCCTCGTCCGCAGCCCACAAGTTCAGATTTACCTGCGGAAATCCAAGTGCTCCTCCCCCCCCCCTCCTCCGCGCCTTTTTCCCCCCCCTATGTTCTTCCAGCCTACTTTACTCCGAAGAGCGCGCTGCTCTCCTAGCTCTGTCTCTCTCTTTCACCTATGCGTCGAAGCCCATGAGTGCGATAGAGACAGGGTGAGGAGAGTGCTCTTCGGAATAAGTCGGCAGCCCTGTGTTCGCCGCTTTGGCCTTGCTTCTTCTGAGCGTTGTGGTCGACCTGCACCGTGAACAGCCCTCCGCCTGGACACCAAGTAAAACGAGTGAATGTTGCACTCTTGTCGGTGTGTGCAGGGGGTCGTTAACTCTGATATTCCTTCGTACACGAAGCTGATATTACCACGATATTACTTCAATAATACCGATATTACCTTCATATTAAATCAATAATACCCATACTTTTGCCAATATTACATCAATATTACCCATATTACCTACAATATTACCCCAATATTACAATATTACCCTAATATTACTCTGATATTACTGATAATACCAATATTCCCCCGTACACGGCCAAAGGCAGTTGACGACCCCTCGGGTGTGTGTGTGTGGGGGGGGGGGCATATTTCATGCAGAGTTCTTGTCTGAAACTCATGTGACGCGTTCCGTCTCACTGGTAAAACAAATATGGTAGGATATCCAACCTTCAGAAGGCATTAAAGCTCCAAAGGCATTACAGTTTATGTTTTTCGAAATATCTTTTTTCTATGGAATAATTATTTTCGTAATCTACGCGAAATTCCGCTTCAAACGAGCCTACATGTGATGGGACTCTGTTCAAAAATGACAGATATCAACTGAATTTTTTGTATCTTGTTACTTGCTTTTCATTTGCTGACCGCTCATCAGAACCCTTATCAGATGTAGGTTCGTTTGACGTGGAATTTTGCGAGAAATGAGATAGTATTTCCTAAAATGACTTACTGGCTATTTGCTCATAAAGAAAATATCTTGAAAAAAAAAAAAAAAAAAAAAAAAAAAAAAAGAAAATAGACACTTTAGCACCCTTAAAACGGGTTTAACCAACATACCATGAAAGGTGGGACATCGCACTTTAGTTTTTTTCAGTGACAGAAAGGTTTTGGGAGCAGCGATAGCACGACGGGCGCGCAAGGACCTTATATGTGATATAGACCGCCAGCGAAACCCTCTTTCATTGTGTTTCGTGTCCTCTTTATGGCCCCCCTTGTAGAGGCTCGAGGCCGGGGCTGCGTACCGGCCGACCCGGACTTCGGCAAGCTTCGGCGGCATCGGCCATCCTCGACTCCGGGCGTGATCGGGCCCCACCAGACGTCTCCTCCCCCGCCCGCCTAGCGTAGCGGGCGGGGCGCGGCGGCTGTCGCCAGCTCCGCCAGAGCTGCGGCCGGATCCGGAGCACGAAGTGGCAGCGAACGCTGCCGAAGCGGCTTCGGGTGGTACGCAGCCTGCTCCGCGCGAGCCTGGCCAGGGGTTGTAAAAGGGACAGGCATAACAAAAGCGCTGGCGGTCTATATCTGTAAGGTCTTTGCGGGCGCGCGCGTGGTGCGTCCCGGGGTGAGGGTGACTCGGGTGACTTCAACGCTGGTCGTCGGCATGAGCGCGCTCTGCAGGTCGTAGCCCCAGCCCCCCCCCCACCCCTCCACCCCTCCACCCCTCCACCCCCCACTCACCCTCGTTTCCCCCTCCAAAGTATTTTCCGCCGGTATATATATATATATATATATATATATATATATATATATATATATATATATATATATATATATATATATATATATATATATATATATATATATATATATATATATATATATAGGATATCTGTTCTAAACGCACCCCGTGCTTCTGCAGTCGGGCCAACGTGAACGCGGCGCCGGCGAGTATTTTCCAGGAATCAATAACTGACAAAACAAAAGAGGAGCGCGCGTGTGTGTGTGTGTGTGTGTGTGTGTGCGCGTGTGTGTGTGCGTGCGTGTGTGCCGTACCTCCGGGCTGTTGCTGTTACAGCGGCGAGACGAGCAGCGCTTTTACGACTTAATAAATTGGGATCTCCTGCAATTTGTCACAAGTGAGTGGAGGAGGAAAGGAGCGAGGGGGAAAAGGGAAGAAGGGGGAGGGGGGGGGCTGAGATGATCTGACGGGGGGAAGAGCGAGGGTGTGTGGGAGGGCGAGGCTGCTGTCAAACTCGAAGAAACAAATCTGTCACCTTGCGAATGAAAACAAGGACGAAAGCAAGGAACGCATCAGCCTGCATTTTTTTTTCTCTTTTTTTTTTTTCTTGTTGGTTTCATTGCTTCGTTTTCGTTCCCTTAGAAGTGTGCAATCGTACGAATCTTCATGTTCCTCGTTAAAAATTCCCCAGCGGAATACGTGGTTCTGAGAATACGGAACGCACCGTTATTACTCTTTCATATTGCAGAGCTTTCCTCCCCTCCAAAATTTGGGGAAAATATCTTATTGAACTAAATTACAGCGCCTTTTCTGAAGTAAGGCAACTTCTGAAAAAAGTTTTCATTAAGAGTGCTCCTCAAAACTATCGGTCTATTTCGTTAAATTCTTCGTTATAATTCCTGACGTGTGTCTTGTTCTTTTTTCTCTTTTTTTCTTTCTTTCTCCTTCTCCCTTTTTTTTCTCTCTTTCTTTCGGATCATTAGTGATGGATGAACGCGGCAGCAGCCGCAGGTCTCGGGTGCGGCGCGCGGCCTCATGCAGGTGAAAATGTCAACCTGTGATGCCCCCGACACACAATTTGACGACAAATATAAAACGATCCGACGCAACATTTTTATTACATG
This sequence comes from Frankliniella fusca, assembly GCA_029379305.1. Lineage (NCBI taxonomy): Eukaryota > Metazoa > Arthropoda > Insecta > Thysanoptera > Thripidae > Frankliniella > Frankliniella fusca. The sequence continues at coordinate 636,580 of JAHWGI010000256.1, read as the reverse complement.
CGCCGCGCGTCGAGGTTAGAGATGTCTCCTTCACAGGGCGGCCTGCTGCCGCGCCGGCGCTGCCACCCCGCCGGCCCTAAAAAGGCAGCGGCAGCAGCAGCAACGGTCGAGGTGTTTATGTTGGCCATTTGTTGGGAGCAGCCGGGGGGAGAGCAGCAGACGAGCTCGTTAGGGGGGCTCAGGGGCGACACGGCAGGACAGACAATGGCTGCGCGCACCCTCACCTCGGCGCCACCCGTATCACCCATATCGATCCCCCCCAAAAAAATCGTTTTTACCATGGATACGTGAGCGGCGCTCGTGTACGTAAGAATGGAGACTTTATACAAGTCCAGAAATTTGACATTTCTTGGCTTCCTTCCTTGCTTTAATTTTTAAAAAAATAATTTAAAAAAGCACTTGTAAAACTACGTGCACCCTTATTCGAGCGTACAATAGCCCATGCGCTCCTTTTCTTCTTCTTAAACAGAGTTGCCACAAAGTTAGGCAAAAATCCCGTCTAATAGACCTGTGCGTAACGGGACTGTATCTCCGCCTGCATACTAGGCAACTCCCTTGCACTCATGCACAGATGTTGCCTAGTAGGCAGGCGGAGATACAGTCCCGTTACGCTCAGGTGTATTGGGCGGGATTTTTGCCGAACTTTCTGGCAACACTGTTCTTAAATGCGTCGGGGGAAATGTCTTGGAGCGTAGTTGAACGCTTCAAGAAGGGCGTCATAGGTCTTATTGTACGCTTGAAATAGGCGTTCAACTACGCTTTAGTTTTACCAGTGAACTATTTTGAGGACAAGAAAGTTTTAGTTGTGCTTTACGATTAGAAAATATTTGCTAGATTGTTGGTTTATCTTTAACAACTTATTTGCTTTCAAATGCAAGTCAAGTGCTCCGCTTGATCACACATTGCCAGTAAGTTTGCTTGTGTGTGCTATGCTATATTCAATTAAGAAATGTTCGTTTCCACGCTCAGCGCAGCGCGCGCTCACGCGGGCGTGAGGCGGGCGAGGGGCAGGGAGCGGGGAGGGGAAGCTGAGCGTCGCGCCGCTCCCCGCCCTGCTCCCCGCTCCCCCGCTTGCCCACCTCACGCCCGCGTGAGCGCGCGCTGCGCTGAGCGTGGAAACGAACATTTCTTAATTGAATATAGCACTAGACGGCATAGGTTTCTTTCCCCTTCCCCTACGCTTACAATCCCTTCCTCATTGTGTCTCAAGTTTAAGCTTCGGAAGCACCTAGTGTAACCCCTGCGGCGCTAAGTGAGGCGCTGGGCGCCGGTGATCGCTTCCTGATAGCCGTGTTCCCAGGAAGGTGTCACACTCTATGGGGGGCTACGGCTTCTGCCTGGTGGCTGCCTGCCCTGACCCGGACTGCCCAGCACGGCGGGGGGAGGGGGGGGGGTGTCCTCTCCCCGCCGAACAGATTGCGGTGTGGAGGGGTAGACACCTGGTATCGGCCGTAGTCATCGGCGGTGTCGGAGGCGCCTATTAGTTGCCTGTTTTCACAAGAAAACGAATAGGCCACATCGCCTGCTGGACATTCTTGCATGGCCCGGCCGCATTGGACGAAGGCTCGTCCCCTCGAGGCTATGGCGTCGCGACTCCAGCTCATGCGAGCGTCATTTGAGCTGCCCCCATGAGCGTGTTTGTGATTATGTCAGTCATCGACGAGCAGGGGGGAACAACTCGGAAATTTTTGCACACCCCGTAATTCAGAAAAAATTAGCAAAATTCACTAAAATTTCACCATAAAAACGCAAAAAACTAAGAAAATTTTTCTAAAATTCACGAAAATTCACAAAAATTTAGAGTTGATTCCCCCTGCCCCTCGGTTGTCGTTGGAACCCGCACTCGAGGAGTCCGGCGCGCATTTCAAAGTTACGACGCAACCTAGATGTCGGACACCTTTCTTCTCGTTTGCTCTAATTTTTCTACGAGTGCGACTTTAGCGAGCGCCGCGCAGCGCAGCCTGCTCAAGTTTTCCCCTCTCTCAAGGCTCGACTATCGCGCCCCGCTCATAAACACCCCCACCTCTTCTTCTTTATCCACCGTGAAATAGCCGCGGCCGGTCGGGTAATTAAACGGCCGTTTTAGATTGCGCGCGCTCGAAGCGAAAGGGTGAAAGCGTTACGCATTTGTTTACTCGCAGTCACGTGACTAAACACACACACACACACACACACACACACACACACACACACACACACGCTCAGGGCGGCGCTGATTGCTGATGGGGCAGGTGGTGTGGTGCGCGTGGCGCGTTGCGGCGGCGGCGGCGGGCCCATCTGACATCAAACATGGTCAAACGCGACGGGGCGGGGCCGGGCGGGGCCGGGCGGGGCGGGGCGGGGCGGGGCGGGGCGGGGCGGGGCGGGCAGATGTCAGGAGGGCAGGTGCAAAGCGCAGAGCGGGCCGCTTAATCCGTCAACACCCTCACCCTCACGCCCGCGCGCCACCCGCCGCTCATACGCTCGTTAGGGGAGATAATTTTTATTTTTATTTTTTATTCTCATAGGGGGGGGAAAAAAAGGATCTATAAATATAAAAAAAAGCCTATACGTCTGCGATAAGAAATTCCTCTCATCTTTGGTCACCATCGACGCTGATGAGTAAGCACATGTCACAAACGTAATGGCAACATTTTATATTGAATTGGTTGGTCAAACAGTTGCTGCGCAGAGGGAGAGAGAGAGAGAGAGAGAGAGAGAGAGAGAGAGAGAGAGAGAGAGAGAGAGAGAGAGAGAGAGACGCGGTCTTGAACTTGAAAAATGAGAACAGTGACGGAAACCTACGGGTGGATTAAATTATCGTGGCGTTATCTGTGACTAGGATCCGTGAGCACCACACAGTAGGCTGCGCTGCGCCCTCATGCCGCAGTGACACCTTCCTTATTAATAAACGCCGAAAGCTGACACGGCGGCGTGGGCCGGCGTGGCGTGGCGTGGCGTGGCGCGGGGCTGCGGGCCTCTCCACTCCACACAGTCGGATGTTATTATTTGGGCGGATTACGCATAGCGACCGCGAGACTGAGCCGGAACCTGATCCTCCTCGAAAAGGAATATTGTCGCCCGGGCGGAGGAGGAGGAGGAGTTGTGACCCACCACCTTTGTCGCCGCAGGCTCGGCCGCAGGTCTCAGAGCCGAAGCGCTCTGCGCGGGAGAGCATGCTGGACTACTGGCGGCATAGGGTGTTCCGCTCGACAGAGAAACAACTCTGAAATTTTTGTGCATACCTCGTTATGCGTATTTTTTTTTTAAATCGAAAACTTCAAAAATACACTGGAAAAACAAAGGTGCTATCTAATGCCTTTTAAAGGCGTTAGTGAAATAGTGCCTTTAGAAAGGCGCTATCGCCTCCCAAAGGTGCTATTTTTGGCCCTAATCGTGCCTTTACAAAGGCATTAGTGCAGTAACACCCCAAAAAATTCAATAGCACCCCAAAAAGGGTGCTATATAGCACCTTTGTTTTTCCAGTGTATTTCATAAATTAGCAATTATTTTGAAAATTTTTCGAAAATTCGTCAGAATTTAGAAAAAATAGAAAAATTTCACAAAATTTCATGAAAATTCACAAAAATGCACGAAAATACACAGCATGTGTACACCACAATTCAGAGTTGTTACCCCCTCAGTTCTGCTGCACTGTTTGCTGGTGCATCTCTCTCTCTCTTTCTCTCTCTCTCTTTCTCTCTCTCTCTCTCTCTCTCTCTCTCTCTCTCTCTCTCTCTCTCTCTCTCTCTCTCTCTCTCTCCCTCCCTCCCTCCCTCCCTCCCTCCCTCCCTCCCTCCCTCCCCTCTCTCTCGTTCCCTCTCACCTTTTCTGCGGTTTTCACTGTTTTGATCTAACCGAGTGGCTTCCGCGCTCGCTTGTTATATTTCTCCTACGACAATTCTTGTTGTGTGTCGTCTGCTTTGTTAGGGAGCGAGCGGTATGTGAGGCGCCCCGCCCCGCCCCGCCCCGCCCCGCCTCGCTCGCGTAACTCGAGATGGGGCCCGGCCGTTGGGGCGGCGTTCCCGTACCTCGCCGCGTGCGCTTTCACGTGGCAATTGGAGTAACGAGCACTACTGCGGTGACCTCAAAAACAATCAAGATTTTAAAACCCACTCATCCTTTAAATATTTATACCGTAACTTTTTTTCATAATTTTTTTTCTTCTTTCTGAATGTGTGTGAATTTTAATTTTTGGATAGAACCAGCGCAGGTCACAAGATGAAAGTCGTGTATGTAAAAAAGAAAACTTGAAAAGCGTTCTTGGTTGCGTCTTTGTTGTGCCAATAATGGTCTGCCTCTCTCGCTCTGCCAGACCGACGCCATCCATCGTGCGGCTCGGCGGGCCCGGCCGACCGGCGCCGTGCCGCCCACACGCGACACGCGCGCTCCTCGGCGCCACGACGCCACGCCACGACCAAGGCGCGTAAGGGAATAAAAAAAAATAAAAAAAAAATAATAAGGGAAAAAAAAGGTCTTCTGGTGCGTCGACGATGTCACGTTTGGCTTGCCCGTTGTGGTCCGGTTGCAGTAGAGTCCTCGCGGGGGAAGCAACTATGAATTTTTTTTCACACCTCATAATTTAAAAAAAAAAAAAAATTCAGGAAAATTTAGGAAAACTTCAGGAAAATTCACAAAAAAATTAGGTATACCTCTAGTGAAAATTCACAAACATTCTACAAAAATTAACCCTTCCAAAAATTACGAAAATTCTCAAAAATTGCCAAAATTTGTACACCTAAATTCAGAGCTGTTTCACCCTCGAGAGTCCTACATTAAGAGAAGTGTTGCCAAAAAGCTTGGCAAAATTCGGCTAAATACACCCGTGTGCAACGGGCCTGTATCTCCGTCTGCCTACTTGGCAACAACTGCACACGCGTGCATGCGGTTTGCATGGAGATGCCGCCCGCAGCACACGGGTGTATTTAGCCGAATTTTGCCTAGCTTTTCTGGCAACACTGATTAAGAGGTGTGTGACCTGCAGGACTCTAAACGTGGGGCTTTACTCCGATGAGGTAATTTAGACGATGGAAAATCGGCCGGAATAAGAAGCCGTGGCGCCAAACAAATCTCTAATTGTTCGATGAATTCTTCTGCTAAAACCTAGAACGGCTGGACGTTATTTTCCCACCGATTTCGTAACGGCTAAATACATCATTCCTTTATTTTGGACCAACGATCTCCGTTTGAAATCCTGCGCGATAGCAAAATGTAATTTCATTTGTATAATTATAATCCTGGCGAGGAGTCAAAAATGGTAGTAGTTAATCGAGGGTTCCCCCAAACAGTGCGTGCGTCATTCCCTCTCGACGACGTCACTACGAACTCGCGCGCGCGAGCTGGACCGCTGGAGCGGGCGGGGCGGGGCGGGGCGGGGCGGGGCGGGGCGGGGCGGGGCGGGGCTGGCCTCCAGGTGCAATAAGTCACAGCGTCAGCCGCGTCAGCCCCAAGGAGGCCCGCCTCGCCGTCTCAATCCGTGCCGAATCTCTGCTGTCCAAACTGCAACCGTTGCCAGACCATACGCATTCGCGTGCGCTGTCGTGTGTGTCTTTGCGAATTTTTTTTTTTCTTCAAAGGCACGAAGTAGCCTTATTGTTTTGTCGGTGAATCTGATTTTTTTTCCACTGTGGCCCCTTACCTAAATCTAGATTTTTCTATATAGGATATTTTCTGTTTCGTGCCACTGTGAAAAATAGATGAAGGTTTACGGGAAAATTCTCCACGAAATGGGAGTTGTGAAATTATACAATCACAAATCGTACAAGCACTCTGTATTCGACTTGAAATTCAATTACGAGCAAGAAAGAGTTGTCATAAATTTACAACGAATATCGTAAGTAAATCGTAATTTACAAAATAAATCGTAAATCTTAAAAATAAATTTTTCACAGTGCCTGTTGTGATTATTTGGCGTAATAAATGCAAGTTTATGTCAACAGTGTTGACTGTTATTGCGCACCAGTTTTAATCTTGTCTGGAACTCTTGCACTTTACTGGTATTGCACGAAGTGATATACTTACATGATTAGCTGCTTTGATGTGCTAAGACCGTTCAGAAATATCAGAACTTGGCCATTTTTTAAAAAAAACCAAACTCGGTGATTCCTGATAGGATGAATCGAAAACCAAAGAATTGGATTCCTGGCGGCTGCTTGCCCATTAGGTGCAATAATAGCGTTTCTTCCCGTGTGACTTCCCGCGCGCATAGCGTCATCATCATGCTTTTCTCCCGGATGGTCCTTCCGATAAGAGTGTCACGTAACACTTATAACAGGAACAATACCGATAATTAACGGAGAACATAAATTTCGGCAGCCAGCGCGCGCGGCTATGGCAGCAGAGCAGGCCGCCTCCCCGCCGCCCCCCGCGCGCCCGCGTGGCTGCGTGTGGGGCCCCGGCGGGGCCGCCGCGCCCCCGGGCCCCATGACCCCCAGCGGGGCCCCATAGCACTCGTAGCCCTCACCCCGCCGGGGTCGCCGCGCCGCACCGCGCCGCGCTGCCCACGCGCCCCTGTGTGTTGCAACGCGGGGCGCGGCGGGGCGCGGCGGGGCGCGGCGGGGCGCGGCGATCCCTTGTTCTTCTTCCCACCACAGCGGGTGCCTCGCGGCTTGGCGGGGCGGGGCGGGGCGGGGCGCGGCCTGTTCACAGGTTCACACCCAATAACACAACTACAAATCGTATATATCTTCAGCCCCGCCTTTTTTGGCTTATCTTTCTTTTTCTTGCCCGCGCTGCTCCTCCACGACGCGCTCGAATTATTCCGAATCTCGGATTATTTTTTTTTTTTTCTCAATAAAGTCGATATAGCGCGCTGGTTATTATTGTCCATGACGGCGGCTCGGGAAAATCAGGATGATAGTCATTAAAATGTCAGAATCTTACATTTCTGTCTGGAAAATCCAAAAAAAAAAATGTCACGTTAATTGCTTGAAAAACGTTAGGAAAATTAGCTTTATGACCGATTGGTGCCTGGCCGGCCGTGAGAGGGTTTGTCCGACTCTGCCTCGCCCTTATTTTTGCGGTTGATGGCCCTATGGAGAATCGCTTCAGGAAAAACATTCAGTGTTGTCCGGATATTGTCAGGAAAATGTTAGGAAAATCAAAACTTGGAAATTTGTGGCAACCCTGTATCAGAAACTGGGGAAATATTTAGAACGCAATGAGAGCAGCTTTTTTAATGCGTGAACGAGAGAGATAGAGAGAGAGAGAGAGCGTGTGTGTGTGTGTGTGTGTGTGTGTGTGTGTGTGTGTGTGTGTGTGTGTGTGTGTGTGTGTGTGTGTGTGTCATTCCTGGCCCGCTCGCCTCATTTCAATCGACCCATTAGCATAACAACAATACCCGAGCCCCGCCAAATGAGCCCAAAGCGGTGTGAGGCCACAAATTGAGCCTCGCCTTGAGACACGACACCATGCTGCCACGGGGCTTAAATGAAAACTAGAAGTGTCGGCCGGTCGGGGCTATGACTCATAATTTTCAATGCACTTCTTTACGGAGCAGCCTTCAACGTAATGTTCTGCGGTGTCCTTGCAGGAACATTTTAGGCACTCTGCTGTCTTCTTGACCCTCGAGGATCATAGTTTCTATACTGTGGAGTACTGTATATATACTGTACTTCACTGTAAAACTTAGGCTACAAAAAACCTAAATAAAAAGAAAACAAACGGACGAGTGACGAGTGGAGAGGAGATGAGAGAGACGCAGTCGTAGTCTAGTCGATTCTGGAAATAAATTTTGACAAGCGCCGCTGTCAAAAAAAAGTGGTGTAAATTAACAAGAAAAATCTTGTCAATTTTTATAGCTTAACATTTCGATTTGAAACAAGTGTCTTGGAACATAACATTTGTTTTCTCTCGGCAAACAAGAAAAACTAATGAGTTTTTTTCTAATTTGCAAATTTGTCCTTTTTTGTTTCCAAAAAAAATTACTTTGTCACGCTTTTTGAAAAAGAGTTGTAGTATTACAAAAGGTCCTGTTTTTAAACGAAATGTTTTGCTATAAAAATTAAGATTTTCCTTTTTCAGCTACAACATAGCACTAGTGTAGACCAAACTAGGCAATTCTATGAAAGTTTTGTGAAAATTTTAATGAGAACAAATATTTCATTTTCAAACAAGAGTCTCATCACATCAAATGTCATCAGATGACAAACTTTTTTTTTTTAACAGTGGCGTACTGGAGGCGGAAAAGGGCTCCTCCCGTTGTTGGAGGGCGTTGTCGCTAACCCTTTGGCGATAGTATGGACGCCGCCGGCGCCTTTTCTTTTTCCGATATCGTTTTCCGATCGATAACACACACACACACACAAATACACACACACGCACACACGCAGACACACATATATTCTCAGACACACAGAGCTCACAGAGACCGGCGGGGTACTCAAATTAAGGCGCGTCGCTTCGCCGTAAAAAAACAAGGCGCTGGTCTGTGCGCCGGCTGCGGCTGCCCCGCTGCTCCTCCGTGGGAGTTTGACGGACGGGGCGACAGAGCGCGCCAGCGTCTCCGCGCGGCGCCGCCGGTCTCATCACTTTGGGACCGCGATCATTACGCGTGTGCGGCAATAAAACTCACTCTCTCCCTCGCTCTTTGTTGCCTTTTCCCTCTCTTCATTGATTTCTCTCTCTCCCTCTCCCTCCTCTCTCTCTCCCTCTCCCTCTCTCTCTCTCCCTCCGTTGTATGGCCCGGAGCATCGTGTCGTGTGTCTGCGTATACATTGTTGCACGCGCGCCGCGCGGCCGTAAGTCTCGACGACGAGGGGCGGCGGCGGAAGATGTAAGGTACACAGGAAACCCAAACGTGTGGATGTCGCACACTTGAAGGTGTGTGCATATCCATTCATACTCTTTAGTGATGAGAGGAGAGGTGTGAATTTTCCGAGGGGGAAACAAACTCTGAATTTTGGTGTATTTTTCCAAAATTTTGAGCATTTTCCTGTGTTTTTTTTTTTTTTTTTTAATTTTTGGTAAACTTCTCTGAATTATTGTGATTTTTTCAAAATTTTCCTGAATTACGAGGTGTACAAAATTTTCACATTTGTGCCCCCCCCCTCTGAATTTCCCAAGGAATGCCACACACGTGAAGGGTCGGGTCTGTTATTGTTCAAATGGAAATTCACACACCTGCAGGTGTCCGACATTCTCACATATGTCGGTTGCCGCGGTGTAGTGAGGAGGCCGGGCTTTATCGCGCCAAAGCAGCTCCACTTTTGGTTTTGATCACTCCCCCCCCCCTCCCTATCCCATCAGTCCTAAAACGCCTCGGCAGAGGCGCTATTCGCCGCTACCGGAGTGTTAATTGAGTGCAACACGGCCCTTGTGATCCCCTGCGCGGCGCCTTTGAGCGCGCGGGGCGAAGGGCAAGGGCGGGGCTGGAGGGCATCGATCCAGACGCCACTCCTTCGTTCGATCTATCGGAGTGTATGGGGTGAGGCGAGAGAGAGAGAGAGAGAGAGAGAGAGAGAGAGAGAGAGAGAGAGAGAGAGAGAGAGAGAGAGAGAGAGAGAGAGAGAGAGAGAGAAGGAGGGGGATCGCTGACACAGCAGTAATTGGGGTCGGGTATGAGTCAGACACATCGCGGTGAACTTTGGTAGGCAAACCGTGCGCGCGCGCCGGCAGTTGTATTCAGGTCACGTGATGATTTGGTCTCGAAGACGCGTAGCAAAATTATTAGTGCCATATGCAAGCCCCCATGCTTTCAACTGCAGGTGCGCATTTTTTTTATTTTTTTTTAATCAACAAGATCACTTTCTTAGCACCGACAGCACAACGAAAAATAACATTTATTGGTGTTATTGGTGCAAGAGGAGGTCACTGCTGAGAGTATAAAGTCCAGACCAGTGCAGTAAGGTGACGCGCGGCTCGCCGCGGCCGGGCCGCAGGTGATAAGCGATCGCGTAACGCTCAACTTATGCAGGCCAACTTTACTGCGCAGCTCGGGGGATCCCCTCCGGAGAAGAAAAATAAAAAAAAAGTACAGAAAAAACTGTCGTCAATATTGACAGCAGCACAGGTGCAGCCCCACTCGTTAGGGAAAGCCAAAATGCTCAAATTAAAGTAGTCACACTGCGCGCCTCGCACGCGAGTGCTGCGGCATTTAATACGAGATCGGTGCAACCCACATGCATTTAAAAAAAAACAAAGGTGCGATGTCCTACCCTTCGTGGAGTGTTAAACCTGTTTTAGGGGTGCTAAAGTTTTTATTTTCATTTTTTCTATGATATTTTCTGTATGAGGAAACCAGAAATTTTAGGATATACTATCGCATTCCTCGCAAAATTCCGCGTCAAACCAGCCTACATGTGATAGGGTTCTGATGAGCGGTCAGCAAATTAAAAGTAGGTAAAAGAAAGGACAAAAAATATAATTTTTGCCGTTTTTGAACAGAACCCCATGACATGTAGGCTCGTTTGAAGCCGGATTTCTTGTAAAAAGTCTTAAAATTCATTTTTATTCCATAGGAATAAAAAACATATTTCGAAAAAAAAACATAAACTGTAATGCCTTTGGAGCTTTGGTGCTCTTTAAAAGTTGGATATCTTACCTTTGTTTTAAGAAGACAAAACTACCGGGGGGAAAAAGTTCTTTGTATTTTATACTGTGTGACGGCGTGAAACTCGACACCAACTTGACTCCAAAGAGGAAATGTTGTTCCATCGGAACGCGGTTAGGAGCTCAAGGTTCCTCCCGAGAGCAGTGTAGCTTATCACGTGCGCACTCGAGAATGTAAACACAAGTCCTATTAATAATTATCAGATATGGTCACGATATAATCCGCGAGGCGATGCGCGCGCGTCGCTGCATGTGCAACAGTTCTTGGCCATCCGTCACCTGGCCCGTCACCGCCCACTCGTATACCTGCCGTGCGTGGTGCGTACGGTGCGCGGTGGCCTGCTGAGCATCCACGTCGCTGTGTGCGTCTGTTGTGTGATGATGAGTCAGTATAGTGCGTTGCAGGGAAATCTAATTTCACCGGTGCAATGAGGGGAATTTTCAAAGCTGGTCCCGGCAGGTCCCACGCCCCCCGCACGTACACTTACACAGGGACCTGCTCGTCGTAAATGTGACGAGGAATTCAAATTGGTCCCGCCTCCCCCTTCCGGTCAAAGCCGGTCAAAAAGGGCCGGCAAGGCCGGCCGGCCGGCCTCGGTACGAACGTGCCCGCTCCGCCCTCTAACTTCAAAACTAATTAAAAAGGCGATCCCTTTTACACGCGCTCTGCTGCGTGTCTACATAACGATTTCCTCCACTATAGTTAGTTTCCTCCTCTTGTCCTTGTTTTGCGGAATGTGTGTGTTTTTTCTTCTTTTTTCCCCAAGTGTTAAAAGTTCTAAAATTGTTTTTCAGATGTAGCTTCCAAAATTTTAGGAAAGTCGTATACCTTAAAGTTCAGATTTCTCGTTAACTTGAATGCCCCGAAGTGTGCTTCACATTAAAAAAATAACAAAAAATATCAGTGTACACCCTAAAACAAAATCAGTAAACAATCAGAAAAAAATCTACGAAAAAAAAAATCAGAAAAAAATCAGTAAAAATCAGGAAAATTCACGATAAACCAGAAACATCGGAGTACGTTTGAAGGCATAGTGAAGGACCCCTTCCATTCTCACGATGTGGGGTAACTGGAAGGAGGATGACCGCGGGATACGAGACGTGTGTGGTGGCGCATGGAGCAGGGATCGCCCGACTCTCATCCACGAGTTAAGTGTTCGGTTAGCCGGACAAATTAAATCACTCGCGTGTCGGACGCACACACATACACACACACGCACGCACGCACAGGACCGTGACGTCAGCTGGAATCATTCAGGACCCTGAGTGACAAGACGCCCGTGCTATGAGGCCCGGGGCGGGGACCCGCCCGCCGGGGTCCTAACTAGGAGGTATCATGGCCCCGAAAGGGTGCGCCCTGCCCCGCCCTGCCCCGCCCTGCCCCGCCCCGCCCCGCCCCGCCCCGGCTGCTTTGGGTCTCGATGGAGCTCAGTGAGCCCTAATGGTCTTCGATTCACAGGAATCAGAAGGGGGCCCTCCTGGCTGGTCAGGGCTGGGCAGGGCAGGGCTGCGCGCGGCATCAGGGCTGCTTGAGTGAAACTCATCAGGGCTGTCGACACACGTTCGGAGGCCCTCCTAGGGGCGTAACAGGCTGTCGTGTCGTGTGGTTGGCGGCCGTGCACCGGGCCTCATGCGTGCTGCTTGGCGTAAATGTGAGTGGCACGTATGAAATAGTTTGTTGTTGGGTGCGCGCACAGACACACACGCACACACGCACACACACGCATCGTCTGCTCGCGTGGGGCGGGGCGCGCGCGGTGTAGCAAGTTTATATTGTTTTATTTTTAAAAAAATAGGACAAAATGGGAACGAGTCTGGCTCACGCAATTGGTCAGTTGTTTTTTCGGGGGTGGGCGGGGCGGAGCAGCCCTTTTCTTGACATGGCATTGCGAATAGCTCACCGCTCTCTCTCTCTCTCTCTCTCTCTCTCTCTCTCTCTCTCTCTCTCTCTCTCTCTCTCTCTCTCTCTCTCTCTCTCTCTCTCTCTCTCTCTCTCTCTCTCTCTCTCTCTCTCACACACACACACACACACACACACACACAGAGAGAGAGAGAGAGAGAGAGAGAGAGAGAGAGAGAGAGAGAGAGAGAGAGAGAGAGAGAGAGAGAGAGAGAGAGAGAGAGAGCGTGTGTGAGTGTGCAGCAGCCCTGTGGAGGAGCCACCGGTCCGGAACTGTAGCTGACGTGTGAGTCACTCGCGCTCAGTTACTCGACGGAAGTCCAAATCCCGCCGCGCCGCAGCAGACAGTAATTTGATAAGAAAGTAATTAGCTGCTTGGTACTTAGCTATTCATGGCGTGGGCGCAAACGTTCTCTCCCCCCCTCCCCCCTCCCCCCCTGTGCCCCCCACGCGCTCAATGACTACTGCTGCTGATGCTCCGTCTGGGGGAAAAGCAAGAGTCTTTTTCCCCTCGGCTTCGATGTTGGGTTGCACTTGTGTTCCTCCTTTTCTTTCCGATCACACTGAAGGAGGTCCAGTCGATTAGTTTGAAAAGAGAAAATGTTACCCGGGCGGCGCGGCGCGGCGGCGGCGCGTTCCGATCTGATCGAGAAGGAGCGGCGACGGAACAGGTCCCTATCGATTTATCGACGACAGTGAGAGGGCAGTGCATTGCGCACGAAAGGTGTTTTAAATTCTTAATTTTTTCCCGCGCGTTTTTCTCTCACGGAATTCTTAAAGCCCTCCAAGAAAATTTCGAAGAGAAAAAGAAATATAAGAAAATGATGAATGTTAACAACATTTTTGCCCTTGACAATAGTATGTAAAGGCAGTAATGGAGTGGGCACGATTGTAGGGACCGATGGCTGCTAAACCAACACAAGGGGCGGCTGAGAGCTGCATTAGGGAAATTATTCAATTATTCCTAAGTGCGTATCACGAGTGGTCCTAACCACCGTCATCGAAGGTATTCACAATTTCTCGGTCGGGATGGTCTGGACGGCCACCCTCCTAGAGGAGAGACGCGACGGTGACCTTCGGCGCGGCTCTCAAGGAGTTCACAACTTGGATATTATTGTGCCCCGCGCTGAAAAGTAGGGGGGTGGGGGCATTTACTCTACACGCTGGTTTGTTTTTCCGTATGGCCCGGCCTTTAAACAAATGCCACGATTTTCAGAGAACCACTCTGAACAAACGGAACCATTTATTTATTTATTTATTTATTTATTTATTTATTTATTTATTTATTTATTAAACCACATGGGTCCATTGTACTGTTAAAAAAAAAAAAATCCATTGATTCCAATGGGCTGGTGCGTGTGTTCATGTGTGCAAAACTACTACACTTGTCGAGTGTCCATTAATTAAACAATATGCAATGTCTACTTAATCTCGTCACCATGTTCTGTGCAAAATCATGGATTCAACACGTATGTGTTGTGTGTAATAGTTGCACATTTTTTCCCCCCTGTGTCGAGAACGACAGGCTTGCCACATGTCACGAAAATGTCAGGTTTTTTGAAAAGTTGTCAGGAAAATCAGGAAAATGTCAGGAAATTGGGGAGAAAGTGACAGGAAAAATGGGCTGATGCCGAAGTTTTTGCTTGTCGGTTGCGAACGGGTCAGAGCAGCTGACATTGTTTGACATTGTTTGACGCAGCAATAAAAATTAATTTTGCACGTTTTTCTTATAGAACACACCACGACTTCTTCTTATCGTTATTTTGACTGGTACACTGGAAAAACAAAGGTAGAACTTAATGCCTTTCTAGGGGTGTGACATTTTAATGCCTTTGCAAAGGCACGAAATTGTCCAAAGGCATTAAAATTCAACACCTTTGGGCAGTTTTAATGCCTTTGCCGGGGTGCTAATTTTTAATGCCTTGGTAAAGGCATTAAAACCCCTCTCGTCCTACCTTTGTTTTTCCAGTGTATGTGGCAAGTATGTGGTCTGAAAATGTCAGGAAAAAACTCATTTTCGTCTGGAATTTGTCAGGAAAATGTCAGGAAAATCAACAGTTCTATAATTCTGCGGCAACACTGAAAAGAATTTATTGTCACCAAACGCCGCTCCTGTGGTAAATAAGGTTATTGAACTCCTTGTGTGGCGTCGGGTTCAGGAGGGGTTTGGCACAAATTTTGGCGCTCTTCTTGCCATGACCCTTCTCCCCCGAGAGCCGCTGTGGCGAGTGCCCTGACCGTGCCCTGGCCGTGCCCAAGACCGGCAGGGCAGGCCCCATAGCCCTGGCCAGCCCGCCCCGTCGCCCGCCCAAATTATAATAATCTGCAACAATTAGCGGCGCCCTCTGGTGGCCTGGGCGCTGGGTCCGTCGCCCCGCCCCGCCCCGCCCCGCCCCGCCCCGCCCCGCCCCGCCCCGCCCCGCCCCGCCGGCGCGACCAGCAGGGGCCTAATCGGCGGTAATGGAGCTCCTCGTTGCATGTGAGGGCACGCAGCCGGGCCGCCGCCGCGCGCACCGCCGTGCAGGCTTGTCGCCGCGCCGTGGCCGCCCCACCCCGCCCCACCCCGCCCCGCCCAACCCCACAGCGTCCTGAATGATGAGCCAGGGCAGGGCTGGGCCTGGGTCTCGGCCGGTGCTCTGGCGGCGTCCGTTGGACCATGTTTTAATTACAGGGCAGCGTGCGCGTGCTCTAGCTAGCTGTATATATATTACCGTTTCCATGGTCCTTTCTTTTTATTATTTTTATTTTTCGATTCTGATTTTTCTTCATCTGTATATCTGATGTTTTTTTCTTTTTTTTTCCCCAGGTCGTGCGCCCGGGATCGTGCAGTTACACCAGAGATAGCCGCGTGCCTAGGTCATTTGTGGCCTGGTCCTCTCAAGTCAACCGGCGACAAGGCGGAAGAGAGGGAGGAGCAAAGCACGTAGTGTGTGAGTACGATCAGCGCACTTAGAAATGCGTCAACACTGCTGACGGAATGGGGGGCGCATCGTATGCTTCCCTTATAGCGTTTCGGAACTTCCCTTCGCGTTGTCCGCCAGAGAGGGGGAAGAGAGAGAGAGAGAGAGAGAGAGAGAGAGAGAGAGAGAGAGAGAGAGAGAGAGAGAGAGAGAGAGAGAGAGAGAGAGAGAGAGAGAGAGAGAGAGAGAGAGAGAGAGAGAGAGAGAGAGAGAGAGAGAGAGAGAGAGAGAGAGAGAGAGAGAGAGAGGTCGGGAGGAAAATGAGGCCCGAGCAAAGAGCTTCTTCTTCAGACTGAGTCGCGTGTCATTCGACCACACATGTTCCGTACTCAGTACTTGCTAATTAGCTCGCATTACCTCCCGCGTTAGCAGCTCGGCGCCGGCCCAGGCCAGGCGGACTGCAAACTCCTTCACCTCTCTCAAAACGCTCTTATCTGGTGTGTGGTGCGGCCGGCCACCAGCGCTGTCTCCCCGCGCGCCACTCACAATGGCTGTTTGATCGGTTTCGAGTGGGTTTTTGGCGCGCTGTGTTTGTGCCGGACGCGCATACGCGCATGCGCAGGTCAGGCATCGCCGCACGTGACCACGTGACATTGGTTACAGACGTCACCAAGGGGGGATCACTCATACAAAATATGTGTACAATGATTCTTTTTTTGACTTTTTTCTTTAAATTCTTGGTTTGTTTTTTCTGGGATTTTTTTTTCCGATTTTATTTCGTGTTGTTTCATTTTTTCTCTATTTTTCGGATTTTTTCCGTATCTTTCTTCTGTTTTTTTTTAATTTTTATTTTTAAAATGATATTTTGGTAGGCAGTACAATGATTTTTCTAAGTGATTTTCCCCCCCCCCCATCCCCCTCCTGTTCTGACTCTGAAAAGTGGACTGGAAGCCGTATCGGAGCAGAGCAGACCAGGTAGTCCAGTGTTTGCGCTTTCGCGGGAAAATAGCTTCCTGTCTAATTCGTAGAAATATTAACGTATAGGTTCCCTATTTTACATTTTTTCCAAGCTTTCGTTCTGAAACAGACCCAAGGGGTGGACGACTGGACGGATCCTGTGTACAGGCCAGAACGTGTACTCCGGGTACTCCGGCTGCTCTGGACCCAAGTAACTCCGTGTTCTACGACTGTATTCCGCGTACTACGTACTTATGTGTACACGTACACTGAAACTTAGTCATCCACCCCTTGAACCAGTGTTGCCACAAAGTTAGGCAAAAATCCCGCCTCATACACCTCTGTGCGTAACGGGACTGTATCTCCGCCTGCCTACTAGGCAACTCCCCTGCACTCGTGCACAGATGTTGCCTAGTAGGCAGGCGGAGATGCAGTCCCGTTACGCACAGTTGTATTGGCCGGGATTTTTGCCTAACTTTCTGGCAACACTGCCTTGAACAGACCGGTCAAATCAGGGTAAAACCTAGAAGGTTTTTTTTTTTTTCGTTTAAAAAAAAAATTTCCTCAAATTTTCAGTGCATGTCGAAGTTAAATATAGCGGAAAGAAAAGACATGAATGTTTTGCGCAGGGTTTATGTCCAGAGGTCGACGGAAGGCGGTGACTCCGGAACGCAATGCGCGCCGGTAATGTACACAACACAGGTGCTGCAGGCAGGCAGGCGGGCAGGCAGGAACCAGCGTCTCTCCCTCTCTACCCTACCCCCTCTCCCTCCCTCTCTCTCTCTCTCTCTCTCTCTCTCTCTCTCTCTCTCTCTCTCTCTCTCTCTCTCTCTCTCTCTCTCTCTCTCTCTCTCTCTCTCTTGCTTGCTCACGACTCACGAAAGCGATTTGCCCCCTTCCACCATGGCCGCGCCTGCGCGCCACCCGCCCGGCCCCGCTCATTCATCCCTCATTGAAGTGTCTCCGGGAAGTGCGGCCCCCATTGACGGCCTTACCTACCTGCCTACCTGTCTTCTCGACTTCACACCTTGCCATCGTACACTGTCAAGAGATGACCCAAATACCTCGCGTCACGGCCGCCAGTCGGCCGCCCGGACCCGAGAGCCATCATGATGTACACCTGCTGTCTTTCTTGCACTGGGAGAAGAGGTTAGGTTACCGGCCACTGACGTCTGTTTGGATGCGGCCTACGCATTCGTAATAGGCACCTGCCTCTCTCTCTCTCTCTCTCTCTCTCTCTCTCTCTCTCTCTCTCGCTCTCTCTCTCTCTCTCTCTCTCTCTCTCTCTCGCTCTTTCTCTCGCTCTCTCACGCATCTTTTTCTCGCTCCCTTTCTCCTTTCTTTCACCAAATAGTGTAGCTTTGCAGACATTGGATATCCAAGTGTACGAAACTCGCTCCAACTTATTGCTTGTGTTTTCCAAATTATTCCCAATAACCAGGCTGTGTAGGCGAGCGAAATGCTTAATAATCGTACTCTTGAAGATATGGAAATATAAATGACTTGCAACATGTCACTCATACACCCAAAAAAAAAGCGTGTTCCTGGTATCATTACATTGCGTTTGATTTTTCGTGTACTTTGTCTTTATTTAGTCGAGAGAAATGCACTGGTTTTGAGACCAATTGTAGTCGTTACAATCTCAATCTCAAAACAAGCAGACTGTCCTTCTCGACTAAATCTAGTACACGAAAAATGGAGAACCAGCTTTTTTGGGTGTTAAGCGAGAATCGTTCTTACCATCACATGTCCAGTTCACGAATTGTTTCTCAAGGTTCTGTTTAGAAGTTACTAGGGTACGTGCCGCATTTTTCAGAACCCCCACCGGAAGCGACGAGCGGCGAGAGTGTCCATACTGACTGCTGCTTGGCCTTCCGGTGTGGCTAGCGGAGTGGAGTTATTCGGCAAACAGGAGTAGAGTCGCTTCCTGGCGCAATTTGACGGCGCACCGCTCGAGCAGCCCGCCGCCGCGAGTGTTTCTGCTCGGATATAGACGATAATATTTTGTAAAAATACGAAACCGCTTGGAAAGTCTAGGCCTTCTCTCTGACGATGCGTGACTAGGAATGTGGACTGCACACACACACGCTCATACGACACACAAACGTAGAGAGGCCCGGTGGACACAAGGACACAGCAACCAGCCGGTAGGTACCATGTCAAATTTGTCTTGGAAAGTGTCGGGCCGGCGGCGGCGCGGTATACGGAGGGTACCGGCGCGCGCGGTATACCCGGAGGAAGGGAGTACGCGGCTGTACCCGGAGGTACCCGGGGTGGTACCGACCGACCGGTCTCTCTCTCCGCCAAGCCCACATAGTACCCGCGGCGTCACCTACGGGTCTAGCCCACTGACCCCCCCCCCCCCCCCCCCCCCCTCCTCCCCCAACCCGCCCCAACCTCTCTCACCGCCCCCTGAGAGCCTGGAATGCCCGAACAACACACACACACACACACACACAAACACACACACACACACCCGTACACACACTCACCTTCCGACATCAGCGGGTAGGGCGGCGCGGCGAAGGGAGAAACAACTCTGAATTTTAGTGGACACATTTTGTGAATTTTTGTGAATTCTTATCGAACTTAGGCGAGCTTTCACTTGAATTTTACCCAATTTTTTATGAATTTTCCTGATTTTTTTGTGAATTCTTATTCTTAATTTTTCTGATTTTTTTTATTTTTCCTGAATTACGAGGTGAACAAAACTTTCAGAGTTGTTTCGCCCTTTGGCCGCGGCGGTCCCAAGAGCGCATGGTATGAGAAATCTGGCTGACGGATGCCAGCAGCGGTCGGCGGCGTCCCCCCGGGAGCGTCTCCCGCACCGTCTACCTGTCCTCTGCAGCAGGGCGATGAAGGGCATCATGCAGGCTGACTCCGAACAGCAGTGTCCTCTCTCTCTCTCTCTCTCTCTCTCTCTCTCTCTCTCTCTCTCTCTCTCTCTCTCTCTCTCTCTCTCTCTCTCTCTCTCTCTCTCTCTCTCGCTCCTTATGGCTGCGACGAGGACAGAGAGACCCTCCTGTGTGACAGTACCTGCGTGCGACAGCGACAGGCAGTCTGGGACGGCGGGGCGCGGCGACTGTGCGATCCGGGGAACTGCCGTGGTTGCTCAAGTAATGATGTTATCCTTGTGTTCGTTTGCAATTTTCATTCCGATAATGGTCTTTTTGGGCACCTGTTAGGGGGTGCCTTCTGTTTTTTATCTGCCCCAGCTGTTGTATTTATAGTGCAAAATTAATTTAATACACATATAATTTTTTTTCACGGAAAGAAATAGAATGCAAAAGCAAGTATAATGCCAGAGTTGCGTTTTGCCTGCGGGCGTAAACCACACACTCTGTGCCAACTGCCAAGGTGTACCTTTAAAAAAAGGAAAAGAAAAACTAGCCTTATGGGTCATGTTATTGAATTTGTTTTATTTCAGGGTCACTAGTTCAGCGGGTTACATGCCAAATTTTAGCTTTCAAGCTGAAACGATTTAGAAGTTAGTGTCTCAGTAAAAAATGTCCGATCAGCTTGATTTTTGAACTGTAGGCTCGTTGTGCAATGGGCATTCGAACACTGCTGTTACATTTTTATTCTAACATTTCGTTCGAAATTTTATTTTTTGAACTACTGTGCATGAGTAGAATCAACAAGTCCCCGGCCCCGCCGGTCCTCCTCCCCTGCGCGCCGCACCGAGGGGTCGAGCAGCCGCAACAATGGCGACTCGGCTCGGCTCCCCTTTCCACGCTGTTTTCCCGTGACAAGCCGAGTATTACCATAGAAACAGAGATTTTAGATCGAAATTTCTCAAAATTGGCCACTAAGTTTGGGCTGGCATTTCAGCAGTGAACTAAGGAGATTGAGTTCTACCTCTCTGCCAAGTCTTATGAAAATCGTATAGAAAAATCAGGATTTAGGTAAGGGGCCACACTGATAAAAAAAATAATCGGATCCGCCGACAAAACCATAAGGCTACTTCGTGCCTAAAAATGTTAGGGGTGAGACTTTTTTCCTGATCTTGTTCTTCTTTTGGAGAGGAATGACGCACCGGACCCGTAGTGTAGTCCCTCAGCAGTGCAGCAGCTGCCCCCTGCCCCCCTCCCCCCTTCCCCCTCCCCCCCTCCCCCCCCCCCCCTCTGGTCCTCTGGTCACTCCTTGTTGTATACCTGTCCATCTCGCTCTGTAGTCGACTTTTGTCACCTCGCTCAGAGATGAATTGAGTCGTCTCCGTCAGGTCAGGGTGGAGCTGCTGCACGCCGCGCTCGGCTTTACACCTTTACCGCCTTCGCGGCAGGCGCTTATATTTACTTTACACCTTTACCGCCTTTTTCTTTCTCGGCTGCGACCTTCGGTATAGGTGTCGGCCTTTTGCCTATCCACTGTGGAAAATATCCGTAAGGGTTGCGGGAAAATTTTCCATGATAAATGTCGTAAAGTTACAACATCCAGTTTTTGTACACCACGTGTCGACTCAGTTTTCTTCGATGAGTAGGAATTTGCTGTCGCAAATTTACGACTGTGCTCGTATTTTCACAATTCTGTCATAATCATAAATTACGAAAAAATGTCGTAAATGTCGTAAATTTGCGAATATATTTTTCAGAGTGCCAGGACGCTCGTCGCAGCGTATACCCTAACGACGAAGGGGAAAAATCGACATTCTGTGTTCTGTTGTTGTAGTGAAATCACACCAGAGGTGTTGTTGTTGGATTTGTGCTTAGCGCATTCAAGTCTGCGTTATCACAACTTCTACTCCGGCACGTGCACGTCTCTGCTTCATCCTCGTAATTTGTGATTCACAAATAATGTTGTAAATTTAGGATTGGTATTGTAAATTTAGGAAAGCCAAATGGTGTGCCAGAATGACAAGTTAAAAGCAAGTGTCATAACAATTTTGTAATTTTACAATTTGAAATCGTATAACTCAAGATAAATCTTTCCACAACTCGTACACACATTTCTTACGGTGTGTTCAAATGCAAATTTGCCTGCTAGTGTTCCACTCGGCGTTGCTACAAGCGCACACAGTAGAAACGAGTCCTGGGATTCCCAGAAGAGTGAATGTCCTCGAAAAAAGTAGTTTTTTCCAGGAGTTTTTCCTGGAAAACCCAGGACAACCGCTGGGAAAGATGATACCTCCTGGGAATGTGCAAATTTCCATGGAAAACCCAGGACTCGTTTTTGCCGAGCACCGTGCATGTTCTGAATGCGACAAATTAATACTATTTCGAGAGATCGATAACGGTGCGCCTACGTCGCTAATATCCCCCTATCAGTCGAGAGTTGAAGCGTTCCTTGCCTGAAGGGTTCGTTCCTGGAAATCGGACACCGCCCTGTCGCAAGCACTCGACATACCAGCAGCAGGGGCGATAATTCAATTACGCAATTAAAATCTATTTGCGTTCATCCTGCCGGAATAAGTGTCGAGCCCGGTGCGAGGCCTTTGGTTTGTGCGAGGGGGGAGGGCGGGGGGGTGGGGGGGGATAACCCTTACAAAATGTGTACAGTAATTTTTGGACTTTTGATATTTTTTTCGTGTTCTTTTGATTTTTCCAGAAAATTTTCTGTTACCCCTTGATGAATTTTGATCTTTTACCCCCATTTCTGAATTTTTTCAATCTTATATCGTTTTAATTGTTCCTTTTTCTCAATTTTTCTCATTTTTCTGCATTTTTTGTCTTCTTGATTTTTGTTTGATTTTTTAAAAAGACTATTTCTGGGGCTGTACATTGATTTTTCGAAGTTATTCCCCCACCCCCTCGGGTCTGCAAATGCACTTTGACCGCTCCGTACGCGTCGCGCTCACTGAGTGCCCCGTCTGTACCCGCGTCGTCACCACTACCGCCTCCCCGCCGGTCGGGGGTCGAATTTTCCAAAACTTCCGTCGCGGCACCAATACCAGGCAGGCAGCGTGCCGCCGGCTGTATCACTTTTGGTTTGCATTCGCTGCCCAGTCCCGCTCTCCCCTCCTCTCCCCTCCGGCCTCGGCCGCCCCGGCCCCGGCCCCGGCCCCGGCCCCGCCTCTCTGCCCCGCCGCAACTTATTGCCTCGACCAATTACGCTATTATCCCATTTCACTTCCAGTTTTGTGACACGCCGCGGCGCACCGCCTCGCCCCCAACGCTTTGCGATTTTCTTCACCTGCAGTACCGGGGGAAAGAAACAAATCTATAAATTTTTAGCGTAAAAATTTCTTGTTTTATACCTGAACATTGCTTTTCTTCATTTCTTTTTGTAATGGTTTGAACATGTATAATATTTTTCTTTTACATTTTTTAAAAAAGTTTTCTGTAATTTTTATCAATTTGTTGATTTCCTCCGAACTCCTAAATGTGTTGATAGGTGTACAGAATTTCAAAGCTGCGAGGAGA
The DNA here is from genome assembly GCA_029379305.1 of Frankliniella fusca. Taxonomy (NCBI): domain Eukaryota; kingdom Metazoa; phylum Arthropoda; class Insecta; order Thysanoptera; family Thripidae; genus Frankliniella; species Frankliniella fusca. Next base: position 613,937 of record JAHWGI010000256.1, on the reverse strand, counting down.
TAGCGAGAGTTTCCACTGTGATTTCTGCAAGGATTATGGTATAGTGTGCAAGTGTGCGTGTGGGTTTTTTTCCCCCAGTAATTTTTGGAAGTTTCAGTTACAACAAAGTGTTGAAATGGCTCGAGTAATGCCAGCCGTCCTTGTCTTCTGCTCGCCACAGGGCCACTGGGTACAGCTGTCCGAGGCTGGCTGGCGACTACACCTGGGCTCTATGGGCCGGGCCGGGCCGGCCCGCTGCACAGTGGCACCACCGGTCATTCTTTTATTTCCAGAGGAAGCGACAAAATGTAGAAAACGGGACACGGAGCAGTGCTGCAGCGCGCTGACTGAGGTCGTCAAGTACAGCAGCCCGCGTAACCATATAATATAATACAGGGTTGCCACAACTCTCAAAAAACTTGAAAACCTGGAAAAACTCAGGGAATTTGAAAACAGTCTGGGAAAAGTTTGGGAAAATTCGAAAAATCTCAGGGGGGAAAATACAGATTTGACGTAGCTTATGATTTAACCTAATTTTAACAAAAACTCTGCAATTTAGGTGACAAAAGTCAGAAGTTTATCGAAAATAAGTCAGTTTTTACAACCTTGTTGATTTCCTCTCGCTTCGCTCGCGTGTCATTGAAAAATTCGGGATGCAATACTTTAAAGTCTGGGAAATTTCATGGGGAAAAAAAGGGGCTTGTAAATTTAGGAAAACTCAGGGGAAATTAAAAAGTATACCTTGTGGCTTGTGGAAACCCTGTATAACCCCGCCAGCCACACCCCATCAGCATCAGCGCGCTCCAACTTAACCGAAATAAAAGTGACAAAAAAATTGACGTTTCTCTCTCTCTCTCTCTCTCTCTCTCTCTCTCTCTCTCTCTCTCTCTCTCTCGGACGCGCGTACTCAAATCAACACTCGTGCGCTGTGGTCGCAAGAAATTAACCGCAATTAGCGTCGCACGTTCATGACGTCTGCGAGACGTCGCCGACGTGACCCGCGGGGACGTCATTCTCTAGGTGACCTCTTCCAGTGCGTCACCACAGTGACCAATAACCCAGCCCAGTTGGTGCGGCCCGAGGGGAGGAATCACTCAAACAAAATGTGTAATATGATATTTTTGACTTTTGATTTTTGAATTTTTGTTTTATTTTGATTATTTTTTCATGAAAACTTCTGTCACTTGTTGATAAATGTTGAGCTTTATTTTTCCATTTGTGACTTATTTCATTTTTTTTTCAGGTTTTTGTCCATTTGTTCTCTATTTGTCGGATTTTTCAGTACTTTCCTGTATTTTATGCTTGTTGATGTTTCTTTTTTTTTAATTCGATTTTTTTAAAAAGATAATTTTGCGGCCGTTCACTGATTTTCCGAAGTGATCCCCCCCCCCTCCCCCTCGGTGCGGCCCTATTACTTCGTTTTTGTTTTGTAATTTTTAACTTTTTTAAAAATATATTTTTGGCGCGCTTCAACAAGTCGCTCCCCACCCCCACCACTTGACATCCACATCTGTCGAAGCGCCGCGCGCGCGCGCTCAGTCCCTTTCGGTACGACACCTGGGCGTGCTTGACCGGGAGCGGGACCGACCGGGCGCTTATTGTCCTGCGACCTGCATCACGGTCCCTGCTGGCCCTGCGGCGGGCACCAGATGGCCCTGCAGGATGCGCTCAGCTCCTGCTGCTCCTGCTGCTGATTCGCCGTCCGTAATTTGCTGGTCGGGCGGGACGCACTTGAGCTGCCGCCGGGGTCCGTCGGGTCCGCCGCGCCGTGTGCGGGCCGCACTACACTACTTCCTGTTGGGGTGGGTGGCCCGCTGCCGCGCTGGCCCGCTGCGGCGCAGGTACGTCGAGTTATACGAGCTCGCACGTGGCCGGGAGGTGTAAAATTGTGTAAAAACTACCGTGTGTCTGTGTGCGTGTGTGCGCGCGCGCGCGTGCGTGTGTGTGAACTCAGACACGGAATTTCAAAGAAGCAGTTGTGCCAACACCACCACCACGCACACCGCCACCGCGCGGACCTACACGCACTATACTACTCGCATGCGGACTCACGCGCAGTAATCCTTGCTGGTGCTGCTGCTGCTGCAAGGATCCGCTCGCGCAAAATGGAAAAGAAAAAGAAAAGAAAAAATGGGGAGTAAAGTGACACGTTTTGTATGTGTGGAGGGGAGGGGGTTGGGGGCTGGGTGCGTGCGCAGTCTCTAACTGCGGTGTGCACGCACGCACAGCTTACAGCTGATCTCGTGTGTGTGTGTGTGTGTGTGTGTGTGTGTGTGTGTTACTTATCCGTCTCCATGATCCTCTCATTTATTCATCCATCGCCGCCTGCCGATGAAAACGCTCAACACAAACACGACATGTCACGTCGCCGCGTGCTGTGCGCGTACGTGTGCACGTGTGTGTGTGTGTGTGTGTTTGCGGCGCGTGGCAGCAAGATCATTCATCCACATTACAGTTTCGTCACCTCACGTCATCTGTCGGCCGGCCGGCCGGGGAGTTTATCAATTACGTGTTATGAATAAGCATTGTTGGCGGGCAGGGCGGTAGTAGTAGTAGTCGTCGTCGTGACAGGACAGGGCACGAGGGCAGCCGCCACCACCTGGCCCGCCCCGGCCGCCCCCCTAACCTCTCGTCAGTGTCGTGTCGTGTCGCTCGAGGGACATGTCGTCGACGGGGTCGGCGCTGCGGGGCCACCATCGCACGGACACTCTGGCGCAATCGTTATTTGCAGTTCACTTTGCATGGAGCGCGCGGGCCATTTGGGTGGCTCTGCTGCTCACATTGCGAAGAAATGGCGTATGCTCTTTCTATCTCCTCTCCCTCCCCCCGCTCTCTCTCTCTCTCTCTCTCTCTCTCTCTCTCTCTCTCTCTCTCTCTCTCTCTCTCTCTCTCTCTCTCTCTCTCTCTCTCTCTCGCTCTCACTCTCGGCGGGCGCGGATTTTGTTCCCTCCTCCTTATTCCCCCTCCTCTTGCTCCGCGCGCGGATATTCGAGAAGGACGGACAGAAGGGTCAACCTTTGTGTGAGATTTGCCTTTGGTCGGTTAGCACACATAATGGCCGGGCAGGCCGGGCCGGGCTGGGCGCGTGGTCGCTGTCCGGAGGGCGCAGGGAGGGTGATTCCGCTCAGTGCTGTCCTCTCTCTCTCTCTCTCTCTCTCTCTCTCTCTCTCTCTCTCTCTCTCTCTCTCTCTCTCTCTCTCTCTCTCTCTCTCTCTCTCTCGTTGTCACATTCATAGGCCGAATAAGCCATAACGAGCGAGAGAGAGAGAGAGAGAGAGAACCTTACCCTCTGCTGGTGCTGCTGCTGCAGGCTGCTGCTGCCGCGCACAATGCCAATAGGGCTGCACTGCACAATGGTCCGCCCAGCCGTGTGATATGATCTGTCTTGCAGTAAATTCGTTTTTAATAGTAGGATTACGGCACCTCAACAGCCGACTGATTCAGAAGATCGCTCTCGAACCCCCGTCCTTGTCGCACCTATGGCGGTGACCTATGTTGGGGCGACGGCTGGGCCATATGAGTGCGACAAGGACGGAGGCGCGGGAGCGATCTTCGGAGTCAGACGGCTGCCGTGGAGGAGGGGGCGATGACTTCCGACGCCGTCCGACGCGCACGTGCACTCGAGAGGCCATCCTCGGCCGCGCGGTCTTTTCAGACTCAAACACCGCAGCCGCGAATTTTGACAAGTTAAGTATCGTGCGGTCCCAGTGTGTGCGGTGCGAGGTGGTGCAAGGCGTTTTATATGTGGACCGAACTCTGGCGGAAGCGCAGTTAGCATTATTGACAGGCGCTGAATTTATTCGCAGAGAGAGAGAGAGAGAGAGAGAGAGAGAGAGAGAGAGAGAGAGAGAGAGAGAGAGAGAGAGAGAGAGAGAGAGAGAGTTTTATTGCAAGGAGTGGTCAACTGGGGCTTGCGAGAAGCGACATAAATTCATAGCGATCAAATGCATTACGGCCCCGAGTATGTCATCAGGTAACGAGAGGTGTACACCGTGTGCGCCCCGCCCCACCCCACCACTCCGCGCAAACTCCATAAGGTATGTCAACCGGGCCGCTGTCAGCGGGCTCCGTCGTGCGGGGGAGGAGCGCGGGCCGATACACCCCGTCGATACCTTCGAAAAGAAAAATTGAAAAGAAGCAAAGGATAAATCTCAGTGCTGTTGAACGTTTCATTCAGGGTTTTTGATTTTCTTTCTCGCCTAGCTCACAAACGCGGTTCGTGGGAAGCATTACTCCACTTCCACTTCCTAAGGCGACATATCTCTTTAAATGTACGCTCCTCGAATATGCTTTCAATCAGATTTTTTTTATTTATTTATCGAGGAACATTTTTGTAACTTTTTGATAAATGTTGATCTTTTTCCTAAATTTGTGATTTTTTCAAAATTTTATTTCGGTTTTTTGTTTATTTTTTCTCGATCTTTCGGATTTTTTTAAAATCTTTCTTCTTTTATTTTGATTTTTTTTCTTTTTTGTATGTCCGCACAACGATGTTTTGAAATGACACCCCTCTTGGCTGCGTGGCTCGCGGCGAGCCGTGAGTTTGATAGACCCCTGCTGTCCTAGAGGAAAAGTCGAGGGGTACCTCACATTCCCCAATCAGTGTACACCCTGCGTTTCAATCATATTCCAATCACTAGCCAGTCACATAATTTTTCGACAAAACTCTATTATAAGCACCTTTAAATCTCAAACTAACGAATTGGTGCAAAAATTTTACAGCTATGTCTCTCCAACGGTTGGTCAAATTTTCCTTCCAATCACGATACAGCCCTCCAATCAGTGTACACCCATTTAAAGAGTGAGGTACCCCTCGGGAAAAGTACTCACACAAAATGCATGTGACTTCCTGGAGTGTAAGGTTGGAGGGAGGCGGTCCCTCCCGCCGCCCCGGCCCCGGCCCGACGCACCGATCCAATCGACCTACAAAGATAACTTTCTGTTTCTCGTGGAGCGCGGATAAGGACGGCAGGATGAAGGGACGCGTCGGACCGCCGGCCCACAGCTCAGGAAGCGCCCAAGAGCCGTTAACCCACGACGCGTCTCAGGCGAGGGGGTATTTACTCCGAGAAAATTTGTGCGGAGTACTCCGTATTACACTGTATTACACGCTAGTACACCGGTATCACATAGAAAATTTTGCAATTTTAGAGCACATTTTGATATTTTTTCTCTCTTTGGTATTACATAACGTGTGATACCGTGTAATAATACCCGGAAGAGGTAAGGGGTGGGGGGCTGAATTCCCATCGTTCTAAAGCCTCTCTGCTTTGCAAATCCCATCAGGTGGCTGATTGACCGCGGGCACTTTTTGTACTATATGCAACCCGCCCGCACCGCTCCATCCGGGACTGCATACCCATCAGGCGCCTACCGACCGGCTCTAAGCGCGGACGCTCCGCTCCGCCACCGTTGTTGCAGCTCACGCCCCGAAAGCGCCCTCCCGCGGTTCACGCGGTCTACGGTGGGGGGGAGGTTCGCTGTTTCGCGGGAGTATAATCCGCGAGTCCGCGGGGAAAGCCCGCGGTCCGCGGGTCCTGCCGCGGTGGTATCTCGCGAACCGCGGTCCGCGGGGGAAGGTCGCGGTCCGCAGATCCTTCTCGCGGGTCGCTCGCAGTCCGCGAAGGACCTGCGGAGTATCTGCGGTACGCGCGAGATTCCCGCGCGGCAGGACGCGCGGACCGCGAGCTTTCCCTGCGGACTCGCGGATTACCCCCGCGAAACCGCGAACGTCCACCCCTGTGACGCCCCGCCGTAGACCGTGCGAACCGCGAGAGGGCCCTTCAGGGGCGTCACTGTAAAAAATACTCGTAAGGGTTACGGGAAAATTTTCCATGTTAAAAGTCGTAAAATTACAATTTGAAATTATAAATTTACAAGCACTCCCTATCGACTTGGAATTGACCGACGAGCAAGAATGGGCTGACGTAAATTTACGACATATTTTGTAATTTAAAATTACGAAAAATGTCGTAAATTTACGAGGATATTTTTCACAGTGGTTGGCTGCAACAACAGTGGCGGAGCGTCCGCGCTTGGAGCCGGAGCCGATACCCGGCGCCTGATGGGTATGCAGTCCCGGATGGAGCGGTGCGGGCGGGTTGCATAGTACAAAAAGTGTCCCGGGTCAATCAGCCACCTGGTATAGCCTCTCAGAGGCGCGAATCGAAGAACATGGAAGAAAGAAGTGGTGGATATGTAACCACAGTACGTATGATTTCTTTCCCTTCTTCTAAAGTTTTGAACTTAATCCCCACGATGTAGAGAAATTTCAGTGAGAACGGTATGTTAAAGCTGAATGTTGCGCAATTCTAATCAGACGAAATTGTACGCGCTACCGTGTTTGTGTGTGTGTGTGAGTGTGAGTGAGAGGAGACGGCCCCTCTCCTGCCGCCCGCAGTCTGTCCAACCGCGGGAAGCCATACCATCGCTTTTACGACCGTTTAAATGGCCGGGCGAACGGGCGACCGGTGGGCTTTGGCATTTCCCGCCGGTGGCCATACCGCCACTGCCGCCAACAGAACGGAACGAGGGACCCCCTCGACTGGCGCCAGTGCTGCCACCCGCACAGCCGCCCACGCGCGCAGACACCGCCCACCGCCCCCGTCTGGAGCGTACCGCTGGCGGGCACGCCGCGGAGTAGTCCTTCTGAATGGAGGGGTCGCCAGCTTCGATATTCCTCCGTACACAGGATGATAATACCTTTTATATAACCCGAATATTACATATATGAATGGGTTTATGACATCAACACTGAAAACATTGGAGTCACATTTCTCGGCCGTACATTGAGCGAAGCATTTCTTCATCACTTGATAAAAGTAAAGGTTCGCTTAAACGACTCAAAATATATTTTTAAGTCGCTCCAATAGATCGACGTTTGACTCTTTGACTCTAAACGAGTCCAGTACATCGCCGAAAACGTTATCAAGAGGACTCCAATGGAGCGATCGATCTGGCTCCCCCAGGAGCATGAAAATTTAGCTTTGAAAATTTGGTATAGAAAAGCCGCTCTCCCAGCAGCGAGAAAGTCGACACATCCATTTACACGACAGTGAATATTTTACGTCTTTCTCGATTTTCTCCGTCAATTACATGCAATTTGCTTCAAATTTTCGAACACTACTAGTAATAGTGATTCCTCCGTATTCGGAGAAAATGAGTTGACGACCCGTCACTCCATGCCCTGTGCACAGCGTGCTCTTAAGTCATCGGCGTCACTTTGTATTTTTGTTTCTGATATGCCGTCCATCACTCGAGTCAAGTCGGGCTCTACCTTTTGATACCGGATTATCACTTCTTTTCTGCTCACCCGGGCATTCTCCCGCGTCCTGTACTTTGTCCTCATGCTCCTTCCCCTTGCTCCGGCGCGGAATTTGCGTCTGATAACGTAATATCCGAGATTAATTGTTGTTGGTTCCTGATGCTATTTTATCTGTACGTGCGCGGTTGAATTTAGACAAAAGGCGGCGCGCTTGCTCCGCAGCCGTCAATAACCCGTATCTCATAATGCCCCGCCGTATCTGCAGAGACACATTCCTTCCCGAAAAGGGCGTCGGCGTCGCCCACGGCAACGGCCACACCTTCGCTCCGCATTGCTTGGTCATTGCTTTCCGCCGCGCCTCGTGTTATTTTCGCGGTGGAAAAAAAAAATGGATTCGTTGCTGCAACTCATGTTTGAGTTGATATGGAGCAGACTAAGATAATTCGTTGTGGAAATGAAATATTTGTTGTTTTAATGAAGAGTTATGCTGGTAGAACGAACGCTTAGTCGTTGTACCAACGAATAGATTGTTGAGGAAGCGAAAAAATGTGATTGCTGAAACGAACGCCGTTTTAGTTGAATATCAATGATCACCGTCGCTCTCTCAGCGATGTGTTCGCTGCTCCAACGAATTTTTCGTTTCACTATCGAACATTTAGTTTAGACAACAAACTTTTCGTTCTCACAACCCAACAGGAGTTAGTTCCTCCTATAGGCCTATCAACCTGTGTGTCAGTTGGATCAACTATTGGGTTTGTTTCCGTGTTTTCTCCTCAGCAGAGCAATACTGCGCGCCTTTCCCGAAAACAAATTCTACCGGCGCGTTTAAATGATGCCGGCGGGTCGATCACGCAATATCAGTGTCTCCGGCATGCGAGGCATGCTATCCAGACACCTGATTATGTTCGATTTTTTTTCCCACGCGGCGCGAGGGGCGGCCGCGGCCCGCAGGGAATGCGGCGCGGGGCCCCGGGGGCGGCCGGGGGCCCCCCCGCGTCACCAAACACTCGGCGGGGGGCATTTGACTCTCCCCGCGCGCATGCGCGCTGCGCCCGCCAGCCGCGCCAGCCTCGCGAGCCACGCCTCTGTGTCACCTCATCAGATAATTTGGCCATCACATTCCGATGCAGCTCACGCCGGCTTTTCTTTCTATTTTGTACTTTAGCCTGCCTTTTTTCTTCTTTTTTTTTTTAATTCAAGATAGCGAGGAGGTGGGTGTTGGAGTTGCATTCCCGGCCGACAAGTCGTCCTGTTTGGAAAGCCCTTCCATCCTCCACCGATGGCGATGGCTAACAGACCTCCGAGCCGCGCCGTCAAGCGGACCGCTCGCTCAGCCCGTCCCATAACGATCAGGAGATGAAGATTTGAGGAATCCAGAGAGCGCTAAAGGTCTCTCTCTCTCTCCATCTCACACTACACGCACTGTTGTTGGTGTGCTGTAAAGTATTTCAAAACGGGTTGGGGTGTCGCTTCATAATAGTATTTTTCTTATAAATTTGTTTCTAAAACTAATGCGGCACATTTTAAAAAAATATTATTTTTATTATTTTTTAGTGTGTCGCCCCCGCCCCCGTGCCAACGCCACCGGCCGCACAATGCAGACCCCTAGCCCTCTTTACCTGGCACGGACGCCACGTTTTTTTTTTTGTTTTTTTTGGTCCTTTTTTTTTCCTGACGCCTCTGGTGTGAGGTGTTGCGGATGATGTTAAATTAAAGGCGTTACCGCTGCATTCACATCGGATGAAATCAATCTGGTAAGCTAGATAATCTAGCAGTTTATGAAAAATGTGAAAGCAGTAAAACAAAGTGATATCTAGTACCTTAATGTCCATGAACATTCCATTAGCAAACTATTGACTAGATTTTCCCCGATACTATATAGTAATGCGTTTTTTCCCTCCCATTCTGCCACCAGGGAAGCTCTGTGACGCAGTGCATTTCTCTCCATGCGGATCCTTCAGCTATGGCGTTGCTCTTTGCTGCGCGGTGTAAAGGTAAGTCAACAGACCAGCGAGTCAGACAGAGACAGACAGACCGGTAGACTGGTTCCGTAGAACGCTTCCATCACCCTATCTCTCTCTCTCGCACCCATATGAGCTTCTTCGTATAGGTGCGAGAGAGACAGGGCGAGGAGCAGAGCGCTCTTCGGAATAAGTCGGCTGGTCGGCGTGAGGAGGGTCGCGCGTCCGGTGGCCAGCCTGACCCAAGTGGCGCAAAAAGAGATCTTCATCTGAGAGAGAGAGAGAGAGAGAGAGAGAGAGAGAGAGAGAGAGAGAGAGAGAGAGAGAGAAAGTCATTTTCAGGAAAAGACTCAATGCTGTCGGCTGTCGGTCGGGTGGTGCCACGCAGAGCCTCACTGGCCCTTACCTGTACCTCACCTCGAGGTGTATCTGCTTCCACATTATAAGCAGGCACTTCTCTCTTCTCTCGCGCGCAGCTTTATTACTTTATTATGTTGCACTGTAAAGAGTAAAATAACGTCGATTTTATTCCGTTTTAGATAGACGCAATAGTGCCGCCGCCCTCTCCTCACGGTTGAGTCTCTCTCTCTCTCTCTCTCTCTCTCTCTCTCTCTCTCTCTCTCTCTCTCTCTCTCCCTCCCTCCCTCCCTCCCTCCCTCCCTCCCTCTCTCCCTCTCTCCCTCCCTCCCTCCCTCTCTCTCCAGCGCGCACCCCGCTAATCACCAAACGTTGTTTAACCTCGCGCGACACGCCAACTGATCCGGATTATTCTCATATTCAATTCCTCCCGCCACCCTCCGTCTCTCAACCCTATCCGGCCGGGGCGGAACCAGTTCACCCTCCCCCACCCCGGCCGGCCAGGCGTGATGAAGACCCTCTGCTTCGGCTGCGACACTCGCTATTATTGTGACTCTACTGCAAGGGGGAAAAATGCAGAAATTTTCGTACGCTACGCAATCAGAAAGTGGAATTAATGCAAGCTCTTAAAAATTTCAAGGGGTCTACCATTTTCTAACTCGTGTGTACACAAAGAAAATTACTCGCGCACAACTCAATTTTACGTGGCATTACTCACCAATACTCGCAATGTTTTTTGCAAATTACTCGCGAGGTACTCGCCAATACTCGCTCATACCCGCACCAACACTCGGACATTATTCGCCAATACTCACTAATTCGCGGAAGTACTCACCAATACTCGCCTTTACTCAAAATACTCGTGTGTACACTACTTGAGGGGGAGGGAAGGCCCCTCGAAAAATTTAGAAAAACTTGTCCGTAGTTTTTGTTTTTTAAGGTCTGACTTTCTAGTAGGCCTGTGCGATTGTTCGATTAATCGAAATCGTCATCGATATTTCTGGCCATCGACGATGAATTTTGACATGTCGATTCCGATGACCGACATCGATCATCGATTTGGACCTAACCGATGACCATGTTTGAAACGATTATTCGATGATTGTCGATGGCCGATTATCATCCGATTACCTGAGAGAGATTAAAACTGTTTTGACACATTTTTTGTAATACTTCGTACAAAAAAAAATAGTTTAATCCAGTTTTAAGTATTAAACAGTCAACTTTCTTCGAATTTACGATAAATTGTTGCACTCGTGTCATCGGTTTATCACTCAATAAGTCAAAGTCAACAGTACTTAAAAGTTGATCAGATTTAATCGATTAATTGGAATAATCCGATTAATCGGAAATAAACAATTAATCGAATTAAACCGATTAATCGGGTAGCTAATCGATGGTCGATGCAGGCGCATCGGCATCGACAAGAATCGCGATGATCGCAGTCATCGACCGATTACGATGATTTCCGATCATCGCACAGGCCTACTTTCTAGTGCCAAACGTAAGAATTCATTTTCGCGCCCTAAAGCCTCTCTGTTTAAATACCCCGCGCCCGGGGTTCCCCACGCGCAAAGAAAAGTAAAACAATAAAATAACAGGAAAAAAAAATAACTTGTAAATTGGCTCCACTGATAACGAAGGTCTCGATTTACGTTTCGGTCTTTTCTTGTTGTTATCTGGGACGGTGTTGGGCCGGGCCTGTCAGGCGTGCGCTGATAGAAGTCCAACCGTCCTGCCTGCCAGAGCGCCCCGTATTTCCTTATTGTCAAAGTTGTATCCGAGTGCGCTCATACGTCACTTCCGTAAGGCCCCGCATAACGACTTAAACGCGCGGATTATGTCCTTTTAGATATGTACAATACTTGAAATTTATTAGTTTTTTTGGAACACGGTTAAAACAATGTCTGCTTTTTTGAGGAAAAAGGAAATATTTTGAGGATCCCACAACATTTTAGGAAAACTCCTATGTTTATGTTGCGGAAGCCTCATGAAAAATTGAGGGAAGTTTCCTCATTATTAAGGAGACTTACTCAAATTATGGGAAGTTTTCTTAAAATTAAGGTCTACAACACTTACTTCTGTTTTTCTTTCTTTTTCTTCGGGATTCTAATAGTTAGTAACACGCAATTTTTCATAGGTCCTTAAAGAATGATTTGAATTTCAATTCTCTCTCTCTCTCTCTCTCTCTCTCTCTCTCTCTCTCTCTCTCTCTCTCTCTCTCTCTCTCTCAGATTCTCTAGTGACGCACACCGGCTGCAGCTGCTTCGTAGCAGCAAAAACCTCTTTTCGCCGGATACGCCAATCAGCGGTATTTTATTATTTTTATTTTAAACAAAAATAATAAGACGAGTGTGTGTGACAATCCGGGCTGTCGCCATATCGGTCACCGTGTGTCGTCTAGGAGAGGAGAGCGCCGTGAATCGGCACTTTGGCGCGTAATCCACGCCGTGGTGGGAGTGGGGGCCGCCATAGGGGGCGCGCGGCGCAAAGGGCAGGGCGCCCGCCTGCCGAAGAGATTAGTACTACAAGTCATCACACCTCCCCCTCCCCTCCCCTACTCTCTCTCTCTCTCTCTCTCTCTCTCTCTCTCTCTCAACAGTGTTAATCAATGTGAAAATAAGAAGAGCCAAAACTGTATGATCAACTTTGAGATAGAAATTTTTGGACAAAACTGTTTTACAAAACATGGTCTTCATTTTTCTCAACAAGGGAAAACAAGACTTTGCAAGAAATGGCTGAGATTTTTGTATCCAAAACAACCAACTTTTCGTGGAAAAACTAATAACTAATTATTGTCAACCACTTAGTAATAATATCAATGGTGATCAGCCACAAACTGAATTTGTACCTTATGAAAGCTGTTCTAATAATATCCCTGTTGCAGGTAAACATAACCTAGGCATGTGCCACATAAATATATGTAGCCTAAAAAATAAAATTAATATGCTTGAAACAGCGCTTCAAGATAAGAATATGTCAGTGGTCTGCTTGACCGAACACTGGCTGGCAGAAGATGAAGTTAATGCCTGTCATATCAACAACTATTGCCTGAAAACATATTATTGCAGAAAGAAAATTAAAAGAGGCGGAGTAGCTATTTACACCCAAAAGAATGTATGTGCAACGGAATGTGATGTAAGAAGTTTCTGCACTGAAAGACTGTGTGAATGTGTCGCTATAAGTTTAAAAAACAATACTGTGATAATGTGCATATACCGCTCACCAAAGACTAGTGTACCTGAATTTATTAGCCAACTGAATGAGTGCATGAATTTTCTATTATCAAACTCATTAAAAGCTGTGATATGTGGTGATTTTAATATTAACATACTAGCAGAAGATAAATATACAAATGATTTAAGGAATTTACTGTCAACTTATGGCTTTAACATAGCAATTAATAGTCCAACCAGGTATGGTAAAAACAGTGCAAGTGCTGTTGATATAGTATGTACCAACTACTGTGTGAATCGATTCAAAAGTACAATTGTAGAGACAGGCCTGTCAGATCATATGCTACAGAGCCTTATAATAGAAGAAAAGTTACCTCAGGTTAAAAGAACCTTTTATTTCAAAAGAGTTACCACTCAACATTCTCTAGAAGTATTATGTAACAAACTTAGTAACACTGACTGGAGTATAGTCTATAACTGTGAAGACATAAATGAAATGTACAATAATTTTATTGAGTGTTACCAGACCTTGTATGAAGAAAGTTTTCCTAAGAAGAAAGTCTACTGTGATAAACAAGGCTCACTATACCAAGTAAATCCTGAAATTAATCAAATGTCAAAGCATAATATTACTTGCCATAGATTAATGAAAACCACTTCAGACCCAGCCATTATTGAGCAGTGCAAAAACTATAGAAGATTCTACAAGTCAGAAATTGTAAAAATGAAGAAGCAACTCAACGCAGACAATATTGAAAAGGCAACCAATAAAAGCAAAGCTATGTGGTCTATCATAAATAAAGAAACAGGTCGGGAAGCTAAAGGCCATACTAACATTGAAATTTTGGATGGTGATCAAGAACTTAAAAATCCTTCTGAAGTTGCCAATGCTTTTAACTCATATTTTATAAACTCAGTACAATCCCTAGTGTCAGAGCCGGATGGTAGTGCAGAACAAAATGTATCAAGATCCTGCAATTCCATAGCCTTCACTCCTGTAACTGAACTTGATATCAAGAATATTATTAGGAAAATGAAAGCAAAAACATCTGCTGGAGTAGATGGTATTCCAAGTACTATTGTGAAAGAAACGGCACATCAAATTTTAAAACCTTTAACTTTTATTATAAATGCCTCAATGGAGAGTGGAGTTTTTCCACAGAAATTAAAAATAGCAAAAGTATGTCCAATTTACAAACATAATGGTGAAAAAAGAGACAAAGCAAACTACAGACCCATCTCCATACTTTCACCCTTCTCAAAAGTTTTTGAAGTTGTAATCAGTGATAAAATAAGGTCATACCTGGAAACCAAGGGATTGTTATCACAGAAACAATATGGATTCAGAAAAGACAGATCAACAATCATGGCACTAATTGATTTTATTTCACTACTAAAAAACAACTTTAATGATAGAGATTTTACTTCAACTATATTTTATGATTTCACAAAGGCTTTTGATCTTGTCAACCATAGTATACTACTAAACAAACTGGAAAGATATGGAATTCGTGGAGAGCCATTGAAATTGATTGAATCTTACCTTACAGCAAGGAAACAATGTGTAGAAATATCTCACATGAATGAAAATACTGGTGAAATTAGTAGAAATCTTTCTGATCTACTTGATCTATCTGTTGGTGTGCCACAAGGCTCAATCATAGGGCCTCTTCTCTTCATAGTATACATTAATGACTTACCTCCCAGTATTACAACTGGTGATGCAACAATGTTTGCAGATGATACCAAAGTCCATATTTATGGTAAAATACCTAAGGCTTTAGAAGAAGAATGTAATGAATCTGTGAAACAAATGGAAAACTGGTGCAACAAAAATAATATGCTGATAAATGTGAAGAAAACCAATATTGTACATTTCCAAACAAATAATTTAATGGACCCAAACATAAGTGTGTATGCTACTAAAGGTAAAATTGAACCAGTAAATCATGTCAAATTTCTTGGTGTAATGTTAGACTTAAATCTAAAGTGGAATGAACACATTAAATATTTAAATGGTAAACTGTCATCAGTCAGCTTTGGTATCAAAAGAATTGCATCAATATGTGGCATAAATGCAGCGAGGGTTGTCTATTTTGCACTTTTCCAATCAGTTGTCTACTACGGTATAACACTTTGGGGTTTCTCAAGTCAAGCTGAAAGTATATTCATTCTTCAAAAGAAGACCATAAGGGGAATGGTAAACGTAGGAAATACAACTAGCTGTCGACCATATTTTAAAAATCTTAAAATTCTTACATTGCCAGCCTTATTTATTTTTGAACAACTTAAATATGTAAAAAAAAATCCTCAATTATTCAAATGTAATAATACTATTCATAGCCATAATACTAGATCTAAAAACAATATTAATATACCAAAAAAAAATCTTGTGAAATGTCAACAAGACATATTGTATCAAGGACCCTGTATGTTCAACTGTCTTCCACAAGCCATGAGGGAATTACCGGAGAAGAAATTCTGTTCTAAACTGCATCAATTTTTGATTGAAAATGTATTTTACAGTACTGATGAATTCTTAAACTTTGACTTTACTAGTTTTTAAGTAAATCATTATCTATCTATGTAACCATACTTTGGTGTTTTAAAATAAATCAAATCAAATCAAATCAAATCAAATCAAATCAAATCTCTCTCTCTCTCTCTCTCTCTCCCTCTCTCCCTCCTACGCTCTCGTGCGCGCGCACTGGCGCCAGCCCCTGGCCGCATCGTGCGCCGCGTCTGATTCCAAAGATCGCCGCCGTCCTTGTCGCACTCGTCCCCAACATAGGTGACCGCCACAGGTGCGACGAGGACGGGAGGTGCGAGAGCGATCTTGTGAATGAGACGGCTGTAGCAGTGCTGCAGCCCGCACGGCAGGGGCCGGGAGGACGGACACCGGAAGGCGGGCGGTGCGGTGCTTGCTCGGCTGGGTGGGAGGAAGACGCACACCCCTTCCCTTCCTTGCCCACTGATTCCGAAGATTGCTCTCGTACCTCCATCCTTATCGCACCCATGGCGGTGCCCCCTGTTGGGGATGGCAGGGCCCGCACTGTAAATCGAGGAGTCAGAAATCTCGCTCTCAAGGGAGCGAGATTGGTGACCCAAATTTTGTCACTCCTGGGGAGTCATATTATTAAATATCACTCCTTTTGAGTCGCTTCTATGACTCAAAACGAGCGATATCTAGTGATCTCGCTCGATTTGAGTGAGGCTTATCACTCCAAATGAGCGATATAGAATTTCCTCACTCCTTTAGGGCAACGTTATATGCCTCGCTCAATTTCAGTCAGAAACATGACTCTCAGATTTACAGTGCGATGTGTGCGACAAGGACGAATGCGCGAGAGCGCCATCTTCGGAATCAGACGGCTCTGTCGCTGTGTCCCGCCCGAATTAACAGGGGTCTGGTGGTGGAGCCCTTCACCAGCTATTGCCGCGTGCGGTTGGCGGGGGCGGGGCGGGGCGGGGCTGGGTGGGGCGTTAGGGTGGGGTGGGTTTCCGTGGGTGGGGTGGGATGTGGCGCCCCCGCGAAGCCGTGAGCGCTCGTCTTCCGAGCCATTTCACCTGGCAAGTACCTCGCGGTCCGTGGCCGTCGGCTGCCGTCGGCGGTACCCAAGAAATGGACTCCTGCACCATAACAACTTGGGCAGGATTTCCTGCTGCTGCTGCTACTAGAGGTGTTTGCAACTTATCTTGGCCAGCGCTGGCCGAGCTCGAGAGCCTCCAGAACAAAAGAAATACAGTCCGCTCAAGAACCACTGGCGGGTCTCCGAGCGGGGAGGGCGGGGGTGGGTCGGGGGAGGGCATCTATTGAGAAGCTCGGGCGAGGAGCCGAGACTAATGACCCGCAATAAAAGGCCCCCTCGATTTGCTGAATCTCTGTAAATGCTATTTCTGCAATTTTTTTGAACGCGTTGCAAGAACCAATCGATAACAGACCAAAAATTAAGGCATGAGCTATTTTGAATCGTTTCGATCGGATTTTCCGTTCTCAAGTTACAAGCCCGTACAGAAGTGGTTAATAAAACGGACATTCATCAATAGCTCTTGTGCCGGTCGTAAGAAACACCGACTTTGCTGCTATTTATGTCTTGAACGGATAGATATAGAGCAACTATAAATAGAATATTAAATATTGTTTGTAAAATTTGGAACAAATTTTATCCAAGCAAAACTTGCGTAAGAGGGACCGTCTTCGTAGTAAACCGTTCCAAACTTCGACTTTTCGCCTGAAGGAAGACCTCGAAAATCCACAAGAGCGTAAAAATTAAGATATCTATTCGAATTGGGTATCATTTTTTTTGTTTCGACACGGACGATCCGACCGTCGCGTTCAAATTCTCCGCTAAGCCCTCGTTCAAACGTTAAAGTGGGTACTGAGCTAAGGCGGGTGAATGTCCTGAATTGGTGCGACCCGAGCCGGAGCCGGCCGGAGTGCACAATAGGCCGCCCCCGCCTCCTGGGCTGCCATCCCGAGCCACATGGTGCGCTACCGGGCTGCAGCATGGCTCAGGCTCGGCAGCACTTCTGGAGTGGCCTGTATGCCGCTGGCCAAGATAAGTTGCAAACACCTCTACTGGTGCGCGTGACCGCGCGCGCTAGAGAGAGAGAGAGAGAGAGAGAGAGAGAGAGAGAGAGAGAGAGAGGGAGGGAGGGGGGGGGGACTGAATACAACAGGAGTGTGCGATTTTCCCGCTGGAGGTCGCTCGAGGCCTCCTCCCCCATTCCCCCCGTGCCCGCGCGAGTCCACGGCCCACGTGAGTCGTCGTCTCCTACGGTATTAGCGCGTTATCGGCCCTTTTCTGCCCCAGCGGGCAAACGGCTTGCAGAGTCCTTAATATGGAGTACAACATCCAAACGGCCCCACAAACACACCCTATCCAGTGTTGCCCGAAAGTTAGGCAAAAACCCGCGCAATACACCTGTGAGTAACGGGACTGTATCTCCGCCTGCCTTCTAGGCAACATTTGTGCAAGGGTGCAGTGGAGTTGCATAGTAGGCAGGCGGAGATACCACCACCTGCTTGTAGGTGTATTGCGCGATTTTTGCCTAACTTTTTCTGGCAAAGCCGACCCCATCTATTGATGGAGGGAGTTTATTTTCGTCAGGGAAGTTTTTGCTCCGCCAAGCAGCGGGAGCACATAAAATTTTCATTTCAGATAGCGTATACAAAATGTGTACAGGAATTTTTTCTTTAAATTTTATTTTTTGATTTGATTTCTCTTTTTAATTTTTCAAGGAAAATGTGTGTCACTCGTTGATAAAATTCTGATCTTTCACCGCAAGTTTTAATTTTTTTAAATTTTTATTTATTCGTGTTTTTCTTCTTTTTTTCTCGATTGCTCGGATCTTTCTATATCTTTCTTCTTGATATTATTTTGTTTTTTTAAACATTTCTTTTTGATCTTTTAAATGATTATTTTTTTTCTTTGCGGCCGTACAATGATTTTTCGAAGTTATCAAGCCCTTCGGCGGGCGCATTGGGCTGGCGCCAGGAGGCTTCTGACGGGATCGGGTCTCCCTACCCTTCGGGGTGGGAAGCGGCGCGGCCAGGCGGCTACCGCGGCCGCCACGACAAGCGCCCCGGCTGCGTGGGGGCGTTGGACCGGGGAGGGAGGAGGTATAGAAGGAGTGCAGTTGAGGAGGAGGAGGAGGAGGAGGAGGCTGGCGGAAGCGGGTACTGTTGTATCCGTGCGCGCCCGCGCCCGTGTGTGTGTGTGCAGGAGGCATTGTCGTGCTGTTTATGTGTCCTGGATCCTACCCTCGCGTTCCTCGCGCCACCCCTAACCAGCCCCACCCCGCCTCGCTCAACCTCCCCACCACCACCACCCCCCACCACCCCGACGGCGGCTCTGGCAGCGGCCACCAAAAGAAAGACTTGCGGCAGGAGATGACTTCATTCCCGGTAGAAGCCGCCGATACGCGAGGCTGATCTGATGATTGCGCAATCCTAGACGTGTCATCATCTCACCGTAACCTGCCCTACACAACTCCCCCGTCATCTTAGCATTAGCAGTACGGACGACTACAATTCGCATTCTGTTCTTATCTCGAAAGCCTTCCTCGCCCCCCCCCCTAAATCTCATTTCGTCGTCGTAATGTTTATGTAACCCTGATTGATAGCTCGGAGGAAAGGATTTTATTAATATATGGCCGTAACAATATTTTCTTTGTTCCAGCAACTACAAAACCTATTGGCTGAGCATCTGTTACTACAACAGATATTTAGTTGGAGTACTGTTGTAAGAACAGACGCTTTGCTCTGACAACAGATTTTTAGTTGCTGGAACAAAAAATATATTGTTAAGCAAGGGTCTACCACCTCCATAATCCTCGAACACCCCTCTAGATGATTATAGATAATCACATAATCATATTCATCTACGCGATTTCAAAATATTGACAAATTTTGACAAATTATAAAAAATATCATCAAATTTTACCAAAAGTTTGCGAGATTACTGGCCGATAATAAGTAAATATGTTCAAGATAATCTTAAATAATCATCGATAATCACCATAATCGTGACTCTATCGTGACTGATTATAATCCTCGTACACAAATTTTCAAAGTGGCAGACCCTTGTTGTTAAGACTATATTAACAAACTCTTTCTTGCGAGAACAAAATCCCTTTTCTCCGTGAGAGTATAGGAGCGGCTCAAAGGGTGGTGAACAGGGTGAGTTGGCCGGGACGGCTGTAGAGACGCGACGCGACGCCGTGCGCGGACGCCCTGGCGCCACGGCGCCCCCCGCGACGCCCCCGCGCGCCCCACTGCGGCGATAAGACTGGCAGAGAGTGTCAATGTCACGTACCGGCCCCCCGGCCCCGGCCCCGGCGCGGGTTCAAATGCTGCTCCGGCCGACTGGCCAGCTCGAGTGCTTGCCGATGACGTCACGGACACCGAACCACGCGCGCGTCGGCGTCCCGCCGAAAAAACTGAGGAAACAGAAATCTAGGAATAAATATTAGGATCGCTGAAGGAATGCACTTCTCGACGACGCGCGCTTTTGTGAGGAGGCCCCCCGCGGGAGCAGAGCAGCGCCGCGCCGAGCCGCCGCGCGATACCAGGAGGAGAACGGGAAGCGAGAGCAGAAAGTTCAGTCAGCAGGCTGATTCCGAGGATCGCTCTCGTACCTCCGTCCTTGTCCCCAACATGGGGCACCGCCACAGGTGCGACAAGGACGGAGGTACGAGAGCGATCTTCGGAATCAGACTCCTGACCCCTGAATATGAGGTCTGGTCGGAAGAGGAAACAACTCTGATTATTTTTGGCCACCTCGTGATTCAGAAAAAAATCAGTAAAATTAAAAAAAAATTGTAAAAAATTATTTTTAAAAAATAAGAAAATTTATTTTAAAAAAACCGTAAGTACAATTAACGCAAGAATTCGAGTAAAAATTCAATAAAAATTCAATAAAAAATTCGTGAAAATTCACAAAAATTCACACAATGCGTGTACACCGTAATTCAGAGTTGGTTGTCCTCTCGGGTCTGCTCGCCCTGCCGCCCCAAAGCCGATGCTGAGGTCTGCGAATGAAAGCGAATCGTGAAGCAGGTGATGACAGTTTTCGAGCCCGCAGCAGGCTGTGCCCGAGATAAGGGGTGGAGGGCTGGCTGGCTGGCTCCAGCTTAGCATCCCCCTCCCCTGGCGCGGCGCGGCGGTCCGCTCCAAGCAGCCCTGCCCGCGTGTTGACATTTCCGTTTGTTGCGTCAGCGCTCGCGGGGGCGGGGGTGGCGCGGGCGCGGGCGCGGGCGCGGGCGTGAGGCGACGCCGCCTTGGCTGCTGCCAGCCCCCTCCGCGCTACCGCTCTGCCACCCCCGCGCGAACGTCCACCCGCCCCCGCCCCCACCAGTTCCGGCCGGCTCCGGGACGCTCAAGGATGTGCGGGGGCGGGCCGCCCCCACCGCCGCCCCCGCCGCCCTCGCCGCCGCGGTGCGGGGCGCTGCTGGTACCCTGCAAAGAGGAGCGCGATGTGGTGCTGTGGCGCCGAGGGGAAAACAACTCTGAATTTTTGTGTACAAACGTATTGAATTTTCGAGAATTTTTGTGAATTTTTATTTAATTTTTGTGAATTTTTGCTTGAAATAACTTAAATTTTTGTCAATTTTTCGGAATTTTTCTAAATTTTTCTGAATCTTTCTTAATTTTTCTGTATTTTTCTGAATTTTTCTGAATTACGAGTTGTACAAAAGTTGTTTCACCCTTGTGTGGCGCCCACCCCCGCGCCGCAGTCTCGTCGGCGGCGTCCTCCTATCGGGGCGGCAGGCGGCAGCCGTCATAACGCCATCATGGCGGCGTGGTTGTCGGTGTCGTCGGGGTGCCGCGTGCCGCCGCGGGCGCGGGCCGGGCCGGGTGTTTCTCCTCGACCTGCGCTTGTCCGGAGCAGGCCGCCACACCGCATTACCCGGGCGGGGCGGGGCGGGGCGGGGTGGGGCGGGGCGGGGTCCAGTTCGGGGGCGACCATGTGGAGCAAACGAGATTCCACGCGCGAAGAAGGGTTGCTGGAGAAGCGGATAGCGAGCGGGGTTGTGAGCTGCCGTCCGATTCCGAAGATCGCTTTCGTACCTCCGTCCTTGTCGCACCTATGGCGGTCCCCGCTGTTGGGAATGGCAGGGCCCCACAAGTGCGACAAGGAGGAGGTGCGAGAGCGCTCTTCTGAATCCGACGGCTGGGCGGCGGGTCCACGAGTGCGAGGGACAAGTGTGGCGAACCTTGCATGCAGCGTAAATCATATGCCCAATGCCCAGGGGTACGATGGGATATGGCCTGTGAAATTCAATGCGCTGATGCTCTGTCCTGCCCTTCACCCTTCACGGCCGCGACCGGCACCGGCGCCGCTGCATCGGGCCAGGACCGGCGGTCCCAGCCTTATGTTCCAGTTGCGGTAGGGGACGCTCTCTGGCTCCGGCGAGGGCTTCAGCTCCAGTTTTTAGCTCCAGCTCTGGCTCCGGCTCTGGCTCTATGGCTCCAGCTTGGCCTGGGGGGTGCTGAGATGGACTGGTTCAGGTGCGCGTGTCCTGTATGTGAAACACGAAAAGGAAATGCGCCATGGAGATTCGTCCACATTTTCATTTTTTTAACTTTTTTTTTTTTTTTTGTAGGAACTGTGACAGTGACGCGCTTGACGACGGTGGCCGTCGGTCCGTGCGTCGCATGCGCCGACCTGGGGGGAAGGCGATTAGAATAGAAACAATCATATGCGCAGATCGTATGAAATGATACCGTGGACGATATGTGGTGCGTGAGAGCGAGAGAGAGAGGTGAAGGAGGAAGGGACACGAGAGAGAGAGAGGGAGAGAGAGAGGGAGAGAGAGAGAGAGAGAGAGAGAGAGAGAGAGAGAGAGAGAGAGAGAGAGAGAGAGAGAGAGACAGGGAAGGCATGAGAGAGACGGATAGAGGGAGCGAAATCTGATAAGGCCCTGCCCTGCCCTCCCCGCCTCGCCCGGAGCGGACCAGGCGCCGTCCCGCCGCGCCGCCCTGGCCGCCCTGAGCTGAACGGACCCGCGCTCCGCTACGCTGCGCCACGCCGAGGATCAGAGCGATGAAAAATGACGGAAAAGATGGTGAGGGGAGCACGGGAACGAAACCGCGCGCAGGACGAGCAGACACCAAACCCCCCCCCCCTCTCTCTCTCTCTCTCTCTCTCTCTCTCTCTCTCTCTCTCTCTCTCTCTCTCTCTCTCTCTCTCTCTCTCTCTCGTTTGTGATAATGACATCAAGCGCTTCTCTCTCCACTGACACATCAAGGTTGTGTCGAAGACTCCAACTCACCTCTCCATCGATAATTTTAATCGAATTTATCGAACGTCACTACTTTCCCGTAAATCTCCGGAAAACTACACCCTGCTACTGTGCATATTTTATCGTCTAGCCCTGATCCCTTCACCAAACTCCTCTTTGCTTCCTGTCGGTGCTCTCCGCGTCCCCCTGGTGGTGGGCACAGCCGACCGATTCCGAGGAGCGCTTTCATTCACCTGTCTTCGTCGCACAGATGGGGTATTGCTATGGCCAGCATGGGGCACCGCTGAAGGTGCAACAAGGACGGAGGCGCGAGAGCGATCTTCTGAATCAGTCGCCAGGGCGGAAGGGGTTTGCCGAGCGGGCCTGCTTATCGTACGGTTGTGAAACTGCGCCGCCGCGCACTAGCCGCCCCTCCCTCCTCTCCTTTCTCTCTCTCTCTCTCTCTCTCTCTTTCTCTGTGCCTCTCTCCTCCCCGCCCTCCTTCCACCCCTCTCTCCATCTCCAGTTCCCACTCTCTCTAATTCTTTCTCCCTCTCTCCCTCCCCCTTGCATCCCCTCCCTTCTCGTTCACAGTTTTCCGTTCCATTCAACCCTTTGAGAGGAGGGAGAGGCGGGGACGGGGGCGGGACGGCAGAGGTGCAAGTGGGGCGGGGTGGGGTGGGGCGGGGTGGGGTGGCGGGCCGGGGCATGAGGGTGAGCTTATAGACGGAGTACACGGGGCAACGTGGCGACCGTCCCCTCGCGCGCACGCCAGCGCTCTTCACCAGGGTGGCGATGATACTGTCCAAGGTTCACGCACGTGTCTCTCCTGCGAGCCCCGCCCCGCCTCGCCCCACCCGCTCCCTGGTGCAACGCGCCCCCTTGGACCGTGACACGCTTTTGCGCTGCGGCGGGGAATCACGGGAGATTACCGAAGCTCTTTTTTTTTTTCGACCTGATAAATTCTTACACATATTTCCCTTTTGAGTGCAACCTCAGCCTCATAGTGCGCAGTTTATCGCCCTGCCAGGTGACGCAATTTTGCCGATTTCAGCGAGAAATAGTAAAGAATATATCTGGGGGAGGCGAGCGGGCGCGAGGGAGACGGTCTTGCCGAGGAGTTCATTTTCATTTCACTTATTTTACACCTCGGTCAAGGTCTTCCTCTCCTCCTCCTCGGGCGCGATGCGGCTCCTCGCCGGTCCGACCCGGCTGCCAGCAGGCTCAGGCTGATTCCGAAGAGCGCTCTCCTCGGTCCGTCTCTCTCACACCTTGACGGCGCAACATGTGAGCGCGGGCGGGACAGGGCGAGGAGAGCGCTCTTGTGAATCAGTCTGCGGCCGACTGATTCCGAAGAGCGCTCTCGCGCCCCCCGTCCTCGTCGCACTCGTGGGGCCCTGCCGCTCCCAGCCTAGGACATCGCCACCGGTGCGACGAGGACTGTAGGGACGAAAGCGATCTTCGGAATCAGTCTGCAGGTAGGAGAGCAGGAGCCCGGGCCGGCAGGGGCGGAGGCAGCAGGGCCGGCATGATGGCGCGGCCCGCGCGGCAGGACCTGTGGACCCCTAGGAGGCTCCGAGTGGCGGGGCGGGGCGGGGCGGGGCGAGGCGGGGCGGGGCGGGGCGGGGCGGGGCGGGTATCCTCTCCTCTGCGCTGGCCGGGGCCGGGCCGGGCGCGCCGCGCGCCGTGCTTCAGTCAGAGTCAGCCCGCCTGCGCGCCCAGTCCGCGCGCCGCTCCGCTCCGCTCCGCATCAGGCCCGCGCGCACCTCGTATCGCAGCGCCTCGCGCTCCGCAGCCCCGAGGCCTCCGCCGCGCGCGCGCGCGTGTGTGCGTGCGTGCGTGTGTGTGTGTGCGCGTGTGTATGTGTGAGCGACCTCTGGATTTGCAGTGATTGTGTGTGTGTGTGTGTGTGGAAGTACCTGCCGCTGCTCCCCGAGAGAGAGACGCCGTCGCGTCGGCCCGAGTGCCAGCGCGCGCGCGCCTGCAGGGGCGCCTGTAGGATGTGCCGGGGTCAGGAGCACCACCCCGTCGACCCCGTGGACCCCGTGCCCGTGGACCCCGCCTCGCCGGCCCCGTTGTCGGCAGGCATGCTGGTGGCTGCTTGCTGGGCGCGCACAGGTCCCCGTGGATCTCCGCGCGGCCCGCGCCTCTAGAGTACTGGATGCCCACCTCTGCGCCAACGTAAGTCCAAAATCCGCACCGCGCCGGCGCCCGAGGGGGAAACGACTCTGAAATTTTTGCACACCTCGTAATCCAGACAATTTCGGAAAAATCCAGAAAAATTCAGAGAAAATTCAGAGAAGCTCAAAAAAGTCAGAAAAAAAATCAATCAAGGAAAGCCAGAATATTTTTTATTTAAAAAACAAATAGGTAAAATTCGTGCAAAAAATTCCAACGACGATTCAATAAAAATTCACAAAAATTCATATAATTTGTTCACGAAAATTCAGAGTTGTTTCCCCTTCGGCGCCGGCGAACGAACAGCCCGCGGTGAAATACAATGTCTGATTTTTTTGGGGGGTAGGTAAGATGGTGCTTCCTGATTTTTGGGTGAATGAATAAAACAACTCGGATTTCGAGGATGTTTTCCGTAAAAAAAATGAAGGAGAAATTTTCTCGAAATGAGGTGGTTTGTCAAAGTTTCTCCTTTTTCCTCATAAAGCAGAAATTGTTTCTACCTTGCCTCGGTGCTTAAGTTTGCCTAAGTTAGGTGTCCAGGCTTGCTCAGAATTTTTGTCGGTCTAACGGCGTTGTGTAAAAACCAAATTTTTAATATTTACTAATAATGTTTATTATTATTATATTTTTTTTTTTGAAATGGATTTTAAAAAGTATAAGTGTGGCCTCTTTCGCGATTTTTTGAACGCATGTGGTTTGCGTCTTATCTGAAGTTTACTCTCCCATGAGTCAGTTATGTATGTAAACAACAAGTTATGCGACCAAAAAGGGAAAAGAAAAAGAGTAGTGGAAAATACCAAGAGGAGAGGGTTAGCGGTGCTGTATCCGCGACTTTGCAGAGAGTATGTGTGTCGTACGTGTGTTTTGTCCGCATCCGCGCGCCCGCGCGCGTGTGTATGTGTGTGTGAGAGTGTGTATGTGTGTGGAGTATGTCGGTCATTGTATTGTAAACAGTCCTCGGTTGCCGTGAGCGACAGCGTGGCTATGTCTTCTCCCTATCGCAATCAATAAAAAAAAATGTCTAAAAAAATGCCTGGTAGAGCGTTGGTTTTGCGTATCTCTTCGAGACCTCGGGACATTTAAATAATCGAAGGGTTCCCGACGCGGCTTCGGGACTTGCGGGAGTAGTAATACTGGCAGTATTACCATCCGGCCCGCGGGGCCCTGTAGACTGATTCCGCATGGGGTTTCTGTACCTCCGTCCTTGTCGCATGAGTGCGGCACTGCCATTGGGTGGGAGAGAGAGAGAGGACCGCGTCCACCTCCCACTGAACGATGTGCGGGATCAGCCTACTGAACGCTCCACCCCGGCACCATAGGTCGAAGGTTCGCGCCCCGCCGCGGCCGCCGCCGGGCCCCAGGAGGGGTTGTAAAATTTCATTCGCGCTCTACTCCCGTCGTCGCTCGATGATTATTTTTTTTTCCCTTTTTTTTCTGCCACTACGATGGCGTCGGAATGGTTTTGGTCCTTCTTCCGAGAAGGTGAAGTATTTGCCCCTCGTCTCCGGGGAGAGCCGCGCTCGCTCGCAGCGCGCACGGCGGCGAGGCACCGCTGCAGCGGTCCTGGTCCAGCCGACTGATTCCGAACAGCGCTCTCCTCCCTCCGTCCTTGTTGCGCCTGCAGCGGTGCCCTATGCTGGCCGTGGTAGTGCTCCATGAGTGTGACGAGGACGCAAAAGGTATGAAAGCGATCTTCGGAATCGGTCGTCGGCAGGCCGGGTCCAGCTGCCCGCTGAAGCGCTGAAGCTGCTGAAGCTCGGCGCGGCGGGCTTTGCGAAGTGGAAGTGACGTGCAAACACCGGCGTACCGGGGTCGGGACCGGCCGGGCCCCCGGGCCCCGGGATCAACGACGGCGGCGTTCCTCCGCACTTCTCTTTAGGCACACACCGCTCAGGCAGACCGCCCCGCCCCGCCCTGCCCCGCCCTGCCCCACCCCGCCCTGCCAGCTAGATTCCGTTCATACATGTTTCACGTATGAACAGTGTTGCCAGAAAGTTAGGCAAAAATCCCTCCCAACCCAATACACCCTGTGCATAACGGGACTGTATCTCCGCCTGCCTACTAGGCAACATCTGTGCACGAGTGCAGGGGAGTTGCCTAGTAGGCAGGCGAAAATACAGTCCTGTTACGCATAGGTGTCTTGCGCGGGATTTTTGCCGAACTTTCTGGCAACACTGCGTATGAATGTAGTGTAAAATTGGTAGGGGTGTTATATGTATTCTTCTTCTTCTTTTTCGTTGAAAGAGGAGAAATAAAAAGAAAGAAAATAAGAAGAGGAACGACAGAAACCGTATAGAGCGATGTGTGATGTTAATCGGTACCCGTGGGTGGTGGGTATGGTTGGCTTTTGCGCAGGCGTAAAGGCTTGAGAGCTTGGTGTGTTGCCGCCACGCCGCGCCACGCCGCGCCACGCCACCCCGCGGGGCTGGCGGCTGGGCCCGGGCCGGCCCCCTGTGGGGCTCGCACTGCCCCGCCCCGCCCCGCCCCGCCCCGCCGGCCGCACTCGGTCTTCGCACTTTTATTTCACCCTGCCCGTGTGCACAAGCCCTCCATGACCCCTCCTCCTCCTCCTCCTCCTCCTCCTCCTCCTCCTCCTCCTCCTCCTCCTCCTCCTCCTCCTCCCTCTCCTCCTCCTCCTCCTCCTCCTTTTCCTCCTCCTCCTCCTCCTCCTTTTCACTCTCGATATTTTCGGTACATCGATAAATCAAGTGATCCACACCGCAGAATAAATCCGGCGGGCTCGGGCCCGGGCGGCGGTGCGGAGAGGGCTGTGTTGCCCACTGGGGGCCCCGCCCCGCCCCGCCCCGCCCCGCCCCGCCCCGCCCCGCCCCGCAGGGAGGATCGCATGGCGCCACGCTTCGCCCCATGAGCCTTACGTCAGATGCACTCGTTCCTGTCAATAAATATGCCCTCGTAAAAAGGTTCCCGGGGCGTGGCGGGGCGTGGCGGGGCGGAGTGCGGCGGGGTGGCCGGTCACCCCCGGGTGGTGTGCGGTTTTTCGGTAAGCTCGTGTCTCGCGGGGTGGGCAGAGAGCGAGTGTATGTATATGCGTGGTGCGGGACGGGCCGCGCGCCGCTTAGGAGCAGGCGGCGCGTCGTTAGCGTCTGGTTGCGGTGGGGCGAGGTGGGGTGGGGTGGGGTGGGGTGGGGTGGGGCGTCTTGGGGTGGGGTGGGGCGAAGCGGGGTGGCTGTTCTCCGCTCCCCTAACCGCGAGCGGCTATGGTAGGGGAAAGAGGACGGGGCTGGAGAGAGAGAGAGAGAGAGAGAGAGAGAGAGAGAGAGAGAGAGAGAGAGAGAGAGAGAGAGAGAGAGAGAGAGAGAGGAGGGTGGGGAAGGGAGAGAAAGGAAGATGTAAGGCTGACGTTGGCTGCTGTGCAGTGCGCGCTTGCTGCCCCCATTCAAGCCGTCGTAAGCCTGGTCACAAAAAAAAGGCAAGCCATACCGCTCCGCCCCTCACGGCGTTGTACCCCCCTGTCACCGCCCCCTAGAGACTGCCGCCGAAGGACGGCTCCTGCCTGGTGTTTGGGCTGCTTACAACCTTCTCCCAAGGAGGAAATTTGGGTAAACCTTGTAATTTAGAAAAATTAAGAGAAATGCACTGTAAAAAAAAGTTGTTGGAAAACAGTGAATTTGTTGTTAATTTTTTAAGTGATGTTTATTGTTGAAAAACAACAATGTTAATTATGTAACAACAAGTATCGTTGAAGGGTAAATATTTTTCTCAAGGTATACATTAGAACTATTAGAACATTAGAACTATTTTAAATAGTTGTTTTCATTTTTTCTCAAACAAACATTGCAGTTACCCAACAACCAGTGTTGTTAATCAACAATAACAGTCAGTTGAAAAATTAACAACAATATTTTGTTAACCAACAACATTATTTTTCACAGTGCAGAAAATTTCACTAGAATACCAAAGAAAAATAAGGATATCCAGTAAAAAAGATGAAAATGCTGGCAAATTTATCAAATTTTGGGAAAATTAAAGGATTAAAAAAAAAAAGAAAATTTTTACATCACAATTCAGAACTGGTGCCCCCTGCCCTTCTCTTCTGCCGACCCTGGCGCTCTGGCGTCGGCCAAGGGCTCCCGCGGCGCCCTCAGGTGGACACTGTGTGTGTATGTGTGTGTGTTTGCGGGAGCATCCATTCACCCGTCATGCAGGCGTCAGTCACTGGGGCGCCAGCAGCCAGCGGCAGCGCCCTCTTGCTCTTCACTGTCTCCCATCGCCGCGTCCTGCTCGCGCCCGCACAATCTCTCCAAGATCTCCTCTCCGTCTCTCCAGCAGCTCACCCTATAGCTGCCGTCTCGCTCTCGTGCCTCCGTCCTTGTCACACTCATGCCGGCACCGGGCCCTTAGGTGTGACAAAGGAGGCTGTACGATAGTACGAGAGCGATCTTCTGAATCAGACGGCTATGCCGTGCGCTCCTTCCCCTCCGCGAGGCCCCCAAAAAAATCATTTTTAAAATACTTATACAGGAATCAAGAAGGAAAAATACAAAATAATCCGAAAAATCGAAAAAAAAATGAAAAAATGAAAAAAAGGCGGGAATAGGGTTAAGAAGATCAAAATTTGTAAAAATTAATGTGTAATTTTTTCTTTAAAAAAATCAAAAGAAAACTCGAAACGAAATCCGAAAAATCACTGTACACATTTTGTGTTAGTGATTCCCCCTTGGCAGCAGCAGACGAGCTAGTAGTGGTGTGTCCGAGCCAAAGCGACATGACCAATGCCGCTCACGGCTGTTTCGATCGTTACGCGCGCTGGCTCTCATTTACAGCCCCGTGGGCGCCTGCCTTGTGGCTTTCTCTCGCTGTCTCTCCCTCTCTCTCTCTCTCTCTCTCTCTCTCTCTCTCTCTCTCTCTCTCTCTCTCTTCCTCTCACTGTCATGTCCGTGCTATCAGACTGCTTGTCAATCATGTGGGGCAATCTTGACAGCGAGGTGCTAGGAGTGGCGTGGGGCGGAGCTGAACCGCTGTGCTCATGCGTGTGTGTGCGTGTGTGTGTGTGTGTGTGCGCGCGCGCGCGTGAGTGTGTGTATTTGTACGTGTGAATGTAGAGTAAACCTTTTGCCGACGGCGGACAGCCACGACGGCGTCTCGCGCCGCTACTCGATCGCCTCCACGTTGATACATATTAGTCTCGCCGCTCAAACACGATCAACGGCGGCGCGGCGGCAGCGGGGGCTTTTTGGCGCGCGCGCGACGAGCTTTAGAAAGGAATAAAACAAACGCAATGTAGCGATCAAGTAGGATTGGGGTGGGGCGCCCGCGCGCCCGCGGCGACATCCTAATAGCCGCTAAACGGCAGGTGCTGCCTCGGGGCGAGGCGGAGCCGTGCGGAGCCGTGCGCCTCCCGATCCCGATCGAGCGTCCGCCGGCTGCTCCTCCTCTCTCTGTCTCTCTCGCACCTGCACGGTGCGGCCCATGAGTGCGAGAGAGACGGGGCGATAGGAAAGGCTCACTTCGGAATAAGTTGGCTGCCGAGCTGACCACCACTCAGCCCGGCGCGCGGAGGAGGCGCTTCTCGACGTTCATTCGACGCTCATACATAAAGCGTTTAGGAAAAAAGATTTATCGCAAGACGAGCGCGGCACAGTGCGAGAGAGAGAGAGAGAGAGAGAGAGAGAGAGAGAGAGAGAGAGAGAGAGAGAGAGAGAGAGAGAGAGAGAGAGAGAATGGCACGGAGTGCCCTGCTAGGCTCGGGCCCGGTACCGCCCCAGTGGTGCTGGCCTGCGGGTCCTGCGGGTCCTGCCCTGGGCGGCCGGGGCCCGGGGCCGGCAGGCACCGCCTTCTCATTAGACACTGTTGGGCGGCGGTGCCGGGGCCTGGTGCCTGCCTGGTCTGGGTGGCCCGGGCCATCTCCTCGGCGATTTATGTGCGATGCAGCTGCTTTAAGCTTTCTGCACCCTTTTGGTCGCGCAGGGGGGAACATGTTTTCCTTCCCCGGTTTGGCTCTGCGCGATAATTATTTTTTGAACCTGAGCGGCGGCAGCAGGAGGGAGGGCTCGCGCTGGCCGCCAGGTCGTCGTCGTACACTGAGAAAATGTTTCTGGTTTCAGCCATCAAACGGTAGTTCGATCCGTCGAAGTAGTCACTACAGGCATCGAACTATTTGCTCTGGGAATGGAACTTTCGGTTATAGCGACTGAATTTTTGATGTTGAGCTTTAAAGATTTGATGACTGCGCTCAAAAAAAAAGTCTTTGCTTGGTTGTAAGTCTCTCTGCATTTCCCCTGCAAGTGCGCCCCGCGTGTTACGGTCGTTCGAGGGGGGAAGGGGGGAATCACTTTAACAAAATGTATACAATGATTTTTGACATTTTTTAAATTGTTTTGATTTTGATTTTTTCAGTGAAAATTTTGGGCTGCCCCTCCCCAGTGTTGCCAGAAAGTTAGGCAAAAAAATCGTCCAATACACCTGTGCGTAACGGGACTCCGCCTGCCTACTAGGCAACGTCACGGCACGAGTGCAGGGGAGTTGCCTAGTAGGCAGGCGGAGATACACAGCCCCGTAACGCACAGGTGTGTTTGGCGGTTTTTTGCCTATTTTTTCTGGGATCACTGCCCCTCCCCCCTTTTCTGACTCTATTCAATTTTTTTCCAGTTTTTTGTTCATTTGTTCTCGTTTTAGTGGATTTTTCTTTATTTTTCTTCATGATTTTATTCTATTTTTTTAAAAATTAAATGATTGTTTTTTGCGGCCGTACAATGATTTTTCGAAGTGAGCTCTCAGGGCCCCGCCCGCCTGGAATGGCCGCGCGTTGCGGCTGGCTTTTTCTTAACAAGTGCGCCGTGTTCAGCTTTGTGTCGGGTTATCGTTGACCCGTTCACACACACTCACAGACACACTACCTGTGTCGCTCTCAGGGGCCCTCCTTCTTCCCCTCATACTCTTCTTCCTTTTCTGGTGCTTCTCTTTCTCCCTGCCTCTCTCTCTCTCTCTCTCTCTCTCTCTCTCTCTCTCTCTCTCTCTCTCTCTCTCTCTCTCTCTCTCTCTCTTCCTCTCTCGCTCGCTCTCCCATTCGGCCCTGTACCATTGGCGGCGCACGTCCTCTTTTCAAATTCTCGCGGGGTTTTTCGACGGTAGAAGTCCAAGCAGAGGCGGAGAGGCTCGAACCTCGTCGCTTTCCACCGCGCGTCCAGGAATTTTTTTTCGATCAGCTTCGTCCTGAGTGGCGTGTTTACCTGCTGACCCGAACGCTGTTTGAGTTTGTTCTTCCCCCTCCTCTCTATAGTGGGAGCGAGCGCGCGGGCGCGAGGCGTGTGAGGCTGCATTCAAAAAGAAAAAGTTTTCCAAAATGTGTGTTGTTCTTGGCGGAAAACGAAAGTGTTTGTGTCCTCCTCAACAAGTCGGACGCGCGGCCTAACTAATGCGTGGTCCCGTTCTTGACGGGCCGCTCCATTCCGAGTCCCGTTTGAGCACGAAGTTCCCCCCCCCCTTTTTATCTCTTTTCTTTTCTATTAGATAAAATAAAGAAGGGTATATGTAGAAGAGACGTGGTCATGTCTTCTACATTTCGGAGGTGCGCGCGCGCTGCGCTGTCCGTGAGAGAGGCGAGCAAGGGAGGAGGCTCATCATCCTGCCTAGAGATGTGAAGCGTTTGAGAGGAGCGACTCCCAAGTCAAATCAAGATAGTGGACCACACAGCACAGCCTGCCGTCCAGAGTCCATGGCAGAGTCCGCCGCGCTCATGGATTATGTCATGGGCGCGCCTCGGGCACGTGAGCCATAAAGTGTCGAGCTAGCTATCCGTAAGTGCTTCCAGCAAGCAGCCAGCCAGCCAGCAGCAGCAGCAGCGAGCGAGAAAAATGTGCGCCAGAGTTCTTATTTGTGTTCCTCTCCTTCACCTTTCTGCTGCTCTGCTTGACCTTGTGCCTATGGCGCCTGATGCCGCGCGGCGGTATGGCGTGTGGCCTGGCAATGGTATGGCATATGACCCAGAGAGTACACCACCAGTACGTTTATATTCGCGGCGGTATAGCGAAGGAATTTGGCGGGGCATATGGACGGCAGCCCCCCCCCCTCCCCCCTCTCTCTCTGTCTGTCTCTCTCTCCACCTCCCTCTGCCCCTGCGTAAGGTGCTGTACGTCCGTGTTTAGCTTGGCGGCTTCGTCCTGTTTGGTGCCGTAGAGGCGCCATCTCCCCCGAAAAGCAAAAGCTAATATTTCTATTCCTTCCCTGTATATTGAATATTGACACAGTCTGTGTTGACACTCGATGCCGGAATTTTTCCCTCCCACTCCACGTTCGGGAGAAAATATGAGGCCATTCAGATTTTTGGTGAAAACTTAGGCGCGGCACATTCCCGGCAGTTTTCCAGCGATAGTCCTCAGTTGATTTTGTATTGACTATTTTTTTTCTCCTAGTCGCAGTTATTTTATGTTTTGTAATTGGACAAAGGTATTTATACAGTAATTACAGGGACGAAAACAATAGTTTTTCTTTAAAAAAAAAAATGCACCGGGTGATCTTGGCGGGTACCGGTGAAGTCCCGTGGACTGCAGCGCACCAAGCATGGGGATGAGAGATGAATAACTCATTATTAATAAGTCCCGCGCGACCTCGGCCCCCTCCCTCCCCCCTCGTACTTCCCCGGAAGTTCGCGAACCCCGGAAGTGACCGGAAGCATCAGCATCAGTAGCGAGTGTACAGTGTAGTTGTGTTTGGGTGGGGGGCTGGCCTTTCAATATGCAATGTCAGAAGTATCGAATGTCGCATAGTTGACAATGTTTGACATTCGGGTGCTACCTCTAGTTCGGGAGCATGTATCTCCCCTGTGATCGAGAGGCAGCCCGTTCGATATATCGCTGTATCGGTGTGGTAATTGGACGGGGCCTGTGCTCTTTGGTGTCGGCATGGCCCCTCTGGCTGCAGTCCAGTAGGGCGGGGCGGGGTGGGGCGGGGCGAGGCGACAGTACGGGCGACAGCACGACAGCCCCCGAGATGCCTACCTCCCGATAAAGATGACCCTCTTTTTATTTTTATTTTTTAATCCACCCCAAGCGCGTTTCGCTCATTAGAGGTACGGAAAATAAAGAGCAGGGGTGAGATATCCCACCAAAGGGACGGCGTAAATTTCAGATACGAGATAGCTCGTGTGTGTGTGTGTGTGTGTGTGTGTGTGTGTGTGTAAGAGAGAGAGAGAGAGAGAGAGAGAGAGAGAGAGAGAGAGAGAGAGAGAGAGAGAGAGAGAGAGAATGCTTGTGAAACGGAAAGATTGAGCGGAGGGCTGGAGATGACGTTGAGGGTGTCCTTTTTTTTTCCTTCCATGTCATAGAATTTACCTCATCACTTTTGTTTTATTTCGTTCCAGTTGTGAGCCCTCTGCCAGTGTAATTTAATTAAATTGAAAGGACGCTCTGCAAATATTCTCTCTCACTCTCCCTCTCTCTGGTTGGCTAGAACTTGCCTTCTTTGTTCATAGAGTTCACATGACGTGCCACGACGCCGTTCTCGTTTGCTGAGCATTTCTTTCTCGTGCGCTGCAGTAGTGGCTCTGTAAAGGGATACGCCTGTAGATAAGCCCTAGTGCGTGGGCGGGTGCGCGCCGTATGGTGTCGGTACAGTAAGGGGACACCGCCTGGAACACGCTGCAGGTCTGCAGGCTCGCAGGTCTGCCGCAGGTCTGCCGCGGGCAAGTCCCCTTCTGCAGTCTAGGAGTCCGTCCGTCTCTAGAAATAATCGCACCTCCCATGCTGCCTTCCTGAGAGCGGAATGTGACTCTGTTACGCGCACCAAGACACTTGCTCTAGAAACGCAAGTGTGTACTTGAATGCAGTATTTCCTGCATACCTACATGTATTCAGAAAATACTGTGTACTTAGTCAAGTATGCAGGAAATAGTGTGTACTTGGACAAGTATGCAGGAAATCCTGTGTACTTGACCAGGTACACACGAAAACCTCCATACATTTATGGGGGAGATTTAGTGTGTACCTGGTCAAGTACACAGGATTTCCTGCATACTTGTCCAAGTACACACTATTTCCTGCATACTTGACTAAGTACACAGTATTTCCTGAATACATGTAGGTATGCAGGAAATACTGCATTCAAGTACACACTTGCGTTTCTAGAGTGCGCGTTGTGACTCAATCTTGTGTTTTGGACTCAGACAAGTCCAATTGTTCCTGTATTTTTTTTTTTAGTAAAAAGAATCTGTAGTTTCAATTTTAGTGAAACTTTTAAAGTGAATTTACAAGATTAAACACTGTAACTACAGTTAATATTATCAAAATCCCTCGGGCAGGTTTTCTTCCTCTCGTGAGAGGCCATACCGAACAATTTACATGCGGTTTCTGGCGATTTTAGAAGGCAACTCCGTTGCCTAAAGTACTACACCAGTTAGATTTTTTCCTTCACGTTTAAAGCATTTTTTTTAAAAATGGCCTTTTAATTGTGAATTTCTCTATCTGTTGAGCGATTGAGGCAGTCATTTATTTTCTCTGAGGGGGAAAAAAAAACTGAATATGCACAACTATCATTTGGAGCTATGTAGCTAAAACTCAGCAAGACTGCTAAACACTTTGCTCTTTAGCTAAATGCTTTGTGGTACTGCTAACTTGTTAGTAGTAAATCTCAAAACGTTAGCTGTGCATACATAGCTAATTATTTTTAGCTGCATGGGCAAGTTTTATTTTCTGAGTGTATAGCAAATTGAAATAAGGTTTGTATTGTATTTTTTGCGGCGGCGGCTGCTGCAGCAGCAAGCAAGTGCGCAGTGCGTGAGGTGCTGCTGATCGGGCCGGGCCGGGCGCGCACAGTAGTGGCCGGTTTTACATCTGCGGCTGCCGGGCGGCTGCCGGGCGATAAGGCCGCCCGGCCCGGCCCGGCCCGGCCCGTAACACTCCTGTGCGAATCAGCCGCCTGCAGGGTGCGTGCGACCCGCGCGGGGTCACGTCGCCATGGAGAGAGAGAGAGAGAGAGAGAGAGAGAGAGAGAGAGAGAGAGAGAGAGAGAGAGAGAGAGAGAGAGAGCGAGCAGCGGGCGTGCCCAGCGGGGGTGCCTCTCGGCAGATGAAGACGCTCGCCACAGTGGCACGTTCGTTGAATCTGCATGATGCTGCTGCTGCTGCCGCCCTCGGGCCGCACGAGGAGGAGGAGGAGGAGGAGGAGAAGGAGGGGGAGGGGGAGGAGGAGGAGGAGGAGGAGGAGGAGGTGCTGCTGCTGCAACCCGGGCACCCGGTGCGCGCGGCGGGGCGGGGCGGGGCGGGGCGGGGCCGGGCTGGCCTCCTGGGGTCCCCGGGGCGTGGGTCACCTCACCTCCGGAGGGGTATTGTTACCTTATTGCATCGCTACGACTAAATTGCGTGGCGGCCTTCTCCAATCTCACCTCGTTTCAGCGGCCTGTTGTTGTGTTATTCCAGTGTCATTCTCTGTCTCTCTCTCTCTCTTTCTCCTTCTCGGTCTCGCTCTCGCTCTCTCACCCGCCCCACGCTGTTTCGGTTCTCTCCAGCCGTTGGCTCCAGTTCTCCAAGTCGTCTCCAGTTTGTTCCCGTCCTCGTCAGACCTGCCGCCCGGGCCGGGCGGGTCTGGTGCTGGGGTTCGAGCTGCGACGGGGCTTTTGGTCGTTCCAGCCCACGCTGCCGCCCCGCTCCGCCCCGCCCCACCCCGCCGCACCCCGCCCCGCCCCGCCCCGGAGCGGCCACACCACGCGGTCACGGTTTTTTTCAAGCGCCAACCAGAATATTAATACCCGTGTTAATTATAGAGCCCGAGCGCGCTTTAATTCAAAAGGAAAACAATATCATGTTCGGAGCGCGGCGCGGCTCGGCGCGGGGCAAGGCGGCGGCCTCGCGGCAGGCGGCCCTCCCGGGGTGTGTCGGGGCGGGGCGGGGCGGGGCGGGGCGGGGCGGGGCGGGGCGGGGCGGGGCGGGGCGGGGTGTGTCGGGGCGGGGCGGGGCGGGTCAGCGTCTCGTTCCAGTTCATTCCCGTGAGCTGGCCCGGCCCGCCCCGGCCCCGGCCCCGCGGTGCTGTTAATACGTAAATGCAGCGTGCAGGCGATGATTTGGAGCTGGGAATTAGTAAATTGCGTAAGGGCCGCCTGGCAGGTCGCAGGGGGTGGGGGCGCAGACAGCTCCGCCCCGCCGTGAGGACGCTCCCATAAGTTATGTATTTGGGGATGGCGTGACCGCAGCCCGTCACACTTCTTCGATATGCAGCGTGCCATCGAGACGGGAGCTCTCCTCCCCCTCCTCGTCCTCCTCCTCGTCCGCCTCCTCCTCCTCCTCCTCCTCCTCCTCCTCCTCCTCCTCCTCCTCCTCCTCCTCCTCCTCCTCCTCATCCTCCTCCTCCTCCTCGTCCTCCTCGTCCTCCTCCTCCTCGTCCTCCTCCTCCTCCTCCTCCTCCTCCTCCTCCTCCTCCTCCTCCTCCTCCTCCTCCTCCTCCTCCTCCTCCTCCTCCTCCTCCTCTTCCTCCTCCTCCTCCTCCTCCTCCTCCTCCTCCTCCTCCTCCTCCTCATCCTCCTCCTCATCCTCCTCCTCATCCTCCTCCTCATCCTCCTCCTCGTTCTCCTTGTCCTCCTCCTCGTCCTCCTCCTCATCCATCTCGTCCTCCTCGTCCTTCTCCTCTTCCTCCTCGTCCTCCTCCTCGTCTTTCTTCTCCTCCTCCTCCGTTGGCGCGCGCGCGGTGGAAAATGTGTTTTAAATACCCGAGAGCTTCCCGCGGGCGCGGCGCGCTCGCGCTCATTTCGTTATTCGTTTCGATTTTATGAGTCTGGCCAGCGATATGCGCCCCGCGCGGTGCTGCGCCGTGGTGCCATTATACGTGCTTGTTGGTTAATTACTTTTGGCATGACGCGCAGGGGGGAGAGAGTGAGAGAGTGAGAGAGAGAGAGAGAGAGAGAGAGAGAGAGAGAGAGAGAGAGAGAGAGAGAGAGAGAGAGAGAGAGAGAGAGAGAGAGAGACGCCTCTGGGGCACAGGGTGCGGCACGTGCGCACCTCTTGAGAGGTCTTTGTTTCATTATTGTTGTTAATTTTTTTTTTTGGAAATGGTTATGGTATTGTCCCGCCTTTCGCGCAGTGCAACAAGTAAATACAAATGAATTATCGGTATATCGCCTGACATTAGGCTGCTCCTGCAGGCGGTAAGAGGTAAAGCGGCGGAGCTGAGCCTCCACGGGTACCCGTCAGCTACCCGTCAGCTACCCGTCCCGTGGAGCCGGGGGGCCGGCCGGCCCGGCTGGCTGGCTGCTAACACGGCCTCTGCAACCCGATACCCGGCATAAAGTACCTGTCACTGCTGCACCGGGCCTGCCCGCTCCCGTGCACCGCCTCGGCGCCAACCACTCGTATTAGGGAGATTTTGTCGGGGTCACACACACACACACACACACACACACGCACACACGTCGGCGTTAGCCTCCCGACATACGTGGGAACATATTTTCTGTACCAATGCCGGTTATCGATGCATATCGATTGATATCGATATCTTTGTAGTGTGGTCTGGCGGTCGGATCGGGAGCGCTGCCGTATACGCTGTAGGGTGTTTCCGTAGGGTGTTTTTATCATCCTTATGAATTTAAGGGAACCATTTTCTGTATGTGTGTGTATCCACTAGAAACTAGCTAATTTATTCGCTGCGAAATAGCTAATTATTTCTTTCAATGCGGCGCTATGAATCTTTCTCGGTCTGCTGCGCTGCTGTCTCTCGCAGCCCCACCTCGCCCCACCCCGCCCCACCCCGCCCCACCCCGCCCCACCCCGCCTCGCCCCGGCCCGCCCCACCCCGCCTCGCCCCGGCCCGCCCCGCCCCGCCGCGCCTCCTGCCGAAGACTGGCTCAACCCTCCTTGCGCCTTTGCCAAGACGGTGGCGGTCCCGACCCGGCCCGGAGGACGACGCGACCCTCCCTACTGCAGCCCGGCCCGGCCCGGGGGTTGTTCAAATAGCCCGCCGCCGCGCGCCGCCGGAAACGCTCCGGGCCGGCGTAGGCCTCTTCTGCGACTGCCGGAGAGGGCCCTGCCGACCGGAAGCGGACCAGCGCTCGTCTCGACTCCTTGGCCATGGCAAATTGTCTCTGAAATGCGTCGGCCATGGATGGCATGGCGACGTACTCATGTAGCGGGGCGGGGCGGGGCGGGGCGGGGCGGGGTGGGGTGCCAGTGCAGTTTGCAGTGCCGCAGAGGAAATGTGCCTCGATTAGGACTCGCCGCGCCGGATCGGGGTGGCGTGGGGGCGGGCTGGAGAGACACTAGACTTGAGGGGCCGCGTTCTGGAGAGAGAGAGAGAGAGAGAGAGAGAGAGAGAGAGAGAGAGAGAGAGAGAGAGAGAGAGAGAGAGGGGGGGGGCGGGGGGGTCTTCGCCGTGCTGTAGGACCTCTCTGCGCCTTCCTCCTGTTGACGTGATTTGATGTTAGGTGAACCTCAAACACTTGGCCGAGCAGTGGGGTGGGGTGAGGCGGGGCGGGGCGGGGCGGGGTGGGGTGGGGTGGGGGTAGCGGCTGTGCGCGGCGCACGGTGTTGTGTTGTATAAAGCAGTGACGGACTCTGCCATTGATCTGCGTACGCATTCACATTGGCATTGCTATTGACTTGCGCTTGGCCGCGGGCCGACGGCGGTGGCGGCGACGTGCATTGACCCCGACCCGCCCTGCCCCGCCCCGCCCCACCCCGCCCACTGCACGCCATTCTCGTGTTCTTTCTGCTATGCGCTGCCACTGCCGTCTGGGATCGCCCCATTAAAACTCTCTCGAGTCGGTAGGAGGGGTTGGGGGGGGGGGGGGGACTGTAATGGCAGCACTTGCAACCCTCCGGACACCCCCTCCTCCCCCCCCCCTCCTCACACACACCCCTCATCCCCTCTTTCCATCTCTCTCGCTCCACTACTCCAGTTCGCTGCATCAAACTCATATTACTGTACATCACAAGTCTACACTACATTGCATAAGAGAAAATAAAAGAGCGAGGGTGAAGTTTTCTGGTCTTGGCTGCATAGGGTTCTTTTAGCCCACGAGGCAGGTGCTCCTGGCTGGACGTGACGGGTCGGTGCGGCACAGGTCCAGGTGGTCACGCTAGTGATGCTTATTATGTCGAGCAAGATCGGATGACACGTTTCCATTTTCCCTACTTTGTCAGCCGTCACCAGGCGTGCGCCCGCGCGCCCGGGTGACACGATTAGCCCGCGCACGGGTGACGGGTATCCGGGTGACAGTCCGGTTGGCAACCGGCCCGGCCGCCGCTCGCTCAACGTGCCGGTCCAAAAGGGTATATCTTTCAAATTGACTTTACATATATGTTCCGGTTCGTGGGGCGCTCGGGAACACGATCATGGGCCCGTCAGTGCCATCCCTCGCCCCTCCTCTGTCCCTGCCTCTCTCTCCCTCTCTTTCTCCCCCCCCTCTCTCTCTCCCTCTCTCTCTCTCTCTCTCTCTCTCTCTCCCCCCCCCCTCTCTCTCTCGTCTGGAGATTCCAGCCGTTACATCACGAATGAGATCTGGCCCCACGGGAGTCGTCTGCCGGCGCGGCCAGGCCGGCCCGGCCCGGGGCCAGCCTCCCACGGTCGAGCTACTACTCGAGGGCCGAGCTCGCGACCTATGCCGACTTGAGGGGAAAATTTCAAATTTTTTAATTAATTAAAAGAAAGCACTGCGCTCGCGGTTCACACACAGGTGTTGTTCTTAATTTTCTTTTTCCCCCTTTACACTGGCGATACTAGAAAGTGACACGTGGATAAAAGTATTGCAGCGGTACAGCGAGGAAAATAAAACAATTGAGCAGCAGAAGCGAAGCGCGACGAGGCGCTGGCTGCCGTCCAGCCATGGCGCCACGACCCGCCCCACCCCGCCACGACCCGCCCCACCCCGCCACGCCCCGCCCCGCCCCGCCCGGCTATCGCTGGACAGAACAGGTGCGCGCTCCCGGCGCGCTGCCAGCAGCGAGGACCAGAACTGGCGCCGCTCTGACGTGGCGGGCCGGGGCGGGGGCGAGGACACTGACAAGCTGAGAAACTGACTGACTGACCGAATGTGACTGGCTGACTGTCTGGGTGCCTGACTGACTGACTGACTTAGGGTTTCGAAATTCGGGGGACCCGCGGGAATAACCCTTGAATTTACTTTGCCCGAGGAAAGCCCGGAAAATACCCTTGAATTTTGCTTATGCCCGGGCATAAGCTCGCCCGGACGTCACCGAGCAGCTGAGATCCGCACTGCTTTAATTTTAATTTTTGGGACTTATGTTAAATAGAAAAAAATAATAAAACAAATCTGCGAGCTAAATTTTGAGTCGAAAATGCACGAAAATACGATTGAACTTTAATGATTTCCGCGCTAGGAAGCCGGCATAAACCCTTGCATTTTATAGTTGGTCGCCGCTCGACACCCTGTGCATGAATGAATGAATGAATGAATGAATGAATGAATGAATGAATGAATGAATGAATGAATGAATGAATGAATGAATGAATGAATGAATGACTCCACGAGTGACAGGGGACGGTGGTCAGTGCGGGGCGGGGCGGGGTCCCTCCTCATCCTCATCCTCGGGCCGGCCGGGCGGGAGCGCCTGTGGGGTAGGCAGCGCGCTGGCCCGCGGCGCACCCGTGCACGCGGGTTGCCTACCCTCAGCGCGCCGCGCCGGCTCGACCCGGCTCGGCCCGGCCGAGATCGCTTTCACACCGCTCTGTCCTCGTCGCATTCATGGAGCCCTACTATGGCCAGCATAGGGCAGAGCCGAGGGGGGGATCGCTCATATAAAACTTGTACAATGATTTTTTTGATTTTTGATTTTTTTGATTTTTTTTTTAATTTTGATTTTTCTTTTGATTTTTCCCGAGATAAAAAAGAAATAATATGTTACATTTTTTTTAAAAAAATGTGTTTTTTCTTGTTTTGTTCCCATTTTTCTCAGTTTTGGGTTCATTTGTTCTCGATTTTTCGGATTTTTATGCAACTTTCTACTTGATTTAATTTGATTTTTTTTAAATGTTTTTTTTGGGGGCTGTACAATGATCTTTCGAAGTGACCCCCCCCCCCCCGGGCAGCGCTGTGTAGGTGCAATCAGGACGGAGGGATGAGAGCGATCTTCTGAGTCAGTGTCGGCAGCTCGCTCCTGGCGAACCCCACCACCGCAGTCTTATATAGCGGCTCCGTTTCAATAAGCATTTCAACTTCTCCTCTCTATCTCTCCGTCTCTCTCATGGTGTCTGGCATACAGCCCCCCCCCCCCCCCCACCTCTCCCTCCCACTCCCAGCCCGTGCCTCGCGCCTCCTTTGCGGGGGCGGGGCCGGCGCCGCTGTCTGGACCCCCGCCGCCCGCGCCCTCCCCCCGACCCTGCGGGCGCCTGCCGTCCGATTCAGAAGAGCGCTTTCACATCTCCGTCCTTGTCTGACGCGCGGGTCTCGGCCACTGGGAGTGAGTGAGAGAGGGCACTACAAAGCCATTTTCTGAATCTGGGGGCTGGCACGCCCACGCCGGCCTGCAAAAGAGAAGCAAGCGCGCGATGGAGATGGAACCGGTCCAGGATAGCGGCCGCGCTTGTAAATGTGTGTGTGTGTGTGTGTGCACTCGTGCGTGTGTGTGTGCGCTCTGACGTCACGCCGCGCGGCCTTGCAGCCGCCCCTCCATTCATCCCCCACGCGATGACGTCACTGCGCTAGTGGACTTTACTGCTGAGGAGGGGATGCTCCTGATGATCCCCCCGATCCCCCTACCCCCCCCCCCCCCCTTACCCCCGTCCCCACGGCAGGGCGGCCGAGGGGGCGCATTTCGCCTTGATCGCGGACTTTAGCCCCCTACTCCCTACTCCAGCCCCTCCCCTCTCCGCTCCCCCACCACCCCTTCGAGCAGCGCAGCAGTCTCCGCAATTTATGAATGGACCGCTTCAACTCGTCGTCTATACGCGATAGCCGCGGGTTTGCTTGGTCT
Source organism: Frankliniella fusca (assembly GCA_029379305.1). NCBI lineage: Eukaryota > Metazoa > Arthropoda > Insecta > Thysanoptera > Thripidae > Frankliniella > Frankliniella fusca. The sequence continues at coordinate 571,427 of JAHWGI010000256.1, read as the reverse complement.
TTAAACCATACGTGCAGCCTCGGCACCGCTAAAACTGTTGGTAGGCGTTACAGAAAAAAGTTTTCGGGGGAAATAACACAATTTCGAATTGTTGAATTACATAATTGTGATAACGCTTGTTGACGGTTTCGTCAAGCACAAAGAAAGGCCCTCGGGAATTTACTATTCCGACTTTAAACTACCAATGGGATTCGTTGATATCACAACTATCGCGACTGTAAATTTGCAAAGAGTTAAATTTTATTTTTAATGTGGAATTGCACGTATGTCGCGTACGGCTGATGCCGCTTTACTTTTTGTTTCCTTCCGTTGCCCTCCATCCTCTCTCTCTCTCTCTCTCTCTCTCTCTCTCTCTCTCTCTCTCTCTCTCTCTCTCTCTCTCTCTCTCTCTCTCTCCCCCCCCCCCTCCGTCCCTCCCTCTCCCTTTCTTTCAATCCGCTCGGACATCGGAGAGCTCGTTTGTCGTTGTTTACCCAGGCAGGCCCAGGCCATCTTGTGTCGCTCCATTTGCCTTATCACTGTCTGCTCGATGGCTCGTCCATCTCTCTCTCTCTCTCTCTCTCTCTCTCTCTCTCACTCTCTCTCTCTCCCCCTCCCTCCCGCCCCCTCGCGTGCTCCAGACTCTCCGTCATCGGCGAGGTGCAGTTCGTGGTCGCGGTGCGCCGCTTACCGCCCGGTCCCCGCCAGACTTTTCGTCGTGCCTGCAGGGTATCGTTCAGTAGTGTCTTCTCGCCCGCTCCTTGTTGCACCGCCCCGTGAGTGCGATAAGGACGGAGAGACGAGGACGCCGTGCGAAATCGCCCTGCTGCCTGGCCGCGAGGCAAAGCGCCACGGGACGGGTGCACCGGCGCCGCAAAAGTTAGCCCGCACGGGGTGCGGTGGGGTGGGGTGGGGCGCGGTGGGGTGGGGTGGGGCGGGGTGGGTGAGGTGGCTGGGGCGGGGCGGGGCGCGGTGGCGCAAACAAACACATCCATAATCGCGGGGGGGGGAGGGGGGGGAAGCTCGCTGAGGGGTTGAGGGAGGCGTTCAGGGCGGAGGAGACCGAGAACAGACGAGAGGAAAAGAGGAGATATGAGAGAGAGAGAGAGAGAGAGAGAGAGAGAGAGAGAGAGAGAGAGAGAGAGGCGTCGCGTGTGACGGTGAGGAACAGCAGCACCACGGCAGCGCCCATGAAGTCGAAAAGGAAATGTTACACCAAACTATCGCATGGTCACCTGAACGTTGGAGACTGTAATCATCTATGGATTTGATCTCTATAAAACTGCCGAAAATCATGGTCATCACAACACTGTTAACATTGCTGTCTCTACCATAATTCTTATTTTCCGGCGTTTACCCCCCGTGATCTAGCCACACGCGATGGCCGCCACAACTTTTTCTTTTGGTCTCGGTGGTGGAAGCACACAACCTATACGACTTCAATTCCAGAGCTCAAAGTTGTCCAGTCGTCTGTGTGGGCTATGAGCGCGTGATCGTGGGCGCTACCCTTACCCGAGGCCTCCTCTGCTAGCATCCGCGGCCAACGCCGCCCCCGCCGCCCCCGCCGCCCCTGCCGCCCCCGCCGCCGCCCCCGTCCCCGTCCCCTTTTTACTGCTGTTTCTGTGATTGGCTCTCGGCTGTGCGGGGGCGGCGGAGGCGGCGGGGGCGGTCTGGCCCGGCCACTGACCCAGTTTCACCTTAGTTCGGAAGAACGATCGCGACGACCCCGCCGGGCGACGGTGAGAACTTGGATGGGACCCGACAGGCCCGGCCGTGCATGAGAGAGAGAGAGAGAGAGAGAGAGAGAGAGAGAGAGAGAGAGAGAGAGAGAGAGAGAGAGAGAGAGAGAGAGACGGGGGCAGGCGGGCGGGCGGGGGAAGAGCGCTTGTGTTTGTGAGCAGGAAAACACCGGGGGTGTCATCGACTCTGATATGTTCCCGGGACCTGCCCGGCCCTGCCCCCGCGCATGGTCGCGTATGCAACCAGGCGAGACGAGCGCCGGGCGTAACGTGCACGCCTTCAGTATTCTCTACATATTTAGGGGACTCTCACACACATACCCACACGCACACACACTCACTCACTCACTCACTCACTCACAGACACACAAACACACACGCCAGGTTGTGGCCCGGACCGTCGTCCCGGTAAAACATCGATGATAAAATAATTCGAAAGAGGGGAAGTTACTGCCACGTCTTCCGTCGTTTCGCACGCGTTCTGCTCTCCCTTCATTTCTCTCTCTCCCTCTCTCTCTCTCGCTCTGTACCGGGGCGGTTGCGCTCCTAACTCTCCGGCAGCGAGAGACTCGGGATGGGAGCAGGGGAGCGCGCCCGCGGGGGAAGTCGGCCGTAAACAAGGTGCCTCCAAAAGCCACCCCCGCCCCGCACCCCTCCCCTCCCCTCCGGTCGCCCCTTCCCTCGCCTCCACCAACCCCCGCCCCGCGCCACCTCAATGGCCACCCCCTCGCCGATACCAAACTTCCCGTTGCCGTGGCCGCCCCTCACAAGGCTCCTTCTTTCCATTTATTTTATTTTTTTACGTTTTTTTTCCTCCTTTTTGCGAGTGTTGCGCTCGGGGCGGCGCGGACCCGCGTGCAGTTTCGCGACTACTGGTGACCCGAGGGGGAAACAACTCTGATATTTAAGTACAAATTTTGTGAGTTTTCGCAAAAAGTTGCTAATTTTCGTGAATTTTAACTTTTTTTTTGGGGGGGGGGTTAAATTTTGCTTGAATTTTACCTTGTTTTCCTGTTTTTGAATGTTCGTAAATTTTTCTAAATTTCGAGGTGTACAAAATTTCCCGAGTTGTTTCCCCCTTGTGGCGACCCCTAGACGCGATGCGGCTGGGGCGGCGCTATGGAGGCGCTCTCTTATCTCTAGTGCGTTCGAGTGTGAATGCCTCGACCCTATGAGACACGTTTTCGGCGATGTCATCGTCAAGTCAGTGTGCCATTCAACTTAGAGGGGGGGAAATGATTTTTTTTTCTCCCTTTAAATGATAATAAAAAAAAATCTGTAGGGCCCGCTGCCATGTTGCCGCTCCTCTCTGCCGATAAGCCCCGCAGCACGTGTGCGCGCGCCTCGCCCACACGACAGATATACACGTCCCCGCGGTTACGAAATAATGAAACCTTATGACGTCATGATTATGCTGCGTACTTTTCCGCGCGCACGAAAAAAAAAAAAATAATTACATTTTTGCTTACCATAGTTTTTTTTTTTCGAGTGTCGTGGCCTCACTGGGATGGGCTGGAGGAGCTCCACTGCGCGTCGCGTTGTGTAACGATTGGTTTCCAAACTTTTGGTGGACTCTCCGGGGGGAGGACGACGATGAGGAAGGCACAAGGCACTGGCCCTCTCGTTTTCCAATAAAATAAAAGGAGGGCGACAGAAAACACTCACAAAAACTTTTGCTGCTCAGTGATGTTATTTTGGTGTGCTTTATTATGTTCTTTGTTCGATAATGATCTGACCTACAAAAAAAGAAAAATGTCTAGTTATCGAGGGAAGAAGAACTCTGAATTTTGGTGTACAAATTTTGTAAATTTTTGTTAATTGTGAATTTTTGCTTGAATCTCACCTTTTTTTTGTAAACTTATCTGAATTTCTCCAAATTTTTTCTGAATTTTCTTGAATTTTCTTGAAGTTTTCTGAATTACGAGGTGTACAAAAATTTCAAAGTTGTTATACCCCCTCGGTCTAGTTACAGCTGACGTAGACACCACCCTGCTCTTCAATATAGAGTTAGTAGACTGGTGTAAGCCTTCCCGGTGATGGCGGGCCGGCCGGCCGAGGTGCCGTGAGCTACGCCCGCAGCCTGCGCGCACGCACACACACACACACACACACACACACACAGCCTGAGGCTGATGAATGAGCCCAGCACTGCCGTCTCGACTCTGTCCGATAAGGCAACGCGTTGCGAGTAGCACACCGTAAACAGTATCGGAAATACCTTTCGGCACCGAGTCATAGCCGTGCCTCGCCCCCGCCCCCGCCCCGCCCCTTGCGCCCACTGATAAGGCATGTGCAGTGCCCAGCCTCTGGCAGCCAAAGCGGGGGAGAGAGAGAGAGAGAGAGAGAGAGAAAGAGAAAGAGAGAGAGAGAGAGAGAGAGAGAGAGAGAGAGAGAGAGAGGGAGGGGGGGGGGTCCTGGCGATGGTTATCCACGTAACAGCGTTATTTTTGCGTCGGAAAGCAGCCTTGCACGTTTGCACGTGCACGTGTCGTGCATCTCATACCCCTCGCCCACTCCTTGCTCGCTCCTCGCTCGCTCCTCGCTCGCTCCTCCACCCGCGTGCGTCACAGCAGTGTCCCGACGCCGATGTGCCCCACCGCGGGTCGCAGGAGCAGGTGTGTCCTCCCAACTGGCATTTCCGACGCGCGCGCGCGCCCCGCGTCCGCGTAGGCGGCGAGGGCGGGGCGGGGCGGGGCGGGGCGGGGCGGGGCGGGGCGGGGCGGGGCGGGGCGGGGCCGACTGGCCCTCTTCCTCACCTCGCCCTGCCCGCCGTCCGTCCCGCGGCGGGGAAGTCCCAAAGAGGGCGTCCTGCGAGTCCTGTCGCCTGCCAAGGAGGTCGCGGGAGCAGCGCGCAGCTGTGTACGTGGCGATCTTCGGAATCAGACGGGGCTGGGCTGCGGTCGGCCACGGCCACCCGCGCCGCGGGTCATCTGCCGCTGTGACTGTGGATATCCGTCCAGGTCCCAGTAAACAGCGCGGTTATGGTTAACCGCAAACATCACCAGTATCCTTCTATCACCCTCGCTTCTAGCTGATCATCATGTGATGGCGGCGGGCTGGACCACGCCCCTCTCTCCCTCTCCCTCTCCCTCTCCCTCTCCCTCTCCCTCTCCCTCTCTCTCTCTCTCTCTCTCTCTCTCTCTCTGTTTCTCTCTCTTTGTTTCTCTTTCTCCGTTGCTCGTAATGAAGATTTATAGGCGCGTTCATGAAGGTGCCAAAGAGGAGGTGGAGCAGCAGGGCTCTGCTGCGCGCCCGCAGCCCCACAGGTTCAGAAGAAGATCGTTTTGTAGTGCCCTCTCACTCACTCCCAGCGGCCGAGACCCGTGCGTGTGACAAGGACGGGAGGTACGAAGTAAGCGCTCTTCTGAATCTGACACGGCTGGGTATGGGTGAGGAGGACCAGCACCAGCACCCGTGTGTATGTGTGCGTTTGATGAATGTGTGGAGGCCCTGGCGGGGCGGGGCGGGGCGGGGTGGGGTGAGGCGGGGCGCTCGGCTCAGCACCGTGAGCTCAGCACTCCTCCAAAAGAAACCGATGAAGTCGTCGCGTCTTGCCGGGCATGGCCGTCCGTCATCCGTGCCGCTTTACTTTGAGGCGGGGCGCGGCGGCGGCTCGGGGCGCTCCGACCTCACGTCCTAACGGCCCGTGTGCGCCTGATAAGCCTTCCAGCCGCAGCCACAGGGGCAGGGGTGGGGCGGGGTGGGGCGGGGTGGGGCGGGGTGGGGCGGGGTGGGGCGTCGGGACGGCGGCTATCGGCGGCGGCGACGCCGAAGCCGACACGACACGGCGGCGTCGCGGCGCTGCGCTCACTGACGCCTTCGAAGAACCGGCGTGTCGCCTCGCCGCAGGCTGTGTGCCTTCTATACCTATACCACCACCTCGTGTGTGACTGTGAGAGTCGCACGTGCTCCGAACACCCAAGTGCGTTTAACTGTCACACACTTGAAGGCGTTTGAATCGCAACTTCAAGTGAGCGACACATTCACCGTAATTCTTGTGCGCGGGTTTCCCACACTAACTATGGGTATGTACTTTTTCGTACATGTGAAATATATAATTATTTAAACATGAAGAATATTTTTAAAAAAAAAAAATCGTGCTGAATCATATATAATATTTTCCATAAATCTGTTTAACTTTGTGCATTTTTTTCTGCACGTAGTAGTGTTTATGCAGGTCTTTTGCGCAGTTTTCTACATGATTCGGCACGAATGTGTTATTGTTCATAAACCTTCAGATTTATTTAGTTTCATTTCATATGTAGGAAAAAGTACATATTGCCATGCAGAGTTTGAGTGTGCGCGGGCGCAGCAGGTGCGCCTGCCTGACTGCACCTCCGTGTGAATCACATGGGTCCACACCACGCACCCCGGCCCGCACGGCCCGGCCCGGCGGTGGCGGCGAGGCGCCCACACAACAGGCCTGCGGGCCCTGCTGCGGGTGCGGGCCTGCCGACTTATTCCGAAGAGCGCTCTCCTCGCCTTCTCTCTCTCTCTCTCTCCCTCGCACTCATGGGCCTCGCCTTATAAGCGCGAGAGAGATAGCGCGCGAGGCGAGGGGGAAACAAACTCTGAAATTTTTGTACACCTCGTAATTCAGAAAACTTCAGGAAAATGCCCCCAAAAAATCAGGAAAAAATCACAAAAAATGAAGGTAAAATTCAAGCAGAAGTTCAGAAAAATAATCAAGATCACAAAAATTCTCAAATATTCACAAAAAAAAATTCCCGAAAACTCAAAAAAAAAAAAACTTCGCACGCTAAAATTCCGGATTGAACTCGGAGCGCGGAGAGTGCTCTTCGCGGAACAAGTCGGCTGCTGCTGCTGCCGCCGGCCTGCGAGCGGGCCTGCTTGAAGGAGGAGAGGTGTGTGGCGCCGGGGGAGGAGTATGCGCGCTGCGCGCTGCGCGCTCGCTCTGCACCTGACTCTGTAGCATCGCCTGTTGGTTCAAGGTCCAAGTAGCTTGCCTGTCGTCGCCGTGGTCCGTCGCGGCGCACCGTGGCGCGGCGGTACAGGGCACTCACCCTGTTTTCCCCGTACTTACCGCCCGGCCCCGCCCGGCCCGGCCCCACAGGCCCCTCAGGCCCGAAGGTGGTGGAGTGTTTGTTGAGACGTCACCTTGTGTACGGTGTCCCGGCAGTCCCGGCCCTCCACGTGCACCTGTCTCTGGGTGAGGGAGACAGACAGACAGACAGACAGACAGACAGACAGACAGACAGACAGAGAGGAGATGGCATCATTCTCCGTCTGTCCAGCCTCCCCCATCCGATTTGTCGATGTTTCCTTTCCGTTCCGACCGAACCGAAGGACAAGTAGGTCTCTAGGTTTAGTTTATCTCCGTATGCACTGCGGGATGAGCCGTCGGGACAACGTTGTAGAGAGAGTGAGAGGAGAGAGTGAGAGGAGAGAGAGAGAGAGAGAGAGAGAGAGAGAGAGAGAGAGAGAGATAGAGAGAGAGAGAGCTACACGAGCCGTGCGGCAAACAACTGCCAGCCTCGGCCGTGAGCTGGCCAGGAGCGTTTGGTTATCGGACTGAGAAGAGGGGGAAAAAACGAAATTGTAAAAGATAATGAAAAAGAAAGACAAATTCGGGCAGTGAGGGATGTGTAGATTATCGCTGGCCCACACGCAAATAAGGTTGAAGTTTTGGATTTGGAGGCGAGCGGAAATAGTGGTTGGTGTGGCGTTTGTTTGTCTGGTGCCGCCGTGCCCTATGCCGCCTTGGAGAAGACGACCACCGCGCCCAAACCGAGGGGAGAGTCACTTCGAAAAATTATTGTTCGGCCCCCAAAAAATAATTTAAAAAATAAATAAAAAATCAAAGAAATCAAAATAAAATCAAGAAGAAGGGCACTGAAAAATCCGAAAAGTCGAGAAAAAATACACAAATTAAACTGAAATAAAATTGCAAAAGTATAGCAATTCGGGTAAAAGATCACTATCTATAAGTGACCAAAATTTTCCTCGAAAAATCAAAACAAAAACTCAAATAAAATTTTAAAAAAGCGCAAAAAAAAAATATATATTCGTTGTACTGCAAATCTAAGTGTGACCACATGTCATTTGAATTTGCGAAACTAAAGTATGCAGTATCACACTTAGGTTTGCAGAGCAAATTTTGTGTAAGTGATCCTCCCCTCGGCCCCCCGACCCCGACCCGGGTCGTCCTGGGCGCTGTAGGCCTGCTGTAGGCCCCCACTGCCTGGTGGAGTGTTGACCTCGTGCCGCCGGCGGGGTGGTGTGGGGTGGGGCGGGGTAGCTCGTTGGACAGTTCGGAATGCATAAGGCGACGCTCTGGGCGCAATCTTCTGTGTGCAAAGCACGTCGTCCTTTTTTTCTCTCCTTTGTAACTGAAAAAAAAAGAATAGAGAGCGATGTCACCGCGTCAAACACAAACTTTTTTTTTCTTTTAGAAGAAAAACTTTTTTTTTTAAATGAGATATTTGTCTGTTGTGTCAGTGAGCAGTCTTGTTAATACTTGATGTTTCTCGACGCGGTGAGGCCGCGTGTCACGCTGGTCACGCTAGTAATGATATGACATGCACACGATGATCTGTCAATTATTCCGTCGTTCCGTCAGATATCAGCCTCGCAAGGTGCTGCGCTGTCGTGCTACCAGTGCTACGTACAACCGGCAACTCCCATGCACTCGTGCACAGATGTTGCCTAGTAGGCAGGCGGAGATACAGTCCCGTTACGCACAAGTGTATTGGGCGTCTTTTTTTCCTAACTTCACTGCACATTTCACTGAAAATGGAGGAGTCGCCTTTTTCGATCTTTGGAGAGCGACTTTTCTGTTCCAAATTTGGATTCTCCTGGGAAAGTGACATGGATGAACATCACTGTATTAGAGTCACTTTGATGACTCTTTTTTAGTCAAATCATCAAATGTCACTCTTTTGGAGGGATTTAAAAAATTCCAGAAAAGACTCAATTTGAGTCGTTTTAGCGAAAGTCACTTTTACTGAGCGATGAAAAAATACTCCGCTCATTACGGGCGAGAAATGTGACGATTACATTTTCAGTGTTATAGGTGTATAGGTGTGTACTTGCCATAGTACACACGTGTAGGTGTGTACTTGCCATAGTACACACGTATAGTTGTGTACTTGCCATAGTACACACTTATTTGCCGTGTACTTGTCATAGTACACACATATATTTGTGGGCTTGTAAGTGTGTACTATGGCAAGTACACACCTATACGTGTGTACTACGGCAAATACACACCTGTATAGGTGTGTGCTTGCAAGTACACACAAATATGTGTGTACTAAGTACACACTTCGGTTTGCAGTGTTTCTGGCAACCTTGCATCAAACAAAAACTTTTTTTTTAAGAAGAAAAACATTTTTTTGAAAAAATTATTTTTTAAAAATAAGCTACTTGTCTGTTTTGTCAGTGAGCAGTCTTGTTAATACTACTAGTTGTTTGTCGGGGCGGTTCGGCCGCGTGTCACGCTCGTAATGATATGACATGCACACGATGATCTGTCAATTATTCCGTCAGATATCAGCCTCGCAAGGTGCTCTGCTGTCCTGCTACGTACAATTGGCTGCGCCGAATTCCTCCGCTATCTTACAAGTCAAGTGGTGTCGGGCGGGGTGGGGCGGGGTGAGGTGGGGCGGGGCGGGGCGGGGCGGGGCATGCGGCTTGTTCCGCCTCTGATTGGCCGTGGGTCGGGCCGGGCGGCGCGCGCGCGAGGCGACACAGTAAGGGCGCGCCAATTTTGTGAAACAAAAACTCATTTCCACTTGAAAGAAGCTCGAGGAAAAATAAACCGCCGTGTCCACCCATTCGCATCACCGCGTCAGTCGAGGGTCAAGTACTTGGTACCATCGATGACGTAAACGTTTTTTGATATTGTTTCTTTTAAACGTTTTCCAAGTGTCTTAACACGGCCTTTTTTCGCACGCATATTGCTTCTTTCCCCTCTTTCATGCTTTTTCAAATAATAGTAATGAAAACAAACTTAACAAAATGCGCTCGCCTTAAAAATTTCTGCGAACCTTTCGGTGGCAGACTTGTCAACACATGTGGCGCCCGACCCGTCACCTTCGCAGGTGGGGCCATATACAACCCGTTAGCCCCGCGAGGCTTCACTGGCTCTCTCGCTGACTGACTGATTGACGGACTGACTGGTCCCGACTAATTTATTGCGACGCCGCAGGGCTCAGCTCAGCCGGGCCCGCTGCTCGCACCCGCGCCGCCGTCCTTGTCGCACTCACGGGGGCCCCCGCAGGCCCGCAGGGCGCCGCCACAGGTGCGACAAGGACGGAGAGGTGAGAGAGGGAGATCCTCTGAATCAGACGGGTTGTATTGTATTGTGGCCGGTCGAGACTTAATCAGGACGTCGTCTGCTGCGGCGCGACGCAGTGCCGCGCTGTCCTCGCGGGCTTACTCAGGGGGATCACTCGTACAAAATGTGTACCACAATTCTTTGACTTTTGATTATTTTTTTTTATTTATTTGATTTTTTGGTTTGGTTTTTCTTTTGATTTTTCCAGGAAAATTTCTGTTACTTTCTGATAAATGATCTTTTACCCCAATTTTTGAGTTTTTAAAATTTTAATTAGTTTTTTGTTCATTTTTTTTTGTCGATTTTTCGAATTTTTTCAGTATTATTTTTCTTGATTTTATCTTGAATTTTATTTTGATATGATTTTTTCGGGGGTCGTACTATGATTTTTTGAAGTGGCTCTCCCCTACTCCCCTCCCCACCCCCTTTACGGCGCGCCAGGATTTTTTTCATTCTCAGCGCGACTGGTCACGGTAATTTGCCTGCAACGTAAAATTCGCAAGGCGAGCAAAAATTTGCAGAAGAGGCGAATGGATTTAAAAAGAATAAAAAATTAGTGCCAGATGCGATATTGACTTGCGCGCTGTCACAGATGCGGGTGGCCGCCACTAGAGTGTTATCTCCGTGTGGTGTTGTGCGATTTCGTTGATTATAAATGCCGACACGAGAAAGGTCTAATTACCTACAGACTCGGCACGACACGCGAGTAATGTTAAGAACAATCAAATTCACAGAAACGGCTTATCTCTGCGACCAACCGACACTTTATCTTTTTTATGTTAGATCATGACAAGCAGTAGTAACGATAAGAACTCGCGAGTGTGTGGATGTAGTACACTTGTAGGTGTGTGAATTTCCCTCGTACGCGTAAACCTTTTCGTTGTAAGGAGTGCTATGCGAGTAGATTCACGCTGTCCTCTTTGTTCAAAAGGAATCGTGTAGGCATGGGGAACTTCAACCCAGGGGTGGACGACTGGACGGCTCCTGTGTACGTGTACAAGCAGAACGTTCTCCGGGTGTACTCAATGTGCTCTGGCTGTTCTGGAACCAAGCACTCCGCGTACTCTGTCCACTGTGAAAAATATCTTTGTAGATTTACGATAAATTTTGTAAATCGTGATTTACGAAATATATTGTAAATTTATGACAGACCTTTCTTGCTCGCGAATGAATTTCAAGCCGATATGAGGTGCTTGTAATTTTACGATTTGCAATTGTAATTTTACAACTGCACTTCGTGGAAAATTTTCCCGTAAACTTGCGACTATTTTTCACAGTGTCCTTACTCCTGGGCTACTTCGCGTACTCCTACATGCAGTACGCTGTGCTCAACGACTGAACTCCGCGTATTCCTGTGTACACCGAAACATCGAGTCATCCACCCCTCGGGTCAAACCCCAAATCAACTAGTTGGAACTGTGGAAATAAGGGGTTGGGAATGCGAAATTTTTGTACACCTCGCAATTAAGAAAAACAAGAAAAAAGAAGAAAAAAGCTTACAAACAAAGAAGAAAAAATATCAAAAAACAAGCAGGCTGATACCTTCATATCATTTGCTAAAAATTGCAAAACAAAATTAATAAAATTCGAAAAAATTCACGATATTTCTGCAGAAAAAAAAAATCAGAGCAGTTGATTTCCCTTCAGAATATTGAATTGTTGTAGGTGTTGAAGTCGGGTTCGACCAGCTGCATGACCTGGCACGGCTACGCGGCAGTAGCAGCGGGCTGGCGGTGCGCGGGCACCCATAGCGTTCCGCCTCGGACCAGGCCAGGCCGAGGCCGAGGGCCGAGACCAAGCACGGGCCGGGGCCGGGGCCGGGGCGGGGCGAGGCGGGGCGGCGTGACATTGGGCTGATACGGGAGCGGAGCAGCGAGTATCGCCTCCGCGACCGTACCCGAGCCAAGGCCGACCCGGCCCAGCCCGGTGGCCCCGGGCCCGGGGGGCTCGGGGGGTATCTATCAAGAACCAAGGCGGCGGTGGATTGTTTCTTCTGCTGTTTTCCTGGATTATCATTCTGTCAACGGCGGTAACGGCGGCGTGCTGCACAAGCGCCGCGCCGCGGGGTCCGCAGGGTCCGCGCTGGTGACTGACGGGAGGTTCCGAAGATCGCTCTCGCGCCTCCGTCCTTGTCGCACTCATGGGGCCCTAGGGCCGCGCCATAGGTGCGACAAGGAAGGCGAGGCTCAAGAGCAGCGGCGATCCTCGGAATAAGACGGCAGCAGGTCCTTCATCCCAGGGTGGTGCCCCGCTGCCCCGTGCCCGTGCCCGTGCCGCTCATGACCCCCCTCGACCTCGCCGAGCACGGCCGAGCCGAGTCCCGCGGCGTGGCGCGGCGTGGCGACCTCGGCGGCGGGGGTCTGGACGCACGAGAGACTCCGCGAGCGTGCTGATTAGCAACCTTCGTCTCCACGCTCTGCTCCTCTCTCTCTCTCTCTCTCTCTCTCTCTCTCTCTCTCTCTCTCTCTCTCTCTCTCTCTCTCTCTCTCTCTCTCTCTCTCTCTCTCGCTCGCTCGCTCGCTCTTCCTCTCCGATTGTGCACCGCCGTCGACCCAGCTGACTCCAAGGCCATTCCGCTCTGCTCCGATCTGTTTGACGTCACACATAAACGAGATTCATGCCACCTCCACCTCTGTGCCCGCCCCGCCTCACCCCACCTCATCCCGCCTCACCCCGCCCCGCCCCGCCCCGCCCTGCCGCACTGCGTACGCTTTATCCCCCCGCGCGCGCGTGCAAATCCTTGTTTGCTCGTCTGTTTGTTTTCCTGGTGGATAAAATCAGGCGATAAAATCGGCGCCGGAGTTTGAAAATGAAGTGAGAGCGCTATAGACGGTCGGGGCGGCGCGGCCGGCGCGGCACAGAGACCCCGGGGGGCCGCCCCGCCCCGCCCCGGCAGTGGACCGCAGCGGCGCGGCTTGTCGACTTCTCTCTCTCTCTCTCTCTCTCTCTCTCTCTCTCTCTCTCTCTCTCTCTCTCTCTCTCTCTCTCTCTCTCTCTCTCTCTCTCTCTCCCTCTCTCTCTCTCTCTCTCTCTCTCTCTCCGGCAGCAGGGCTCCGCTACGTGCCTGTGCCCCTGTACTGGCTCTCGAGTCCCCACCCCACCCCGCCCCGCCCCGCCCCTCCGCGCCCGGCGTGCGCACCCGTCCAGGTGGGCGGGGCGGTAGCAGGGGCCCAGGCCTGGCTCCGATTCAGAAGAGCGCTCTCGTATCTCCGTCCTTGTCACACGCATGGGTCTCGGCCACTAGGAGTGAGTGAGAGGGCAGGACTAAACGATTTTATTCTGAATCTGGGGGCTGGCCAGGCCGCCGTGGCGAGGATGTTAAAAAGGCATCGCTCTGATTAATCGCTTGGTCGGGTGGGGCGGGGCGGGGTGGGGCGGGGCGGGGCGGGGCGGTACCGCAGCGCCTCTAACCGCCCACCTGCGCCGCGCCGTGCCACGGAACACTGCGCGCCCCACCAGTGCACCTGCTTTACTGGAACGCCCCGCCCCACCACGCCCCGCCCCGACGCGCCTGCGAGTCCCGTGGTGCACCGCGTTTTTACACTGTCCGGCCCGGCAGGGCGGTGCTGTCACTTTACCGCACTAATTTTGCTCGCACGTGGGGGAAGGAGCTCCCAAGTGGGCGCTGGGAGTGCGGGCGCACTCTGGGGCGCGCACTCCCTTTCTCAGCGCCGCATCCTTATCGCGAACTTATTTGTCACACTATGTTCGCCGCGCGCGCGTCGGCAAGTCAGCGACCGCGCGAACAGCTGTATGCTGTATAGTAGTGACAGGCAGTAAAGCAACAGCTGCTTGTGACACACTTCCGCCAGAGAGAGAGAGAGAGAGAGAGAGAGAGAGAGAGAGAGAGAGAGAGAGAGAGAGAGAGAGAGAGAGAGAGAGAGAGAGAGAGCTGCGGAACGCCGCTGGGAACGCCCGGGGCGGGGCGCGGCCGCGCCTCGGAGCAGGCCGCGGGTGGGGCGCGGCGGGGCGGGGCCCCCCACAGCCGCCTCTGTATGGTCCACAGGGCCACCGAGCTTTGACAGGACTCTCTCACCGGTGCGGCAGGGCGGGGCGGGGCGGGGCGGGGCGGGGCGGGGCATTGATACGGGCTGGAGCGGGTTAGCCCGGTCTCCGCCGCCCCGCCCCGCATTAATCGGCACCCATCTTAATGCAGTCCGTTGCGCTGCTTTGGGACGTTAGCGTTAACGACGCCCCCACCCCGCCTCACCCCGCCCCGCCCCGCCCCGATTCATTAGATAAAGTATTTCAATCTGAGCGGCGGCCTGCATCGGCGCAGCGCGTAGCGGCTCGAGTCCCCCGTGCTCCTGCCCGCCCCGCCGGAGCTGACGGACAGTAAATGCAATTCGCCCCCTGCATCGGTCACTGTTTCATTCTTACAAAGCAAACGCCGCTGCATATTGGAAAGGAAAATCTTCAAAGGTTGCAGCATTTTGCAGCATGCATTCATTTTGCTTCATAATCTGCAAACGAATCTTGAAGGCATTCAAACGATTTGTAGAGGATCAACAGTGCTCGTTGCTCATGAAGTTCCCCTTCACTCAAAAAATTAACTTATTACAAAAAAATTAGCTATACCGTTTAGCAATATTGCTAAATTTTAGCTACATAGCTGAAAATGTTAGTTATCCAGACAACTATAATTTTTGTTGTTTGATGCACTTGCTGCGCTTCAGAGGTATTTAATCATTCTCGCTCACACTTTTCCATCCCTTTCATAGCTTACAATGACATCGAACTTGTAACTTGGTGTGAATTTTCACTATACAGTGCTCATTGTTGTGTGGCTAGCTGTGAATTTCACTGTAAGGTTTTCTTATTGCATGAACCTTCTCCCTCCTCCCCCCCCCCTCTCTCTCTCTCTCTCTCTCTCTCTTCCTGTACAAAGTCTTGTTCTATTTCTATATGCCGTTTTTGTTATTGTTGTTTAGAAATAAATGAAACCTTGCCGTCTCCCTCCCCGCCCCGCCCCGCCCCGCCCCGCCCCGCCCCGCCCGGCGATGTTACGGCGCGGTGCGGCGCGGTCTGTGATGGTTATCGAGAGAGGAGCAGGGAGGGCGTCGTAGGCGGGGCGGGGCGGGGCGGGGCGGGGCGGGGCGGGTGGGCCGTCGTGTCTCGTATTATCTGTTCCTGGTTGGACCTGCTGGAGCCGGCCGCAAGGCGAACAGCCCCAGCAGCAGCAGTCCTGCTGGTGGTAGTGCTCCTGTGTGAATGTGTGTGTGCGTGTGTGTTACTAGTAGCGACATTTGTAGGAATTATAGAAAACATATTGATGTTCCGGTAACAACAACAACAACGCCGTGTCCTTGCCCTGCGGCCTCCGGGCGTCCCCGGGAGTTCTCCTCCATTAGTACAACGCGGTGTGGTGCGGTATTTTCCTGCATTAGCGCTTCCCCGCGCCCCGGCAGGCAGAAGACAGCAACAGCGAGAAGCTCGCGGCAGAAATTTTCCGCGACCGTTTTAGGGACATGTCAATCACTTTTGCGTTAATCTGCCGGCATTTATTGTGTGGTCGCGCCTCCTGATGGCCTGTGGCGAACCGGGCCTGTCCAACTGACTGACTGCGGGTCAGTGGCTGACTGCCCAGGGGAAAACCACAAAGTTTAGCGAATTTTCTTATAATTTTTGTGAATTTTCACTTTAATTTTACCTTAAATTTTGTGAATTTTCTTATGTTTTCCTAAATTTTCGTGACTTTTTCTACATTTTTTTCTGTTTTGAATTTTTCTGAATTACGACGTGTACAAATTATTAGAGTAATTTCTCCCTCGCTGACTGCAGACCGGTGACTGACTAACTGCCAAACTGACGGTCGACTTAAAGAAGTGAAAACTATGATGTGAGTATAGCCAGCCTGCTCACTCGCACGAGTCAGCTGCTGTTGGGGAGGGCTTTGTTACATTCTGACTGACTCAAAGTCCTACTGACTCATAGCCAGACTGACTCACAGCGTGTCTCGCCGCCCACACGGGTCCAGTGCCGTGCCGCCTGGCTCGGGTTTCGGCTGTGCTGCCCTCGTGCAAGCCGTGCCCGTCCCAGACAGAACCCACGGTAATTAATTGGGTTCGAAGTGGCTACACTATAAAAGAAATTCTATGTGTTTAAATATATGTTTTTATACTGTTCTGTTATTTGTTAAACGTCAAAACTACATGTAATTGCTGCATGAAGATGCACCGCATGTTTCATAATTCAAAATTGAACTTTGCGTGCGGTTTGCGTCAGGAGCAGCTGGCTGCTGAGGGGAGGGGGGGGGGGAGGCTGCGGCGAGACGGCCCGGGACCCGACTACTTGTCAAATCGCCTGCTCTAATCGTGATTCATTGACCCCGCGGGGCCGCCGACCGCCCAGCCACGCACAAAGTTGTTTTAGTGAACAGGGCACGAGTACCTCTTGGTTTTACTTCTTTTCCTTTTTTCCATTCGCGGTTTTTATTTTTTATTATGCCTATACTCAAGTATTTATTGGGTCTGCAGAAAGTATAACACTTTCCAACTGCGGGGGGGGGGGGGGGAGTAGTAAACACAATCAGTTTATAAGGATCGAGTGTGTTTACACCGTTAAAGATTTACTCTTGTTATCTAATCGAAATGGTTGTAATTATTTTTTTTTTCAAAGGAGGGAATGCTGTAATTTGTGAATACGGGTATGCCGTAACGCCGAGGCAGGCGACTGGTGCACTTCTCGAAAGGCCTGAAGACGAGAGAGAGAGAGAGAGAGAGAGAGAGAGAGAGACCTTGTGGTCGTCGAACATGCGTACACTGCTCCAGTCAGATCGACCCTCTGGAACATTGAGAGTGACCACTCGGAGCGAGCGTTCCGTATTTTATGGTCAGCGCGGCACGGCCGGGGCCAGTGCGATGCATGTGGGTTTGTTATTGATGTATTTTACTTTTGCACTCCCCTCACTCTGCGGGGCGGGGCGGGGCGGGGCGGGGCGGGGCGGGGCTACAGAGGGGCGGCGGCAATGCTCTGTATGTGTGTTCCACCCGAGGTCACAGTCCCTGCGCGGAGGAAACAAACGCATTCTGCGATGTATTATTTGCTCTTGTGTTTTGACATACATCGCAACGTGTGTGGTAAAGGTGGTCGCGTTTTACGCGTGTCTTTTTTTTTTTTTTTCTTAAGTGTTTTTTATTCTTATTTTTTCGTTGAAGCTAACTGTCCCTTTTTCTCTGGTGTTGCAGGTCACCACAGCTAGCCGTCTACGCGAAACTCTTGTGCCTGCTGATGGTGAGTTTCGACCCGTTCTACATTAAGTTATTGGTTTACTTTGAATGAAAGTTACTTAAAGTAAAAGCAGCAAGGTAAAAGTACGAATTGAAAAAAAAAGAAAAAAGAAAAGAAAAAAAAAAAAAAGAACTCCGCCATAACTATAACTATAGTGGCGGCCGCGCGCGGATCAGCACAGCAGTGCAGCCAGCGCACGAGGCTGATTCCGAAGGTCGCTCTCGTTGCTCCGTCCTTGTCGCACTCATGAGGCACCGCCATCCCCAACATGGGGCGCCGCCATAGGTGCGACAAGGACGGAGGAGGTATGAGAGCGGAATGAGCCTGCTTGCAGTGCGGGGCGGGGCGGGGCGGGCGCGACGTGGGCCACCCGCTCCACCGGCGTGTCGGGCGGGACGGTATGCCGCACGGCGCTCCTCGGGCGCGAGGCAAGGCGAGGGAAGGCAGACCCGGAACACAACTCCTCGCTGCCGCGCCCCGCCCTCACACACACACACACACACACACACACACACACACACACACACACACACACACACACACACGCACGCACGCACACGCACACGCACACACACACAGACTCAGAGCCACGCGCTAATGACTGCTCCCCCTCACATGATCGAGGTGGAGTTGGCTCACGCACAGCAGCTGCGCCGCGCCGCGAGTGCGTTACTTCCTCGTGGATGGAGAAGACGTTACCGCGCCAGAAAGAGAGAGAGAGAGAGAGGTGTCACGTGACATACCATCTCGTGGATGTTTTGTTTTCTGGTCAGCCCCTATATAAGATTGATTTCTTTTTTTTTTTGGCCCCGGACGTAAGGAAACGATATTTTTTCTTAAAATTCTTTTGGGGCATTTGGAAAATAACTCTCAATTTTAGTTAAGAAATGTCGAAAATTTTGCTGAATTTTCCTTTTTTTTTCTTTTTTCTTTTTTTTTCGTTTTTTCTCTAACTTTGGTAGAATTTTTTCAAGCGTATCAGCTTAAAATTTTCTTGCATTTCTCTGATGAACTTTCTAAATTTATTTGACTTCTTAAATTCGTGGTTTTTATTTCTTTTACTCTATTTTTTTTCTGAAATTTTTTCGAACTTTTCTGAATGACGAGGTGTCTGCTCCTCGCAGGTTGTGATCTGCGGTGTGGCGGCGCCCATGGAGGAGAAGGTCCGGCTGTTCAACGAGAAGACCAAAGGGTTCATGGAGGCGCACAGGAAGGGCAACCTCGTCTCCGCCAGGAACGTCACCTTCTCCAAGTTCAGTGAGTATCGAGCAAGCGAGTGAGTGAGTGAGTGAGCGAGCGAGCGAGTGAGTGAGTGAGTGAGTGAGTGAGCGAGCGAGTGAGTGAGTGAGTGAGTGAGTGAGTGAGTGAGTGAGTGAGTGAGTGAGTGAGTGAGTGAGTGAGTGAGCGAGCGATTGAGTGAGTGAGTGAGTGAGTGAGTGAGTGAGTGAGTGAGTGAGTG
Source organism: Frankliniella fusca (assembly GCA_029379305.1). Lineage (NCBI taxonomy): Eukaryota > Metazoa > Arthropoda > Insecta > Thysanoptera > Thripidae > Frankliniella > Frankliniella fusca. The sequence goes on along the minus strand of JAHWGI010000256.1, from coordinate 552,721 downwards.
AGTGAGTGAGTGAGTGTGTCTGTCTGTGTCTGCGAGCCGCGGAGAGTGTTGACCTCAGGGTTAGGGAGGGGGCGCGGGCGGGAGGGAGGGAAGGGGTGTTGGGCAATAGCGCCCTGCCCTTCCATTAAGGATAAGGTCTTCCCCAGGGCCCCCGCGCCCCGCGTCCTGCCCGCCTGCCTGCCGAGCGATTCCGAAGATCGCTGTCGTACCTCTTTTCTCGTCGCACTCATGGGACACCACCATGGCCAGCATAGGGCACCGCTGAAGGTGCAACAGGGACGGAGAGAGGAGAGCGCTCTTCTGAATCAGTCGGCTGCCTGTCGCTGAGGCAGAGAGCCCCACAAGGGGCAGGGCGCTGATTCGGGTCGAACGGTGCAGACTATCTCGTCGCGCTGGACCCCAAAGCAGCAGCAGTAGTCACAAGATTTACGCAGCGGGTCTCCCTCTGGCCTCCGGGGCGGGGCGGGGCTAGGCGGGGCGGGGCGGGGCTAGGCGGGGCGGGGCGGGGCGGGGCGGGGCGGGGCGGGGCGTCGTCGCGCGCAGTCCAAAAGTTGTTTGCGCGAAGAATAGTTGAGAGATAGCGCGCGGCGCGGAGCGGAGCGAAGTAGGACCGTCTATTAGGAGGGAAGCGAGAGCCTCTTCTCTACGGCCGTCGTCCTGGGCGGCCCCGGCCCCGGCCCCGGGCCCGGCCGGGGGCTGCTGCTCGCGTCCGGCTGCCTATTGCACCATCTGAACTAACTGTCGGTGGAGAGAGACAGAGGGAGAGGGAAAAATAACAACAAGGATTGACAGCGTGTTTGGTTATTTCGGCAGTTAAAGTCAGCGCGCAGCAGCACCGTCTGGCCTCGTCTCATTTTGGCAGTGACGAACAGAGACGCGTCAAACGGGGCACTTTAACGCAGTCGAGGACGTCGTGTGTGCAGTCTGTGTGTGTGCGTGTAAGTCTGTGTGTGTCGGATGAGGAGCTCATTTGATTCATGTCATACGGCTTCACTTCACTCCACACACACGCGGGGGCTTACACGCACTCAAACCTACACGCACGTTATTTGCAGACATTGTCTGCAGCGCGTTGCGTTTCGCCTTTCGGTTGAAATACTGCGCAAGGCAGGCAGGTAGGGGTCTGTCTCCCTGCCGCCGCTGTCCCGACCGTATCTGTCTGAGGCGAGGGAGGAGGAGGAGGAGGAGGAGGGGGAGGAAAAATTAGGTGATGTTATACACCCGCAGTATGGGGTCCTCCATATTTTTTTATTCTTATTTTATCGGTCCTGGCCGGCGTCCGTCCCATCGTTTGGCGCGGCCGGCGCGGTGCGTTCAAGCCGAGCGATCCCGAAAGATCGCTTTCATACCTCTGTCCTCGTCGCACTCATGGAGCACTGCCACGGTCAGCATAGGGGGCCGCTGTAGGTGCAACAAGGACGGAGGGATGAGAGTGAGGCGGGCCGTTGCGACTCTCCCTTGGCTCTCGCCCCGCTCTCCGCCCCAAAAGGTCTTTGCCGCCGCCCGTATATAGACGCGCGCGGCCCACGGGACAGGACCGCCTGCCGTCTGATTCGGAAGAGCGCGCTCTCCTCGCTCCGTCTCTCTCGCACCTGTGTGGCGCACCGCATGAGTGCGAGAGAGACGGAGCGAGGAGTCAGTCTACTGCCCGGCCCGCGTGAGTTACACCGCCGTCGTCTTGTTTCTGGGCCACAACCACGACTTACGCGACGCGCTGCTGCCGTTTCGGTTGAAGTTGAAAAAATTTCCAGGCGGTTTGGCACAGCCATCCTGCCATAGGTGACACGAGAGAGAGAGACAGACAAACAGACAGACAGAGAGAGAGAGAGAGAGAGAGAGAGAGAGAGAGAGAGAGAGAGAGAGAGAGAGAGAGAGAGAGAGAGAGAGAGAGAGAGAGAGAGAGAGAGAGAGAGAGAGAGAGAGAGAGAGAGAGGTGTGCTACAAAGTCGCGCGCTCCATCACAATCACCCGGGTGTGGTTGAAAATTGTCGAACGCAACGATGCGGTGGAGCAGCAGCTGTGTGGGGTTACAGGGCGATGGGGAAACAACTCTGAATTATGGTGAACACATTTTGTGGATTTTCTTGATTTTTTTTTGTAAATTTTTTTTTATAGATTTTATTTTTGAGTTTTCACTTGAATTTTCTCTGAGTGTTCGTGAATTTTCCTGAATTTTTGTGAATTTTGTTCATTTTCTGAATTTTGCTGAATTTTCCTGAACTACGAGGTGTACAAAAATTTTAGAGTTATGTCTGCCGGGCGGGGGCCGGGGCCGGGCACCGGGCGGGCGCACTGCTGCGAGAGCGATCCTCTTGCGGCCCAGGCGAGGCGGGACTGGACGAGGTATTAAGTTTTGGGTCAGCGCGTATGGCGGCGTATACTGCCGTTTAATTGCGACGCGATTGTGAAGTCCGAGGCCGTGCGGGGAGTGTGTCCGGAGCCATGCGAGATAATTACGCTGTAAACGTCATCGGGCACCGGGATAAATACGAGGTGGTTTTCGAGCAGCTTGTTCACGGCGGTGGTCTTCTCGTCGCTGCCGGGGGTGGCGTCTAATTGGACTGACCCGATCCGCACCTGGCCGCTTTTCCCTTCGGAGCAGCTAATACTTAAACTGCTACCGCAGACTTCGACTAATTTTTTTCCGTCTTTTGAATTTTTGTTTTCTCTCTCTCTTTGCAGCTAACCTTACGATTCGGTCGACGAACGAGATTGGCGTGGTCGAGCTGGTGTTCGCGGACCTGAGTCCGCAGCGGCGCCTGTGCGTGACCAAGGATGGCAAGCTCAAGGGGATGGTGAGTTGCACGCACGACGCGCCGCGCCCGCGGCCAAAGCACGGGTGACTGTGACTGTTTCAAAACCGAACCGCGCCGAGCTGACATCCGCCGCCCTGTTTCTGTTTCCGTTCCCGCAGAAGAAGCTGTCCACGAAGCGGCGGCAGCCCGGCTGCCTGTTCCGGGAGTGCGTGGACGGCATGTACTTCTTCTACCTGACGACGCAGCACCGGCCGCGCCTGGTGGGCTTCCACGGCCGCGAGCAGTTCAACCCCCTGGGTCCACCGCGCTGCTGCGACCTGACGCGCGGCGAGCACCTGGTGCCGGAGGCGGCGGGCGCCGACCGGTACACGTGCGGCCAGCGGCGCGCGCCGCACGCCCAGGTCGACTACTTCTTCTTCCTCAAGAAGCGGCAGGAGAACGCGACGCTCGCCGACGCCATCCCGGCGCACAACCACCGGCAGGGCGGCCACAACCGCGACCGCGTCCACGGCGGCGTCCACGGCGGTGGCGGTGGCCTCGACGACGTCGTCCTCGTCCCGCGGGCACCGCCGCCACGGCGCGGTGTCGGCCTCGGCGACGGCGGCGACCTGGAGGACGCCGCTGACGCCGAGCCCAGGACGGAGCAGCCGCCGCCGCACCCCCGGAGGACGCACGTCCGGCACCGGGCGGGGCAGGGGCAGGGGCAGGGGCAGGGCGTGCACCACGGCCGCCAGCACGGCCGCCACCGGCAGCTGAAGAAGCAGCACGAGGAGCAGCAGCTGCAGCAGCTGCAGCAGCTGCAGCAGCTCGAGCCGCACCGGACCAGGCACCACCACCACCTGCAGGAGCTGCAGCCGGTGCTGCGGACCCCGCGGCCGCTGGTGCGGGTCCGACACCGGAAGGTCGCCCCGCCGCCGCCGCCTCAGCAGGACTTGAACCTGCTGCCCTGGGACTAGCCGCACCCTATCTCTCTCTGTCTCTCGTCACAATCACAACTGCCTGATCGAGATACGTTTTTCCCCCCCTTATTTTCACTTGAGTAGCCTTGTCTCGTCGTGGTCGCGGTGGCGATGGTTCGCAGCTGTAGTCGCTGTGTAGTAGAGAGCTGTGAGCTGTCATCGCCAGAACCCACCGAAACACTACCCTCCTCACCCTCCCCACCTCCGTTGGCGAAACGTCTGACATGTATTTCAGTATTCGACTCGTTGAGTCTGTGGTGCTCGTAATGCGCCATAGCATTTATCTGTGTCCTAGCGAATGTCGCTTTATGTGTTTTTGTGCATAGTACCTTTAGTTCAATAACGCAATATATATACATATATGACATTTAACCCCAAGGTCAAACAAAATTTGAAACTCAGTTTCCAGAAGGATGGTTTGGGTCCTTAAAACGTCTAACAAAAAATCAAAGTAAAAGACCATAACATTTAACAAACGATAGGAATAACTAGGTTGTCTCTGTGCTAATTATTATGGTTTATGGGACAGATGGCCCAACCTCATTGTAAATATTCATGTTTGGAGAAAATCACTGAAATTTTCGTAATTTTAATTCATTTAATACCTTCAAGAAGTGAATTTTCTTAGGTAGAGATATTACATCCTCTCAAATCTTTACCGTGCCAAAAAAAAATAAAACATATAACAAAAACAAACAAATTTTATGTACAGTCTGTCTTATATGTTGTCTTGTCTGCAATTTGTATGCCACAAAATGCAAACAGGGCAAAGGATGACAGTTGCGTTAAAATTACGGTAAAGTTTGTATTATGCTAGTCCTCCTTCTTTTATGTAATGTCCCTATTGTGAGACGCTATACATGGCGTTTTGTATTGTGCCTCAACTGTGCCAGGATCGAACTTATAGTACAAGTATTAATCAAGCGGGAACGCGCACTGAACAGTATTATCGCTTGCCCACCAGAAGAAATCTCATTCCATAGGATTTTAAAAGACGCATTCCACGTATAAAATAAGATAAACTTAAACTGTAGATTCAGACGTCAGTACAGGAGACAGAGCTCTTATAAGTTACAATATCATGTTTAGCAGCTCAGAATCTGCTTTGCTAGCCCCCTGCTAGCAGTATGCGACTCGGAATCTACGATTTATGCCATTCCGAAATATTTAGGCCCCCGTTAGGGGAGCCTATTGCTCACGCCCGTGAGTTTTTTATTTTATTTTTAAGTTTGCAAGTTGTTGTGTGTATAGCCAGTTCACTGCCAAAGCTCATCATATGAAATGATCCCTAATATATTTATTTATTATGTTTGTATCAAACGCTACAAAACTAGCTATGTTACATGTCCGTTCTACGTAGATGTAGAATTTTATAGCTAGACGCAAAGCAAGTAAATTTCCGAGGGTCGCTACCCCGACACCGAACTGTACAGTGATAGGGTTAACTGCCCTTTCAGTTATATTATTTTCAAAAAAAAAAATTGCTTTGTTATTACTGAAGAGATCTTTTCGTAATCGTAAATTAAGAAAGTGTAAATGTAATGCAATAAATGAATGTGCGACCCCATAAATTTGTCTTCAATGTCTGACCAGACGCGGATGCAGAGGGAAGTCCCAGCCGCCCTCGCAGAGTACAGTGAGACCGAAGGATGGACCACTTGGCTTGGATTTTAGGTTTGCATGGAATATGTACCAATGTATTCCAGTGGAATTTTTGGAATTTTTCGAATATATCTCGGAATATAAATAGTATTTTTAGCGTGCGATCGCGGGGTGTTCGGTGGACGCGAAATATTAAGAATATGTGAGTAGAATTTTTGGAATATTTCTTAAAGTAGATGGAACATTTTTTTTTACGGAATATGCGATATTTGCATGGAATATTCAAAATGATCCACCCCCTGACACTGCGTCTCCAAACATTTCAAACGAAACTTACGTGTATCTCCCATTTCTGTAAAGTTGGATCGATGGGACCCATAGAAGGTGATGCCTAGTCTTGTTCCTGTATCAGGTGGCCAGCTTGGAAAAGGGAATGGGCGTTGAATAGCCTCTCCACAGACAAAGGAAGAGGGAGGTAGAGCGGAATGGATGGGGAAAGGAGAAAGAGAGAAAGTGTGTGTGTGTGTGTGTGTGTGAGAGAGAGAGAGAGAGAGAGAGAGAGAGAGAGAGAGAGAGAGAGAGAGAGAGCGAGAGAGAGAGAGAGAGAGAGAGAGAGAGAGAGAGAGAGAGAGAGAGATAGATGCCGTAGACACGAGTATCTCCTCCGCCGCGTGGCAGGTCATAAAACACCTATGCTCTCGGCTGGGTTAGACCGGCCGACAAGGCGGGCCGGGCGGACCAGATCCGGACCGTTCAGAGCGCTTTTTGGGGATGCTGTTGAGTGCTTTTCGGGGTGGAGACAAGTTTTCTTCTTCCCGCCCGAATTTTTTGCATGTGAGGAGGAAATTTTAGACTATAGTAGTTGTCGAAGGGGGAGTCACTCCGAAAAATCATTGCACGGGCCCAAATAAATCATTTAAAAACATCAAGAAGAAAGATACAAAAAAATCTGAAAAACCCAAAATAAAATTGACAAAAAAATCAGAAATTGGTGTCAAAGATCAAAATTTATCAAAAAGAGACAGAAATTTTCGTAAACATAAAATCAAAACTAAAAATTAAAAAAAATATATATAAAAAATCAACAAAATCAAAGGTTAAAGAAATCATTGATTCCCCCCTTGGTAGTAGTGTATAACTTAAGCGGGATTATCGACCTCTTTCATCCATTAAAATGGGTATGTGTTTCCGCGGACCGGGGGGGCCCAGCCTACAGCGCCGGCGGGGTGCCGAACCGAACAGGAGCCTCCTTAAAATTCTCCCTCTATTGAATCGTGGTCAGGCGCGGCGGGAAGACACCGCCTCCACCTTCTCTCTCTCTCTCTCTCTCTCTCTCTCTCTCTCTCTCTCTCTCTCTCTCTCTCTCTCTCTCTCTCTCTCTCTCTCTCTCTCTCTCTCCCTCCAACTCCCTCTCTCATTTCTCTCTCTTATTTCTCTTCCCTACTCTTTAAATTATTCATTCGTGTGATAGATTCCCCGTTGTGGTATTGTTTTGTTGCCACTGACAAAAGAAAACGAAATCCGAAGCCCGCGGGCTGGCTAGGCCATAGGCTCGCTCGGGGGGCGTCGTCGTGTGTCTTGCGTTTATAAATTATTTCAGAATTGTTCAAACAAGTGCTGGTTATATCGGCAGGAGATTGATATCTCATACAGATGTCGGCGCGGCGGTGGTAGAGGTGGAGGAAAAAAAAGGGGGGGGGGGGGGTGATCCAGAAATTGAAGGAATCGCCCTCACGGAAAATAAACTTGTGAGGATTCCACTCCCAGCCGGCGGTCACCCCGCGCCATGCCGATGCTTGGTGACCGCTTTTAATGACCCCCATTTACGACATGATTATGTAAATTGCTCGCGACCGCACACTTTTTAATAGTCAACCCGGGAAAGGGTTGAAAGAGCGAGATGAAATACGCCCTTTATGATGACGGCGCAATAAATCCTGCGCCATCAGCGCGCCGCCGAAATATCCTTACGATTTCTGTCCGAAAAAAAAAGGGCGCCCCCCCTCCCCTCCCCGTCAAATGCAAAGCAGCCGAGCGCACATCCACCACCACTGCTTCAGCCGTTGGTGGTTTATGAAGTCCCGCCCGCCCAAAGGCCCAAAGAAACACGGAAAAGTGTCACACGATGAGGCCGTCATATTTCATGACTGTGTTTCGTCTGGAGGCGATCAACGAGGTGGCCGTCCGCCCCGACGCGCGCACGGCCGCCGCGCTGCACCCGGAGGCGAGGGGGAAAGCATCTCTGAATTCTGGTGTACAAATTTTGTATTTTTTTTTGTGAATTATTGTGAATTTTTATTGATTTTTTGGGGGGGAATTTTTGCTTAAATTTGACCTGAATTTTTGTGAATTTTCCTGCATTTTTCTGAATTTCTCTGAACTTTTCCTAATTACGAGGCGGAGAACAATTTCAGAGTAGTTTTGCCCCTCGGATGACCCTCTTGCGAGGTGACGGGTCAGTCATACTATTCAGAAAGACCCTCCGTGGGGCCGGGCGGGGGCGGGTGCGTGGGGCAGGTCGGGGGAGGTCATGCGATGGCACCTGCCCCACCTGTCTCTCTCGCACCTGTACGGCGCGACAGAGACAGACAGAGGTGCAGCCCGTGCAGCCGCGCGCGCCCCAAGCGCCCCAAGGGGCTCAGCGTGAAGCGCACCGGCCAAATGATAGGGTTGGGAGTGGCGCGGCCGGCGCGGCGCGGCCAGCGGCGAGAGGCTGAGGCATACCAGGGCCATGCGATGGTATTTGTTTCTGATGTGATAATGATCAAGTGTGAACGCGGGAGGCGGAAGGTGGCTCAAGGTGGTGGAGTGAGTGAGTGAGGGGGGGGGGTGACAAACGAAAGATGGGGGAGGTTCGGGAGTTGGCCGAGTAGGTAGGATGGCGCTGCTGCTGCTGCGGCCGCTCACGAAAAAGTTAAACAAACTGGGTCCTCCAGGAGCGCCAGGAGTGGCCGAGCTGGGAAGCTGGGCCGCGCTGGCCTGGCACGCACGGGGCTGTCGTCAATGAATGAGTTACTGCCCAATGGCATCGGCCGGTGAGCAGTGCCGACGCTCCGCCAGTTCGAGGCGACGGCATCTTCACTCCCTCGCGGCCGGTTCCTGACCCTGTGCCGGAAGTCACCAAGCTGACTGACTGACTGACTGACTACCGCGGAAGCCGGTTTGCGAAAGAACCAATTTCGTATTAATGGGTCGCGGAATATGCGGTGTGTCAGCTGGCAGAAGAATGCGGATCATCACATCACCAAGTACTGCTGGTCTGGGCGAGGTGAGTGAATTGACGTACCCATATAGTGTTTACCTCAAAGTAAGGTTATGGTGTTTACGGTGAGGGAACTCTTCAGGGCCCCGTGTCCCCACGCCCAGAGCTCGCAGCGCCATCGCAGCTCCGTTGTGCCCTATGCCGTATGATTCCGAAGATGGCTCTCGCACCCTCCGTCCTTGTCGCACCTATGGTGGTGCCCCATGTGGAGGATGCCAGGGCCCCATGAGTGCGACAAGGGCGGAGGCGCGAGAGGTATCCTCCGCTGCGCGGGCTTAAATATGACCGCGTATGAATCAACTCGACCGTGTACGCCTCATTTTCACGGTTCGTTCCGCGGCGTTCCGTGAACGAACTTCAATAAGTCACAGGGCGCAATAGCTTTGTACTCTGTCCTTGGGAGGGGTGTTGTAGGAGGGAGGGAGGAGGGGCACGCGGAGGTCTGGTCAACGAGAAGCAATAGGTTCACTGTAGTCAACAATTTACCTAGACGGTGTCATTTATAGCCCCTAGGATCCACTCGGCCAGGGAGTCGTCGTAAACATAGAGGGGCCAAATGGGCTGACCACGGCGAGAGGTTTTCATCATTCAATCAACCAGAGCGTGCTCACGTCGCGGTTGCCGCCCGCGTGCAGATGGATCGGGGGGGACACAACTCTGAAATTTTGTACACCTCAAAATTCAGAAAATTAAAAAATATATATACAGAAAAATTCAGTATAATTCACACAAAAAAAAGCAAAATTGAAGCAAAAATTCTCAAAAATTTACAAAATTTGTACACTAAAATTCAGAGTTGTTTTCCCCGTCGAGATAGATACCTGAACGCGGCGGGGGCCACACAGTTCTCACGAGGCCCATCCATCAAGTTTGAATTTAGACATCTAGACGGCGCACGCCCTCCCTCTATCCCGACCGGATAGGAGCAGGGCTCAGCTCCGCGCGCCGTGGAAAATCTCTAATGGATACAAACCTCTATCCGTAAACGAGCCGACGACGTGGTCCGCGCCGAGCCGCCGGGGCTAGGGTGGGCCAAAAAAAACTCGAAACTCTCAACGGTGGTTTTTCTGGAAGTAATTTTGATGCTGAGCACGTTGGTCTTTGAGCGACCGCTCTACGACGACGGGAACCCACCGCGACAAGGCGCTAAAGATTTGAGACCGCGCAGGCGCCAAGTCGGCCAGCGTCATTTGGACGGCTGCCCCAGCGGCGGCGCGCAGCGCAGGTGAGCCATACTCTCATCAAATGTACCCTAGGGGCACCCCTTCCGAACGCGATGAGTCCGACCTCCGTGCGACAAGTCGTTCGGGCTATCGAGCGAGTTAAAGTCGTTTAGAGCACTTAGGCCCTTAGGACAACCTCAGGAGTATTTTCGACATGTGCTCAACGCCTTACCCTCGCCAAGGGTCCCACACATCAGCTCAAATCGCCGGAGTCACTATTATCCTCGGACAACCCACCGAAAAACGCGAAAATATTGCTGCGCCGCAGCGAGTGCCGCCCGGCCGCCGTTTGAATCTCGCGCGCTGCCCGGCCCGGGAGCCGGGTGGGGGGAGCCGAAGCCGCCGGCCCCGCTCGGCCGCTGTTGGCGCCAAGCGCGCGCGATTCAAACTAGGCACGGCGCGCGCTGCATCATTCTTTTGCATGTTTTGGCGAAATAGGGAAAGGGGAAAGGGGGGAATGAGTGTGCCCAGCCAGCGCCGCCTGCAGGCAGGTGGGCGAGCCGGCGAGACCCACAGACACTACTGTCACTCGTCAGCTGGCAGAGCGGCAGATCGTCTGCTGTGATCGGCGTGCGGCGTGCGCTGTCTGTGTTTTTCGGTGGTGTGTGCAGTGTATTAGTACGTGTTATCGGTAGTTCCTATTACCTTGACAACACAACAAAGGCGTGCCCTGGCTTCCCGTAGACGCCAAAATGTCTGCGGCCCGGAAGGACTGCTGGTTGTTTACCCACGTGTTTGGTCACGTCTTGGCAAACCTGCCCTTTGACAAGGGCTCAAAAGCCACAGCCCTGGACGTCATGCGGGTGTGCTTTTACCACACCAGGGAGGTAGGGTCCACCAAGGAAGTTGGTTTACGGGCCGCTGCTCGTGTTGTACGGGCTGCCTTGTTGAACGAAAACATTCTGACGATCAACGAAGATAGTGTTGTTAGTCGTCTGCGAAAACTTTATGATCAATTTGATGCTCTACGGAAGTCCAGCAGCTCACACAGAGAATCAGCATGGTTCCAGGAAAAGGTAGTGTTGTATTATTCACTCCTATCAATACAATACAAAGGTCTGCAAATAATTAATAAACAGTACTGCTCTTCTGCTCCGATCGTCAGCTGTTTCCTGCACTGCCAATAGCGACCTGTCCGAGTCTACCTGCTTATCGTCAGATCAATAAAGAGCTCAGATCACTCAGAACCTTCGTCGTGTCGTCTACTTTAAATCCAAACCCATCTCAGTGATTAACATTATAATACAACAGGTTATGGGCCCAGCCGCCTCTTGACACCTGCGTGTACCCGTTTTCTGCGTTTTTCCGTCGTCCGTGTCCATCTAGTGCTGTATTTTCCGAGAAACAAGTAGCCGGCTCTCCGCACCTGCTCCACCACCATGAGCACCAACACAGCAGACGGAGACGGACCCGGCACTCAGAAAACTGCCTCAGTCGGCGATGCGTCAAACGCAGCAAGTACTTCTTCGTCGAACCAGTATCTGCCGCCCTTCGATAAGCTCACCGGGGACGACAACTGGGCCGACTGGAAGATGCTGATGGAACTGTACCTTGGTGAGCTGTACTCCTGTACTCAGCAAGACCCCCCGGCTGATGTCCTGAAGGATAGAAACTCTGCTGAATTCAAGAAAGATCTGCTTGCTCGCCAACGTATCTCGTTCGCCATTGACTCCAACCTTGTGAAATATCTTCGCGGGGCCACTACTGCTCACCAAACCTGGCAACGTCTGTGTCAAGCATTCGAAGATAAGGGAGTTTTCAAACGTGCAGCCCTTCTCCGAAAGATCCTCAACCTGAAGCAAACCACCACACTCGAGAAGTTTGTTCTAGACATGAAAGATCTGGTGAGTCAAATCGACGCAACGGGAAAATCCTTGGATGAAGAGGTCTGTGCTGTACTCCTATTCAACAACTGCAAACCAGAACACAAGTCCTTCTGCCAAATTGTTGAGAGAACATGCCAGACCAAGCTGTCCGATGGCACAACCACCTTTGAGTTCAAAGTTGTCTGCGATGAGTTTCTAAGAGAAGCAAACAAGATAAAATCCCAGGACTCTGTCCTGGAAGACCCCAAACCAGCCTTGATGGCTCGGCCAGGGAAGACCCGCGGGTCCTGGAGACCACGCGGAGGGCATAACGCACATAACGGGCGTAGACCGCCCCCTGGTGGCCATTCAGGATACTACCAGAAGCCCAACAACGGCCCTAGCGGCTCTGCTTCTGCTAGCTCCGGCGAGAAGACCAGAGTTTATCCAGCGTACCCTTCTTGTAAATACTGCAAGAAGACGAATCACCCTGAGAACAAGTGCCGCTACAAACCTGCCAACAACACCGGACAGAAACGCACTGGTTCTGCTGATTCGTCAGCCGATGGACCTCCTAACCCTAAAATTGCCAAGACAGACGGGCCGTCTGCTCGAGGACCTCCCAACTGGTTCCTCAAAATGGCAAAGCTAGGTGAGTGCTCTGATCCCAACATGGCAGAGGTAAAGGAGATTGATGCCCTTGTAGCAGATTACAATAAAAATGTTAAATTCTATATTGATAGTGGTGCTTTCACCTCCATGTGTCCAGACATTGACTGTCTTCACGATTATGTGTCAACACCTAATTTACCAGTAGAATGCGCCGGCAAACAAATACTGATGACAAAAGGCACTGGAACATTAATTCTGAAAGACAAACCCAATGGGCTAGACAAAATGTACAATGTTACACATGTACCAGGGCTGACTAGCTCCCTCCTATCAGTCAGTGCAATTGCTCAGAACGGTTATGACGTTGTTTTCAGCAAAGATCACTGTGGTATATACAGGCCATCGGCAGTCAAAATCCTTCAAAAGCCACTCTTAGAAACCTTACAGAGCAATGGAACGTACTGCATTGAACTTAACCTTGTATCTCATGGTGGAACTGCAAAATTAGCCCATAACAACTCAGACCTTTGGCACAAAAGACTGGGACACATTGGGTTAAATAATCTACAGAAGTTGTCTGGAGGTATGGTAGACGGGATAGATAATATACACATACCCCAAACAGACAACTGCGAGCAATGTCATTTGTCTAAACAAACTAGAGCTCCATTCCCTAAACAGGCATTTCATAGGGCAACAGAAATACTGGAACTTATCCACACAGATGTGTGTGAAGTCACTGATGCTCCCTCACTGGATAACCATCGGTACTTCATCACATTTATTGACGATAAGACCAGATACACAATGGTAGGGCTTCTAAGAACAAAAGACGAAGCACTTGATAAGTTCAAGAGTTTCAAGACTCTTGTTGAGAACCAGACGGAGAAACATATAAAAACTTTACGGTCTGACAATGGCCGAGAATATCTTAGTACAGCCTTTAATGATTTTCTCCAGTCTGAGGGTATTCTAAGACACCTGTCTGTGCCCTATTCTCCGGAACAAAATGGGGTATCAGAACGGGCCAACAGGACCCTGTTGGAAAAGGTCCGAGCTATGCTAAAAACATCTGGCTTGCCTGACAAATATTGGTCAGAAGCCCTGCACACAGCGGTATTCTTAAAGAATATCACTCCCACAAAGGCTGTGCCAGGGATGGTACCATATCATGCCTGGACTGGGATGAAACCCGACATCTCCCACTTGAGGGTTTTTGGTTGTGCTGCGTATGTCCACATCCAAAAGGACAAAACCAAAAAGCTGAGAGACAGGAGCCGTGCCTGCATTTTTCTGGGGTATGATGAGGAGCGAAAAGCTTATAAGCTCCTGGACCCGTTGAATCCCAGGAACATATTTTCAGAGCGGAGTGTCATATTTGATGAAACTACTTTCCCTGCACTGAATTCTCAGAAATCACCAGCTCCAAATGCAGCTCCACAACCAAGCCCCTCTGATAGATTTGTCGTGGCACCCCAGCCGATTACGACCAATGCTATGGTACCACATAATCAATTACTTCCACAAGCTACTAAGGAAAATGAGTCCCTTGGACCTGACCCTCCTGTAGATACTGCATCAATAAGCACTGATGATCACACTCCTCCAGAACCAGAGCTGGAGTCCACACATGCTCCCAAGGCTTGCAATTCAAATACCTTGCCTGATACCATTCCAACAGTCTCCACTGAAATAGAACTGAAAAGTGTAGGAAAAAGGATACGAAAACCCAAACTTTTCCCAGATTATATAGTCTATGGAATTGGCAAAGACAAACCCGACAAGGCATATCTAACAACATTCCATGACCTAGACACTCCGAACTCAGTAAAGGAGGCCCTCCAATCACCCGAAGCGGACCTCTGGAAACAGGCCATGGAAGATGAGCTAGAATCCTTTACCAAAAATGGAGTCTGGACATTAGTGACAGTGCCAGAAACTACAAAAATTGTTGGAAATAAATGGGTGTTCAAAAGAAAAATCAATCAAGATGGCACTGTTCTTCATAGGGCTCGCTTGGTAGCGAAGGGTTTCACCCAAACATTAGGAATAGACTATCATGATACCTTCGCTCCTGTGGTGAGCACCACCGTGCTCAGACTTCTGTTTGCAACAGCAGTAAACTTTGACATGAAGGCATCCCACATTGACATAAAGACTGCTTTTCTTTATGGTGACCTGGAGGAGATAGTTTACATGGCACAGCCCGAGGGGTTTGCTGCTGAAAATCAGTCAAATGCAGTATGTCAACTGAATAAAGCTGTATATGGGCTAAAGCAGGCTGCTCGTAGTTGGAATACAAAAATTGACTCTGTACTAAAGGATGCTGGTTTCCGGAACCTGGGTGAAGAACCTTGTGTTTATATAAAAGACACAATGGAATCAGTAATAATCATAGCATTGTATGTTGATGATTTTTACATCTTCCATAATCTAGACCAGGACAAGCTAGACCTCATCCAAATCTTGGACCAAAAATTCACCATAAAAGATCTTGGAGAAGCTAAAACCTGCCTGGGAATGGAAATTACAAGAGATTGGACTAGTGGCACCATTACTCTCTCCCAAGAGAAGTACGTAGAAAGCATTCTCAAGGTTTTTGGTATGACTGATTGCAACCCATCTGCCACACCAATGGAAAAGGGACTAAAACCCCAAAATATCCATGAAGGACAGCCAACTGAGGCTCCTTATCAAAAATTAATAGGGTGTCTAATATACCTCAGTGTCCACACACGACCTGACATTTCCTTCCCAGTCAGTTTCCTCAGTCAATTTAACACTACCTATACTAGTGCTCACTGGAGCCTAGCTAAGAGAGTGTTACGATATCTGAAAGCAACCTCCAAGCGAGGGCTTGTTTACACAAAAACAACCAATCCATCTTGCTGTCTTATTGGCTATGCCGATGCAGATTTTGCAGAACATTCTCATGATTATAAGTCTTTCAGTGGATCATGTTTCTGCCTTGACGGAAACTTGATTTCTTGGGAAACCAAGAAGCAGAAAGGCGTAGCTCAGTCATCCACTGAGGCTGAGTATGTTGCAATAACTGCTGCCACAAAGGAAGCAATGTATTTGAACACACTAGTGGATGATATTTTCAAGTGCGGTCCTCAGAGGGTCACGATATTTAACGACAACCTAAGTGCTATCAGATTAGCCTATGTTCCAAAACTGAGAGCTAGAACAAAACACATGGGCGTAAGGATGCAATTGGTTAGAGAGAATATACAGGATGGATTATTAGCCCTAGAGCATATGCGTTCTAATCTCATGCCTGCAGATTTTCTCACTAAATCCGTGGGAACTCAAGCGCACAACAAATGTTGCGAGACTCTAAACGTATTGTAGGATTGAGGGGGTGTGTTGTATTATTCACTCCTATCAATACAATACAAAGGTCTGCAAATAATTAATAAACAGTACTGCTCTTCTGCTCCGATCGTCAGCTGTTTCCTGCACTGCCAATAGCGACCTGTCCGAGTCTACCTGCTTATCGTCAGATCAATAAAGAGCTCAGATCACTCAGAACCTTCGTCGTGTCGTCTACTTTAAATCCAAACCCATCTCAGTGATTAACATTATAATACAACAGGTAGCAAGTTTCAAAATTGTACTTCAGGAGACATTTGATATTTCACGGCATGGCCCCACGCCTGACAAGAGAGTGAGGCGTGACGCTGTAGCGTTGGCCGAAAGGGGGCGAGTGGTGCGCCGCAGGCCCCACTCCCTCAATCCTCTCCCTGCTGAGGAAGAAGATGACGGTGAGCTAGTTTGATTTCTTTCGCTTAGGCCTGTAGGATTTGAATTGCTGAAAGGCGGGGGGGAGGGGGGTACTACATGCCGCGCGGTTGCGCGGGTGTATCAGGGGATGGAGTAAGACAGCGGGTCGGAGGGAGGGTTGCGTAGGAGCAGGGCGGCGCGGCGCGGCGTGGGGCGCGGGCGGCGTGGGGCGGCGTGGGGCGTGGGCAGCGTGGGCAGCGTGGGGCGCGGGGCGCGGGCGGCGTGGGGCGGCGTGGGGCGGCGTGGGGCGGCGTGGGTCGGCGCGGGGCGGCGTGGGGCGGCGTGGGGCGGCGCGGGGCGGGGCAGTACGGGGCGGGGTAGACCTGTGGGGTCGGCTTATGGGTCACCCATGTACAAAACCGTGTAATTAAGAAGAAAACTCTCTTACGCTCTGCCCTGCTCTCTCCTTCTCCCCCTCTCCACGTGCCCTATCACACTGACCGGGCCGGCGGCGCCCTTAATGCCTCGCTTTGCGCTAGGTCCGAGGGCTCTCAACCCCACCCCGCTCCGGACAAACGGGGCTAATTCGTGATTTGTGACCGCAATTTGTAAGCGCAACCAGCAACATCTTCATCAGAAGGAAGGCTCTCGCCATAAATCCAGAAAAGGGATATGTGGACGGCGCTGTTTAGTGGCTAATACGCGCCGGTACTTGGCCTATTAGTGCCGCGCGCACGCCCTGCCCCGCCCCGCTCTACCCCGCCCCGCCCCGCCCCGCCCCGCTCCAACCCTCCCCGCACCCTGCCCGCACCCGTCCAGGGCACTCTGCACTCCTGGAGAAGGGGGAATTGGACGAGGCCGTGCCATGTTGTACTGTAGGTCACTCAGTTTCGGAAATGTCTAGACCAAAAATAAAATTTGAAAAACGCTTCAAATTTTTAAAGGTTAAGAAGTTTTTAATCTATGGGCCGACGCCTATGGGCCGACGCCTATGGGCCGACGCCTATGGGCCGACGCCTATGGGCCGACGCCTATGGGCCGACGCCTGGGCCGACGCCTCTGTGCCGACGACTTTGGGCCGACTCCTGGGCCGACGCCTGGGCCGATGCCTCTGTGCCGACGACTTTGGGCCGACTCCTATGGGCCGACGCCTGGGCCGATGCCTCTGTGCCGACGACTTTGGGCCGACTCCTATGGGCCGACGCCTGGGCCGATGCCTCTGTGCCGACGACTTTGGGCCGACTCCTATGGGCCGACGCCTGGGCCGATGCCTCTGTGCCGACGACTTTGGGCCGACTCCTATGGGCCGACGCCTGGGCCGATGCCTCTGTGCCGACGACTTTGGGCCGACGCCTATGGGCCGACGCCTATGGGCCGACGCCTATGGGCCGACGCCTATGGGCCGACGCGCCTTTGGGCGGAAGCCTATGGGCCGACGTGGACTGAGCCGGTGCTTGCGGGTTGACGCGTGGGCGTCGCCCCTCACACCTGTCTGGCGCGCCGCCGCCACGGACACCCCACCCCACTCAGTTAATAAGGGGATAAAGAGCTTGTCAAAATCATGTCTAAAGTCATAAGTAGGGTGCTACGCGGTGCTTGGGGCGGGGTGAGGTGGGGTGGGGCGGGCGGGGAGCGTAACCCCCCCCCCCCCTCCCGCTAAGGCACCGGGCGCTGCACAAGGAGTGAAGATTTTTAACCGAATGAGTAACTGGTTGACCTCCGGTATCAAACGATACGGCCCTGTACTTACGGCTGACCTAACAATGCGCTTCCACTTTCCGCCGGGAGATGAAGCTGAACTTCTCTTTTTGTGCGAAACAAAATCACAGCACATGGCGATGAAATACTTTTAATGGCAATACCTACCCGAAGGGCCGCATTCGAGTTAGGGAGAGCGATTGGTGCGGGGTTGCAGGCAGGGCGCCCAGCCCTCCGCACCCCGATCGGTACGGTGCGTAATGATGCAGCCCATTTACAGGGTACTTACGTGTCTATCATCGACTCGGGCCCGCTGCCTGATACCTATTATATAAATCACTCAGGCCCTGTGGTCCTCGGCGGGCCGGGCCGCACTTTTACTACTCCTAGGCCTAGGCGATTCAGCACCAGCGCTTCACGGCTAATTCAGCAATACGCGACCTCCACCTCCTGGGGACTCTGGTCTATTTCGATCGGAGCCCCGTCAGGGTAACAGGGGCGTAGGAACGTTTTTTGGCCAGGGGGGTACAGCCCGTTCAACCCCTTTTGGCGCCCCCCCAACCGCGACTGGCGCCCCCCCCCCCAAAAAAAATATCGCATTTCAGTGGAAAAATAAGGCACAAATCAGTTTTGAACAATATGCATTTCATTGTGTGTGTAGTCAACGTTGCAACTATTTGGTCTTCCCATAAAGACAGAGATGCGGTAAGAGATGTTTACAAATCTCGTCATAAGGTCCGATATATCTGAGGTGTCCACTTCCTCTTTATAGCAGTGAAACAAGGCGAGGTGGTTAAGACGCTGCTGCGACGTCATAGTTATGCGCAGGTATGTTTTTAATCGTCGCAGAAGAGAAAAACTGTAGGAAACATCGAACGCGACAATTTCTGAGGTGCTTTGTAAGCTTTTTCACATATGCTTGCAGAGGTGTATCATCGCCCCCCATCGCGCCCCCGCTCGAGCGCCCCCGCCCCAGCGCCCCTGCGGGGCGCATTTTGGCGCCCCCTCGGGACGCATTTTGGCGCCCCTTCGGGGCGCTCAGGGGGGGACAATGTACCCACTGTCCCCACCTGTTCCTACGCCCCTGCAGGGTAACCTAGCCTAGCCTAATCTACCGTAACGCATCCTAATCTTAAGTTTGTCCTCCAAGTCGGCTGGCCGCGGTTGAGGCCGCGCGCGCACCTAAATTTGCCGCGAAGTGCAGAATCACCTAGGGATCGTAAATAAGCGACCGGATCGGGCCGCACCAGCTATACAAGCTGGCTGATTAACCCCGGGCACTTTTTGTACTATGGAACCCGCCCGCACCCGTCCAACCGGGACTGCATACCCATCAGGCGCCGGCGACCGGCTCCAAGCGCGGACGCTCCGCTCCGCCACTGTTGTTGAGCCAACGCCCCGAAAGGGCCCTGTCCCCTGTCGCGGTTCGCGCCGTGTACGGCGGGGAGTTACAGGGGGGAGGTTCGCGGTTTCGCGGGGGTAAGCCGCGAGTCCACGGGTCCTGCCGCGGGGGAATCTCGCGTATGGCGGACCCTCCGCGGGTCCTCCGCGGGTCCTTGGACTGCGAGCTGCCCGCGAGAACGATCCGCGGACCGCGACCTTTCTCCACGGATGATCCGCGGTACGCGAGATACCCCCGCGGCAGGACCCGTGGACTCGCGGTTTACCCCCGCGATCCGCGAAACCGCGAACCTCCCCCCTGTAACGCCCCGCCGTAGACGGCGCGAACCGCGACAGGACCCTTTCGGGGCGTTGGCTGCAACAACAGTGGCGGAGCGGAGCGTCCGCGCTTGGAGCCGGTCGCCGGCGCCTGATGGGTATGCAATGTTTTGTGAATTTTCATTAATTTTTATAGAATTTTTATGAACTTATTTAAATTGCATTTGGCCTTTTTGTGAATTTTCCTGAATATTTGCTGATTTTTTTCTGTTCTTTTCTTCTTAAAATTTCTGAATTTTCCCGAAGAATGATGTGTACAAAAATTTCAGAGCTGTTTCCCCCTCGGGGCAGACGTAGAAACGACTCACTTTACAACACAGTCTTTGGCTACTTGTTGCCTACTGGCCCCGCGCTGCGCACGCTGGTTTTCCGGGCAGCTCCGGGCACACAGTGGGGCGAAAACTGAAAAAGGTGGACATAATTCTAGAGCACTCTGAATAACACCAAATTTTGTATGCCGGGGTTTTCGGGGGCGCTGAGTCCATTCCCGGTGTCCGTCTGCACCTCCCGGGTCATCCTGGGGGCGTCATCGGGGACCTCACCAGGTCGCCGACGACGTCCTCAACGAAAACTCGTACCCAGGGGTTTTCGGGGGCGCTGAGTCCATTCCCGGTGTCCGTTTGCACCTCCCGGGTAATCCTGGGGGCGTCATCGGGGACCTCACCAGGTCGCCGAAGACGTCCTCTACGAAAAACTAGTATTCAAGGGTTTTTGGTGGCGCTGAGTCCATTCCCGGTGTCCGTTCGCTCCTCCCGGGTCATCCTGAAGGCGTCTTCGGGGACCTCACCAGGTCGCCGACAACGTTCTCTACGAACAACTCGTACCCAAGAGTTTTCGGGGGCGCTGAGTCCATTCCCGGCCCGGAGTCGGTTTGCACCCCCCTCGACTCTCAATCACAACCGACTGCAGCTCAGTCGCCAGTACTGGCCCTCCAGTCCACCGGCCGAACCGAACAAGTCCAGACCTGCGCTCCGGCCTACAAACGTCGATGAGTGCAAGAGGGAGACGTGAACTCGACTCGCAATCACAACCCCAGGAATGGACTCAGCACCCCTGAAAACCCCTGGGTACGAGTTTTCGTTGAGGACGTCGTCGGCGACCTGGTGAGGTCCCCGATGACACCCCAGGATGACCCGGGAGGTGCAAACAGACACCAGAAATGGACTCAGCGCCCCCAAAAACCCCCGAGTACGAGTTTTCGTTGAGGACGTCGTCGACCACCTGGTGAGGTCCCCGATGACGCCCCCAGGATGACCCGGGAGGTGCAAACGGACACCGGAAATGGGTTTAGCGTCCCTGAAAATCTGGACAATCATGAAACTAGCTGAATGTCGCTTAATATCCGGGAATTGGAATAGAATTCCTTGGCGCCAGTGTCATAATTGCGATTTCCCTCATATTTAGGGCCATTTTTACAGAAAATCGCCACGTTTCGCTACCCCGGGTGCAGTGCCCGTTAAAGTAGACCAGTAACACTAGCTAAACCAGCTGTCGGAACTCTGGGCAAATACAGGCAACTTTACTTATTCCTTTTTTAAAATGGCCCAATCGCCGATTTTCACTTATTTCTTAAAAGTGATTAAATGTAAACAAATGAGGAAGACTCAAAAACTCGATGCTTGATGGATTCCTCAAACTGTCTTCTTTCCAAAACTGTATGTGTTGGGTATGTTATCTTCGCAAAGAAAAGTACAAATAGAGGTTTTTCGGACCCCTTGCACATTGCACTCTATATCGGGTCATGTTAGCCAACTTTGACACTCAAATTTTAGCAGGATTGGGTCGAGAAGGTTCTAAAACGTTCCGGGGTGTGTGGTTTGGACCTTTCTTAACACAACGGCACTACGAAGAACATTGTAAGGGCATTTTGGTGAAATCCCCTTTATGACCACCATTTTCAGTTTTCGCCCCACTGTGGAGCACCTCCTGGCACCTCCTGGCAGTTCCAGGCAGCTCCAGGCCGCTCCTGGCAGCTCCTGGCAGCTCCAGGCCGCTCCGGGCAGCTCCTGGTAGCTCCCGGCAGCTCCAGGCACCTCCTGACAGCTCTTGGCACCTCCAGGCAGCTCCTGGCAGCTCCAGGCCACTCCGAGCAGCTCCCGGCAGCTCCAGGCAGCTCCGGGCCGCTCCGGGCAGGGCCGCAGGTAGTTCAGGTGGTGAGGGCCTGCTGGGCCTTGACGCACGGGTCGGAGGTCGCAAAAGGCCGCCCGCCCCCTATACTTACAACCGCACCGCGCCCTACATTTTATTATCGTTACCCTGGTTAGGCTGCAGCCGGAGCTGGAGCCAGTGCCGGAGCCGGAGCCGGAGCCCCAGAGCACGGGCACCCCTTCCACCGGCCTGCACTACCGGGCCGCCTACGGGCCTCCGGGCCTCCGGACTGGCGGCGCGGGGGGTGAGGTCGGCGGAAGCCCCCGCCTCCCGCCCCCCGCCCCCCAAATAAGAAACCTTGTACCTCACACGGCGCGCTGCCTACCTCAGTTTTGGCGTCGGCGCCGAGTTTAAACCATCTGTGCGCCGGTGAAAATGAAAATTACCCCGTCCTCTGAGAACGACGTAATTTGTGAACCACCCCCGGCGTGGCCCCTCCGCACGCCCCGAGCGAGGCCGGCCGTCGGCGCGTCATTACGGCAGGGCGGCAGGAGGCTGCCAGGGGACCGGTGCTAAACGCCGACCGGCAATAATGAGAAGCCTTTTACCCGTCGCGGGAACTTCCTCCGACCGACAGCTCGACTAGGCAGGCCTCTACCGCACTCTAATGTCGTTTCGGTATAGGCGGGGAAAGGCGAGAGGGTATCACTCATTCAAAATGTGTCCGGGCGTTTCACAACAGTCGAAGGTGCGGGCGGGTTTGCCTACCCGATCTCCCTGTACGACGCCATAGTCCCTTGGATAGGCAAACACTCCCGCACCTGCGTCTTTTATGAAACGCCCGGTGCAATGATTTTTTTTGACTTTTGATTATTATTTTTTTGTATTGATTTTTCTTTTGATTTTACAAGTAAAATTGCTGTCAGTCTGATGAATTTTGATCTTTTACCCCCATTTCTGAATGTTTTCAATTTTATATGGGTTTTTGTCTATTTTTTTTCTCGTTTTTTCCCCCGGATTTTTCTGTATCTTTCTTCTAGATGTAATTTTGATTTATTTTTTTTCATTTTGTTTTAAAATTTTAAATGATGGTTACAATGATCTTTCGAAGTGATAACCCCCTCGGGGAAAGGCGCGGGAGACTAACGCGTAGTGTTGAGGTAGTTTTACTGGTATGGCTGGGTCCTCCGCCGGCGAGCCTTGGGCCGAAGAGCGCGTGGGCGAACTTGGCGCCCACCACCTCGTCTTTTGATGCAAATGCTCTGTGGGAAACACTTTGGAGAGCGCACGTCTGATTACCAGCATTACAGCGCATTACCTTATTGCCTGACGGGCGGGGCGTGGCGGGGCGTGGCGGGGCGGGGCAGGCTGGCGCGGTGGGGTGTCCTCGCACTGTGTATGCTCCACCGCGGACTTTCTCGGAGGATGTGTCCGGGCGGGGCGGGGTGGGACGACGGGGCGCGGGCGTGGCCGAAATTATTGTCGCCCTAAACTGGGACTGCTTTACTGACACAGTTTCCACGGCCGCTTCGCCCCGCCCCGCCCCGCCCTGCCCCACCCCGCCCCGCTCCGCCCCACCCCACCTCGCTCGGTGCATGCCTTTAACATGCGTCGACGCTGCTTAAGGCGCCGCAATGCACTCCACGAGTCTCGCTCACTTCCACATATGAAAGAAAAATAGAAAAAAAAAAAAGCATCATCTGAAGAACTCGTTTGGTGGCAGATGGGTTGCCTGTGCGGCAGGTGCTAAGCGCACTGCGAGACGCCTGGCGCACCTTCGCCCTGGTTGGCGAGGAAATGGGCGCAGTGCGCAGGTCAGGCCTACCGCGTATGCGATTGTTAAAAATCATTGGTAGTTGACAATTATTTAAAATAATCGAAATTGAGTCGATTCCAATGATTGGTGATTGACAATCGATAACCCATTCGATTATTGACTAAACCCGATTTATCGAAACAAAAAAAATAATAATAATAATTTGGCGTGCTTAATTAATGTTTTTTTTAGTATCAATAATTTTCGTGCTCAATGAACTAGTTTCACTTATCAATAGACTAAGTAGTAATTTTAATTTTCCTGTTCTTAGCACCGAAAAGCAAATTGTTCTGTAGGTGTACGCCCCTCCTAATCGATAAGTACAACAAGGGTATGGGTAGAAAAAGACAGTGTCACAATTGATAATTGGAAACAATTGGTGACTGATTTAACTGGTAAAATTTTAGTCGATTATCAACTGAATCAACTATTTCAATTATTATTGATCTCCAAATTAATTGGTCACCTAATAAAGAAATCATTGGAATCGAACCAATTATTGAAAATGATCCCAGAGGCCTAGCGCCGCTAGCGCACAGTCCGGAGCGCTGAGGTGTTGCCTAGCGTGCGGGCACAGGGGCACAGGTGCAGCCAGTGCAGTCCGCTCTGCCGCTTTGCTCCCCTGAGCTCGGGCTTCTGTTCCGGCAACACTCCCTCCTATTCCGTCCGCGTCGGGGAGGGACGCTGGGGTCCGGCCCGGCCCGGCCCGGCCGCCCAGCCGGGCGAGGCGTTTAAATACTCGCGTTATATTTCACACCAGGCAGCATGACTCAGGCTCACACCGGGGACATTCTAATACCCCAAATCCCTTTTCCCCGCCGGACGCATTGCCTTGTTCGGGATCCGCCCCTGGCGGGCGCCATGCAGCGTGTTCAAACGTGAGAAACACAAACACGCCACCGCCCCTTGTTTATGGCCCGCCGCCCCGCCCCGCCCCGCCCCGCCCCGCCACACCCCGCCCTGCCACATCCCGCCCCGCCGTGCCTTGGTCCCTCCCATCCCTAGTGAGAAATGGAAGTGAAAACACTCTGAAGTGACCCGGCCCTGGCTGTCCTGGCCGACGTGACCTCGGCCGGTGCCCCGCAAGGGCCCTTCGATAACTAAAAATTTTGAGATCAATTCGGTATGGTCCGATGTCGAGGGCTCCATACTCTCCCGATATCGACAGTAAAATATCGAGGCTGCTCGAAACTCCGATTTTTCACGATATACCGTCCATTATTCGACATAATAGATATCTGGCGATACCTTATTCTTGAGATTCAATGAATCGAGCCAATGTTCCGCTAGCTGGTCAATATTGTATCGCGGTATGTCTAGTCTTCCCCTTCCCAGCTAAATAATGTTAGCTCCTCAGCGGCACCACTCTGAGATGTCTCCAAAGCAACAAGGAGAGATATGTAAGTTATTACCATTCTTTGGCTGGGAAATACTTTCGCACAACCGTAGGCTCCGGAGAACTGGGGATCCTCCTACGGCGCGATCGGCGCGACAGTCGCAAGTGTTTGAGAATTCCCACACACAGACGCGTGCGCACGGACAAGAGTACGAGTGAATGAAGATTCACACCCTTGGATTTCCAGGTCGTCTGCAGGACGTCTGCAGGGCGTCTGCAGTGCGAGGGCCAGGAGGAACTGTTGGTGGGGACAAGGAACACTTTTTCCCGAGTGATTGGAGAGGGGTCGAGATGGATCGTCTGACAAATTCTCTTGGGTGCATATCATTTATTGTCACATTTTCTTTCATATATTGTCCGAACAAAGCATCACAAATCCTATTATTGTCTGAATAAAATTATTGTCATTATTCATAAATCACATATCACTAGTGTATCCCAAAGTACAATCTTGTGCCTACTTAAATCTAGACATTCACAAAATTCTTTACAATTCAATCCACATGATAACAGAAGTCATAATTCCTTTATTTCAAAAGAAAAGTTGAGTTTGAAGGGGAAAAAAAGGAAGAAAGAAATTGAGACACAGCAGATTAATAAAATATGACCACAAAATACACAATCTTCACTACAAAAGTTTTCAATTTTGTTTTTATTAAGTTTCACCCATGAGTCAAAATGTTTAGGCTATTGCAAACAGTATTGTCAAACATTGGGCCGTGCTCATGTCTTCCTAAACTACTTGTTTCACTAGTATACTCAATCCATAAGCAATTTGTCAAACGAAGATTTCCAAAAATGTTTCAAGACATGCAACAAAAAATTTGGCAGCTGCTTTATCATTTTGATTTTAAAAGGTGATACCACTCATTTTCCCCGTTTCATACTTCTAAGATAGACAATCAAATTACATTATAACATTGTTTGTATTCCATCCCTAAACTCTTTTATAACATTGTTTGCATTCCATCCCTAAACTCTTTGAGGTGAAAAAAAAATCTGTACAAATTGTACATGAGATAACCTGAAGTACCTCAAAATTTAAAAAAAAACCAACGGGGAAGTTTGAAATAGCAAGTTGTGGATCTTACAGAGGTACAATTTATACATCTAACACCAATTTGGTGTTCAGACTTAAAAGTATATAATGACAGCCAATATATATATACATACTATTAAAAGAATTGATAAATTTCCGCTGAAACCTAACAAACAGGTTAAAACAATTCTCTGGATAAGCACCATTCAGAGGTACATACTGGCATTTGAGCCGACTAGATACAAAAAGAATTCTCACATATTTCTACTTCTAAAAGCATCTACAGTACATTGCACATCATTCCAAAAATATGGTGATATTTCACCTTCATCAGCAATTCGCTCACTGCATTATACCTTTTTCTTCCTACTGGAATGAGATAAAAATAATAATCGCTACTCCCCTCCTCATGCAGGTTTAAAAATCATTCTCTTGACCTTGCTGATATTTAGCAGCAGGAGGTGGCTGCTAGTGAGCTAGCTTTATAAAGAACATTTCCAAATACCAACGCCACCAAAATAAAAATTTTACAAACATCGCTCATTCAAATAGAATACTTTTTTTTCTGAGGTACTAAAAGATGCATGTTGTATTAATTACATGTAAATGCTTATTCTTACAAAATTTCTTCATACTAAAAGTCACTGATCAATAGAATGACATCCTTGAATCAAGTTATGCCTTTACTTCACAGGTTTAATGCCATTTGGAAAACAATTCTAAAAGAAAAAGTAAAAAATTAAGGAAACAAACTGTTGATGACTGATAAGTAAGCCATAATAGTTGTTACAACAAAAAGGCCTTCTTGGACCATGTTTCAGAAAACATACATTTCAAGAAAGGAAAAAAACAAAAAAAAACAACTAGCACCCGGTCCTATATTATTGGCAAAATAATGGTACCAAAAAGAGGAAGCAGTCCTTGCAACAAGACCTTAGATTATACTTTGGTGTGGCTATAAAATGTAATACTTTGACCACCCACATAAAATTGAATTAAGTAAACATAACGATCACAATATCTTAGCCAAAGGTGATACTATTGAGGTAATATGACCTTAAATCACCACATAAAACTACATTGACCATTAATTTTTTCACACCTTCTTTACAGAAAATCAACAAAACAAAACAAGCAAATATAACAAATAAAAATTTAATACTTTTCTTACAAGCAGAGTCAACTCAATTTAAGTTATTGTCACTGGTTTAAAAAAGAAGAGGAAAAAAAAAAACAATAAAATTTAACCAACACAAGAATTTAACTTGCATAACAAAATACTGAACTTACTACAAGAAAAGATGAAAACAAAAACAAAATCTGCATTTCAGCTTTCTTCAAACACATATGGTACATGGTACTGTTACTCATTAGCATAATACTAAGTAAGAATAAAACAAGCTTTGACACATTGACTCTATGTACCTTTGTAAATTGTAAGACACTGTATTGGATTGACAATAGAACAAGGATAGATGCTTCACAAACAGTTTTTGTTCCACTTAGATAACAGGTTTGGAAAATGGTAGGATCACAGTGAAGCGTAAGGGAGTTAAGATTGAGTTGGGTATGGTCAGTCTTCATAAAAAAAGCTTTTCCACAACAACATGCACCCAATACGAGTCCTGTAATATAGGTTGTAGATGCCAGACATCTTAAGATGTTTGAGTGAGAAAAAATAAACCATTCCATGATGTAAAAAAGCATCAACAAATTACAAAAGGTACACAACACCGTGGTGGTTCTTCATACTTCAAAATCCAGTAACATACACTAAAACAACACAGATAAGAGGAAATAAAATTGATCCCTATAATATAATTTCAGTTGAAAATTATTGTCCATGTCAATGTTACACTTATTTTAAACTTGTATCAGAGTTATAACTAGAGTGTTCACTAATGAACTTATTAAGTACAAAATGAGTAAGATAAAAACGCCCAATTTTAAAATTTAAAATTTATAGAAACAGAAACATAAATATTTACCACAGGAAAAAACTAACGTTGACACTCAAAAGCAATTTAATACAATGAATACATTTGGCTTTAGCCCTTTGGCTTTAGTGAAACTAGTGGGAACATGCATACCGATCGTTACAAGATTGAACTTGCTTGTCTTTGGTCTCGACAGTCATTCAAGGAACTAAATTAACAGTTTTGAGCACTTTTAAAGTAAAAGCGATGTGCACTAGTACAGGATGTACTGGATGTATCAGTAGACGTACATAAGTAAAACAATTAGGATAAAATTTATTGTCCTTTGTGAAAGAAAATGTAAATCTGAGTCAGAAAATATAACTGATAACTACTTCAAGAAATACAAGACTGAAAAACAGTCATTACAAGTAAATATACTTGTTGAAAAACTGACTTGAGACTAGACACAACCCAAAAACTTTTAATACTTTTAATACTTTGATTACCCAAAGCCACATTGTACTAATTTCATGTTTCATGAAACATTCTTTAAATACTGACAAATACTCTTGTTAGAAAGGGGGCAGCAAATCCAATACACAAATGACTTGTAGCAGCCTACGTAGTCTATCCTGCACTTACCTGCAATTGAAGTAAAAGAGATGACAACACAGTATTTTCAAAGTGTAACAAAAATTTAACAAGAGAATCCATACAACAAAGTACTATCCCACCAAATAATACCTTTTCTTTACAATAAATGACAGCACAAAAAAGAAGTAACCACAAAATCAGTTCAAGTCATATGAGAGATGTTAGCATTCATCATATGTTTTGTGGTTTAGGAAATAAGATAAGTAATAAGTTACTACCAAAGAAATGAAATCCCCACAGTTATGTTGAACAATGAATTCCCAGCCTAGTAGGAGCATTGAAGTACTCTAAAAGGACAATTCTCACAAACTATTGTAATTGATTGATTTTTAAAAGCGCCATTTTTGCCCAGAAACCATTCTTTTATGCAATCCAGAAACAACCGAGTGGTAGACCTTTTATCCTCAACAAATAATAAAAATAACAGTAATAATAGAAAATCCCAAGATTGACAAATAAATTGGTAAGTGGGAAGCACACTGAAAATAAAATTGTAAATAGTTAACAAGCACAAATATGTACTTCAATCGCTTTGTCCTCTGCTACTGTAAGGCTTGCTGAGCCAAGTTTGGTGAGGGCCAGTTCTGTTTCATACGGCATGGATCTTGCACTTCAAGAGACAAGTTATTGATTTTCTGATTGTGATTGTCATTTTCATCTGCGCTGCTGCGGTCATCCCCTTCGACTTCAGCCTCTTCTTCTGATGTGTCAGCAAGGGGTTTACTTGAAATGTCGAAAGGTGTTTCAAGGCTGGGTAGAAGAGAGATAAGCTTTTCCTTTTGTTCATCAGACTGCAGTTTTAGAGAAATTGCATCTAACTGTCCATTAACAATGAATCTACCAGCACTACGATTATGAACTTTACTTTCATGCTTTTGTAGAAGAAAATTTCGAGTAAATGAAGAGGGGCATAGCTTACATTTGAAAGGCCTTTCACCAGTATGTATAAGGATGTGCCTTTTCAAATCTGTAGACCAGCCAAACACTTTAGAGCAAATATGGCAAGGATACCTCTTCTTTGACACAGGCTTTTCTCTCTCAGGACTAGGGCAATCTACAGAAGTTAATGTAGTGTGTTCAGGGAGTTTTGATGTTAATTCTTGAATAACATCATTTTCTTGTCTTGAAATCTTCTTTGGTGCTAGCTGTTTTCGATTGCCACTCTTTTTGGACATATCAAATTTTATCTCATCAATATCTGTACCATTCTCACAATCATCAATGGTAACAGTGCAGAGAGTTAAGGGATTGATCTCTTCTCCTGCACTGGTGCAATCCCAGCTTTCACAGTTTTCAGTATACAGCTTTTTGGTGGGAATCAGCGGAGGTAAATCAGGTATCATCCTATCAACTGATCTTTTGATATCACGTTTTGATACCAGATTCAAAACACAGTTTTCTAAACGCTCTTGCATGTCAAACTTGGCAAGATTGACAGATGATCCATTCAATATCTTGGCAGTGAGGCGGCCATTCATACTGCTGGTGCTGCTAGTACTGCTAGCGCTGCTACAGCTGCTGCTCTGGTTTAAATGAACATCTTGCTGTTCCTTGTTATTGTAGATATTTGTACCCTGTTCTGGATCTCCTGGTTCAACTTTCTTGTGGAAGAACCTTAGAAGTGGAGGTGTGCACATACCAGCAATGTGCTGAAGATTTAATGGCAACAACCTTGGAGGCCCGCTTCCAGATGAACCAACCCTTTTCTTTGGGCTCACCCTTTTTGACGTGCGCTGTAGAATCTGTTCCATTAAACTCTCACTTTTTTTCTTTTTGGAGGTGCATGAAGTACTTGAAGAGTCCAGATGGGAACCTGCCTCAGCTGTAATGATGTGCTGCGCAAAGTGCGAGAGAAGGGAGGCAGCAGATGTAAAGTCATGATTGTCATCACAATCAGCACACCTCAGGGGCCCTGTAACAATTGTTTTCTAATGAATGCGACCTTGTCTTAATTGTAAGCAAAAATGGTACTAATGCTTGTGAATGCTTTCTGCTTGCCTGTATGGGACTGCATTAGAGAGACAATTGTTGACTCCAGGAACAGAAATGATGGTACAGGTTTGGGACAAATATGTGCATCGATCTTGGCACTGAAACACAGAAAAATATTATTAGGAAAATACAGCAATTTAAAACTATGATTCTAAGTCAAATAAAGATGAAATCATCTTTTAAACCAATTGGCCTATTCAAATAAAAATCTTAAGAATAAAAAAGCAAGACCTACAAAGTTGGAACATTTATAAAGGTTAGGTTTTTCTTGCCAGTAGACAGCGGGGAAGATAATTAGAAAGGAAGAGAAAATCAAGACGACGAAGGAGTTAAGGATTGGCAAAGAGTAGTCACAGAAGTGAAAACTATAGGAATCAAATAAAAACCGTTTCTACTATGAATACGTGTAGAACACAGAACGGCCTCTCTCACTAAACAGAAATTACATATTTGTCGACCCTATCAGCAATATTCCTTCTAGACTTTGAGAAATAGGGATCAATAAACTTACCGAGAGGAAAGAGCAGTGGAGTTATTGATTATGGATGGCTAGATTTGATGTTGTCTACATTTTAAATCAACGTTACTGATTATTGTAAACATGACAGCCATATTAGTTTTAGTTTTGTTAAGGAAGTGACGACAGACGACACAGCAGAAGCTATTAAACGATTGTTCTTCTTGTGTGTTTTGGACATGAAGTAAAAGCCTCTCTCACGTCCAGAAGTCCAAACAACGGCGACGGCGACGCCTATTATTGGCAGATTTTATAGAATGTTAGCTATTTCTCAGCGAGGAGAGTGTGTTAAAAATGAGAGGGCAGGTGTTTCTTTTAAGTTGACGGGAAAGAAATCGAATCTGACTGGATCAAATCCATCAAATCCATGAAATACACCAAGTAAATAAAATACAGTCACGGAAATAAACATGACAAATTTCGTAAAAGTACGTTACAGTAGCACTCCCTCTAATTACAAAATTTAAAAATAAGGTGTTGACAACATTTTAGTCAAGCAAGAAGGATAGAGGAATAGAAATAACTGTCCCTCGGACTGGTTTAAACGTTTTCAGAGATTGCACCTCGCGTGGCATTTGGGGAAGGCGCAATCCCATGATTCCAAGACGAGCCGTCAGTTCAGTCGATGGTCTGTTCGCCCTGTTCGCTGATCAAATTCGAGGCTCGAGAATTCTGCAAGTTCAGTGTCTTATGTCGGATATTCTGTTTTGTTGTGTACCAAGAACTTAAAGGTATATGTGATTGTCTTGTCAGATCAATTGTTAACATTGTCTTTAGAAGCTTTAGGTGGTCTCTAGTCATCTTACATAATTAAAGATCTGGGCTCCTCTGGTTCCCATGTATCTGTACATATTTGGAGTGTTTGTACTCATCTTCGTCAGTCCTCTTTCGCTTACGATATTTATTTCTCTTCATGAGATGTAAAGTGAAAACTTTTTTATTTGTTAATAGTTTTCATTTGCTTTGTGTATATGAGCTCGAATATCCGTCACATTACTCTAAACTAATAATGTTCTAACCTCACTTCACATCCTTGTCAGCACCTTTGAATTTGGATGCAAATCGCATTGTCATGAACCTCCCTAAAGAACTGCATTAACTCTAACGATACATCTTGATTCAATGTATCAGTTTTGAGTATGATTGTCTCGTCAAAGAATACCTGACAAGATTTACCCCATTTGCTGATGAGTAGCGTCTGTCACAATATGGTTTGTGCTGTGATGTTTGTTGTACTTCACATCACAACCTCAACTTTTGAACCTCATTGTCATTCAGAGTTTATTGGAGTGTATTTTGGGGCCCCAGGAGTTATTAACATAAATAATACTACTTTGTAAAATAAGATAATAAACATCTAGTGTTCTTTTTAGGCAACTCTGTACTTGTTTTTATTCCTTTACTTGTTTTGAAAACTCTAATCATTTCCAATCATGTTTTCAGATGTCTGGTCCTTCACACAAGCACCGCTACAAGAATTCGGGCTTGGATTCAAGAGAACTACGTCGACGTAGGGAAGAGGAAGGTGTACAACTTCGCAAGCAAAAACGAGAGGAGCAACTTTTCAAACGCAGAAATGTTAATCTACCAGACCTCCCAGATGATGAAAGACCAAAGCTGGTAAATTTTTTGTTCCTATACTCCATCTTTCTTGCCATTTGACATTTATTTTCCTTGTGTAATCTTTTCTGACTTGTGTTTAGGATGACCCTGCCTGTCTCAACAAAATTTCAAAAGACATGGTGGAAGCTCTTTATAGTGATAATGTAGATCTGCAACTTTCAGCTACACAACGTTTTCGCAAACTTTTATCTCGTGAACCAAATCCTCCTATTGATGAAGTTATTCAAACAGGCATTGTCCCACGATTTGTTACATTTCTCCAGAGTGTAGAAAATACCACATTACAGGTTAATAATCTATATTAGTTTTGTTCTAATATTTCTTGACCCATAATTTAATTACCTGTTCATTGGAGTCTGATTTTATTTTACAGTTTGAAGCAGCCTGGGCGCTGACAAACATTGCATCAGGAACTTCAGTTCAGACCCGAATGGTAATTGATGCAGGTGCTGTTCCAATTTTTATTCATCTGTTGAGCTCTGCTAGTGAGGACGTCCAAGAGCAGGCTGTGTGGGCTCTGGGGAATATTGCCGGAGATTCTCCAGATTGCCGTGACTTTGTTCTTGCCTGTGGTGTTCTTGTCCCTCTTCTTCAGTGAGTTCATGTCACATTTTATTACAGTAGTTTTTAAGCTGTTTCATGAAACATAAGATTTGTGATAAACATTTGATTTTCTTTCAAGACTTCTAAGCAAGTCTACAAAGACCAGCATGCTGAGAAATGCTGTTTGGGCTTTGTCTAATCTGTGCCGTGGGAAAAACCCTCCTCCTGACTTCAAGAAAGTGGCACCATGCCTGCCTGTTTTGTCTCATCTCCTCTTTAAAGAAGATCCTGATGTGCTAGCTGATGCCTGCTGGGCTCTCTCTTATTTATCTGATGGTCCTAATGATAAAATTCAGGCAGTTATTGAGTCTGGTGTGTGTAGGAGACTTGTCGAACTTCTCATGTAAGTTATATCAGTATTCAAATAAATCTTTGATCTGCATTTGTCTATCTATCTATCTATATGATCAAGGATTATTTTTTCAACAGGCACAATCAGGATAATGTCATTTCTGCTGCTCTGCGAGCTGTTGGCAACATTGTTACAGGGGATGACGTTCAAACTCAGGTAATTCTTAACTGTTCTGCGCTTCCTTGCCTTCTCAATCTCCTTGGCTCTAACAAAGAAGCCGTGAGAAAAGAAGCATGTTGGACAATATCTAACATAACTGCAGGGAATAGACAACAAATTCAGGTGTGTTTCTGTTTTTCCTGTTGTGGCCTTTGATCAATTTGGATTCACTTGTTATTAACCACAAAAATTTCAGGCGGTCATTGACGCCAATATCTTTCCGGCAATTATTGATATTCTTGGGAAGGCAGATTTTAAAACACGTAAGGAAGCTGCTTGGGTTGTGACAAACTCTACATCTGGTGGTAGTCCAGATCAAGTTCGTTATCTTGTAAATCAGGTAATGCATTCAGAAGAGAATATTAAAGTTAGTATGCAGTTATTTTTTTAGTTGTTGTTGCTAATGCCTTACTTGTAACTTTGCAGGGCTGCATACCTCCACTTTGTGAATTATTGACTGTAATGGATGCTAAAGTGGTTCAAGTGGCATTAAATGGTCTGGAAAATTTGCTGAGGTTAGGAGAGCAGGATGCGAAGGCCGCGGGTCCGGGAGCTGTCAATGCAATAACTGTTCTGATTGAAGAATGCTATGGTGAGAGATTTACATTCGAAAGTTTAAAATTTTGCCCATTTCAATCAATGATTCAGGTTAATTTCTAATGGCATTTTTTTGAATCTGTAACCAAACCTTTTCTGTCAACAGGTTTGGACAAAATAGAATTCTTGCAATCTCATGAAAATGCTGAAATCTACAAGAAGGCTTTCCATATCATTGAAGAATTCTTTGGTTCTGAGGAAGAGGATTCACGAGTTGCACCTTCAGTGGACGCTGAAGGAGGCCAATATCAGTTCACAGATCAGAGTGTTCCAATGGGTGGTTTCCAATTTTAAAGTAGGTAACACTCAAGGCCCTATTGCCTTTTTCTGTGTATAACTAATTCAATTTTTGTACAGTAAGAACATTTTAAAACTGATCATACTTCGCCTTCTGGCTGGACAAATATACACCTCAAAGTTGAACAATGAGGACAACAGTGATGACTTTCATTGTACTTTAGGAAATCAGGCCACATGATGTCTGCCGACTTCTGCGGAATCCGTAGATTGTTGTCTCCAACATAATTGTGCTACTTTAAATTCAATTTAAAAGAGCTTTAGAATTTAAAATTTATGGTTTTAAAACAATCCACTTGCTACAAAGTTATTCAAAGTAATGTATGTCTAGTATTGTTAGGGATTTAATTACAGGGTGTCTAGCCGTTAAAAATATGAAATTCTCCGAACTGGTACTCTTGTGATAATTTCTGCGTTACAAGTTCGTGGAACCTTGTATGTTGACATATTTTGCTCTTTTATGTGTTCACCTTTGGTTGCAGTGGGTTACTATCAACTGACACTGTTGTTTTCAAAATTTCCCAGTTTGGATGTTTATGGAAGTTTTTCCTAGACACCCTTTTGAAGTGGAACCTGTGCTCCTCATGTTCTCAGTTCTCAGATTCTATTTTGAAATGTATGTAATCAATTGTATTTTCTTCATAGGGAGCGGAGGGGGTGTTTTATGACTTATTTTGAATTGTGAAATGTGACGGACAGTAAATTATGCTGACATTACAAAAATCTCTTTCTTCTCTTTGATGATCTTGTGCCAAGAAATTCCTCAAAAGCAATTTGTGCCTACCTTCAATGAGTTTAAAATACAGGATTTTCAAACATTTTCAAAACTTAGCTCAATTTATCACTTTTCATTTCTAAGTTGAACATTTGTCCATTAAAACTACTCTGCCCAGAGAGAACTCTTGGTTTGATTCTTGTGTGGATAGGAAAGCTGCTTTGTGAGCCCAAAGTAATTTATGAGCTTGTGTTGAAGTTTGGAGGACAGTTGTCAAAATTAATCCAAATAATATCATAGTATACAATAACAAATCAGTGGTATAAAGTTCTCAAGAAATCCTTTGGGTGTACTGCCAAAGGACTTTTAGCTGTGGTACTGCAATAAACGGTTC
The DNA here is from genome assembly GCA_029379305.1 of Frankliniella fusca. NCBI lineage: Eukaryota > Metazoa > Arthropoda > Insecta > Thysanoptera > Thripidae > Frankliniella > Frankliniella fusca. The sequence goes on along the minus strand of JAHWGI010000256.1, from coordinate 517,198 downwards.
AGAAAGTTTGGAAATGTACTGACTATATATTTTTGGGAAAGTTTGCTTTTATGATGTGTTGAGATTTTATCCAATAACATTTTTGCCCTTTACAGTCTTTACAAAGATGTATAATGTTCTATCCCCTTTAGATGATAAGCTGTGTTTTTCTAATACACTGTATGTTCTTTACAGTTTTTTGTTGATTCTGTGAGTTTGTTTCCATAGTTTCAAACTGTGGCAAGGGAAGAAATTGTAATTTGTATTTGATATACTGGAAAGGCAGTTGATCGTCTTACTTCCTCAAAACTGATATTAATGGTCTCTTTCAAGACTGCTCCATTAATTCAGCCATTGCTGTAGGGCAGTTTAAAGTTCAAAGTTTCACTATGATATCTTTCCTTTGAGGCATTGGCTGCAAGAATAGTATAGATAATGTGTTCTCTGATTACTTGTATAGCAACCTAATATTTTCTTGTGTTCTGTAGAGTTCAGTATTTTTCACAACTTCCATTGAGCTCGTTTTATGGCATCTGTTGGTGTGACATGTAATGTGCCTCAAATTGCCCAGACAATGTGTATTTGAAATAGTGATGACAAACTTTGTGATGCTTTAATTTAGACCCAACCTATTCCTGTTACATTTTCTGAGAGACTTATATACATTTACACATTAAGCAGCAATTGAGCAAGATCACTTATGTACCTATTTTATGACCTCTTCATAGCTTATCTTGTCCCTTTCCTTTATCTGTGGACAAAATTGTAAAATGAGTGTAATCCATTCCTCATTTTGCTGTAGATTGTTATTGTGAAATCTGTGATATGCCTTTCAAGCAGCTCGGTATAGGTTTGGTTAATAAAATTGTTCCTCAGGTATTGTACCATGAAGAGGCTAGCATTATTTATTATATGTTTAAAATAATCAACAAAGGAAAAAAAAAAATCTGAAGTGGAGAGGGTACATGTGTAAATATTTGAGTTCAAGTGCAGAGTGGTAGGTTTTTGTCATATTTCGATGCCATGGATGTTTCTTAACTATTGTTTACCCTGTTTTCTCATCTTCTTGTGCTGCTTATATCTATACTGGCGAACTGGACTGTGACTAACGAACATGACAAATGAACTATCCCAGTGTTCCTTTCTTTCTTTCTTTCTTTCTTTCTTTCTTTCTTTCTGTCTTTCTTTTTTCTCTTCTCTATTGTCCTTTTTTCTTTATTGTAGTACTCAAGATTTAATGACTGGTAATTATAAAAAAAAATACACTTTTTTTTGCCACAGTCATAGTTCTGTATATCTTCATACTTCTGTAACATTGGACTTGGAGGTACCTCTAGTTTGTTTTTTTCTTCTGTATGAATGGCTAACATTCTAACCATATCGTGTACCATAACCATGTAATTTTTTTAGGAATCTTTGTCAGGAAAAGAAATGCTTAGTAATGTACATGTAAACCAAAAATATTAAAATGTTGACCTTGTGAAAATGTGTTTTACGACTAGCACTTAGATTATAAATAACAATCCTAGTCACAGCTTCCCTATAGGCAACATTATTGTTGCGTGTCTGAAAATGACTTGAGCCATGTAACTTTACTTGAATTAGTTGCAGTCAATCAGGGGTTTGGAAATGATTTGCTGTGTATGGTGGCTCCAAATCTCTCTAAAAACAAGTTTTTATTTTGTCTCTTAAGCCAAGGTCCTCCTCATTGAGCTGCCACATATCTGAAATAGGGTATGATGTGCATTGTAGAGCTAGTCTTTCCTTCTTTTTAAACATAATATTGTTTTTTACAATATGCAAAAGTTGATTCTTTCTTATATTCTGTTTCATCGCTTACTTATGTAAAGACCACGTGTCTCAAACAATGTATTTTCTGAAGGTTGAAACATTGTACCAGTTTCATTTTAAGCTGCATGATTGTAAATACTTTTTCAAAACATGAACCTTATCATTTCCTCTTTGTTATACTCTTAAAACCACAATTATTCTGCCTTTGGAAACATTAAGATATGAAACATGAAGCCAAGCAATCAAGAGCATAATATGAAATGAACAGGGAGTAAATACGAATCTTCAATATAAAAAACTGCTTAAACAATAGGACTGCCCAAAGTCCTCTGCAAAAGTAACACCACTGGCATGGCCCATGGACAATACGGACCTTTCTCTTCATGTGATTTAAGGACAAAATAATATGTTCCAAGGTAATGACAAAGATCACTGGTTTCTTGCTGAAGCTAAAACCTGCAGTTTTACGGGTCGAAGGCTTCCTCTGGAAAACCAAGTGTGTACAAGTATTCATTATATACTGGCATAACATAGAAGTATTCAACAAATGATGTGTACATGTCCATGAATGCAGTAAATAGTGTGTACATACCTATGTACACATTATTTACTGAATACCATGTTTACTTTTCTATTCCCTGCCCTGCGTCTATTTACTTCGTACGGTTTTCGAAAATTTTCCGCTCAAGCTACAAACAAATTCGCGGCTGCGAAAGTGCGAGGAGCGAGGCTTACTCTCACTCTCGTGGACTTGAGCGTGCTTAACTTTACACGCCCCTGAAGTGCAGAGCTTCCTAAACGACTCAGGAGGTGAGTGGGTTGCCTGGCGTCACGGCGCTTAGCGCTCGGCTCGGCTCGGCTCGGCTCGGCTGTTCAACAGAGATTTCCGGTTCAAATTAGGCTGAGCGCCTCTTTTTCACCGCTTTCTCTCAAACACGGGATGGCGTCGATTGGGTTGCCTATCCATCAGGCGCAAATTGAACAATGCACTATTCATAGCGTAAAAAGCTAATTTCTCCCAAACCAAGACCGGTATCGTGCTTCTATAGCCTTTGCATTTTGTAGGATGTTGGTCCCAAAATTTTACCGCTGGTTTATGAACGAACCAACCCTCAGGGGGTGGTCTCGGGGGATTACCGGTCGGTTTTGCGGAAGATGTGTCAACCAGGCCTGTTCATGCCGGCACCCAATTTTCTAGTTTGCATGGCCACGGTAGGGACACTCCGTTGTTAGTTGTTCGGAGTTGTTGGAAGGTGCGGTCCACGAAGCTTTCCAAATAGCACAGTCATTCAAACTTTATTATCTTTAAAAAATACCATCCCCTTGTGATAACTGTAACTCTTATTATTAAAAATGCAGTTTTTGTCAGTATTTTTTTTTGTTATACAGGCTGCGACAGTTGCATCAAACAGATCATGACACAAAATTGTAAGGCATAATCGTTAGTGGGAGCGAAGCTCAACGGAAACAGATATGTGAGAAATTTGTTGATGAATAAAATTAAGCTCTGATTGTTAACACTTGTACTGATTTCAGACAACAGAGATGATCATCGTTTGCTTCAAGCTCTTAATTAATTAGTGTTTCTTTTCTTTACACAAAAGAAAAATATCAGAACAAAATCTTTAGTGTTACAAAAATTAAAGAGTATCCTGGGTACATAAATAAGTCAAAGTAAGAAATACATCAAGAAAATATCTTTAGGGTTCATTTGGGTTATAACATACGAGAGCTGAGTGAGGCAAATTAATTAGGTAAAATGTTCTACTCTCGGAAATTTTTAAGGGTCAGATGATATAAGTCGCCATTCGAACAAAGAAAGGCCAAGATTTTGGCTCCAGTTGTGCAATTGGATCTGTAAGTGTACCGGGTGTCCCAGAGAACACACGGCAGTGTTGCGGGATTGCATACTCGCCAAAGCTGCAGGGGCTATCGCACCTTATATCGCACCTTTGGCACCTTACGGCCGGAGTGGGTAGGCAGACCCGCAACACTGCCGTGTGTTCTCTGGGACACCCGGTATTACATGCAAAAATGCTCCTGAAAGATAACACTTTTTAAGCGCATTTACTATGAGTTATGCGCATTACTTTAACTTGCAATGTACATCACATTGATATGAGACGAGGGAAAAACGAATCGCGAGTTTCTTTTAGTTATTTGACAGCGACAATAAGCTTGTCGGCTGGATGACGGATTGGGATTACTCCCGAAATACTCTAGGAGTACCGCAAGTTTATGAGGTTTAAATACTACTCCCGAATTACCAAACAGCTATCAGCTGGGCTTCCCGAGTTATTTCCCCCTTTAGAGTAAAGTGTTACCTTATCGGCGCATTTTAATTTGCATGACTAAGTGGACGCCTCTAGGAAAATGAGGAGGGGGGGGGGTTACATGACACATTCAAATTTACACAAGTAGCAGTGCTTCTTCAAGCAGGGGAAGTTTGATTTCCCATTATCACTGAAATAAGACTATGAATATGGTCTGATGACAACAAATTGCCCCGGTATGATGGACACAAATAAACGAATGAACATGTAACGTAACCTCTTAAAATGAAAATAAGGATTTGCGATCTGCAGGAAACTTTAAATTAGAACGATTTGCAGAACTGTACTTTTGCAACGCAAATTTAAATAAGACTAACACAGGTAAATACAAGTCGTAGAGGTTGAGGAGAGGTCGTTATGATAAGCAATATGTACAAGCGAGCACGCGACATGTGTCGGAATAACATCATATTTACACACAATAGCTGTCTTGAATTACATAGAACATACCCTCAACATAAAAAAACATGTATGTGCATTAAGTTTTTAATTTTGAGGACTACACCAAGGCTGGGCACTGTACCTGGAGGTTGATTAACCCCGGGCACTTTTTGTACTTGCAACCCGCCCGCACTGCTCCATCCGGGACTGCATACCCATCAGGCGCCGGGGACCGGCTCCAAGCACGGACGCTCCGCCACTGCTGTTGCAGCCAACGCCCTGAAAGGTCCTCTCGCGGTTCGCGCGGTCTACGGCGGGGCGTTACAGGGAGAAGGTTCACGGTTTCGCGGGGGTAACCCGTGAGTCCGCGGGTCCTGCCGCGGGGAACCCTCGCGTACCGCGGATCCTCCGCGGGTCCCTCGCGGACTGCAAGCGACCCGCGAGAAGGATCCGCGGACCGCGACCTTTCCCCACGGGGGACCCGCGGCAGGACCCGCGGACCGCTAGCTTTCTTCGCGGACTCGCGGGCTACTCCCGCGAAACCGTGAACCTTCCCCCTGTAACGCCCCGCCGTAGACCGCGCGAACCGCGAGGACCCTTTCGGGGCGTGGCTGCAACAACAGCGGCGGAGCGGAGCGTCCGCGCTCGCGCTTCGAGCCGGTCCCCGGCGCCTGATGGGTACGCAGTCCCGGATGGAGCGGTGCGGGCGGGTTGCATAGAACAAAAAGTACCCGGGGTCAATCAGTCACCTAGTACACTGCGAAGATAAGAGAGTGAAAAACCCCTCACTTTACACGCGGGGATAGCGTGTATTTCCACAATGTAAACGGCGATCCATTGAACGAAAGATTCAAACACTTTAGCTTTTAAAAACAGTCATATTAAGTGTTTGAAAAAAATATTCGAAAGTTTAAAGAAATTCAGGACCATAAGAATTTCAATAGTTTTTGCGGCGAAAAAGCCATAACCATCAGTGAATCCATGTCCACTTTTTAAAATTGATTTCTCTAAGCTGAGTAACAATTGAATGGCGTTCCAAACAAACCGACTCAAAGAATGAACAAACAGGAGGTGGTATTGTCCCCATTCCTAGTAAAATATTTTATGTTTGTATTCGCACCGCTCCCACCTAGTGCGTTTCCGTTTCTGCTACTCTCAGCCTATCAGTCAGACACGTGTTGTAACACTACAAGAGTCAGGGTTTTAACAAAGAGCCCCACGAAACGAACAAAAACTTTTAACCGCTAGAGAGGGCTAAAGCCGTGGTTACCCATCATTTTAAGCGATAGCTGTCATGTCTCTAGCTCATCATATTTACAAGGACAGTCACAAGGAGACCGTATCATAATAATTTAAAGTCCCTATATAGTAGCAAAACGTTAACACAAATTAAACACATTATTCGCCAGCGCAGCAACGGTTAGCAAGAGAGAAGGGCGGACAAGGATTTATTGAGCCCTGTAATCCTGTGTACACGTAAGCCTGTAGTCTACGTGTGATCCTGCTTTAATATAAGCGTATAGTTTGTTTTCATTAAAAAAATAATATTTTGAAACGCTTAAAATTTGATGACGATTTTTGCGCGCTTTGGGAGGGGGTGGGAGTATGTTAGCAGTTTGTCTGTTCAATAATCCAATTGAAAATGAATACGTTAGCGGTTTTCGCGGCAGCGAGGCATATACATTGGTCAAGATTATAAGTATCCCAAAACCAGATTACTATTGTCGCGATGCATATTCATGCTCATGAGGAATACACAGTTTTACATTTTGCTGAACAAGAAATGAGCACGAGCACACGTTAAAAAATTAAAAGCACGATATGTTTCCTCCACAATGCAGGAGCTCTAATATATTTGGGTCCACATCAGCTGAAGCGTGCGTTGGTCATGCTTTTGTAGCTATTGTATGGGCGCAGAATATTCGCACAACTAACAAAAATAATAAAAATAATTTCCTTGAGAACGAAGCTTGTGAAGTTGGCACAAAAAACAAAATTATATTCCAGCAAAGGCATCTGGGAACACGAATATTTTCAAGTGAACAACGTTTTGTGTTATATATATACAAATAGAGACAACAGCCAGGAAAAAAAATAAATAATCTTGACAAACAGAATGAAGCATCTTTTCGCAGTTCGTTCAGAGTTCAGGACACTACACTATATCGGTCAACAAAATGAAAATATCACTTTTGTTCATCACTTTGGCACACGCGCCTCGCGGGCGGTGCTTGAGGTCCTCGTCCTTGAAGGGACGCTTCTCCACAGGTCAGTGTCAGTCGTAGTGCTGGCGGTAGGCGCGGTGGCCCGGGTAGGGGCTGGGCTCGGCGCTCCTGCTGCTGTACTGGGGCCGCGGGCGCGGCGGGGGCGCGGCGGCCTGCTCCCGGCCGAGGCCGAGACCGCCGCCGTAGAGGCTGCCGTGGGCGCTGCCGCCGTGCGCGCTGCCGAGGCTGCTGCCGTAGGCGCTGCCCTGGAGGCTGCCGTAGGCGCCTCGCATGTCGTCGTAGGCGCCGGCAGCGGCGTAGCCCCGGGGCGCGGGCGCGTCCAAGTGCCTGGCGGCCGCGCCGGGGCCGAGGCCGCGCCGGTGCTCGCCGTAGTGGCCGCCCCCGCCGCCAACAACGCCGCGCTCGGCGTAGGCGCGGTCGCTGATGCCGCGGTCCGTGTAGGCCCGGTTGTTGTAGGTGCGGTCGCTGTGCGAGCCCTCCGGGTAGGGGCGGTCAGCGTAGCCGCGCTCCATGTAGGACCGGTCGCTCGGCAGCTGGTCGGCGTAGGCGCGGTCGTTGTGGAGGCGGTCGGCGGCGTAGGCGCGGTCAGCGGCGTAGGCGCGGTCGGCGTAGGCGCGGTCGGCGTAGGCGCGGTCGGCGTAGGCGCGGTCGGCGACCATGGCGCTACGATCGGCAGCGTAGGCGCGGTCGGCGGCGGTGGTGGTGCTACGATCGGCGGCGGTGGTGGTGGTGATACGATCGGCGGCGTAGCCGCGGTCGGCGGCGGTGGTCGTGCCGCGATCGGCAGCGTAGCCGCGGTCGTTGGCGGTGGTCGTACTACGATCGGCAGCGGAGTCGTCGGCGTAGGCGCGCTGCTGCTGCTGCTCTGCGGAGAGCGTGTGGGCGCTGCGAGGCTGGGCGACGAGGGCCGGCACCGCGTGGGGCGTGCACAGGGGTGCGGGCGCCAGCGGGGCCGGGGTCCCAGACCTCGCAGCGTCGTGTTATCCTTCGAGGAAGATGAGCGCCGTCGGCTTGGGCTCCAGGTTCGACTTCTTGGCCTCGATCACAAGGAACTCGATCTCGGAGCGGTCCCGCCGCGCGAACGACTCGGCGATCAGGCGCGCGATATCCTGGTGGTGCATGGCTGCGGGAAACACACGGAAAAAATCTATTGGCCGGCTGGGATTTTTTTTTATTTTTTTTTTTTTTTGTACTGGAAAACGCTCGATCTTGTGCAGCAAACGGCAGTAGCTTTAGGAGGCAAAAATTAGCTGAGAGAGGTAATATTTTCAGCTGGTGCTATATTGGCTGATATTAGCTCCGATAGCGAATCATTTTTTTTTATTATTTTTTTTGTAAGGCACAAGGTAAACAAACCCAGATGAACGTCACACACTTACTTGACAAAGTGTATAAATCATAATTTACAAACTAGGAAATGTCGTGAATTTTCCTTTGAATTTCAAACAATCGAGTATGGAAATTCCGCGGTAAAATTATTCACACCTACTCTCGAGTGCCTACGTTGGAAACCCAAGCGTGTATAAATTCGTGCACCTATAAAAGAGCGACATTTACGCATTTGGATCTCCAGAGAATCATTCACATACTTCGGGTTTCCGGTGCACCCCTCACACGAAAACGAAACACTGATTGGCGGCGGCAGCTCCAGTAAGTTTTATTACTGGCCATCAAATATTTCACAGGACGTGACTCGCAAACGTTTCTCGCCCACGCCTGAAAATAATCCCCTGCGCCACGCCTCGCCCACTGCAAACCCTCGAATCCAATTTCTCACGCGAAGTGGGTGAGGACACTTATTCCATGCTTAAAAGGAGTGAGAATTTTTAACCTCACCCTCTTCAAGCAATTTGAGCACGAATCCTGATCACTTTATAAGGGCGAGGTTACAAAATTATTTCTCAAATAGAGCGACGAAAAAATTTCTCACTTTCCAGAGAGTAATAATAAAATTGCCCTCAAATTCTCACTCGTATGGGAGCGAGAATTAGGACTCGTATATTCTCAGTGCCGGACGCGCAGTGCCGTGCCGTGTCAGCGCGCCCAGTGCATATCCCGTGCGGATTTGGCGCGACGGGTTGCTATCGCCGCGGGCCGGGCCGGGCCGGGCGCCTCCTAATCTCAATCCCCCCGACTGCTGAAATTGATCCCCTATAATACCGTCGCGCCGCGGGCCTTCCGCTCCGTCGCCGTCCGTTTCCGAAGATCGCTCTCGTGCCTGCCTACGTCCTTATCGCATCCATGGCTGTGTCCCGAGGGGCAGACAACTCTGATTTTGGTGTACATTTTTTGCGATTTCATTGAGAATTTTCGGGAAGTTTTGTGAATTTTTGTTAAATTTTTATGAGTTTTGCCGAATTTTTTTCTGAATTTTCCTGTTTTAAAGAAAATCCGTTTCTTTTCTTCTGAATTTTACCGTTTTTTTTAAAGTTGTCTGGATTTTTCTGAATTACGAAGTGTTCAAAAATTTTAGAGTTGTTTCCCTCTCGCTGTGCTGAACGTTGGGGAAGGCAGGGCTCCGCGTGGGTGCGACAAGGATAGGACGGAGGCGCGAGGAGAGCGACCTTATTCGGAAGCAGACGGCGCTGCTGCGCCACCCGCGCGCCACCCGCGCGCCCACTCACCTTCCACGCGGTGACCGTCCACCTCGAGGATGAGCTGTCCGACCTCGAGGCCGCCCGCCTCGTACGCGGCCCCGTGCTCGTGGATGTTGATGATCCTGGGCAGCGGGTGCTTGGTGTTGGCGCCGCCCTCGATGGCGATCCCCAGGAGCGGCTTGGTCTTGCGCACCGTGATGCGGAGGTTGCCGAGCTGGTCGGCCACCACCATGGCCTGCAAGAAGCGCGTGGGAGCGCACCAGTAGAAAGATATAGAACACGGTAAACCTGGCGCCTTAGTTTGGAAAAAACTAAGACCTTTCCGATGAAGACCGGAAAGCAAAGACGATTTCCAGAACATGCCCTTGGAATTTAAGGCGTCGTCTTGAAATTATTGCAATTTTCCGAGACGACGTCTTGAAAACCAATAAAGCAATGTCTTGGAAATCGTCCTATAGTCTTGTTTTTTCCAAAGAAGTCTTGAAAAACAAGACGCCTGTTTTACCGTGAAGATGGGAAAAAAACGAGGGGGACAGCACTCGCGTAATCACACGTACACCCTGGCCCGTAATCAATGCGTAATCACGCGTAATCTACGCGTAGTAACCTTTTATTAAGGGTTATCATCGATAAAATATCAATTGTAATAACCTTATTGTATATGTTACCCAGTAAAATAACCGAAATAACAGCAGAAAATAAGGAGTAAACATGCGTAATAACGTAATAACGGGCGAAATCGGGTAATCACTCGTACACCATTTTCGAGACTGCTTTCCCCCTCTGAAAAAAAAAGATGTACACTGCTAAAAGAAATGTTTAGTTTCTATTCATCATGGTGTATAGTTGTCGATTCTATACATGACATTATGTATAGCAGGAACTAAACATGACAAGATATTTAACACCTACACACTTCGTAAATGTACAAAGGTTAAACATTTTGTAAGGCATAAAAGTATACACTTGGGCGAGGCTTGACATGGAAAAGCATAGGGATACCACGCTGCGCCAAGTGTATAGCCAACTGAACACTTGCAAAGAGTTTAGAAAATAAACATCTGCTGATGTATAGTTTGAACTAAACATGATATAGTGTTTAAATACTAAACATTAGCAGTTAAACATTAGGTGATGTTTAGAACTATACATTTGTTTTACCAGTGTACAAATGTGAATTTAATTTTAAAAAAAGTTCCTGAGTGTTTCTGAATTACATTTTTTGTACTTTTTCGCTTGCTCTTCATTTGCTGACCGCTTGTCAGAACCCTATCACATGTAGGCTCGTTTATTGACGCGGAATTTCGCGAGGAGTGCGATCATGTATCCTAAAATGTCATCGGTTTGCTCAAACAGATAATATTTTGAAGGGGGGGGGGAATAAAAATAAAAGAAAGAAAAAACTGAAACCCCTACGATGGGTTTTAACACCCCAGAAGAGGAAGGACATGGCAGCTTTGTTTTCCCCGGTGGGTCGCTGCTCACCGCCTCGGTCTCGCGGTCCTGCAGCCCCAGGCGCTGCATCGAGTGGTGGCGGCGCATCCCAGCCGCGTCGCTCTCGAGCAGCTCCTGGTCGTCCTTCAGCTCGAAGCTGCGCCCCATCTTGTGCGGCAGCTGCTGAAACAAGCGTCGCGGCGTCACACGCAGCGTCACAACGTGACACCGTCATCACAGCGTCACACCGGCGTCACAGCGTGACACTGGCGTCACAGCGTCACACCAGCGTCGTCACAGCAGCGTCACACCGTCGTCAAAGCGTCACACCGGCGTCACAGCGTGACACTGGCGTCACAGCGTCACACCAGCGTCATCACAGCGTTACAGCGTGACACCAGCGTCACAGCGTGACCAGCGAAAAAAAAAAGAAACGATTCACCGATACGATGTCGATTTGACATATCGTCTACTCCCCGTGTAAAATTTGAACTCGATTTCAAACTCGAATAATCGATACCTTTAGTCCGATTAAGGAGAACCGGAGAGCTTCTAACCTTTTGAGCCCAAAATCGATGTCGATTTGTCTGTGTATCGACGCAAAATTATCGACCTCGACTTAACATCGAATCGATGAATCGCTTTCCTGACTGGCGTTAGGCGCGGGAGGGTGGAGAGGCCTGTGCCGAGTGAACCGAGAGTGGAAGGCGGGCTAAGAGTCTAAGGGTAAAACGTGTGGTGAAAGTGTGACGAGGTCGCAGGTGCGCACGTGTGTCGGTCCACACCAAAGGCAAATGTTCGTCTGTTCTTTTTACCTGCGGTGGAGCCGAGGTGGGCCGAGCCTCCTGGAAAGAAAGCTAGATGGAAGTTAAAATGAAGTGGATGGATCCAGAGAGCGTGTTCACAGTACACAATAATAATAATAATAATAATAATAATAATAATAATAATAATAATAATAATAATAATAATAATAATAATAATAATAATAATAAAGAAATAGGGTATTTCTAGAGAGAGTCGAGAGGAAGTAAGAAGAACAAAACCGTATGGACAGAGCGGTGGTAGGGGCGGGCGAGGGGTTGAGAAGGAAGGCTCTCCGCTCGCCCACTTCTACTCCCCTCACCCTCCCCTACTACCGATCGATCTCTCCATCCGGTTTTGTTCGGTTTTAATTCCTTTTCGACGCTCTCGTGAAATACCCAATTAAATGAATGTGAAATATAGTTTTAGATGTTTTATACATGGAAGCTCCATCCATTTTCTAAGTGCAGAGGGGAGTGCGTTAAAGGAGATGATTTTAAGTCCCTTTCATAAAAAAAAAAAACTTGATTGAACCTATTTTTTCGGACAATTTAGTGGTTATTATCACGAAAATTTTTATAAGAGTGTGTTTTGGGGTCGAGGTTCCTCACAAGTAAGTAGGTTCGCAACATTTTATCTTTAAAATAAGTACTATCTCTACTACATGCTCGTTCAAAATCAAACTAGATGCAAAAAGATGATGGCTTGTTAAGCATGTAATTGTCCTTCGAGTAACCAGATGAATTCGGAGGCCTCTACGAAAAGTAGCGGGAACGCTAAAAGACCCCGAAAACTCTATGCAAAGGCTGGTTGAAAAGGTGTCTGTTTTCTGCTTTTCCTCTAAAACTACAAAAAATTCCGCTGCATTATAGTCGAAAAAGAGTTCAAACTTCTTTGCTGAACGATAAGACTACAGCATTACCAACTGATGCAGTCTAAGGACGACCGTAGTCCTAATGTCTATTGACTAATCTAATCAATAATCATGATAAAAATAAATCTTTCCGGAAAAAATATTGTACAACGTGTCATACCTACGAGGCAGTGGAATTAAGGACATTTAGTAGGCAAGAAAATGCGCTGAAAAAAGAAGACTGAAAAATATCATGCGAAACTATCCTGTACTATCCAGCCTGCTGGTTGTGATATTGGGGGAAGGAGCGTGCACATACAGAAAGACGGATGTTTTCTAAGTGCAGCAGTTAGTTGATCTTGAACTTACTAGTGGGCTCCCCCAGTACCATGACTTGACTTTTTGAGTCCAGCCTCCCAAGTGAGAACGCAGACCATCGAAGTAGCCGGGCTGAAAACCGTTTTGCACATTTGAGGAATACACTATTCTAAGGATAGAAGAATTATACTACTACATTGCTAACGTCTACACAACATCTAGTACACAAGGACTGCAACTCGCTACAGTCGGCGACCCACAACTATATTACTACAGACAAGGGTTTTCTCGCCTACATCTCGCACAAATATATGTATAAATTCCTACAGTCAAAAGAGTCGGTCATTCTGGGAGCAGCCGGCTTATGTCACCAGGCAATCAGCGCAAAACAATCACTCAGATTCGTATTTTGTCTCACATCTACTGCAGAGTCCACCATCCACCAAAAACATCAAGCCTTGAGGTGAGAACTCAGCCGTCCGCTCGCATGATCGACCCCCTTTTGACCGAGCTCCAGGTCCGGACCCGGTCTACCATAGGCTACGGGAGGGTTATCAACTCAACCAAAGGGTTCCAAAACAGAGCACATCCTCTACCGCCTGCATCACCACACCTACACATGGAACAGTGGAACAGGGAGCCCGCTGCGGCAAATGCACTACTTAACCTTCGTTTTATATATTTATTTTTTGTTGTACATAATACAACTTCAACAAACCCCCATTGCGAGAGGGAAAAAATAAAGGCAAAAACCGGAGACGCATGACGCATGTCGGACCTAACTGTTCAGTACGCACGCGCGCGCGCGCGCGCGCGCGCGCGCGCGTGTGTGTGTGTGTGTGTGTGTGTGTGTGTTGAAGAGAGAGAAGCAGAGATTTATATAGATATATTTTATATTTTTTAAGTTTTAAAACGGATTTATTGAGGTGATTTATAGGAATTATAGGAATGATTTATGGGGATGAGTTTTTGTGTAACAAATTAGCTGTCGAAGCAGTGTTGCTGGTTTGCGTCTCCATAGTGAAGTAATTTGAAATTTGTATTTTTTTAATTTAAGGATTATCTACAATAGAGCTTATAAGCTCCGTAGCGCAGTGTTGCCAGAAAGGTAGGCAAAAATCCCGCCCAATACACCTGTGCGTAACGGGACTGTATCTTCGCCTGCTTACTAGGCAACTCCCCTGCACTCGTGCACAGATGTTGCCTAGTAGGCAGGCGGAGATACCTCGGGATATACAGTCCCGTTACGCACAGGTGTATTGGGCGGGATTTTTTTGCCTAACTTTCTGGCAACACTGGTAGCGAGGTCAATCAATCCGCTCTCACTTAGGCAACAATATAGACTATAGATGTCACAAACAGCAAATAGATTGAGTATTGAGAGAGAGAGAGAGAGAGAGAGAGAGAGAGAGAGAGATGCGGCCGCTCCCGCGCTTGGGTGCGGAAACAACAGAGAAGAGTCTCGGGATGGCGCGGTGCGGGGTGCGGCGCGGCGGGAGCGACTTCAAGAGGGGGCCCCCGCCCGCCCCGCCCCGCCCCGCCCCGCCCCGCCCCGCGCCTTACAGCCCGGCCCGGCCCGGCCCAGCACCTCGGCCTCCTTGCCTTCCCGGCCCCGCCGCAGTCGCGGTCGGGCCCCCGGCTGCAGAGCACACACACACACACACTCTCACTCACTCACGGGAGTGCCCGCGGGAGCAGAGCAGCGGCGGGAGCATCGAGCAGCGCACCAGGAGCGGCAGCAACAACGCCTCCGAGCAGCATGAGCAGGAGCAGCAGCCCGCAGGTACGGCACGGGGTACAGGAGGGAGGTCGCCGCTCTCAGTGTCGAGGTGATCTAGAGCGCCGCCGCGCCCGCGCGTCCTAGGGCCGCTATTGCAGGATGTTGCCAAGTTGCCGCTGCACGCGAGCCCGCACGGCTCGCTGCTCTTCTAGGTGTTTATGACCCTCCCCGCGCGGGAGCGTTATATGTTCGCGTTTTCGACACTCGCGGAGCGGGCTTAGGCGAGCAGGCCGACAGTGGCGAGCGGAATAAGCCCCAGACGACAGGAACAAGTGTCTCAGTATGCTGCACTTCACACTTGCAGGTGTGTTTATATTCGTACACTTGAACATCAGAAAAGTGTTTAAAGTTCTATATAAAAAAAGGGGGGGGGGGCGGGGGAATCCACACTTTTTATTACCTCAAGTGCGCGACAGGGAATTGACACACCTGCAAAAGTGTGACAGTCACATACTTGTGTTTCCGGTGTATGCGCTCCCGCAGCCTCGGTCGTCCCGCCCGTGCGCGCCCCTACCGCGGCCTGCCTAGGTGGCCCCTCTCGGCCCCACACAGGCTAGGCTCGGGGCTCGGGGCCTGCCCTAACGGGGAACTGCTCATGTGAGCGGGGATGACACACTTATCGGTTTCAGCGCCGCTCTCGAGCCGCTCCGAGGCTATTACGGGGGCCTTAATCACTGACAAGTCGTCATAATTTTGCCGACACTTCCTTCCCGCCCCTCCCTCTCTCTTTCCCTCTTTGTATCTCTCTCTCTCTGATGTCGATGCGCTTAATTTATATCCGCGAACAGGCTCCGTGTGGATAATAATTGCGATTTTCATTACCAATGAGGACGGCCAGTTCAGAGTGTTTGTTTTGGTCGTAATCAGTCGTAAAGACAGTTCAATCACCTCTCCTTCAACGTGTGTTCACCGGAAAAATCCTTCTTTGAGAATGCAGCACGCACTTAAGGGTAAATGAAACCCTATTAACAACACTGAAAGAGATTTTTCTTGGAATTTTCTATCCTTTCGAGGATGAACAATCAACTGTACCAAGTGTTTCAGCAATGTGAAAAGAATATAAGTAAATTTACGACTTTTTTCGGAATTTGTGATTACAACACAAAGTTGTAAATTTACGGGCGCAGTCATAAATTTACGACAGCAGATTGGTACTCGTCAAAGAAAACAAAGTCGACCCGCTTGAAAAGTTTATGAAATTATGGAGAAAATTTTCTTTAGGTATAGACAAGTTTTCTACACTATGCTGGTTTATACGTCACTACTTTATTCCCAAACTGTCCATAGTGGTCCGAGAGTGTGGTGGTGGTCGTTTGTAGTTGTTGTGTCGTCGTTGTTGTTGCTGGTGTTGTTGTCGTGCAGGCAGTCTCTCCCCCCCCCCCCTCTTTTCCACACTGTGGTCCTTGGCCTTGGGCCCGGAGCCAGTCCGACAAGCGGCGGCAACCCCATCGGGTGACTCACGGGGCCATAACTACCACATGATTCCTCAATTATTATTCGGTTGAGCCGGCAGGAAGGGAAGTCTGCTCGTCTGCTCGCCCGCGGGCGCAGCAGATCGCTCTCGCGCCTCCGTCCTTGTCGCACTCATGGGGCCTTACCACCCCCAACATTGGACACGCTGCCATAAGTGCGACGAGGACGGAGGTATACGAGAGTGATCTTCGGAGTCAGACGGCAGGCCGCAGGGCCCAGGCACCCGGATCATTCGGGACGGCGGCGCGGAGCGGCCTCTGAGAGCGAAGCGAGCAAAAGACGTAGGGACTCCTATACGAGGTGAACCGTGAAAAATATTTTCTCGGCGATTCACAACATATTTTGTAATTAACAACATAGAACAAAAATGGCGTAAATGAACGACTTCCCAATACTACTCGGCAATTCGTTGTCGATAAGGTAGAGATACTAGAGACGCTTCAAGGCAAATTTTTTACTCAAAACCTGCACCCGCAGCATTTTTTTTTTCTTTTATAACAACGACCTATCTAGAGGAATTTATGAACTGATGCTTTAAAGAAATCCACTTCAATAAGTGTAACGTAATCGTTTACGTAATTTTTCGTTACATTATTTTGTGCTGGAGACCACATGAAAATCATTTCCAAGTAACACAGTGACACCTGTCGTGAATGATTTTTTTTTTTGGGGGGGGAGGGGGGGTTACTTTGTTTTTGAAAAGAATGGAACTGCATCAGATTTCTAACGAAAAAAAGCCCGAGAGGGGGGGGAGAGAGAGAGAGAGAGAGAGAGAGAGAGAGAGAGAGAGAGAGAGAGAGAGAGAGAGAGAGAGAGAGAGAGAGAGAGAGAGAGAGAGAGAGAGAGAATGAATGAGGGAGGGGGAAGAAGGGAGCACAGTCAAAGGTCAGAGGAGGGCAGGGCAAGGGGGGAGCACAGCGGTAGAGGGCAGGGCACAGACTTCACAGCCGTGCACATCGTGTCCGCGCCGCGCCGCCGCGGGAGAAGGAGGAAGAGAGGGGGGAGGAGGGGGAGGAGGAGGAGGAGGAGGAGAAGGAGGAGGAGGAGGAGGAGGAGGAGGAGGAGGAAGAGGCGAGGAGCTCGGCGTGACTCCGTGTTCCGGAGCCAGCAGCTCCAGGCCCGAGCTCTGCGCGGCGACTCCGCGCTCCCCTGATCACCGCTGATATTATATTGACGGAGGCTATAATTTAACAGCACGCCATATTTTCCGTCTTTTTATTATCTCTTCCTCTCTCTCGTTTTTTTTCCTCCTCCACTTTTTAGCTCTCTGCAGGGCTTCATACACTAACTAACTCTCTCCCCCTCCCCCCCGCCGCCGCCGCCGGGGCGTTAAGGAGTAATCGATGGGGCATTACCCCCTCCCCTCCCACTCTGGTCCCCGAGGGTCACCAAGCAGGTCGCATACACCAGCATACACAGAGCCTGTTTTCAAAGTCACTTACGAACTGTAAAAAAAATGTCTTAAAAAAAGAGTTTTAAATTAAATAACTTCTTTAAGATTTGACTTGGCTCTGCGGGTAAAAGTACCAAACATGGATCATTTTTCGGAAAACCACAGTTTTGGGATCGATGAAGGTGTGATGAGCATAATTTTTTTTTTCATCGGTGTGTAGTTTGAACCCCCAGGGAAGATATCCCGAGGGAATAAAGTTCCTAGCTCCAATACTTTCGGAGTTATAGGGAATTTCCATGACCTCCAATTTTGATCCATGTTTGGGTGGGGGTACCCAAACATGGATCACCAAGCTAGACTGTTGTCCTTCACATATGTGATACACAACAGTGTTAGGGGAAGGCAACTTTTTTTGTTTTATCCCAAAACAACCCCTTACCCCTTTTGATCCATGTTTGGATGCTGACCCAAACATGGATCAAAACTTAGGCTTGTTTGGATACGTTTTGTAGGCTCGTCTGTCTACGAAATAAATAGTTTCTCATACCAACGTGTTTCTCTCACTATTCTGCTCACGAAATTACAACTTGCTTCCGCCCATTTGCATCTTCGGGGCTGATATAGGGCCTGGGAAAGTGGCATTTCTTTAACGAGAAATTCGATTCTTTTCTATATATCCTAACAAACCACGTGACATAGACCCTCCGATTCGTGGTAGAAATGTTGCCTGAAACCTATTCTATAAACTTAAAACATTCGCTTTTGAAATTATTGTATTTTCTTGCTCAGTCACGTGATCCTTAAGGCGCTAAGAGTGGAAAGAGATCTGATGAGTGCGCCAGGTTGCCTACCCGGACCTCTCGTAAGGCGCAATGGAAGATGTAAGCACTTGTAAAAAGTTTCCTATTGGAAATTTGTGCTGTTTGTTTGCATCAATCCCTCTATTTTGGTCATATTTTGCCGTGTGCAAAGTGGCATCACACATGAACGATTTTAAAATGACTGATATTGAGGCGCAAACTAAAGAAGTTACTTGAGGACGGTTCGAATTCTATGTTTTTACCCCTACCCGCATTTTCAAAATACTTAAGGTAAAGGATCAAAACCTTCAGAGTCTTAAAAGGCATATCTTAAAGTGTCTTCTCATCGAGTACCAAGTATTTCCTCCGGTTAGTTTTCTTACAAATAGGAAATAAGTAGAGCCATGTATCTTGCCTTGTCTTTTTGCGCGCTTTGACGAGGTCTGTTGTGCAGACTGTTTTTCGGCGAGCTCAAGCGGGCAGGGGAGCGAGCAGACAGTAAAATGTCACATACACATATTGTTGCATATGTAGTCGTCTACCTGAGTAACTTTGAAATTTTTAATTCAGTCGACCCAATCAGCCGTTAGAACCCGCCAAACAGAAATGATCCATGTTTGGTACCTGATCCATGTTTGGTACTTTTACCCTACTTGTTCAAGACGGATGCAGTGATGCCAGAAAAATTAGGCAAAAAACCGCCCAACACACCTGTGTGCAGGTCGTGGTATCTCCGCCTGACTACTAGGCAACTCCCCTACACTCGTGCCCAGACGTTGCCTAGTAGGCAGGCGGAGATACAGACCCGTTACGCACAGGTGTACTGGACGATTTTTTGCTGAACTTTCTGGCAACATTGATGCAGAGCAGTGCAGAGAAAGACGCCGTATCTAGACATTATTTGTTGGTTGGGAACGAACTGAAAAAAAAAAGCCGCCAGTCTGTCTTGTCTATCACCACCAAGAGGGCTATCAAAAGCTCCGAATTCGGCTCGAAATCGACAGCTTGATTGCACGCGGTCTGTTCTCTCCTACTGGCCACTGACCTCTCGACGCAACTGGGGACGAGCGGGAAGACAGACAGAAAGACACGGACAAACAGACAGACAGACAGACAGACAGACAGACAGACAGACAGACAGACAGACAGACAGACAGACAGACAGACAGAGGGACCAGGCTTAACAGAGGAGACAGGCCGACTGGCGCGGAGCGTGCTGGAGTTAGATCATCTTGTCCGGTTCCGTAAGGCATCCACGCTAGCGTTCAGGTCTCCAGGAAGCGTGTGAGTGCTCCTGCCTCCCCTCCCCTCGGAACTAGCGGCGAGTGCGGGGCCGTGTGTGTGTGTGTGTGTGTGTGTGTGTCTGTCTGTCTGTCTGTAAGAAGGAGTTTAGGACCCGCAGGCACCGCGCAGCCGCACCGCAACCCACCGGGGCGAGCAGCAGCACCGCTGACCGGCACCTCCTCCCCTCCCCCTCCCCTCCCCTCCCCCTCCCCTCCCCTCCTCCTGATCCTTATAGTACCTTCCCCTCCTGCTCCTGTGTCATATGTAGACACACAAACACACACACAGAAAAAAAATAGGGCGAGATAGAACACAAAAAAAAATCTTGTGATAAGTATGGAACTCGTTCTGAACATAATTATGAGCTACACAGGTACGCTGTGAAACCAAGTGTGCAACTGCTAAACACTTGTAAGTGTGCAACACCCTGTTTTACATGTACAAGTGTTCAACCCAGAGCAGTTAAGCAATGGCGAGTGTTTAACTCGCTAATTTTATACTTGTAAGTGTTCAACACGACAGTTAAACACTTGGAAGAGTTCAACAAGGAAAGTGTTGCACGGCACAGTGGAACACTTCCAAGTGCACAACTGCCGTGTCGAACACTAACAAGTACACAGCCGTGGAGTTGAGCAATTGCAATCGCCCGGCTGTTAAGTTGAACACTTTGACGTGATTAACATGGAGTTGCACACTAACAAGTGTTGAACAGTTGCACACTTGGTTTAACAGTGTAGAAGTGTAAAACGTGATGTGAGTCCATTTTCATCTCAGATTGTGTTAGTGTGTGTGTAGGGGAAGTTTTTCCTGGGACACTCGGGCCCTTGCTCGGCTCGGGCCTTGCCCGGCCCCCCCGATCTGGTCCGCTTGTTGAGGCGCATAAAGGAGCGCGAGCCGAATATATGGAGCATTTGGAATATGTTCTAATATATATATATATATATATATATATATATATATATATATATATATATATATATATATATATATATATATATAAAATTATAGCGTAGAATGGCATAGAATAGTTCTATGTCAACTTAGAGTGAAACCTAGCACAAAATTTGTTAAGAGTTCTCAAAATAATACTATTAAAGGTGAAAAACAGGTTCATTGCTGAAATTCACACGAAGGTTTCCAGTTCATATTTGTACAAGTTTCATGTCTGTAGGTATTGTGCTCTCTGAGATTGAAAACTCCACTAATAAGCTGGGTTATGGACTTAGAATGAAAACATACGAATTTTTTTTAAGTATTCTCAAAATAATACCAGGTGGCTGATTAACCCCGGGCACTTTTTGTACCGTTTGCTTCTTTGGATGCGAAACAGTGTTGTGGGATCACATACTCTCCACACGGTTAAAATAGTTTCTTGTATTTCAAGATTTGTCTGGGATGTCCATTATAAATCTCCATAAGATCCAAGAAAGATCTTGAAATGAAAGAAACTATTTTTACCGTGCAGGGGTTCAGGGGCCATGGTGCCTTACGGGCGAATGGGGTAGGCAAACCCGCAACACTGTCACGCATTCACTGTGAAAAATACTCGTAAGGTTTACGGGAAAATTTTCCATGATAAAAGTCGTAAAATTACAATTTGAAATTGTGAATTTACAAGCATTCTCTATCGACTTGGACTTGACTGACCCCCCGCGAAACCGCGAACCTCCCCCCTGTGACGCCCAGTCGTAGACCGCGCGAACCACGAGAGGGCTCTTTCGGGACGTTGGCTGCAACAACAGTGAGCGTCTGCGCTTGGAGCCGGTCCCCGGCGCCTGATGGATATGCAGTCTAGGATGGAGCGGTGCGGGCGGGTTGCATTGTACAAAAAGTGCCCAGGGTTAATCAGCCACCTGGTAATTTTTTTTTTTCTAAAATGAGGATGGTTTTGATCGGAAGTCTTTCACGATTTGCGAGAAGCTGGGTGCAGAGTTGACGACGACAGTGGGATCACTTAAATACTAATGCGAGTTTCCAGCATACAGACAAAAATTTAGCATATTGGAGCTCTTCATTAAATTTATTGTTTTGCCTTTTTTTTACAATAAGTAGGACCAGTTAGTTTGTCTAACTACGCAACATCTTTTACCAAAGCTGTTTCATAAAATTTTATTTTGAAACAAACGTCGCAGTCTATATTACAAAAGGGTACCAGTTGCCAGTCTCTTTTTTTTCCCCATTTTTTTTCTTTCTTTTCCTTTTTTCTGTTTTCGAGAACTGGCGGGTTGGCAGATCAGGTTGAAGCGCGCGTTACAAGTCTGCCTGTCGCAGGACTCTGCAAAGCAACCTGCTGTTACAGCTAGGCCCAACCGAAACGTGACGCGCCTCGACTTGACCCGAGAGAGCGAGAGTGTGAAAGAGAGAGGCAAACAGAAGGGGAAAAAAAAAACATTAGACTTTAGGAAAAATGAGAAATGACTGTGAAGGTAGAAACAAAAACTCTTCGGCGGAGTTTTGTTTTGCAAGTAAAAACAAATGAAGCCCTTCTTTTATTTTTGTTCATTCTCTATTTAATTGTAGGTAAAAGGAGCAGCGGTAGCAGAGTCACATTGTAGAGCTATGCGCAATTAGTCAAAAATGGCTCCGGAAATATAAACTGGGACAAAGGGGTTCCAATACCGTGTGACGCTTTGAGTCTGACCGGGTGGGGTAGGGTGGGGGTGGGGGTGGGGTGGGGTGGGGCGAGGCGGGGCGAGGCGGGGCGAGGCGGCCGTGGAAACAGTCCGTCTGCCGATAGCGGGGGGCCGCTGGGCCTGCCATTAGCGGTGCACGCCGGGTCCAGCCACATCAGTCAGTATGACCAGCAGCGACACGAGCGCTCTCGCCAAATGAGTGCGTTATGCCACACACTTGCAGGGACAGTCACTAACAATAAAATTCACACACCTCCTACGAGTCGGCCTATGTATGAGTTTTCGATCCTTCGCAAGCTCGTTTGACCTTTTCGATAACTGACCAATAATCATAAAAGGTTAATTTTGATTTTGAAAATCGAGACTGAAAAAAGAAACAAATAAAAAAGAGGAAAAAAATTATATTCGAAGTTGAAACAGAAAAGATTAATGTCGATTATCGGACAGTTTTTGGACTTACACTGAAAAAAAAAAAGCATTCGCCGTTGCAGACAAAAATTCTCTGTCTCCAAGCCAACGAATTTTATAAGTTGTCAAACAGAATAATTTGCTACGGTAGCAAAGTATTCGCTGAGGTGGCTAACGCAAGCCCTTTTTCAGTGAAACGGCACATTTCTGCTTCAGAGCACGCGTCAGCCACCAGCCACCCCAGCGAATACTTTGCTGCCGCGGATAATTATTTGCTTTGACGACTTTTAAAATTCGTTGGCTTGGAGACAGTGAATTTTCGTGTGCAACACCGAATGCTTTTTTTTCCCAGTGTACGTCTGAATCACAGCGGTTTTCGATTATTGAAGCCGTACCGGGCTGTGGACAAACGGAATAGCAAGTAGTGCGGTGCGGCGCATGGACTAATAAATATGACCGGAGAGGGGCTGGAAATGGTATTAAAGAGTCTGTCCCTCTCTCTTTCTCTCGCTAAGACCGTGGCAGTCTTCTGTTTGATTGAAGTAGCCTGGGCCCGGGCCGCGCGTATCTGACGTCACTGGCAGCTGGCATCCGAGCGAGTAAAGAAAAATATTCGCTATAAGAGCTAATACATCAGCGAATACGGCACCAGCTGAAAATATTACCTCTCTCAGCTAATTTTTGCTTCTAATGTTTGCTGTAACAGATCAGGCGTTTTCCAGTACAGCAAAAAAATTAACTACGAGGCAGCTAATAACGATTTTTTCCGTGAGGACCAACACAAACCGAACCGAACGAAACGGAACCGAATTGCGGAACATAGAATGGAACGGGACCAACTTTCAGTTAGAGGCGTGCTCCGGTGGTAGGAAAAAAAAAAGTCAACACCATCCTTATGGAGGGGGAGCTGGGCGTGCCGTGCGCTCATCCTGCTGTGTCAGTCGCACAGCATCCATCTCTCTCTCTCTCTCTCTCTCTCTCTCTCTCTCTCTCTCTCTCTCTCTCTCTCTCTCTCTCTCTCTCTCTCTCTCTCTCTCTCTCGTTACTCTCTCCTCTCTCCGAGTCAAGGCCGCCCCCGCACGCCACCCCGGCTATTGTCAAGGCCCCCCCCGCCCCGCCCCGGCGGCCCCATGCCCCCCGGAGGGACCGCCACGCTGCCCCGCCCCGCCCCGCCCCGCCCCGCCCCACCCCACCCCACCCGTGCGGCCATGCGTCTGATTGGAGTGAGTAAAGTGAAAGTCCAGGAAGCGTCTGAGCACGGCAGGGCGCGGCGCTCACACCACCTCACCTCCAGACCCAGAAAATTCATCTCATTCAACAAATCTTACGCAAGTGCCGCAACACACCCACATTAGGGCTTCGAATCAGCTCATTAAGCGGCATGATTGCGGGGCACAACTAATGCTTGCATGAGACTGTTTAAATTTTCTTTTTAAAAGGTAACGAACTTACTTTTGTTTAACACAGACAAGAAAAGAAAAGAAAAGAAAAGAAAAGAAAAGAAAAGAAAAGAAAAGAAAAGAAAAGAAAAGAAAAGGGGAAAAAAACGGACCACGCGACCGTGACCAAAAGTTCCGGAGGCAGATGATACATATAGTAGATGTCCTTTTTCATCATTAGAGCATAATATAAGTGCGCTCTTGTGTAGGCGGCGAATGAGTCGCCGGCCGCAGGGAAGCCGGAGCGCTGTCGCGCTGGGCTGGGTGGGGGGAGGCACGGGGCAGGAGGGGGCACCGGCGGCGGCCCGGGGGGTGGCGTGGAGTAGTCGGGGCGCGCGTCGCGTACGGCGCGACATTTCCCCCCCTGTATAATATTATGCCACACTGGCTGCTCGCTTCTGGCTGCGCTGCTCTTTGCACGCTGCTATCGCTGTATGACAGAACAAGCAAGGCTGATACATTTGTATCATCTGCTAAAAACGCATTGAAATTGCATCTAGTTTGCGCAGATGGAATCTCCATTAGGGCACTGCAACATTCATGACGTGCTGCCCCGCCCGCCCCGCCCGCCCCGCCCCGCCCCGCCCCGCCCCTGGGACCACGCGCACCGTCTGGTCAGGTCTGAGCGCAGATTGTGCTCTGCGTACTCTCTCATCTCTCATCCATCGCGAATGAGATGTACCTGCTGCTCCGCATCATACTGCTAAGCCTCCCCCCCCCCTCCCCCCGCCCGGTAGGGACTGACCCACTTACTCACACAGCCGAGGCGCAGGGCAAAGGAAAGAGGGGAGGGGAGAGGGGGGAGCAGGGAATTACCGACCAAGACAGATGGGGCTGCCGGACAGTTAAAGGTGAGTTGAGCTACGCAACGGGAGCGACTTACGGTTCGAAATACGGCATCCGCGAAGTTTATGGGTACAGTGACCTCTCCCTCCCTCCTCCCCAACCAAACATGCGAGCTTCACAAAACAATTATTTTAAAACGATTATTGGAAACAATTGACAATTGGTTAACGATTGACAATTAGTTAACAATTAATAATTGTTTTAATTGATAATTGGTTAACAATTGATAATTGTTTTAATTGATAATTGTTCTAATTGGTAAAATTTTAGTCGATTATCAACTGAACCAATTATCTCAATTATAATTGAGGTTCAGATTAATTGGCCAATTCTTAAAAATAATTGGAATCGAACCAATTATTCAATCATCGTACAGGCCTCCACCTACATAAGCTGTATGCTGTATGTCCAAAATAATGCATAAAATTTCAGTGTGTAGAGGCGCCTGCGGCAGTGAGGGTAGGCAAACCTGCCGTGCGCGTCTGTCGTGCAGGGCGGCATATGCAGCCCGTGCAGCCTCAGAAGCGACACGGCGGTGCTGAGCGTCTCAGTGACAACCACTGACAAACGTGACATTTCTCCTACAAGTCAGTGAGTCAATCTTGTGGGACTCAGCCACACTGGCCGACGCCCCGCCCCGTCCCGCCCCGCCCCGCCCCGCCCCGCCCCGCCCACGAGCCACGTGGAGAGGTGGAGAGAGATGCCTCTGCATTATTGCACGCTCGCGCCCCGCGGTCCGAGCCCCGCCCCACCCCACCCCGCCCCGCCCCGCACGGAGCGCCAGATGATAGCTCGCGCATTATAGGCAGCAGCCCCACCGCGCGTGGCTCCTCCAGGCAGGCGGGGCGGTGGTGATGAGCAGGTTAGAGGCGGAGCACCCCGCCGCGCCCCGCCACACCCCGTTCTGCCCCACCCGCCGCGATCCGTCGCACAGAGACACAGCCCCCGGGGCCACACGTGTCATACCCCGCCCCGCCCCGCCCCGCCCCGCCCCGTCCTACCTGCCGGTCCCCCAATACACCGGGGTTGTGGCGATAAACACTGTTTGCCGGCATGACGTCGGACCGAGCGAGCATATTGAGCCACGATCGCGGCGGGGCGGGGCCGGGCGGGGCGGGGCGGGGCGGGGCGCGGCGGGGCCAGGCTGAATCGAGAGGCTGACGGGGGCAAATACCGAAGTAGTGCGCATAACAGAGACGCTGCGGCCAGGACCCCCCGCGGCACGCTACTGGAAACCCTCAATGTCAATGATGTCGGTCACTTCTTGAAAGCGTTTGATTTTTTTTACCCGTTCCCTCACAGTTACTTTTCCCGGGGAGTCCCCCACTCTCCAGGAGGGTGAACGAGTATTTGCGAGTATCTCACGAGTATTTTTTTTCCCCGTGTATAATACGTGTTCAAGTGGGGGGACCCCTCGACTTTTCCTATGAGTTTCATACAATTGAGAAGAAAGAGCGAATACCGAGGTAAAAAGTTTAGAAACACAGAAGTAGGCGCCAATCACACACCTACAAAGTAGTAAGTGACGTTTACACACCTACACGTGTGCGAGACGTCAGCACACATGCAAGTGTGAGACTGGCAGTCAAACGCTTTGGTTCCCCGCAGCAGTGCAGCGAACGGGCGAGAAGCTGATCCATCTGCAGTAAGCAGAAGCAGCCGCGCAGCCATCCGCGACGAGGCCTCTCCCGCCCCGCCCCGCCCCGCCCCGCCCCGCCCCGCCCCGCCCCGCCCCGCCTCGCCCCGCCAATGTCATCATCGCTGTGCTCCACTTTTTTATGTCATCTCCCGGGCGGTGCGGCGCCTTACCAGACCTGATGCAGTCGCCCCGCCCCGCCCCGCCCCTCCCCACCCCGCCCCGCCCCTCCCCACCCCGCCCCACCCCTCTCCGCCCCACCTCACCCCGCCCCATCGCACACCTCGCAACGGCTCTAGCCCGCGACTTTTTCGGGCCGCGCGCAAAAGTGCACGACTGGAAACACAAGTCTGTGAATGACGCACACTCTGGATGTGTGCGAATGCCCATTCGTACACTTGAGAGGGCGTTAAGGTGTGAATTTTCCTTTGGAAATCCACACACTTTTGGCCTCCAAGTGCACGAATGGACATTCGCACACCTAGAAGTGAGTGACATTCACACACTTGGGTTTCAAGTGGTGGAGTTTGGGCGCGAGGGGACCTCCACTCTAATTTTGGACGTACAGGATTACATATGACTGTCGCGATTACAAATAAGGTATAGGGATATTTGCAATACACTGTTTAAAAAAAAGGTTGGAAATTCACAGCACCTCTGTTGTGAAAAAAGTTGCCAGAACTCTTCGTTAAATTACAACAGTCCTCTGTAATTAAACCAGAACTCTTCGGGAAATTACATTTGTCCTCTATATTTAAACCAAAACTCTTCGGGATATTGCAACTGTCTTCTGTATTTAACCAGAACTCTTAGGGAAATTACAACTGGACTCTGTATTTAAAATAAACTGTCTGAAAAAATATGGTCGACTAGCCGACAAAATATTTCACATTGAGGAATCAAAAGGGTCCTATTTTGATTACAGAGAAGTGTTGGGATTTCACGATCGTTCGGTATCGAGGTAGTGCTGGGAAGTCACAATAAATTTTTAACAGAGTGTACCTCGTAATAGCTTCGAAAGGCAACCAGTCGCATAATCTTGTGCATATAAATGCTTCTGTGATTCCCATGTAATCCTTGAAAAATTGTCAAAAATACCACAAAATTTCACATATATATTTTTGGGAAAGAGATGGTCGGACTGAGAATACGCCCTCCACACACACCCTGCGGAAACCTAAGTCTGTCTGTCTATATCTTTCAACCTCTCTCTCTCTCTCTCTCTCTCTCTCTCTCTCTCTCTCTCTCTCTCTCTCTCCTCATACTCGCATCCACGCAAGGAGGCAGTTTTGAGCTTGTCCGTTGCGCGCGCAGCCAAGCCGAACGAGACGGAAGCGGCTGGCGCGCGCGCGCGCACACACACACACACACGCACACACGCACGCACGCAAGCAACAAGTACCGCACGCACGCACGCCTGCGCATCAAGCCATGAGAAGTCCTCTAAATTTTTTTTATGTGCCTGGTTGGTATTTGGGAGAGAGGAGGGAAGCAATGGGCTCATCTTCAAAAGTCAAGAGAGGGAGAAAAAAAAAGAAATGAATTTTGTTCATACATTAAAAAAGATAATTCTAAAGAAATTGGCAATTTCAACCACTTAGTGAGCCTTATTATCCGCGTCAATTAGGTAAATTGATTGATTCCAAATAATAATAATAATAATAATAATAATAATAATAATAATAATAATAATAATAATAATAATAATAATAATATCTTACGGGCGTGAGCAATAGGCACTCCTAAAGGGAGCCTAAAAACATATAACAAGAGTTTGTAAAGTATGGAGGGCGGTTGTTAGCCCCATTATAGCCCCGCCCAGCTCCGCCTCGCTCCGCCCGGCCTAAGGGGCCCTCGCCCGGCCCCACGGACCGCCTCACCCTGCCCGGCACCCGACGGGGGAATCACTCATTTTTCATTTGTTTTCAGATCTTCTTCTTTGTTTATTTGTTCTCGATTTTATAAGGGATTTTTCTACAACTTTTTTCCTTATTTCAATTTTTTTAAAATATTTTTTTAAATGATGTTTTGGAGGGCTGTAGAATGATTTTTCGAAGTGATTCCCGCCCCGCCTGCTCTGCTGCTGCTCACCCCCAACCACCACGTGCTCCTGTTGCAGGTCCGCGGCATGGAGTCCTGGCTCACAGACGTCAAGAGGGTCCGCATCCCCAGGCCCAAGTTCGGGTCGTCGCGGTGCCCCGCGGAGCCGCCCAAGGACTACGGGGAGGAGGACGCCAAGGCGCAGCGGGCGCGCCACGACCTCGGCAAGGCGACCGAGGACCTGCGGAGGGCCCTGCAGGACAAGCTCTAGGGCCGCAGGAGGGCCCTGCAGGACAAGCTCTCTCGGGCCGCAGGAGGGCCATGGAGGACAAGCTGTTCTGGGCCGCAGAAGGGCCCTGCAGGACAAGCTCGAGGGCCGCAGGATGGCCCTGCAGGACAAGCTCTAGGGCTGCAGGAGGGCCCTGCAGGACAAGCTCCTCAGGGCCGCAAGAGGGCCCTGCAGGACAAGCTCTAGGGCCGCAGGAGGGCCCTGCAGGACAAGCTCCTCAGGGCCGCAAGAGGGCCCTGCAGGACAAGCTCTAGGGCCGCAGGAGGGCCCTGCAGGACAAGCTCCTCAGGGCCGCAAGAGGGCCCTGCAGGACAAGCTCTAGGGCCGCAGGAGGGCCCTGCAGGACAAGCTCTAGGGCCGCAGGAGGGCCCTGCAGGACAAGCTCTAGGGCCGCAGGAGGGCCCTGCAGGACAAGCTCCTCAGGGCCGCAAGAGGGCCCTGCAGGACAAGCTGTTCTGGGCCGCAGAAGGGCCCTGCAAGAAAAACTCTCCGGCACCTTAGGAGAGCTCTGCAGGGCTAGTTCTCCTGGGCCACAGGGAGGGAAGGAGGGAGGGAGGCGGACATACAAGGCAAGCTCTCCAGGGCTGCAGGAGCGCCCTGCGAGACAAGCCGTGGCTCGGCCTATCACCCTGCGCTCACCCAGAGACTTGATCGGACATTAGAGATTACATTATTTTGTAAATATTTAATTCACAGGCTGTGCTTTTAGAGAGTAAGTGTTATTTAATATGTTGTGTTTCCTACAAAAAAAAAAATCTTCGAGGGTAGGAGAGTTTCAATTTGAAGTTTTGACCACGCGAATTTATGTTCGTTGATACGAATCAATAAGCTGGATCTCATTTTGCGTTTTTCGAATGGACTGCGGGGAAGCCATTTCAATCGTGGTGACTCACATCGTTGCAATAAATGACCTGTAGTTAAGTTTCTATTTTTTCTTTGTTTTATATGTTTTTATACCCGTGCTATTTCATAGTGTAAGGACTTCAATGTACTCCGCGTCTTGTAAACACTAAACTTAATAAAACGCATGGACGAAAATTGGCCTGACCTTTCTCACACTTAACATTCAGAACCAATTAAAGGAAAAAAGAAAAAAAACCCTTGCTAGCTGAGTCGATGGATATCGTTTCGCATCGTAACTATTAATAACGCCCCGGTGATGGCTATAACGCTTCGCTCTGCCCCGCGCGCCCGCGCGCGCCCCGGGTCTGTGACTCACCATGCGCGAGTCGTCGAAGCTGTCCTTCTGCAGCCCGGTGATGGACCCCGACAGCGAGTTCTCCGGGCTGGAGTGCCGCCGGCCGCGCAGCTTCTCTCTGTCCAGACTACCGTACTCCTGGACGTGCACAGAAAAAAAAAAACGCTTTTTAATTGAGGAGAAGGAAAAAAAAGATACTCTTGCATTGGCGATCGTGTCGATTGCTCTGGAAAACCAAGTGTGTACAAGTATTCATTATTAACTGGCATATTTCGAGGCGTTCAGCAAAAACTGTGTTCATGCCCAGCAGTAAATAGTGAGGACATGCTATGTTACACACTACGTACTGAATGTATGGGCATGAACGCACGTAATTCCCGTGCGATACCAAGGTCTTCAGTTAATAGTGTGAACACGGGCATGTACTGCATACATAGGCATGTACACATTATTTACTGAGTACTTCGAAGTACGCATTAAATAATGAAAACTTGTACACACTAGGTTTTCCAGAGTGGTACCACACTTAATTTAAAAAATAAAACAATAAAGGATAACACTTTTTACCGCAGATGAAGGAGAAAATATGATGGCATTATTTTAATTATTATCAAGACAAACAATGACAAAAGAGCAGAATTTAGATTTTTTAGCTTGAATTTTGAGACAACTTTTTAACTTAACATTTCGCTGATATTTTAATTATTTTATATATGACTATATATATCCATGACTATATATATCCATGACTATTTGTGCCGTCCAGTGCACGCGCCAACAAAGTGAACTACAATTTGACCGAGAGGCACACACGACGACAACAGCAGAACACACACAAACTCACAGAACCTTAAAGTAAGATACACAACACGAAACTTCGCTAGGTCATGCCTTACACGCTATTCTCTAATCCCGCTCAACGCAGCTAGATAGGATGCCAAACACAACATAGCAGACACAGCAGTGGCCTGGCCGGTCAACAGTCAGCTTGGGGCTGACGTTCAGAAAAAGTTCACATTGCCCTAGAAATTCAAGAGTGTGCATGTTACCCACTGTTTACGTCTGTAAATTGTCATGAGTACACTAGAACAAGTACATGGAAAGAAAAACGATGTCCCCACTTCTTTTTTTTTTTTTTATGAGGGAAAAAGGAAAACATTGGGCTGGAACTCCCCTTATACTTAATTTGAAGAACATTCCTCAAATTCTGCGGAGCAACCATCAAAATAAATAGAACTTTCCCGCATCTCTTGTGGATATATCCTCAAAATCTGAGGAATTTTCCTCAAATGAAGGAAGTTTTTCAATTTTTTTCCCTTTCCCTTTAAAGAGTCGCAGATTGTTTTTTGTACCGTTCAGAGGTGTGAAATTTTCCTGAGATTTTCATATACACTCCAAAGTTTAAAGTGCAGCGAATAAAAATTCCCACGGCGGACAGTGTGTTACATTCACACACTTGAGTTTCCGCGGTGCGCCAACCAGTGCTGCGCAATTTTTTATTTATTTTTTTCAAGAAGGAAAACAAAGTTGGCCTTACAGCGGCCTACTCCCCTTTCTACGCACATTACACACAGGCTGCCTACTACAGATTACGACCATGGCGAAAGCGTCCAGCGGCGGCTTTGTGTACCTGCAGCATGTCCTCCTCGGAGAAGTCCGAAGTGCGGTGGGGGCCGGGGCCGGGCATGGAGGACCAGCCGCAAGCGCGCTTATTGGACCTGCAGGCACGACACCACACCGGGTCACTACAGGAGGGCCCGGCCGGAGAGATAGAGAGAGAGAGAGAGAGGGTAGAGCAGCCCCTACCTGGGGAAGTCGGCGCCCAGCCCCAGGCCCGAGTCCTCGCTCAGGGGGGTCTTGAACTCATCGAGCAGGTCGGCGTCGCAGCAGGCGCCCGCGGCGGAGGCGGCGGCGAGGCTGTCCGGCTGCGAGCAAGGCAACGGGAGAGGCTACTAGGAGGGCGGGGCAGGGCGGGGCAGGGCGGCGGAGGGAGGGAAGACCTACGCGTTCAACTAAGTCTCTCTTTAAAAATTTTCAAGTAATGAGCATGAATATTTTTCAAAAAAGAAAATTTTTTAAAAAAATATATGTAGAGCAGGCGATCAGCTGATACGTAATAAGTTACTGTGGTCGCTGTCTACGCAGGCTACGACTTCAATTTTTATTTTTTGAAGTGCACAAAGCGGTGTGGTGACTACGTTCCCCGTACTGGTGGAGAAGAATGTGATCTGGATGCAGCAATGCCGCTAGTCTAGAGATTTTACCAGAGAGAGAGAGAGAGAGAGAGAGAGAGAGAGAGAGAGAGAGAGAGAGAGAGAGAGAGAGAGAGAGAGAGAGAGAGAAAGAGAGTCCTCTAGAGAGAAAACAACAGTCAAAGATGGTTCACTTGCATACCCCAACCCTCTCTTACTAATACCTCTTCAAATGCAAGAGTCGGAAGTCTCATTCGGGGGTGCAAGACCTTGCTCTATTTTTGTGATAGTTTAGGAACCTTGCACTTACAGAGTGAGAATCAATGGTTCAGCGACATTAAGATGAGGATGGGGAATTGTCTCTCAGGAATAAGCGCGAGATTCCCCAAGTATTACTCGTTACTCAAATAGAGTGACATTCTAAAATGTATCGCTCTAATAGAGGTGGAAAATAATTTCTCAAACCAAGGACAGACACAATTTTAGTGTCAAAATCTTTCTCTCTGAGAAACAAGGTATCTCTCCCCTTTCATATCCAATGACTGAAGCGTAACTTAAAACGGATAAGTATAGAAACTCGCAACATCTAGTAGACATGGCGTGACTAAAAAAACTCGACAAAAAATACGCAAACAAGAAAAAAGAAACCGTCGAAATTTTCAAAGGAGAGAGGAAAAATAATAAGGAGCGAAAGAAAAACAAATTGAGTGCGCCGAGACCATCAGCGGCGGTGCGTGAGCTGAGAATAAGTGTTTTGTGTGTAGTAGAGTTACGGAAAAAAATAATCACGGCATCACCGTTATTTGTTTTTCTAGCAACGCTGTTGACCGTGGTGAGACACACCGCACTGGAGGGAACACAAGTACGATGCCGCCGTAATCTCATTCTTGTGTACGTTGGCACCGTTACGCTTAGAACAGGGTTGCCACAAATTTCCCTGATTTTCGATCCCCCCTTGTTTTTAGGAAATTTCCCTGACTTTACAGTTGTTCACTTCGAATGCTTCAATGACAAGCAAGCGGAAATCTTTCCAACAAGGCAGCAAAAACCGACAATTTCGATAAACTTCATAATTTTGTCACGCAAATAACAGAATTCTAGTTAACATTGGGCAAAATCATAGGCCAAGTCAAATCTGTAATTTTTTCCTTGTTTTTTTTTTCCGCAATTACTCTGAGTTTTGTCCTGATTGTTTTCAAATTCCCTAAGTTTTCCAGATTTTCAAAAGTTTTCCAGAGTTGTGGCAGTAGAAATTAAGGGAACGGTGCTCCACCGCGCGGTGCACCTTGAAAGAAATTAAACGTTCCTACCGTTCTTTTTATTTTCTCTCCAGAGTGGAGGGGGGGGGCAATATTACCCACCCCCCTTCCTTGCGGCGGGGCGGGGGGGGAGCAGGGCGAGTGCAACACGTGGGGCCAAAAATATTTCCGATTCACAACGCCATGCATCTACGAACCCGAGAACCTTAAACCGATTACGCTGCGGCTACGGCTTCGGCCCTTTGCCGAGGCAGCACAGAGGCGGCTTTGCCCTGTCAGAAGTCTGATTTCAAAATCACAACAGTGATGTCATAATTTTCAGTGACATCAGTAACGTGACATGAATACCAGTTACTGATGTCATTGGTAAGCACTGATATCAGTTAGCTGACATGTGTTACTGACTCTTTTAAGTCTTGTTATCAACAAAATCAAACTGATGATATCATGATCAGCAGAAAAAAGACATACCTCTGACTCCGAAGTCAGTAAAACGTCAGTAAAAGAAATGTCACCAGAAGTGATATCACACTCAGCAACATTTAATTTTGGCATGCTGTAAAATAAAGAGTTTTTGGAATAAAGAGCTGAAATTTGATTTATAGCATGATTGCTTAATTTTAGGGTGGCCATTTTAATTTCATCGAATTTGCAGGATATTTTTCTGCTATCTCGTAAACGGCTAGAGCTAGGCAAAAACGGATCACGAATTCGTCTCGGCCTCGGTTTGGGCACCGGAGAAACATGCATTACTTCTCACAATCATGTTTAAATAAATAGATAGAAGACACTAAGTTCCTTTGAGGTGATATGTCATTTCACATACAAGAGATGTCAAATTTCCGACATCACAAGAGAACATCAGATTACTGACATCTGAATTTGCACTGAAATCACCTTTCTGATAAGTGGCCAATTGTCACTCGGCTGACATCATAAGCTGATATCAGAAGACTAATAATTCTCTGACCAGGGTGGGTCCGGAGATACCCACGCGAAAACGCTTTTCAGTCTGAGCTTTCTCTCTCTCCCTCTCTTATAACGCAGCTTGTAGCCCCTTTCATAGCCCCTTTTTGTGGACAGTCTCCAAAAAAAATATTTTAATAAAAAAAATTCAATTTCTGATTGTGTCTATTTGTTTATATGCCTGTCTGTCAGTCTGTCTCTAGATCTCTCCACGGAGAAAAAGACGGCTTGGTTTCCAAGCAGTTTTGTAAAACAGCTCTTATGGAGAAAATCACACTGGAAATGTACTGGTCGCATTTTTCACCCGTAATGGGCGACGCATTTTTGCATCGCCCAGTAAAAGTGACGTTCACTAAAACAGCTCCAATCGAGTCTTTTCTGGTATTTTGAAATCGCTCCATAGTAGAGTGACGTTTGATGATTTGATTCAAAAAGAGTCATCAAAGTTACTCTAAAAGAGCGATGTTCATCCATGTCGCTCTCCCAGGAGCATGAAAATTTGGCACAGAAAAGTCACTCTCCCGAGATCGACAAAGGCGACTCCTCCATTTACAGTGCACACAGTCAAATGCACACAGTTTCTAAGGCTGCTTGGAAATCAAGAAGAAGCTTTTCTCCGTGTCGCGCGCGTGACTTGTCGCGTTCTGTTGGCGGCGCGATCAGGATGACGCGTTTTCGCGATGCTCTACACTCTCACAGCAAGCTCAGTACCGCCCCGCCCCGCCCCGCCCCGCCCCGCCCCGAGCCGCAGGTCTGATGGGCTGCCTACACCCCCGGCGGCCAGCTTGCCCAGGCCCCTGCCCCAGTGCCCGGCGAGTGGAGCGGGAGGGGGGCGGGGGTGCTCTGTGGGTTGCCTAATACAGGGGTTTTGTTGCTCGAGTTGCCTAGCTTTTAGGCGTATTACAATAGCTCGACCCTTACAACGCGTCTGCCCAGTGCTCGCTGCTGCGGACTCAGGGCCAATCCAACCTAAAGAGCCACGGAATCATTCTGTTTGGACCCCAGCCATAGAGCCCAAGCCAGGGGAGAGGGAGAGGGAGAGGGAGAGGGAGAGGGAGAGGGAGAGGGAGAGGGAGAGGGAGAGGGAGAGGGAGAGGGAGAGGGAGAGGGAGAGGAAGAGGGAGACGGAGAGGGAGACGGAGAGGGAGAGGGCGAGGGGGAGAGAGAGAGAGAGAGAGAGAGAGAGAGAGAGAGAGAGAGAGAGAGAGAGAGAGAGAGAGAGAGAGAGAGAGAGAGAGAGAGAGAGAAATGATGCATTGATTTAAATTCAATTCTTTAACCCTTTATGCGAACATTTCACATCGGCAAGGGAAAGAAATTTTCTTTTGCATATTTACAATCTTTGTGACAAACTAAACCAAAAATATTAAGAACTTTTTTTCTAAGTTCAACCGTTCAGATTTTGTGATTTGTTGCCTAGGAGCAACATATAGCATAAAGGGTCCATGACTTGCCATAGATGTGCTCAAGCAATGTACAACTAAATAGTGGCCAGAAATTTATTTCAAGTGTGTTGCAAGACGGCTTAGAAACTATGCGGCCATTTACCTGCCCCAGCCATGGCTGGGTGCGCCCGCAAACACTTTTCCCCAGACATATTTAGGACTAGGGTTTTTAAAAAGAAAACGATTTAAAGCAATAATTGCAGTTGCATAATTATTTACTCATTTTAAAGCCCTTTGAGGAACTCATTCGACATAAAATAAAAGAACAAAACCTTTGTCACGGCGCGGCAGGCAGACGACAAGGGCAATATTGCAATTTAACAAACTTCCATGACTCGGCGATTGATTTCCCTGACTTTCCCATGACTTCCATGACTCGAATTTTTTTCCCCTGACTTTTCCATGACTTCCAGGTTTTCTATGACCTGTAACAACCCTGAGAGCGAACGAGCGAGAGTGAGTGATTGAGAGAGAGAGAGAGAGAAGGAGAAGACAAGAGTGAGGGGCAGAGATATGCTGCAGCAAGTGGAGAGAGCGGCAGAGACGAGAGGCAAGATATAGCAAGAAAGAGGAAATACACAATTGACGTCCGGTGGAGCCACGCATCCCGCCCCGCCAACAAAGAGGAAGCCGTGGGTGTCCTCTGTATGGGGCACAGCACAGCCATCCTGCGCGCCCCGCCCGCCCCGCCCCGCCCGCCCCGCCCGCCCCGCCCCGCCCCGCAGCCCCGGTCCAGTTTGGTCCGGCGCGAGAGGGGACAAAAATATCCAGAGCGTCCCATCGCTGCTCATCGCAGGCAGGTAGTCGCGCCGGCCGAGTGAGGGGGCTGATAGAATCATACGCGATGCGTATCAATAAGCTGCCGTCGGAATTGCGTTCACGAAGCTTAATACGTCCTGTCTTCCGCTTGGCCCCCAGACAAGGCGGGGGCGGGGCGAGGTTTTGACTTCAGCGTAGTGCTGCCTCCCCCTTCACCCTCCCCCTCCCCCCAAGGCATCCCCGGAACGCCCCGCCCGCTTCGCAGCCCGCCAAACGAATATGGTATTTCCACTCCATCTCAACATTTAAACCGGATTTC
Source organism: Frankliniella fusca (assembly GCA_029379305.1). Classification (NCBI taxonomy): domain Eukaryota; kingdom Metazoa; phylum Arthropoda; class Insecta; order Thysanoptera; family Thripidae; genus Frankliniella; species Frankliniella fusca. The sequence continues at coordinate 480,324 of JAHWGI010000256.1, read as the reverse complement.
CTCCTTGACGCTGATTAGCTGACGCTGTCCAAGCTCGGACCGACCGCCAGGTCTGCGGTCGCCCTAAAGCACTGTTAAAACTCCCGTAGCAAATAACGGAAATGACTTCAGAACGCACCGTATTATTATTATTTTTTTTTTTTACGGACCTGCCCGTACCTCTTAAATACGGAGAAATACGTTGTAGAAAATCACGGGCGTTTCCGTTCCTACTTCGGTGCAAAGGGTCCAAAAACCAATTTTCATCAAAAATGCTCTGGGCCTCATGAAACACAAAATACGAGAGTTTGGGGTACGGGAGGGTCCGTAATTTGTATGTGCGGGAAGGTCCGTACCTTCCCCGTACGGTCGTCCCGTAAATTTACATACAGTTCAGACCGGCTAAAACATTATCGGTCCATCCCGTCAAAATTCCCGTTGTAATTTCTGACAGTGTGGCGTGCCCGAGAACTTGGTGGGCGTCGTCCAATCAGCCTCAAGGAGGCAACAAATCAGGAAGCATTACTTTTCCTCTTTCGATCCAGTTGAAATGGAGTGAAAAACCCTATTCAGTGGGGGCTCCAGACTTTCCTGCCAGCGCGCCCTCACGTCGGACAACTCCTCGTAGATCGGTCACTCGTAAGCGATGCGAGTTTAATGACTTCTCTATTCCATTTTTCTAACCACACACACATCAAATTTCAGTAGCACCAATTTATATCCAGAGGTTATTAAACGTCACATTATCGCTTCGCCTGTTTGTCTTCATTTGTTTTCTGTCGGTCTAGTCAGGCGTGCCTAACAGACCAATAACAGCTTACGGTGAATTTCACTGTGAGCTAAGGTTAACCCGGCAGCACTATAGCTTCCGGTGAGTTTAACGGTAAGCTACGGCAATTTTCACCGTAAAGTTACAGTGACTGTCGATATAAGCTACGCTGATGCACCCTGATACGGTGAATGTCACATTAGGCTACGGTGAATCAGAGTACATCACCGTAGCTTACATCGACAATCACTGTAGCTTACGGTGAAAACCGCCGTAGCTTACAGTTAAATTCACCGTAAGCTAAGGTGCTGCAGGGTTGACCGTCCCTAGCTTACAGTGAAATTCACCTCCAAAAATTAGGGAGTCGCCTTTGTCGCTCTTGGGAGAGCGACTTTTCGGTACCAAATTTCCATGCTCCTGGGAGAGCGAGACGGATTAATCATCAAACGTCACTCTTCTCGGGCGATTTCAAAATACCAGAAGAGACTCGATTTGAGTCGTTTTAGCGAACGTCACTTTTCCTGAGTGATGAAAAAATGCTTCGCTCATTACGGTCGAGAATTGTGATTTTTATACATTTCCAGTGACCGTAAAGCTTTTTTGAGTGCAATCGCAACTACCCCCTCCCCCTATCAAAGTCAGGACGCACACTCCGCCGGCGGGGGCGGGGGCGGGGCGGGGGCGGGGCACGGGGCAGCGTCAGCCCGCCACCCCATACCCCAAACGTGTCCAGCCAAGACGACATTCGTCGAAGGCAAGCAGCACCGTGCTTTGAGCACACTGCAAAAAAAAGCCGTCATTTTCACGGTGGAATAACGGCATGGATTTTACAGCACACGGTACGGTACGGCAGAATTAAAAGTGCCGTGCCGTAAAATGATTTGATTTTACAGTACGGCACCGTTAATTCCTACCGTAAGGGGCGGCCTTATGTAGTAAAGTACGGTGTGAAATAACTGTATGATACTGTCAACTTACCGTGCCTGATACAGTGAAATAACGGTTTCAAACTGTCAAATAATTGACGGTGCAAAACCGTTGCAAAACCGTGTTCGTTTCTTACAGTGCACCGGTGAGGGATACATGACGAAATTCGCTGGAGGGGGAGGGGGGAGCGCAAGGATTAACAGGAACAGTTGGGTTGTCGTGGAGGGGCGAACCCAGCGTCCGGCACTTCAGTTGGCTCTCTGAGCGAGTCCAAGCAGATGATGCCGTACAAGGCAGAGCGCAGGCTTGCGCAGAAAGCGACCTGCGACGGCGAGTACCTCGCCTAAAAAGGGACCCTCTTTTACCTCTCCCTGCCCCGCCCCAAGAGGACGCATCCCAACCCTAGCAACGAGACCCCACCCCGCCCCGCCGCGCCACGCGCCGCCATCCACTTCCGCGAACGGACCGACCAGCCCAACTAACTAGACAGCCGTAAATCGGAGAATCGCGCGCAAACGCAAAGTTAAGAACTAAGGTAGGCGCACGTGGAGCACGTGTCGGGCTGAGCTAAGAGGGCGCCTCCCTAGGCCTGCGGCGCTTCCAGATTGTAATTGCAAGTTTAAATGATGGCAAGCTAGCCGGGTTAATTCCCATCCCATCACCCTTGGCTCAGCCCGGAGGTCCATCCTGCGGTGAAATGTAGGCTGAGCTATTTAGATTTTTATTTTGATACATATCTATAGCTCAGCAAAAATGTACAACAGATATTATTGTTTCTTTGATTTTGTTGAATTTTGTTTACGTCCGCGTCGCTCGTTCCCCTCGCTTTTTTGTTTTTATTTTCTTCTTCTTCTTGCTTAAAAATGCAACACTGCTTAATCACACAAGACATAAACCAGGGGTTACACACTCGGGCTGTGCACTGTGCAGCCCCGCTTGCATAGGCCACATTCACCATGTTTACAAGATTTCTGTGAGGCAGAGCAGGGGCGGGGGCGGGGCCTGGTCAGGCGAGGGGCTGCGGCAGGCAGGGCTAAGAAAGAGGACATAGGGGAAGGACAGAGGGGAGAGACATGGGGGAAGGACAAGGCTTCAGACACGGTCGTTTTCATGGGGAAGGACATGAGGGGACATGGGGGAAGGACATCGTGGGAAGCACGTGGCGGAAAGACGTGGGGGGACGTACCGGGTGTTTCTTTGAAAGCCTAACAGTGTTGCGGGTTTGCCTACCCTATTCGCCCGTAAGGCGCTATGACCCCTGCGCGGCGCTGGCGAGTATGCAAATCCAGCAACACTGTTACGCATTCAAGGAAACACCTGGTACAAGGGGGAAGGACACGGGGCAAGGACATTAGGGAAGGACATGAGGGAAGGACAGGGGGGAAGGACATGGGGGAAGGACATGGGGGAAGGACATGGGGGTGGAAACCGGGCGGGCCACTGTTAAAAATCCCGTAACAAATTACGGAAGTGCTACGGGACGCACCGTGATTTTTTTTTACGGCCGCCTGTATTTCAAAAATACGGGAGAAATCCGTAATGGAAAGTTGCGGGCTTTTCCGCAACTATACTTAAATGCAAAGGGTCAAAGGTGCACTGGAAAAACAAAGGTAGGACTTAATGCCTTTCTGGGGGCGCGAAATTTTAATGCCTTTGCAAAGGCACGAAATTGTCCAAAGCCATTAAAATTTAACACCTCTGGGGAGTTTTAATGCCTTTGCAAGGGTGCTAATTTTTAATGCCTCTGTAAAGGCATTAGAACCCTTCGACTCCTAGCTCTGTTTTTCCAGTGTGCTCCGGGGGTCCTTAAACACAAAATAAGGGATTTTGGTGTACGGGACGGTCCGCAATTTCAAAGTACGGGAAGGTCCGTATTTTTCTGGTACGGTCGTCCCGTAAATTTAAAAACGGTTAAACACCGTCTAACAAATTTCCGGGCTATCCTGTCAAAAATTCCCGTTGTAATTTTTGACAGTGGCTGCGCCGGGGACTACGCACGAGCCCTCGGGAGCGCGCCAAGCCGGCGCTCAAATCGGATGCGCAACCTAAGTATATATTTAGACATGTGCACAATTTCAAGAGTAGAGGACAAAAAAGGTTTTAGTTATAATTTCAGCCAAAAATTTCGATCATTATTAGTATATCTTTCCTGCACAGCGGGCAAGTAGCGCTCTCATCCAGCCCTCCCGCGCGGGTACTGCAGCAAAACAAAGTGGTAATCTACGGACCGGGTCCCCGGAAGCGTATCGGTTCAGATTTAATTCAAGTGAAACCACCTAGCGTTCGTTGTCGTGCGTGGAATAACGAAGAGAACTCATATCCGCCGGGACACAGCAATTTGCTCAAGATTGCGGTCAAAGTTTTCAGCGAATGCTCACGGTCGGAATAGCCACAAGGGAGGGTACACACATGCTCCACCCCGCCCCGCCCTGCCCCACCGCGCCACGCGCCGCCACCCAGTTCCGCGAACGGACCGCCCAGCTCGACGTCGCGTCGCCAATAACAGCACACGTCGCCTCCGCCGTAACATAGCAATTTGTTCGAGATTGCTGTCAAAGTTTTCAGCGAATGCTTACGGTCGAAATATCAACAAGAGAGGGGGGATACTAGTTTATCACATGCTCCGCCCCGCCACGCCCCCGCCGCAGCCAGGCGGCTCTGCTGACGGAGGAGAAAGCCTTGAACACTGCAGGCGCGTATTAAGGCCTGTGGTCTCTAGACAGCCGCCTGAAAGGTAGGCATATTGTGTTTCAAAACCCCCTGTCGGTCGGACCTTCATACGCCCCCTGGAACACTGACAACAGTGTACCGGGTGTTTCTTGGAATGCGTAACAGAGTTGCAGGCTTGCCTACCCCATCCGCCCGCGTAAGGCGCCATGGCCCCTGCAGCGCTGGTGAGTATGCAGTCCCGCATCCCTTTTACGTACGCATTCAAGGAAACACCCGGTACGCAGTGGAGGAGCCGTGGCCTTCTCGTCCTCAGAGCAGAGCTACCCGCACCCGCCCGGGGGATGCGACGTGCGCAACACGACGACCTTTAGGACCTTCTCGCTGCGTGCGGTACGCCTCGCCCCGCCCCGCCCCGCCCCGCCCCGCCCCGCCCCGCCCCGCCCCGCCCCGCACGGCTACCACATCGGCTGCAGGCACGCGTGCTGCTCAACACGGACACCAACACCAACTACAACCAAGCCTACAAGCGCTACAACTACATTCTACTACTACTGCTACTGCAACAAAGACGATAGGCCGAGATAGTTGGTTCACTCACCCTGGTGGCGCACCGGCGTCCCTCCACCTCCCTGCGGTAGACGAGCTCGTCGAAGCGCGCGCGGTCCTCGGGCACCACCACCTCGCGCAGCTCCGTGAGCAGCGTGTACTGCAACAGGAGACCGCAGGACAGTCAGCAGGACTGCAGCTACAGGCGGGCCCGGGCGGGCCAGGCCACTGCTGACTCTCACTGTAACCCACCCGCACGGCAGGCCGGCAGGGCGGGCGTTATTGGCTTATAGGGCAACGCGATGCGAGGGGGGGGGGAATCAGTTCAAAAATTAATGTACATACCAAAAAGAAACATCATTTAAAAAAGGAAAAAAAATCAAAAAAATCAAAATAAAATCAAGCAGAAAGTTACAAAAAAAAAAAATCCGAAAAATCGAGAACAAATGACCCAAACCTGAGAAAAATGGAAGCAAAACAAAAACAAAACAAAGTTTTTGTAAAAAAAAAATACGGACAATTTCTTTATTCTCTTGAAAAATCAAAAGAAAAATCAAAACCAAAAAAAAGTCAATCAAAAATCATTGTACACATTTTAATTGAGTGATCCCCCCTTGGCGCGATGCACCCCGTCACAGCCAACTCAGACGGGCGGGGCGGGGCACGCGCGGCTTAATTCCAACATCAGCAACCTTAGGCCAACACTGACGCTATGGGGATATTAATTGGTGATCGCACTGCTGATAACGAAGGGGGAGCACAGTGACAGTGACGGAAATTGTAATGGTAACACCATCCCCCCCCCCCTTTTTTCACATTCCCTATACCTGTTTTAGACCGAGGTCAAAGCGTCGACGTCTCCGGAGCTAATAATGAAGAGACGGCCGCCGCACGAGGGATCACTCAGTCACTCACTCAGTCACTCACTCACTCACTCACTCACTCACTCACTCACTCACTCACTCACTCACTCACTCACTCACTCACTCACTCACTCACTCACTCACTCACTCACTCATTCACTCATTCTCTCTCTCGCTCGCTCGCACTAGCACAGCCACTGCCACCGCGTCCACAGCATGTCGCCGGTGATGTAGATGTCGGTGATCTTGACGACGACGGTGACCCTGAGGCGGCGGTACTCGCAGAGGCCCGGCTCGAGGCAGTGCACGGCGGCGCAGCTCAGGAGGACGGACGCAGGGAAGCCCCAGGGTCCCGCCACCTCCCTGGAGAAGTGTCGCCGCCTGGCCGGCATGGCCGGCATGGGGTGGGGCGGGGCGGGGCGGGGGCAGGGGTCGCGCGCGCGGGTGCGGGTGCACACGTCTGGGGCGGGGAGTCCTTCAGTCGAAAAGAAAATAACGGTACACCCTGAACCAAAATCAGTAGAAAATATGAAAAAAAATCAGAAAAAGAAGAAAAAATAAGAAAATAAATTAAAGAAAAAGAAAAAAACTAGAGAGAAAATCAGAATTAACCAGAAAAAAAAATCAGTGAAGATCAAGAAAAATCACCAAAATCCAGAAAAATCCCGGAGTACGCTTATAGTGAAGGACCCCCCGGGTGCGGGGCTGGGGCCCGCTGCTGCAGCACGGACAAGACGCGGCGCAGTACGTAGCCCAGCGCGAGCGAGCACCCCGACAGCACCAGGCTGGCCCGGGTCAGCCACCACAGGTCGGGCACGTCCTCCTCGACCACCACGTGCACGCGGACGGTACACCACCTGCCGCCGGCCGCGTCCATCGCTGCTCTGGAGCCTGGAGCCGCAGGCGGGCGGAGCGCGCAGCGCCGTCCCCGTATGGGGCGGGGCCGGCGGGGCGGGGCCGGCGGGGCGGGACCGGCGGGGCGGGGCCGGCGGGGCGGGGCTGGCGGGGCGGGGCTGGCGGGGCGGGGCCGGCGGGGCGGGGCCGGCGGGGCGGGGCCGGCGGGGCGGGGCCGGCGGAGCGTGCCGGCGGGGCGGGCCCGGGAGCCGGGGCCGGCGGGGCGGGGCCGGCGGGGCGGGGCCGGCGGGGCGGGGCCGGCGGGGGCGGCGGCCGCGGCGGGCCGGGCCGGGCAGAGTTTTGATTCGGGCGGGTAAAAAACCCCGGACGCGTCCGAAAACGACAAGTTAGAGTGAGATGCCCGAGACCGGCCATAGCTCTATCTTGCTCACACCTGTCATTTTCGGAGGCGTCCGGGTCCAACGACCTGCCCGAATGAAAACTCTGGAGCCAAAGCGGCGCTCCCACCCAATTTTTCTACTCCAGTGTTCCCATGTCACATTTTCCAAAAACCGCGATTTTCCTAAAACATAAATTCCAAAGACTACATTCCTAAATGTACGTTTTTCCTAACCTTTTCGTTGAGGGAGCGGCCTAGTGCTGGAGGGGAGGTAATCGTTCAGTCGAAGTCTTTGTGTAGCATTAATATAAAACACTTTAGATGTCCAAGAATAATAACTGTAACTGGCACCGGACCTCTGTTTGCATCGCTAGACCTGATACAATATTGTAACTAATGAAACACAATTTGATACTAGCTACCAATGTGTTTAATTAGTTCAAATATTGCACCTGGTCTAGTTATGCACAGAGAAGTCCGTTGCCATTTACAACGATTGTCCCTGGACACTTGGAGTGCAGCACTTCTTGCGAAGGCTATCACATGTCAGCAGCTTCACTGGTAAAACTAAGGCGTAGCCTTACGCCCCGTTTTCTTGCGTACTGAGATTACGCTTGGAATAAAGCGTAGCAGGTCGATCCGCTCCTATTCGTCCTATCTAAATGTATGAGAGAATTTGTTTCGTGCGCTTCATTACAAGCGTAACGTCTTCAAGCGTAACTGTATGCGTCATTCAAGCGTACAGTTACGCCTTAGTTTTACCAGTGTTGACTCGAATATTTGAGAGTTTTTTCAAACTAATTTAACAATTCATATGCTTATTTGGATCCATAGCAAACTACGGCGGTGCCGTTGGGGAATTCCAAAGAATCGTTAAATACTTTTTCTAGCACTCATGCAAGTTTTGCCGGTTAGGAGCTATTAGGAAAATTGGATTAAGAAAACTGTACGGGATTTCGGGGCGCGGGGGCGGGGCGGGAGGTGTTCTCGCCGTCGCCCCCCGCCCCGCCCCCCGCCCCGCCCGAGACAGACTCCTCATCGATCAGAGAGTGCAGCAGCAGCAGCAATCCGGTCCTGCCGGACGTTCCTCAATGCGTCGAATCCCGACCCCCCACCGAGAGGTTCACTAAAAATTCAAATGTTCATCGATTTTTCTGACTTTTTTTTCGTTTCTTTGTGATTTTTCTTGATTTTTACTAATCGTCAGCTGAATTTTTCTAATATTTCTTCATTATTTTCTGATTCTATCTGGATTTTATTCTCATACTTTACTGATTTTGGTAAAGGGTGTACACTGATTTTTTTTTATGTTTTATTTTTTTGAGTGAAGGAACCCTTGCCCCCAGGCTAAGCTGCAGATGACTAGGACGCGCCCTGTGCGGCCCTGCACGCCGTCCTGCTCCTGATGGACGTCGTGCTCCTCGAGAAACAGCCCACGCGAGGATGGCGATACAAAATCGTCACGCCCAAATTTGGTGATGTGTTTTGTAGATGTTTTCTTTGAAAATGAGGGAGGTCTCAACAATTTTTGACCAGACTTACCGCTCCATCTACATCTTAGAAATTTTACTCAAATTAGGGAGTTTCCTAAAGGTTTACCCCTCAAATCAAAAAAATTAACATTAAAAATGAGACATTGTTTTTATCGTGTGGGGCAGCAGGTGCGCTAGGATACATGTCGATTGTGTGTGTGTGTGTGTGTGTGCGTGCGCGCGCTGAAAAAGTCGCACCACATTCACATACATGAGGGTTTATTTTGTAGGGAAAGGGGGGTGGCGTTAGGGCACATCGCTATTTCAACATTCCTCCCCTCTGCACGCGCGCGAACAAGCAGGACCTCCGCTCCGACGGGGAATTTCCAACATTGTGCACCAGATCTATGAAGTACGCGGGAATATGCCCGTTACTGAATACTGGAGGACTCAAAAAGTATGCCGTTCAGTGATTGAATAATCTTGTGTAGAATACCGGTGTTATACCCGTGAGCAAGATTTTCCGCCACTCGCTCCGCTCCTACCACTGTGAAAAATGTTCGTAAGGGTTTCGGGAAAAATTTTCCACGAAAAACGCCTTAAAGTCACAACCTCCAGTTGTGTTACGATTTTTTTAATATTTTTTTTTATACCATGTGTCAGCTGAGTTTTTTTTTTTGACGAGTATTTGAATTTGCTGTCGTAAATTTACGACTGTGTGTGTGTGTGTGTGTGTGTGTGTGTGTGTGTGTGTGTGTGTGTGTGTGTGTTTGTGCTTTGCAGCTTAGCTGTCGAGACCAGTGATGTTAGATAAATAGGCCAAACATCGTACGCACATACACCTGGGTGTGGCAGACGGGTATCTCCGCCTGCCTACTAGGCAAACTCTCCACACATGAGAAAACATTTCGCCCTGCAGACAGGCGGAGATACCCCCGTCTGCCGCACACAGGTGTGTACGCGTACGATAATTGGCCTACTTATCCAACATCACTGACGCGAGGCCCCGCGGCTTTGCTCCGATTGATTCAGAAGATCGCTCTCCTACCTCCATCCTCGTCGCACCTGTGGCGGTGCTGGCGGCAGGGCACCATGCGAAGCCATAGCCATGCGTGCGACAAGGACGGAGGAACGAGAGTGATCTTCGGAAGGCGGGCGCCTCCGCTCGCTCAGTGTATCGGCCGCCCCGGGTGCGAGTGAGCTGTTCGATAATGAGACACATCGGCAGGGCGGGGTGGAATATAACAGACGCAACCTCAGGCGAGCGCGCGAGACGAGATCGCCCCGTCTCTCTCGCACTCGAGGAGTGCGCCTACTTTATTTAGTTACGAGAAGACCAAGTCGTCTTGACCGACTCGACGGGAGCGCGCGTGAGCGTTACGCTGAGCGTTCGCCGAGCTCAAGCGAAAAAGCGTGGCGGCCAAACCATATCATGACACATATTTTGCCTGTACAAGTGTTAAGAGGCACTTTCTTGCGTTCTCATACAGTTGAACTACGCTGTGGTCGCATGGTGACAATTTTCAAGAAAGTTCGTTACAAAAACTATACATGCCAGGATGAGGTTAGGCTTAGGACACTTACGCTTGCGGGCAGCAGCGCGGAATCGCTCTGCTGGTGACGCAGGTCGGCAGTGGTCGACGCTTGTGTTTGCTTAAGGTGGGTGCCAGGGGTCACCGAGAGGAGGAGAGGCACTGCCTTTGGACGCTACAAGAGTAGAGGCTCAAACGTTCTTCTATAGAGAACGCTAATGCCTCTACTCCTGCACGGCATTAAAAGGCTCTGCCTCTCAACGACCCCTAGCACCCGCCTTAAGTAAACGCAAGCCAAGCGCAGCGTGCGGGGTGGGGTGGTGGGGTTGAGGTCATGTGGAGATAGGTGGAAGCAACAGTTCTCATTGAGGGATTCGGGATCCCATCCAGGAGGGTCCCGGGCGAGGGGGGATCACTCATACAAAGTGTGTACAATGATTTTTTTTTTTTTTACTTTTGATTTTTTTGTTTTGATTATTCTATAGATTTTTCAAGGAAAATTTCTGTCGTTTTTTTGATAAATTTTGATATTTTCCCGCAGTTTATAAAATTTTTCGATTTCAATTCTTTTTTTCTTTTCCCTTCTATTTTCTCGATATTTCAGATTTTTTGAATATTTCATCGTTTCATCTCGAATTTTCTTATTATTTTGAAATGATTTTTTTTTTTTGCACCATACAGTGATTTTTCGAAGTGACTCCTCCCCCTCGGTTCCGGGATGGTTCCGGGTCTCCCAATGATAGAGCGCAGAGCGCGCAGCGCCCGCTCGGGCGACTCGGGTCGCGTCGGGTTCCCGCGGGGTTTCTCCGGGTTTCTCCCGGGCCGCTCGGGTCCGCGCCGCGGGGTTCTCCACCCGAGCCGGCTGCAACGGCGGACAAGCGAGCACTTGGGTGGCTGTTCGGCGGCGTTTGGCGCGTTTCAAGCGAGTGACCCGGACGATCCCGGGTGTGGGGTGTGGTAGAGTGGGGTGGGGTGGGGTGGGGCGGGGAAGGAGAGCGCTATTCAAAGCCCGTACCGTCGCGTCCGCCTGGCCCCTGCCCCCCCCCCTACCCGCACTGGCACCCGTGCCCGTGGCGCCACTGGTTGCTCCTCTCCGTACGGCTCGCGAGGGGGGGGGGGGGGGTAGTAGAGAAGCGTCTGCTACAAACGCGAAGCCCACACACAGCAGGGGCCCGCGGGGGACTGGAGGTGAAAGCGCAGAGACGTCGTGTAGGGGGGGGGGGGGGGGCTGTGAGGGGCGGGGGCGGCGCCCAGCGGGCATGCACTCGCGTATTGGTCGGGTCCGTCGGGTCACTCACTCTATCCGTAATAAAGGCGTGATAGTGTGCGTAATAGGAGCGTAATGGCCAAAATTACTCAGTTTTGGGTCGTTTTAGGCTGTTTTTGCCCGCTCTGCAAATCAAAGTGTGATACTACATGTCAGTTTAAACTGCGAAACTGTTTTTCTCTTTCTTTTTTTTTCTTTCTTTCTTTTTTTTCTTTCTTTTTTTTTCCATTTTGCAGTTTCAACTGACGAACTTGTGAGTTTTGCAGTTTTAAACTGACGAACTTGTCAGTTTTGCAGTTTAAACTGCGAAACTCGTGAGTTTTACAGTTGTAACTGCGAAGCTTAAGTTTCGTAGTTTAAACTGACATGTAGTATCACACTTAGATTTGCAGTGCGTTTTTGCCTGATTTTGGCCAAATCTGTAAATTTTTGGAGCGTAATACAGCGTAAAAGACGTAGTAGTCGGCACTGGAAAAACAAAGGTAGGACTTAATGCCTTTCTAGGGGCATGAAATTTTAATGCCTTTGGAAAGGCACGAAATTGTCCAAAGGCATTAAAATTTAACACCTTTGGGGCAGTTTTAATGCCTTTGCAGGGGTGCTAATTTTTAATGCCTTTGTAAAGGCATTAAACCCCTTCGAGTCCTACCTTTGTTTTTCCTGTGGGGTCACAGTTTTTAAGAGTGAATGCCCCCTCGGGCGGCGAAGCAGGGCGATTCCGCGCGCCGACTTGGTCTCTCTGTCCTTGTTGCACTCACGGGGCTGGACCACAAGGAGCGAGAGAGAAGAAACTATACTGAACGATACCCTGAATCCGCCTGCTGGCTGCAGGGGACATCGTGGGGGGAGGAGGGGGGCAGTCGTGAGGCGGAGCGACCAGGCAGCGGCCGTCCACGTTGCTTAAGTTCATAAACACCGTCTGCGGCGCGGCGTCCTCTCCATTACGATACCCCTTACCTCCCGATATAGCATGTTAACGGCCAGCTTCGCGTCGGCGAGGATGCCACTCACGATGGTGACGGTCCCAGTGATTGCAATCTGCGGCCCTCATTATTGGCCGCCGCATGCACGTCGCGAGGGGAGGGGGCCGCCACTTCGATTAAGGGTGTACACAGGATGACGTCATTACAGGGATTACACACACATGAATTTTGTGGGGTTACACGTGAATTTCTGGGGCTAAAACCATTAAATATAATGAACAGTTAAGCGGCACTGGAAAAACAAAGGTAGGACGAGAAGGGTTTTAATGCCTTTACCAAAGGCATTAAAAATTAGCACCCCTGCAAAGGCATTAAAACTGCCCAAAGGTGTTAAATTTTAATGCCTTTGGACAATTTCGTGCCTTTGCAAAGGCATTAAAATTTCACACCCCTAGAAAGGCATTAAGTCCTACCTTTGTTTTTCCAGTGGGAATGAAGTGACAATTCTTCAAAATTTGGTCAAGTACTACACGGATTACATTTCCACCTGAAGACAGGATTACAGGGGTGGCGGCCCTCTCGGCTAAACGCCTGGCTATGTGTTTGAGGCCGCTTCATAGATACCCCGCGCGTCAGGCTCCCGTCCGGACGGGGTGGTGGTTATCCCATCCCCCGGCCGACTTCCGCCAGGGGTATCGGCTCAGCTCCGCTCAGCTCAGCCCCTCGTCGACAGACGGGAAGAGCATCACCCGCTGCGCGCGCGGCCGCAGAGTCACGGCGGAAAAACAGTAATCCCAGGGGTCCGTTACTTAATACAAGATCACCTCACAACGTTAAGTTAATCGTTTAAGTTAATCGTTAAGTTAACACACATTCGTAAAGAGAAGGAGTTGTTCTTTATTTCTTTTTTTGTGCGTCTGTGCGATATCAGTCACAAAATAAGCGAAAGCGGCATTTAACGTTAAACTAACCAATTCTGCTTCAATACGTAACTTCACTTAAAATAAGACTGTCTACTTTAAAAAAAGATATAACTGACGAGTAATCTTCATTACGTTAAGTTACGGACCTCTGAGTAAACCGCGGGCCATACGGGGGGAAATCTGAGAGTACAGGCGTAATCCGGGAGTAAGCCGCGCAAGGTAATTGGGACGTCATCCCGGAGTAGCCAAGGGAAAATGTGCCACGAAATGGAGTTGTAAAATGTCAATAACAAATCGCTAAGTTTCAAGCACTTCAAATCGACTTGAAATTCGACAATCAGGAAGAAGCCAGGTGCTTTAATAAATTTACAACGTTTTCCGTCGTTTTTCGTAAAATTACTAAAAATAAAGTAATAAAATCCATTGTAAATCGACAAGACTTGTAGCAATGTGGTCACCACGTGACTCCTCGCTCACCTTCTCGGGGGTGTTGAGCAGCTCCAGCAGCACGGCGACGAACGCCTCGATGGTCATCTGTCCGGCCGCGTACTCCTCCTGGTAGTAGGCCAGCGTGGCGAACTCGCTCTTGGTGAGCACGACGCGGGCCTTCTCCTCGACCATCTGCAGCGCCGGCGACCGACCCGAGCCCCCGAGGAAGCCCCTCCTGCCGCAGGCACACACACACACACATAGACACTCAAGAATTTATCACGATCAAAAAAAAAAATAAATAAAAATAAAAATCCCCGCACTGTAAACCGAAAAAAATCATTTAAGAAAGAAGAAAATCAAGAGGAAAGATACAGGACAATCCGATTAATTGAAAAAGCATGTACAAATAAACGAAATAAAATTGGAAATATTCAGAAATAGGGGTAAAAAAAAAAATCAAAATTTATCAAAAAGTGACAGAAAAATTACTTAAAAATCAAAACAAAAAGCAAAATTTAAAAAAAAAAATCGAAAAAATCATTCCACTCATATTTGCATGAGTGATCCCCCCTTCGTTGGGAACGAAAGTTTGTGAATGTCACACACACACGAGTTGATGTGTGACTTTTCATACGCACAGTTGCGACGTTCAGCACACTGGAACTGTACGAAAGTGTAACGAATGTCACTCACTTGCAGACGAGTGAATTCAGCTGCTCACTTCCAGGCGGAAAAAAAATATTCGCTCACTTGCAGGTGTGCGAATGAGTATAGTAGATCACTTGTATGTAAGCGAATGAGTGGTAGGCCTAACTCAAATTCACCAGCAAGTGAGCAAGTAAGAATGCTACTTTTTAAATTTTTTTTTTTTCGTAAAAAAGTGACTGACCCGGGGCTGTCCCAGGGCCGGGGCGGCGGGTCCATGCACGAGTGCGGCACCTTGCCGACGTCCCGGACGGTGAGCGTCATGCGCTTGTGCAGCTTGAGCTGCGCCACCGCCTCGTCGTGCGTCACGTCCAGGAACGACTGGCCGTTCACCTCCAGGATCTGGTCCCCGATCTGTGTGAAGCAACACGGCCGCGAGAAACGCGTCAAAGTACAGGTGCTTTTATTACACGTACTTTCGGGGGAGAAACAACTATGAATTCAAGTGTCCAAAAAGAGTCGTGAAGTATCGCGTAAAGTTTTCCGAAATTCCTAAAATTTCTGAAGAAATAAAAATTGTGAATTTTAATTGCATTTTCTGCAGTTGACGCTAAGAATTTTCTTGATTTTCTAGGGATGAAAATGCCCGGAAAGTTTCCGGAAAAATTGAAAAAAAACACTGTTTTTTTTCGTTTTTTTTCTCTAGCCTCGGAAAAATTTGAAAGATTAATCCTGCAAAATAGGCAAAAAGCACGACTTTTCGCCTGGAAATAGGCAAAAAGCATACCTTCATCACTATGTGAAGACGCTTCTCAGTGCACTCATCCTATTTATACCCTTTTACATTTCCTTCTCGTGCGTTTTTTGTGATTCCTGTTGGTCATCTAGAGCTGCCAGTGGAATTAAAGACCTAATGAAATACGAAAGTAGTCGGTTTTATGTCCATATCCCACTACAGGACTTAAAAACCAATTTTTCCAATTTTTCCGGTATTTTTCCGTTTTTTTCCTATTTTTCCGGTTTTTTTCGGACACTTTGAAAGTTTCCGGAAAATTTCCATCTCTATGATTTTCACAGATTTCTTATGAAATTCTGGCTGTTTCAAGTTATTGGCACTTTTTAAGAACTTTCGTGACTTTTTCAAATTGTTTTAGAATTTTTTTCAATGTGTTTTATTATTTTTATTATTATCAGTTTTTTTTTTCGAAAATTTTTGTCAACTGGACGAAAATTGAACTGTTGTTTCACCCTCCCGCGAGTACTTCTGACACGACGACGAGTTTAGAGTTCTCAAACGGGTGCGTCCATCTACCGGATGCGCAGGTGAGAGTGAGAGGGAGATACTACTCGGTTCCAGCACCTCACTCGCACCTACGGTATTTCGGACGCGTCCCGGGTAGCGCGAACCACCCCGTTCGGGAACTCTTTGGACGAGCTCCTGCTCCTCACCATGAGTCCGGCGCGGTCCGCGACCGAGTCCTTGTCCACGCCGGTGATGAAGACGCCCAGGTTGTACTCGACGCCGCCGCGGATCATGAGGCCCAGGCTCTGGCCGGGCTCGATGCTCAGCTCCACCTGCAGCATCAGGAAGGTCCCGCGTCAGCAACAAGGAGGTCACCAAGGAGGAGGACATCAGCCCGAGGGGTCCTTTACTAAAAAAAAAGAAATAAATCAGTGTGCAGCCTAATACAAAATCAGTTTTTAGAATATCAGAAAAACACGAAGAAAATCAGAAAAATCACAAGAAAAAATCAAAAGAAAAATCAAGAAAAATCACAAAAACCTAGAAAAATCAGAAAAATTGTTGTAAGCTTCACATTACAGTGCGGGACATCTCGGCTCAGCCCCCTCCCGGCCCCCTAGGGGATGCTATGGGAACCCCCTCGCGGGCCAGGCGGCTGATTCCGAAGATGATAGCTTTCGAACCTTATTCGTCCTTGTTGCACCAATGGCGGTGCACCATGTTTGGGAAGCAGGTCCCCGTAAGAGCGACAGGGACGGAGGCACGAGAGCGAGGCACACGCACACTGGAGCTGAGCCCCCCGGCGCTGGCTCGCAGTGCTTCCTGTAACGTGACCTTCACCCCCGCCCCGCCCTGACCCCACACGCCCGCACAGACGACCAGGTCCCACCATCAAATTTTAAACCTACGACGTCCTGCTGCTCGCGTGACGGCGGGACATCTTCCCCCACCCCCCTGACCCTCCTTCTCCTCACCCCCCCCCCCCCTCCGACCCCTTTCTGTCTGCGCCTCTCTCTCTCTCTCTCTCTCTCTCTCTCTCTCTCTCTCTCTCTCTCTCTCTCTCTCTCTCTCTCTCTCTCTCTCTCTCGTGTGGTGCAACGTGTCTTTATATGTGCGTCTCACTCTTTTCTTCTTCTTACTCTGTAGTGGTGCAAGGACAAACAAGAAGACACCCACGTGCACTGAAAACCCAGGTGCGTGTGAATGTATAGCGCACTTGAACGTGAGTGACTTTCCATTCTTGCACTTACTGTGTAAGTTATAAGACGCCTAACCCACAGAAAAGAATTCCTGATCCAGGCATTATTCTGCGAGCAGCTTAAAAAACTGGTCACAATGCGACTCGGGCGTCTTGCTTCGATATCATAACGCATCAACGCGAGATCGGAGCATGGCATTGCGGTGTAATGCCTGCATCAAGGGTTGTGAGACAGGTTCGTACACGGTAAAAACGATGTCTGATTTTCTGAGGGAAGAGGGAAAATTTTGAGCACCCGTACTTTGAGCAAAATAAGTCCTCAGATTTCGAGGAAGTCTCCTCAAAAACTTAAGGAAAAATCCCTCAGTTTTTGAGGAGACTTCCTCAAAATCTGAGGAATTTTCCTTAAAGTACGAGTGCTCCTTAAAATTTTCCTTTTTCCGTAAAAAAAAAAAAAAAAAAACAGACATCGTTTTTATCTTGTATCGCTCAAAGAGAGGTGAGATAATTTGAAGCGATACAAAAACTGTCTCACCTCTTTTTGGGTCATTCAAACCTGTCTTGGTCTAGCATGGCGATACAAGACTGTCGCACGCCCAAATTTGGCGATATGTCTTGCCAGCAGAGTTGCAAAGCACACACACACACACACACACACACACACACACACACACACACACACAGAGATCCGGGCGGGTGTTTTTACCCTGTGGGATCGCGGGCGAAGAGAACGCCGCCGTCGTCGCCGGTGCTGTTGCTGCTGCTGCTGGTGTTGTTGGTGTTGCTGCTGCTGGTGTTGTTGGTGTGGTTGGTGTGGTTGGTGTTGCTGCTGCTGGTGTTGCTGGTGTTGCTGGTGTTCGTGTGGGTGTTGCGCGGGCGGCTCGTAGACGGCGAAGGCCTCGTGGATGTCCTCGTAGGTGGGCTCGTGGCGGTGCTGGTGCTGGTGCTGCTGGCGGGGCGCGGTGGCGGCGGGCCGCACGGTGGTGGCGGAGCGGGGCCCGGGCCCCAGCAGCGGCACCGTGCTCGAGTACGACTCGGGCGAGCTGAAGGAGGTCGTCTCCTCCAGCGGCTGGAAGCCGTACTGCCGCCGCCGGCCCGGCGCCGGCCGCGAGTAGCTCGACGAGGACACGGCCTACACGAGCAGCATGCGGAGCGCGTCGTGCAGCTCACGGACATGTTCATCCTCCCACTAGCCGTCCCCTCAGCACCCTCATCCCCCCCCCGCCCCCCTCCACAGTAATCCTGTCTAATGGTTAACCCCTGACTGACGTCCCGGGGTCACTGTGAAAAAACATATTCGTAAATTTACGCGACTTTTTTCGTAATTTGTTATTACGAGCAGCGTTATTGTAAATTTACGACAGCAAATTCATATACTCGTCAAAGAAAACTCAACTGATACATGGTATTCAAGAAAAAAATATATATCGTAACAACACTACTGGAAGTTGTGACTTTACGGCATTTATACTTGGAAAATTTTCCCGTAACCCTTACGAATATTCTTCACAGTGATAGGAGCGGAGTAAGTGGGGGAAATCTTGCACAAACTACTCACGGGTATAACACCGGTATTCCACCCAAGATTATTCAATCACTGAACGGCATATTTTTTTAGTCTTCCAGTATACAGTAACGGGTATATTCCCGCGTAATTCATAGATGAGGTGCACAGTGTATTATGAATGGGAATGCCCCGTCGGAGCGGAGGTCCTGCTTGTTCACGCGCGAGCAGAGGGGAGGAATGCGGAACTAGCGATGTGCCCTAACGCCACCCCCCCCCCTTTCCCTACAGAAAACTCCTCAAGTGTGTGAATGTGACGCATTTGCCGAATTGTCAATTCCGATTATTCATAAACTACGCATGTGCGAGTAATATTTGAAGTTCACACACACGCTGGTTTGCTCGATATTCACACATCTAAGGGTTTCCAGTAAGACTTTGCGGGCCTCGCATTTACAGAGCTCCGCGCGCGCGGAAAATTAATTACCTCTTTTCTACTCTGTGGAATGCACGCTTTCCGTTTTCAACGCAACATCGCGCGGACAAAAATGCTGCTTGAGCTGGTACAAACGGGATTGTTTCGTGTGTGCACATTGGAACATATTTGGCGCGTGACCGGCGTGGCATTGTGACTAAGGCGTGCAGTATCGCGGACAATGCGAGCGCAGTGGATGCCGGGGCGGGCCGGGGCCGGGGCGGAGTGAAAGCGGTAGGCCAATGTCGACTGGCCCGCGGCGATGGTGGGTTATAGTGCCTCTAGCCCCCACCGATTCCGATTACGTCACAAACACGTTATTGTCAAAAATCCAAAATGAAACGACATACATCGTGCTGTTTGTGTGTGTGTGTGTGTGTGTGTGTGTGTGTGTGTGTGTGTGTGTGTGTGTGTGTGTGTGTTCCCCCCCTAATTTAATTTTTAAAAGTAACGCAGACGTTGGCACACGTTTGCAGACTACGACGTTAAACTTTCAGGAGATTCAAAATCAAAGTCGTTCTAAAATACGCAATAAGAAACGCTGCATATGCACTATGAGGAAGTGTGCAGGGACAGAGTCGGACAGAGTACTGCAGAGACTTTTCTTGCACCACACCTGTTACACGGGCGCAATAGCCCTGACAGACACGCGTGGGGACGGACCGACACCTACAGTCTGTAACCGAGGGGTCCTTCACTATAAATTGAAGCGTACGCCGATGTAAATGATTTTTCTAGTTGAGGGTGATTTTCCTTGATTTTTACTGATCTTTTTTGTTATTTTTAACGATTTTTTTTTTACTGATTATATTTAAGGGTGCACGCTGATTTTTTTTTTTAGTGAAGGACCCCTCGCCTATATAACCCCACTCACTGCACGCACGCAAGTGTAAGAATGTCCCACACACTGGTGAATCTCCATTTCCACTCTTGCCCCTAACAATTTGTGAACATTTCTGTACGCGCGCGCGCGTTCACACACACACAGATACACACAACCGACATGTGTATGATATTCACACGCCCTCGGTCCGTATCCTAGCGCACCTTCTGCCCCGCACGATAAAAACAATGTCTCATTTTTAATGTAATTTTTTTTTTTTAATTTGAGGGGTGAACTTTTAGGAAACTCCCTAATTTGAGTGAAATTTCTAAGATGTAGATGAAGTCTGGTCAAAAATTGTTGAGACCTCACTCATTTTCAAAGAAAACATCTATAAAACACACCACCAAATTTGGGCGTGAAAGTTTTGTATAGCCATCCTCGAGCAAGACAGGTTTGCATCACCTGTCTCACCTCTTTTAGGGTGGTGGAAATCTGTCTCACCTCTCTGAAGGTGAGACGTATCACCTTTTGATTCATAGTGAATTTCCTCCAAGATTTCCCTTCAAAACGAAAAAAAAATAACATTGCGAGACACTGTTTTTACCGTGGGTTTCTCCCCGGGCCGCGGGCCCATCAGGTTGAACTTGATGAACATGTCGGCGGTCGCGGCGCGGGCCCCTGGCGGGTAGGCAGACCCGGCGCACAGGCGCGCTCGGCGGGGCGGCCCAGGTCGCGCGCTGCAGGCGGTACGGTGTAGCCCAGTCCAGCCCGGCCCCGGCGCGCGGGCCACGCGGTCACTGTGCGGGCCAGGCTGACCGGCCCGGCTGGAAGCCAACCCCCGAGGCACCGAGGCCGCGGCCGGCAGCCCCGCCCCGCCCCGCCCCGCCCCACCCCGGGCTGGACGTCTGGCGGGCCAGGCGGCTAGGCGACATGGGCCCGGCCAGTCGCTGCGGTCGATATATCGGATCATCATGCCGTAACCGCGCCGCCGAGCTCAACGCCCGCTCCGCCCTGCCCCGCCCCGCCCCACCCCACCCCGCCCCGCCCCGCCCAGCTGGCGGCCCGGCCTGCCGGCCAGTGTCCCCGCCCAGCAGGTGCGTGCTCGCCGTCGTGGCCCTGGCCCCCACTACCCCACCTCACCGCACCCCAGTCTAACCCGCCACCCACACGCTTAAAGCGGGGGAGCGCGGGGTGAGCGAGGAACTGTATGTCATTGACGGAAGGGATACACCACACAACTCTATATTCTCTTTCCGCGTACACTACAGGAATGGAACTGTGCAAAAAGTGATCGCGCAAAAAAATAATTCCTTGAGGACCCGCCGCGCGCGAGTGGCCGCGAGTATCGGCCACATCAACATTATTATTTTCTTGACAAAATAACTCGACTGGAAGCGTTAAGTGTGTTTCTCTGCCCCGCCACAAGTAAGTGGGTCGTCAAATACCACGGTGTCAGGTCCACGAAGGGCCCCTCTCCTCTCCTCACCCCACAGAAGCCCAGGGGCCCGGGCGGGGAGGGGGGGGGGGTGGCCGGACCGTCGAGGGGCCAAGTTGGGGAAAGTTCAGGACAGGGTCACAACTATAACAGTCCGATATATACATATATACATTTTTTTGACATTCGTAACAACACGACGGCCGGACTGGGGCTGGGGAAGGAGAGCACGGCCACCCACTGCCACCGAGCTAGTGGGCCAGCAGGGCGCAGCACGCCGCACCAGAGACCCAAATGCGTGAGGGTCGCCGCGCTCCGCGCTCACGTGCAGGGGGTGTCCATGGCCAGTCGGACGACAAGGAGAGGTGTGGGGTCAAGTATAAAACGCGGCGAATGAACATTCACACACCGACAAGTGTACGAATGGGGACTCACACTCTTACAAGTACACTGATAATCCAAGTGCTCAACCCTTCAACACTTTAAAGTGTTCAAATACCATTTGAACATATAAATGTGTTCAACAGAGTTGCTGTACACTTACAAGTGTTCAACTCAGAAGTTGTGCACTTAAAAGTGTTCAACTCCCCAGTTACACACTTCCTTAGCTTGGACGCATTGTATGAGGGAAGTGTGCAGCTGGGGAGTTGAACACTCACAAGTGCACAACTTCTGAGTTGAACACTTTTAAGTGCACAACAACTCTGCTGAACACTTTTATTTGTTTAAATGGTATTTGAACACTTAAAAGTGTTAAAGGGTTGAACACTTGGTTTATCAGTGTATGTGAAATTCACACACCATCAAGCGTGAGAATGGAGTATGTGCGACGCACCAAGTGTGCGACATTTACACGACCTGCAAGTGAGCGACGATCACACTCTTACAAGTGTGTAAAAGTACACAAACAAGTGTGTGACATTAATACACCAACAACTGAGCGACATTGTCGCATCTCCATTAAGTATGGGGGTGTGCGGTATTCACACACTTTTACAGGTGTGTGACATTCATACGCACCTCCAAGAATTCACACGCCCACAAGTGTGAGACACGCACACCCTCATCTCTCCCCAAAAAAAAGGAAAAGAAAACTGATTGAACTACACGCTACCGTCACTTCGACCTGCCAGCCGGAGCCCCCAACCAGCGCAGCATAGGCAATCAGCTGCATGGGTGTGCATAACTTTTGCCTATCTAGGCGCCCCATCCCCATACTCTGAGATCACACATCTACCTCTTTTTTCTTCTAACCCACATATAATAAATTTCTCCTGACAGTAAAAAAAATTAAATGATAGAAAAGCGTTTCGATAAATTCAAATAAAATTGAATATTTAAAAAAAAAAAAAAAAAAAAAAAAAAAAAAACATTTAGGACACACAAAAAAAGCCTGAATGGCTAATTTTGATGTAAAAAAAAACTTTATCTCACTCCATATCTCCCCCATAATTACATGTAAAAACATAACTCTGTCTGTCTCTCTCTCTCTCACTCACCTTGCGGGTGTGCGCCCAGCGGCCGGACGAGTGCGGCGAGGGCGGCGGTGACACCGGCCTGCCCGTGCGGTCCATCCAGGTGTAGGCCTGTCGCGCCTGGCGGGCGTGCGCGGCCCAGGACGCCGGCGAGGACACGCCCGGGGCCCCCGGGGCCGGCCCGGGCGGCTGGTAGGGCGCGGGGCCGGCGCGCACCGTCATCGTCATGCGCTTGCACGACTTGAGCATCTGGAGGCAGAGCAGGCGCGTCAGGGGAGGAGGCCGAGTGTGTAATATGACGAGGGTACAACTCTGAATTTTGATGTACAATTTTTGTGAATTTTTATTGAGATTTGGTGAACTTTGGCTTCAATTGTATTTGAATTTTTGTTAGCTTTATTTGAGAATTTTTGAGAATTTTCAAAAAAAAAAATCGATTTTTATTTCTCATTTTTAAAATTTTTCCGGAATTTTGATGCACTACTTGGTCTTCAAGCACAGGGTTGCCACAAATTTTAAATTTTAATTTTTCCTGAATTTTCCCTGATTTTGAGGCCCTTTTTATATGACTTAAAAGTAATGCATCTCGATTGCTTTTAAAGAAAGGCGAGCGAAGCGAGCGGAAATCCTTTCAACAACTGACTTATTTTCGATAAACTTCTGACTTAAGTCATGCAAATTGAAGAATTTTGGTTAGCAAAAATTAGGAAAAATCATAGGGCAAGTCAAATCTCTAATGTTTTCTCAGAGGTTTTTCGAATTTTTCCCTCAGTTTTCACTGATCGTTTGCAAATTACCTGAGTTTTCCATAGTTGTGGCAGCCCTGAATCATTTCAGAGTTGTGTCCCCCTCGCTGATGAGTATACTAGTACATATATACACACTACAGAGACACCTCGCCCACCTTGAGCGCGTCCTCGTGCGACAGCCCGCTGAAGGGCGTCCCGTTCACCTCCAGGATCACGTCGCCGGGCCGCAGCCCCGCGCGCTGCGCCACGCTGCCGTCCTCCACCCTGGAGATGTACACGCCGGTGCTGGACCCGCCTGCGGACCAACAACACAACTGTTCCAGAGGAGCTGACTTTTTTTCTCTTCCAATTTTCTACGAGTCACTTTGTGACGAGGGGTCCTTCACTATAAATTCAAGCGTACATCGATTTTTCTAATTTATCTACTTTTTCGTGATTTTGCTTGATTTTTACTGTTTTTTTGTTTTTTTTTTTACAGAATTTTTGTTGATTACTCCTTCACCTTTCTGATTTTTAGCAGATGATACCAAAGGTAGCATCTGCTTTTACTCTCGATCTCGTTCGTCTTCTTAAAAAGGTTAGGAAAAAATGGGGTTAATATATAAGAGAGGGCTGGGAGGGCGGGCCTCTCCGTAAAAACGGTCCAGCTACGTCAAAAACGTAACAGTTCTTACGTCAGTGACACGTCAGTGACACGTCAGTGACACGTCAGTGACACGTCAGTGACACGTCAGTGACAGTTTTATTGAAAAAATATCTATCATCTGCTTTTACGTTAGCGTTAGCGATGACGTTTTTTTTTTACTGATTTTCTTTTAGTGTGCACACTAACTTTTCTGAGTGAAGTACCCCTCGCTTTACGAACGAATGAATGAATATTGCGCACATGCAGGCGAGGGTTTAATCACTCCCTGCATCCATGAGTACACTGGAAAAACAAAGGTAGGAAGAAAAGGGTTTTAATGCCTTTACCAAGGCATTAAAAATTAGCACCCTTGCAAAGGCATTAGAACTGCCCATAGGTGTTAAATTTTAATGCCTTTGGACAATTTCGTGCCTTTGCAAAGGCATTAAAATTTCACACCCCTAAGAAGGCATTAAGTCCTACCTTTGTTTTTCCAGTGTAAACAGGCTGTACTCAGTACTCAGCTGTAGTCGGCAGCAATTTTCAGGGGGGGGGGGGGGAATGAATAGATTATTATTAGATCTATTGCGTCCAAAAACGTCATGTGGGAGTGAGGGCGAGCGGCTTGCCGCTTTCGGACGCCTAATACAGGTATTTAGGTTAGGTGGCCCGGTGGAGGGCTCTGGTTGGAAAGGGAGGGGAGGGGGAAGGAGGGAAGGAGGGGAGGGGGTCGGTCGCCTCTGCATCGTCTAGTCTGGTGACTCACCTGGCGATGGAAAGTGGAAGGGCATGGCGGGGTCGGAGTGGCTGCGGTCCCAATCGATGGCTGACGGACAGAGCAGGGAGCAAGAAAAAAATTAGGGATTTCGAACAAACTATAAAAAGGGTTGCTGTTTTTTTTTTTAAAAAAAACTTTTTGAGGTCACACCAAATAAAAAGAAATTAAAAGTGTTGCAAGAAAAGGTTTTACGTTTTTGAATTTCTAAGACCGCGTGAATCCCAAGATCAACGACGATGACGTTCATTCGAGAGGAAGACAACTCTAAATGTTAGTGTAAAATTGTTGAATATTTGTAAATTTTCGCGAAACTTCGTGTTTTTTTAATTTAAATTTTAACTAACTTTTTGTAAGTGATTGAAAAGTTTTGTGAATTTTTGTGAATTTTTCTGAATTTTATTGAGTTTTTTTGAACTCTCCCGAATTTTTCTGAATTACCCGGTGAACACAAATTTTAGAGTTGTTTCCCCCCTCGCATTCATTGAGCATGTCATCTGGTCCGCACACTATGTACTGGGGTTCAGTCAGTACAACATCGAGGGTCCGCGCTATACGCACCGGTGTCCTTGGCGCCGCCCTTGACGCAGATGCCGAAGCCGTGGCCGGGGCCGCCGCCCTGGGCCGCGTCGTTGGCCCTGGCCATGGTCACCGTCCTGACGGGCAGCTCGTGCAGCGGCGGGCTGGTCGGGGGCGGCCGCCGGCGCGGCGGGTCGCTCGCGGGCGGCGCCGACCCGTCGCGCACCTTGGGGCCCACGCCGGCGCCCATCAGCTTGAGCACCTGCTCCGGCGAGATGGGCCGCTTCTTGTTGCCGGGCGCGTGGAGGCCGTGGAAGCCCGCGTGGTGGCCGGCGGCGTGGTGGGCGCGCGACTGGGGCGGGCTAGGCGCGCCCAGGTACGTGCCCCGGGGCGCGCTCGACGGCCGCTCCACTATGGTGTAGGACGTCCCCGGCGGCGAGTAGAAGGTGCCGCCCCCGGCCGCCGCCGCCCCGGCCCCGCCCCCGGCGTACCGCGAGGGCCGGAGGACGTCCTCCGCCTCGCGGCTGGTGGCGGCCGCGCCCAGGGCGGGGCCCAGGGAGGGGCCCAGGGCGTGGTGCGGCCTGTGCCCGCCGCCATGGTGCCCGAGCGAGCTACCATACTGGTGGAGGTGGTGGTGGTGGTGGTGGTTCAAGCTAGACTCGGCGAGCTCGGCGAACTCCTCGCCCTCCGCCATCCGGCATTACGCCCCCTGCGGACAGAGAGACAAGGCCGCCGGTTACAACACTGAGACACCACAGTGCAAGCAGAAAACCTTGTATATATACTTTAATCGAGGGGGGAGTCACTTCGAAAATCATTGTACGGCCCCATAAAAATCACTTTCAAAAATATTTTTAAAAAATTCAAAAAATCAAGAGAAAAGGATACAGAAAAATCCGGCAAATCGAGAAAAAATTAACTGTAAACCGAAATGAAGAAGAAAACATTGAGAAATTGGGGTAAAAGATCAAAATTTACCAAAAAAAAACAGACATATTTTATTTTAAAAAATCAAAAGTTAAAAAAAAAGAGAAAATCACTGTACACATTTTGTATGAGTGATCCCCCCCCCCCCCCTCGACTTGAATACCAAGAACGTCATTGGCGCTTAATCCTATCCCCCAAGTAGCCTTGGACCAGAAACATGCATTCGATTCAAACGCAAAGGGGCACGATTTGAGAACAAATTGGGTTTAATTTGAGCTCGAATATTCATGTACCCAGATACTTGATATTTTTAAGGTCCCCGGGACTTCATTCAGAGGTGTATGGGGCATCATACAAGAATACGCTTTTATGGGTGTGTGCTCTCCCGGAATAATTACACAATACGTATACCGGACACTCAAACGTATAAAACTATCCGAGCATGTGCATAACCTATAAGATTATATTACCTCCGGGACAAAACTGATTATATGATAACACAAAGATAGTAAAGCAGAAGGGAGGAAAACAGAAAAACGTGAAGCCACTTAAGACATACATACAGAGTATTTCTATATTTTGTTTGGTTTTATCGCTTGTCACAGTGCATCTCCATTAGGACCTTGCGATTACTCGCTGATAAGCCTCGGGCCGGGCAGGGTCTGGTCGGCCGGGGCCCTAGCTGTAGTGCGGGCCGTGCGGCCTGCGGCGCCTGCGGGGCCAGTGCTGGCGACACAACATGACGTTCCTGGTGAGCCGCCTCGCCTGCGGCAACAACACGCTCAAGGGAGTGCTCTTCGTCTTCAATTTCCTCTTCGTGGTGAGTGTTCCGCACTCCGGTTACTTTTACCACTCACGGGGCACTTATTGATCTTTTAAGGCACCTATTTTATTTTTTTTAAAGAAATATACTGATAAAAGGCAAATCAATATTGAAATCTGATCGATATTGAAAACTGATCAATATTGATAACTGATCGATATAAAAAGACTGATCGATATTGATAACTAGTCGATTTTGAAAAATGATCTACATTGAAAACTGATCAATATTGATAACTGATCGATATTTAAAAAAAAAAAAAAATGATTGATATTGATAACAAGTCGATGTTGAAAAATGATCTACATTGGAAATTGATCTATATTTATTGAAAACTGATCAATACTGCAGAATATCGATACTTTTTACTTCGATCCTTAATTTCTTAAGGTGCCGCCCGCTAACCATATAAAGTGAACTATTGATTTTCGGGTAATCAGAGGTATCGGTATCGGTTATAGCAGTTATAGTGCCAAACATCGATACTCTCCCACGGTCCACGGCTCTCTTCCAGGTCCTGGGGCTGGTCGCGTCGTCGCTGGGCGCGGCCATGATGACCACGGAGGCGCTGTACGTGCACGGCGTCCGGGAGGCGCTCTGGTCCTTCGTCGGCGTGGGCTTCAGCGCTACCTTCGTGTCCGTCCTCGGCGGGCTCGGCGCGCTTCTGGAGAGCCCCTGTCTCCTCGTGACGGTGAGTGCACGGTGCGGCTGAATTTTTTTTCTAGAGAAGGGGGGAGGGGGTGATAATTGTAGATTGACTCTAAAATTTTCAACAAAAGAGAGTTGGAAAATTACAAGTAAAAATTGTAAAATTACAATCAGCACTATCACTATGAATCGACTTAAAATTCGATCAAAGGTGATCGCGTAAATTTACAAAATATTTGGTCAAACGTCATTCCCAAATTTTGTCGTATCGTAAATCGACAAAGATATTTTTCGTTGTGGTATTTACCGTTTTATACATCAACGTTTGAGTCAGTACCGTCGCGGTTTACAAGGACAAGTAAATTTTACATTAGTTTGTCAAGTGCTCACTGAGAAAATATCATCCTTGAAGATTTAAAATTCATTTTTAAAAAGACTTTAAAAAAGGATGCTGTAGTTTACGGCAGATAAGCTCTTGCTCGTAACAGAATCTCAAGTCGATTGGTAGTACCTGTACTTTTACGCTTTGTAAAATGTAATTTTACTACTACACTTTGTCGAAAAATTTTCCCGAAAGCCTACCCTGGAAAAACGTTTTACTCACAAAATTGCACGTTTGTCTCAAAGATGTCACTGAAGCGTTTTTCGACATCACCAGTGGCGTCATAATATGTGCAAAAACCTCGTAAGTCACAATGATGTCATCGTGAGGAAAACGTTGCCCCCTTGGGGAAACGCTTGGGAAATGACCATATGTTTTTCATATCAAAACACAACTTGCTAATTTTTTTCCTGTGTCGGCTGGGCCGGTGCAGTACACGGTGTTCATGTCGCTGATCACGTTCGGCCAGCTGCTCGTTGGCTGCGCGCTCATCGCCACCTCGAGCCTGGCCCACGCCGCCGTCGCGGCCATCTTCTACCGCGCGCGCGCCGGGGACGAGCTGCTCGGCTACATCGCGGCCCGGACGCAGATGCTGGTGAGTGAGCGCGACGCGCACCGGAAACGGAAACCAGCCCGCGCGCAAGATATTGTGTATACCGGGCGTTCCTTTGAATGCGTAACAGTGTTGTTGCGGGATTGCATACTCGCCAGCGCTACAGGGGCCATGCCGCCTTACGGGCGAATGGGGTAGGGCAAACCCGCAACACTTTTACGCATTCAAAGATACACCCGGTATATGAAAATGAACGCCTTTACTCTTTTGATCATTCCTATTGCGTCTTTTGTCATCGTTCGTCATTTGTTGTCTTTGCGCATAAACGCTAGTATGGTTCTCTAAATCAAATTGGTCAGAAGTCCCGATTCTACCTTATCTCCACTTACTTGCTCAAAGCTAGAAGTAACCCTTGATTGTCTTTCAAATGAATAGTCTCAGAAGATAGAATACGTTGGGGAAATTTTTCAATCGCACAGAAAGAGTCTTTTCAAATGTGTAAATCTTGTAGAATATTTAAAAAAAAAAAAAAAAAAAAAAAAAAAAAAAACTTTTTATATAACGGAATGTGAATAGAAATTCATCAACCGTCACCTACGTTACCAAGCGGCGACCACATTTTTGACGCACCAAAAACATAAGAAAATCGCAAGAAAAAGTATTTTCAGAATCAAAATAATTCTGGTAAATTCAGACATTTTTGGTTTTGATTTTGTGAACTTTTGTTGGTGAAAATTGTACAATTTCACAAAACTTTGCTGCGAACAAAAATTCGCCAAAATGTTTCCCTTGCGATGCAACATATACTACGCGTTCCAGTTCGAGTGCTGCGGCTCGCAGGGCCCCGAGTTCTGGTCCGAGGGCGAGGCCCAGGGCGAGGGCCCCCTGCTGCCCGCCTCCTGCTGCCACGGCGGCCTGGTGCGGCGCTGCGACGCCACCAGCGCCTACACGGAGGGCTGCACCCCGCACGTCGAGGCCTTCGTCCACAAGTACGGCATCACCATCGGCTCCATAGGGCTCGCCATCTCCCTCACCCAGGTTGACTTTTTTTTTTTTAAAGGATTATTTTGCTTTTTATTTTTTAAGAAACTCGAAAGAGCTGATACTTTGACACTGTGAAAAATATCTTGGGATAGATTTACGATTTATTTTGTTAATAACGACTTACGAAACATGTTGTCAATTTACGGAATGCCTTTTTTTGCTCGTAATTGAATTTCAAGTCGATAGGTACAGTGCTTGTACTTTAAGGGCACCCAGGACTGAAAATTTCAAGATTATCAACAAATTTTGGATAACTTGATGAAAAATCTCAATTTTTACATACAGAGTACCAAACTGAAAGGTATTCAAAAAAAATTACTGGTTGCTTGATAACGATTCAAATTTGGTAAAACATGACCACCTTCAAATAAAAATGATGTCAAAGAAAAGTGTTAGCCAAATTAAAAAAAAAAAAGTTACGTAAACATTTGGATGATTAAAAAATTCCATGCGCATTGGGTCTAAACCAATTTTCTTACTTGAGGCAAGACAAACAAAATCTACTGACCACTTTTTGAAAATTTCACCCCCAAACAAAAATATTTAAAAAAAAACACTTAAAATTCACCAAATTTCTTAAATTTTGAACATTTAAAAAGTTTGAAATTTCTGACTCTTTTCTAATGTCAAATGTCAAGTATCCGGTCAATAGAAAAGGTAGTTTAGACCTTTCTGATGAAGAAAATCACAGACCCAACTTTCCGGAACAAAATGTAATGCGCATAGCCTTCAAATGGTCGACCTCTGAAATTAAACATTCTTCGCAATAACTCTGGAACCTTTTGAGCTACAGAGTGGGGATTGTGGGTGAGAGGGTTTCTAGTCAAACACAAAAAGCTCCCCCCCTCCCCCAAAAAAATTTCTAATTAGTTTCTGAGATAGTAATTTCGGTCCTGGGTGACCTTAACGATTTGTAATTGTAATTTTACAGCTCCACTACTTTGTTGAAAATTTTCCTGTAAACCGCCCACTTTTTTTTTTACAATGGACTATGCTCTGTGTGTGCAGTCACTCGGGATCTGGATCTCTATCTCCTTGACGTACAGGCTGAGGGACTTGGCCCGGCGCATGAAGAATCTCTGATACCTCCGACTTAACGCCACCCCTGGTCTTATTCCTTCCTCGGCGTGTTTGTGTACTGAAATAATTGTCCCCGTATTTTTAAGTCATTCCATTGTATCCTTCACAACAACAACAACAACAACTCCAACAACAACGAAGAAAGGTTTCAAAAATGTACAGAAAATCTGTAGTTTAAATTTCAATGAAACTTTGAAAGTGAATTTACAAGATTAAACCAGATTAAACACTATAAATATATAGCTAATATTGTCAAAAACCCTTGGGTAGTTTATTCCTCCCATAAGAGGCCATATAGTAAATCAATTGACATACGCTTACCAGCGATTTTAGAAGGCAACTCTGTTGCTTTGAAAAAGAAGTCGTCTCTGTCAGTATGAGTATCTGCACCGACGACAGGCGTATCTGGGCGCACCCCAAGTAGAGCTGTCAGATGCTGGAGCGGGGCGGGCGGGGCAGCTGTCCCAGCCCGCACCGCGCACCCAGTCAAAAAGCTTATCGCTCTCCCCTTTCTCTCTCTCTCACCCCTTTCTCTCTCTCCCTCTTGGCTCGGGGCCAGGTCTCATCCAGGTGGCCCCGGATGCTTGCCAGACCCCGCCGCCACGCCACCTCCAACTGATGAAGAACCTACACTGTGAAAAGAAAAGTGCAAGCTGGCGAGACGTATCACCTAATTTGAGCGTGATGGTTTTGTATCGCCTTCCTAGAGCATGACAGTCTTGTAGAACCCCCAAAAAGGGTGAGACAGTTGATACAAACCTGTCTCGCCTCGCCCCTCTGAAGGTGAAACTTATCACCATTCGATTTAGGGTGTCTATTGCAAATGTGTTATGCTTTTCATCGACTCGTGTTGAAGGACAACACGATCATGTAAGACAGCAACGACTGTTGTCTGCAGCAACAACGTACACTGTCTGCAAATAATAAGTTGCCCGGTTACCACAAAAGTTGTCAAATAACAGTCCCAGTTTTTGCTTTACAACAAAAACAGTTATTACTGATAAGGTTTGATTTTCATCAAGTATTTTTTTTTTGCGGCGCACGGGGTCGGAGGAGTGGGTGAATTCGCAGTGGCCACGAGGACCGGGAGGAGAAGAGGGCCCCACAAATAAGAGAGATAAGGCCGCACCCACTGCAAAGAAACACCTTCCTACATTTGCGACATTTTCCGCAACTTGTGACGTGCGAACTGCGGGTCGTAAATTTATCATCAAGATCGTAAATAATCGAAAGCATTTTCGTGCTCTAGCGCACGAACCAACGTATCAATCGAGGGGGAAACACCTCTACAATTTTAGTACACCTCGTAATTCAGAAAATTCAGAAGAATTCAGAAGAGGTCAGAAAACTTCAAAAGAATTCAGAAAAAAAAATTAGGAAAAGTTCAGGAAAATTCAGGAAACTTAAAGTGAAAATTCACAAACATTTACTGAACCACGAAAATTCACCCAAAGAAAAAAACACACACAAAATGTGTACACCAAAATCCAGAGTTGTTTCTCCCTCGGATTCAATGCTAATGGTCGTAGCAAATTTGATTTTACGTTGTTTCTCGAGTCAAATTTCCCCACGTAAACCCCCTCTCCCTTCACAAACATTCCCGCCAGATGGACCGTCGCGCGGGACACAAACAGCCACGCCGGGCGTGCAGGCACGTCCTCCAACATGCAGACGCGGATGGGGGCGAGGGGGGCCGGAGGGGGGCCGGAGGGGGGCCGGAGGGGGGCCGGAGGGCCCCACCCCACACAGTCCGTGCGAGAATAGGGGTCGCATTGAATATTCTGGCCTGTGGCCAGGGAGAGCAGGAGCAGGGGGTAGTTGAGGCTGGCGGAGAGGAATAAGAGGGCAGCGGGACGCGACGAAGCTTTGGCCGGGCCGGGCCGGGCCGGGCGCGGCGGCCCCGCGTCAGCCCCGCGGGTACTCGACTCTACAGGTACCGCCAGAAGTGTTGGTCTGGCCCCATAAGTGGGAAATTGGGGGGGGGGGGGGGGCGGGGCTCCGCCGCTGCTCGTGGCTCTACCCCGCGCGCTGGCGCGGGGGGTAGGCGCGTGCACTACCCCCCGGCCTGCGGCCTCGTCGCAGGTCCCGCCCTCCGCCCCCGCCCCGGGCTGTCACTGCCGATGGACCCGCGGGGGGCGCAACCAAAGTTAAATAGCGCCGCCTTTTTGTTTGACGCAGAGCGGCCAAACGAGCGTACGCCGTGCGCGTCCCGAGGGAAAAACAACAGTGAACTATCGTGAACACTGGTAAAACTAAGGCGTAGCCTTACGCCCCGTTTTCAAGCGTAATGGGTCTATCCGCTCCTATTCGCCCTATATAAATGTATGGGAGAATTTCTTTCGCACGCTTGATTTCAAGCGTAACGCCTTCAACGTAACTGTATGCTTCATTCAAGCGTACAGTTACGACTTAGTTTTACCAGTGAATATTCGTATATTTTTTGTTTTTGTTTGTTTGTTTTTGTTTTTGTTTGTTTGTTTGTTTGTTTGTTTGTTTGTTTGTTTGTTTGTTTGTTTGTTTGTTTGAATTTAACCTTACTCATATATAGTTACGTTTTGGTGAATTTCCCTTATTATTATTATTATTATTATTATTATTATTATTATTATTATTATTATTATTATTATTACAGTCAAATGCCCTAATTTCGGACAGTTTGCAGAGAAGTGCTTATTTCAACCTATCTCGGTCACCTTTTGAGATATTTAAAATCCGAAGACGGCATCGTACAGTTTGCTGTAAAGAGTACCATATTTCGTCAAGTCGGTTGAAGTACCTTTAAAATTTTACAGCACACAGGAATTTAAAGTTAAAAAAAGCATATAGAACAAAATTGCTGATTTGAAATAAGCTCCCCCAAAAACATGGGCTCATGTAGGTGTGAGCTGCCCTATGGGTGGTCCTTTCTCGAATGAAAGTTTGGTATTTTGGCTACAGAACTACGTAAATTATTATTTTTTAAGTCAAACCGTTTTTTGGTTCGGAACGATTTTCGAAAGTGCTACAATTTCGGACAGTCCAGTTCTGTGGCATAGAATTACATTTGTTTCCATGTTTGTGCCAAAAGACTTATGTTTTCGACACCAGGAAGAAGCGAAATTGTACTTTTGACTATCACCTTTACAACGCCGCTTCCGGATTGGAGATACCTCAAAAAATGGCTAAGATAGGAAGAATTTAGCACTCCTCTGAATTTTGTCCGAAGTTACAGCACTTTTGTCCAGGGTTAAAGGCGTTCACAAAACCATCCTATTTTTCTGTCCAGTTTTCATCTCTCAGGGTTGAGTAAAAAAATCGGTTTGGATGTTATTCAACGAATTGTGACCTAGGCTATCCTAAGTGAAAAGTAAACCTGTTCGGTTAGGCCAAAATGCATGCTTGTGTCCGAAATTAGAGCACGTGTCCGAAATTAGAGCACTTTCGTTCCTATTTTCGGACACTCTTCCGATGATTGCTGTAGCTTCCCATCTGTTGATAGAAATTCGACATGGGTATCATCCGACGTGTCTCGAGCCACAGTATTTCCAGTCGCAACAGATTTTTCATATTTTATCATGCCTACACGTAAGAAAGGAAAAACCGCTCAATTCGTCCGAAATTAGGGCACTTGACTGTATTATTATTTGAATTTTTCTGATTTTTGTTAATACTTTTATCTTTTTCTGAATTACGAAATGTACAAAAATTTCAGAGTTGTTCCCCCTCGGCCCACCCGCGCGGTCGACTCATATGCACGGGAAAGCCCGGATGAGTGTGAGTGCGAATCGAGGGGGCATGCACTCGCGTAATAGTCGGGTCACTCTATCCGTAATAAAGGCGTAATAGTATGCGTAATAGAGGCTTAATAGGAACGAAATAGCCAAGATTCTCTTCATTTTCCTTATTTTTGTGTCGTTTTGGGCTGTTTTGCCTGTTTTTGCCTAATCTGTACAATTTAGGAGCGTAATACGCGTAATAGTCAGGTCACAGATTTTATGAGTTAATATCCCCTCGGTGCGAATGAAGCACACTTGCAGGAGAGTGAATTGGCATTCCGACACTTTTTCTGATAAGAACCGAGGGCTCTCCCACTAAAATACTCACTGTATTCGACAGAAAATACTTGCGAGAAAAAAAAACTCGCATGATACTCACCAATACTCGTGAATATACTCGCGGATACTCATCATTACTCGCGAATTAAGTGTTAATAGAGCATGTAACCTCCTCCATAAACAGTGAACGCCCTGTGCTCCCATCAATTACCAAGAGAACTCCGCAAGTGTATTTAGGTAGAAAAAAAAAAGGTCTTTCCAGCACTATGACATAGTCAAAAATCAAAGTCGAAACACAATGCTTCATTTAAACCTCGGAGGAATTGGGTGATAATACCGATCTGAAATCACTTTGAAATTCTTCAACCAGAGTACTCCCCGAGTGCTCACAAGTGTGTGACAATCACACACTTGGGCTGGCAGTGTCAACCGAAGCCTGGTCAAACAGCGGATAGAGTGCGCCCCGCTTTCCTGCGCGAGCGGAAACCATCAATACAACCATTAACATACGTATACAAACAGACAAACAAACACACGTGCACACAACAGAACCATACATACAAACGCACATACACGAAATGAAAGGTGAGGTGTACACGCAAAGCGCGCATAGAGATTGAATGCAGTCACGGGAATAGGATAATAGGCAGGCAGGCGACGGGTATTCCGTCTGGGACGCGTCACAGAAAAAATTACAATAAAAAAAAATGGGGGAAAAAAAAACACGGCTCTCATGGCTCCCCCCGCCTATACCCTCTCCCAGCGCCGCCCTAACCAGAGAACAGTCAAAAAGAGAGCATCGGCTGTCAAGTGGAAGACAAACCCTTTCGACTGCTGAAGCACAGGAAGCTGGGCCGCCAACGGGCGGGTGGGGAGGGAGGCACGGGGGCTAATGACATTCCTCCTGCCTGCGACTCTCTCTCTCTCTCTCTCTCTCTCTCTCTCTCTCTCTCTCTCTCTCTCTCTCTTCAATCGCTCTCTCTCTCTCTCTATCTTTCTCGGAGAGCGTGCCTGTCCTTTCGCTATAATGGCATTGTCACGGGCAGCCGGGCGGGGTGGGGCTGACTCCAACAGCTGTTGGCTGAAACGGAACGAGTAGCGAGGAGGGTCGCTGAAAGGAATTCACAGATTTATGATTTATGGTATGATTTAAATTAAAAGAAAAGGAAATATTCTCCACCACCTCATCGATTGGTTGTCCCTGCGGTCCCTTCAGTCCCTGCCGTCTCTTCCAGTCTCACACTAAAATACTAGGGACAATTTTGTTCCTAATTGAGCACGAATCCACCCATACGCAACATGTGTACGATTTCTTTCCCAAATAGAGGAGTAAAAGTGCAGTATTGTGCAGTTTTACTCCTTTAATGGGCACGGATTCATGCTCAATTAGGAACAAAAAATTGTCCCTAGTATTTTAGAGTGTAGACCTGCCGTCCCTGCTGTTCCTCCCGAGGAGAGGGGGGGGGGGGGGGGGGGGGGGGGTCACTTCGAAAAATCATTGTACAGCCCCCAAAAAATCATTTAAAAAATGGAGAAAAAAATCAAAAAAATCAAAATAAAATCAAGTAGAAAGTTGCACAAAAATCCGAAAAATCGAGAAGAAATGAACTCAAAACTGAGAAAAATGGGAACAAAACAAGAAAAAACACAATTTTTTCTAAAAAATTAACATATTATTTCTTTTTTATCTCGGGAAAAATCCAAAGAAGAATCAAAATCAAAAATCAAAAAAATCAAAAAAATCAAAAATCAAAAAAAATCATTGTACAAGTTTTATGTGAGTGATCCCCCCCTCGGTTCCTCCTGTCGTGACTGCCCTTATTGTTGTGGTTGTCCCCGCTGTATACCTCCTGTCGTGACTGTCCGTGCTGCCCCTATTGTTGTGGCTGCCCCTGCTGTCCCTACTGTCGGGACTGTCCCTGCTGCCCCTATTGTTGTGGTTGTCCCTGCTGTCCCTAAAAATGTCGTGACTATCCCTGCTGCCACTATTGTTGTGGCTGCCTCTGCTGTTTCTACAGTCGGGAATGTCCTGCTGGCCCTGATGTCCCCGCTGTCATGTCTGGCCCTGCTGCTCCTGCTGGCCCTGCTGTCCCCGCTGTCGTGTCTGGTCCTGCTGCTCCTGCTGGCCCTGCTGGCCCGCCAGGCCCGGCCCGTCCTGCTGTGGCGCCGACTAGTCGTATCGATCCGCGGAGCCCCCTCCCCCGCCCCTGCGGGGACAAGGAAGAGAGCCGGGGGGGCACGGGACGGGGGCTGGCGGGGGACCGGAGGACGGGGTAAGGGGGACGGCGGGAGCCGGGAAAGGCGCAGGGATCGGACACTCACGGGAAAAACAATGTCTGACTCGTTAAGAAAAAGGGGTCAATTTTGAAGAATAATTCCCTCATTTTTTTTTTTTAATCAAGATAGAAAGTAGTTTGGTCCTGGGATAAGGTACCGATATTTATTTTCTACTAAGAAGATGAATACTTAGTCTCTCGACAAAGCGAAACAAATACTATACGACGTCAAGAATACGATGACAAGATTTTTGAAACAGAACCAAAAACTTAAAAAGGATCTGTTAATTACAATGAAACGACGATTCCCGTCTGAGAATCAAAAATAACCCTATCAAATCACTGTTTGACACGAGCAGGTTTCAAAAGTCTCATGCTACTGCTCTTGGGTGATGAGCAACAACTGACTTCATATTTCTTCGTAAGTAGTTTTTTATGTATTTATTATTTTAAAGAAATAAAAAATAAAATTCGTCTACTGCACGCGTTGTGCCTCGATTCTTCGATGGTGCTTTGCAGCCTCTCACTGTGGTGCAGCCCCACGCAGTCCGCGGACGCGTGCCTGCGCTCCGTTCGACGCCACATCGAAAATCGAAACAAAATGGAGGGAAAAAAAAGAAAGGGATTTGTAACTAAAAGATAAACGCCCCAGCCCAACAGTGCGACACGACACACCGCGGCCAAGGACACCAAAGTTTCATATACATCGCCGAGCAGAGGCGTCTCTTTCACATCTCTTGTAATTTTCTGGAGGGGGGGGGGATCTTCCATTTTAAAAAATGTGTACATTTTTACCTTATGATTATTTAGATATTTTGTTTTGATTTTTCTTTTGATCTTTCAAGCTAAATTTCTGTAACTTTTTGGTAAATTTTGATCTTCTACCAACATTTCTAAATTTTGTCAATTTCATTTCGGTTTATTGTTTATTTTTTCTCGAATTTTCTGATTATAATACCAGGTGGCTGATTGACCCCGGGCACTTTTGTACTATGCAACCCGCCCGCACCGCTCCATCCGGGACTGCATACCCATCAGGCGCCTGGGACCGGCTCCAAGCGCGGACGCTCTGCTCCGCCACTGTTGTTGCAGCCAACGCCCCGAAAGGGCCCTCGCGCGTTTCGCGCGGTCTACGGCGGGGCGTTACAGGGGGGAGGTTCACGGTTTCGCGCGGATAAATAGCGAATTCGCGGAGTAAGCTCGCGGTCCACGGATCCTCCGCGGGGGAAGGTTGCGGTCCACGGATCCTTCTCGCGGGTAGCTCGCAGTCTGCGAAGGACCGGCGTAGGACCCGCGGTACGCGAGAGAGAGGGGGGGAGAGAGAGAGAGAGAGAGAGAGAGAGAGAGAGAGAGAGAGAGAGAGAGAGAGAGGAAGAGAGAGAGAGAGGAAGAGAGACAGAGAGAGAGGCGTAGAGGCGTGCTGAGTGGGAGCGAGGCCGAGGGCAAGCGGTCAGGCTCCGAGACGTCCGAAAATAAACACGCGGCTTGTAAAAGGATCGTTATTGGCGGGCCGGGAGGGGCGGGACCGGGGAGGCGGCGGGGAGGGAGGGCTCTCCAAGAGCAGGACGTGACAACACTGAAGAACAAGAGAAGCTCGACACCACGTCGTCTGCTGAGGCCTCACCGACACAACCAGCGGTACAGAAAACATTATTGTCTCGGAATTTCTTTGAATTTCTGATATCTTATCGGCCACTCTGAAGAAAACGAAAATAAAATTTTTTTTCTAAAAAGTTTGGAGAAAGTATCGTTCTATCCGAGGGGGCAACCACTCCCTATCCTAGTGTACACAGGATTTCTAATGATATGGGATTTCTATGGATTGCGTAAAGATTTCTCCGGATTTTGTAAAGATTTCATATGGTACATTCGGGTACATTTCACAAATATGAACCAAATTCCACAAAATTCTAAAAGATTTCACGAGGTTTCATGGGATTTCTCAAGGTTTCATGAGATTTCACTGATTTCTGTGAGATTTTTATGATATTTCTTGAGATTTCTCAGTTGGATTTCGTAGGATTTCATCGAGATTTCAGAGGATTTCATCGAGATTTCCGAGGGTTTGTACACAGGATTTCACGAGTGGTTGCCCCCTCGGTTCTATCACTGTAAAAAAAAAAAAAAAAAAAAAAAAAAAAACGATAAATTTTGTAAATTACAACGGGTGGGCATTTTCTGTCCCACCTAAAACTGTCCCACCTATATTTTTTTTACTAAAAAAAATAATAAAAAAAATATTCGAGTAAAAAAAAAGGGTAAGTACTGGAGGTTACCCCTCCGGGAGGTTACCCCCCTATTTTAAAGGGATTTATTGATTATTTTAAATTTATTTTAAAAAAATATGTGAATCCAGGAGGTTACCCTTCCTTGAGGTTACCCTTCCTGGAGGTTACCCCCTTTTTATTGGAAAAAAATTCTTTTCCTTATTTAATAATTTCATAAATTAATAAAAAAGAAATAAAATGATTAATAAATAAAATAATTCTAAAAAAGGAAATTTAATCTGAAATTTTAAAAATAAACAATGAGCGCTCCCTTAGACGTTTCCACACACGACGTTCCCCAATTCTGTCACACTCTTAGCGGCCGCCGTATTTTTCATACAGATTGTAGCAACCTCGCAGCCAGGCTGTGCCTTGAATCGTGTAGGAGCAGGCGGGTGACGGGTGCTTTGGGTTGTGTCCGATTTCATGGACGGAGGGAAGTCCGAGTGATCGGTGTTCGCTCGGTCGGTGGTTAGGCCGTGGCGAGCCGCTCCAGTAGTTAGGGCAAGATCACATTCACTTTCGTTTTCGGTCTTCAGCTTGGTTACTTATCCCATAAAGGAGCATCTGCTATTACCACCGGCAATTTTTCCGGTTTTACACACGTTCAAGGAACCAATTTCACTGAGTTGTGCCACCACACTTCGTCGATTAGCGCCAAACAGCGTTCCCCAATGTGAATGAAGCGGCTCGCCATAAATTCGGACACAAGCCAAAGCACCCGTCACCCACCTGCTCCTCCAGGATTCAAGGCACATCTTGGCTACTAGGCTTCAACAATAAGTACGAAAAATACGGCTGTCGCTAAGAGTGCGACGGAGTCGGAGAACGTCATGTGTGGGCACGTCTAAGGGAGCGCTCATTGTTTATTTTTAAAAGTTCAGATTAAATTTTCTTTTTTGGAATTATTTATATTTATTAATCATTTTATTTCTTTTTTATTAATTTATTAAATTATTAAACAAGGAAAAGATTTTTTTCAAATAAAAAGG
Source organism: Frankliniella fusca (assembly GCA_029379305.1). Lineage (NCBI taxonomy): Eukaryota > Metazoa > Arthropoda > Insecta > Thysanoptera > Thripidae > Frankliniella > Frankliniella fusca. Next base: position 440,292 of record JAHWGI010000256.1, on the reverse strand, counting down.
GGGTAACCTCCAGGAAGAGTAACCTCCCGGATTCACCTTTTCTTTTTATTAAATATAAAATAATAAATAAATCCTTTTAAAATAGGGGGGTAACCTCCCGGAGGGGTAACCTCCAGTACTTCCTGAAAAAAAATATACAAAAAAAAATATTCGAGTAAAAAAAATATACTAAAAAATATATTCGAATAAAAAAAAATATAATAAAAAAAATATTCAAGTAAAAAATATATACTAAAAAATATATTCGAATAAAAAAAAATATTATAAAAAAAATATTCGAGTAAAAAAAATATAATAAAAAAAATATTCGAGTAAAAAAAATATACTAAAAAATATATTCGAATAAAAAAAAAATAATATAAAAAAAATATTCGAGTAAAAAAAGTATAATAAAAAAAATATTCCAGTAAAAAAAATACATTACAAAACAATGCCCTTCCCCGATGCCCCGAGGGGTTATGGCGCCGTACGGGCGACCGGCTAGGCAATCCCGCGACTCTTGTGTGTACAGGACATGACACACGGTACAACATACCCAGAAGCGGGTGAAGGCTGATGCTATAGAAGGGCAGGGCACTCCTTTTTGCCTATATTTACGTGCCAGGCCGCGGCCCGCTCTCTTCTCAACAATTGATTCGATCCCTCTCACTTTTACCCTCCGAGACTGTCTGTAAAGCACTTTCCATACCCTCTGTGCTTGCGTGGCAATATATTTTACCCAGGGAAAAGGTAACGCCGGGTGCAGCCCGCCTCACGCGAAACCAGGTCCTATAGGACTCTAGGCTCTAGGACTCTAGGCCAGCCCGCCAGGCGCTCGTGTGGAGGTGTCGGCCTACCCGGACAGCACAAGCGCAGGAGCGCAGTGGGGAGCAGAAATTAAATTCATTGTACCTAAAATTTCGTACCGTCACCTCCCGCTGAGCACTGTTAAAAAAATGCCGAAAATTCACAGCACCTCTGTTGTGAAAAAAGTTGCCAGAACCCTTCGTTAAATTACAACAGTCCTCTGTATTTAAACCGTATGAAGCACCGTATGAAGCTCTTGTCGTTGCGGAGGTGATGAGAGATTGTTATAATGGGCACCTTTGGATACGCTCAGCGCTCAGCGATAGGTCGCAAAAGGATTGGGTATGCGACTGTGAGGTTAGATCAGTGAAATGTGAAGCGATTGTAACCGGTGGTAGGCAGCCCCACAACACATTGTTGCGTGCCGAAGTGGTGGCCTAACGGCACGGCGGACCTAGCGGGCGCGGCAGCAGGAGGCTGTCAAAGTAAGAGGCAAGTCGCTCAACCACCCACCCACCCACCCGACAACGCTTGCGAAAGCGTAAAATCGCTTTAGATTGCATGAACCTGTGTATTTTCAAATAAGAGGCGGGTCGCTAAACCGCCCACCCACCCACCCGACAACGCTTGCGAATGCGCAAAATCGCTCTAGATTGCAAGAGCCGTTTATTTTCGGAAGCAGGGAGGCCTACAGATAATTATTGCGTAATGTTTCCGAATTGTAATCCCCTTAGACCAGTATGCCGTTAACTCTCTGCGCTACCGCTGCGTCTGCAGTCTTAAACATCATTTTTAAAAGGCCCGTCATCTTGGTCAAAGGGGATTCAAATACGGATACGTTACGCAATAATTATCTGTAGGCCTCCCTGCTTTCGAAAATTGCAATCTAGAGCGATTTTGCGCAATCGCAAGCGTTGCCAGGTGGGTGGGTGGGTGGATCGGTGGTTGAGCGACTTGCCTCTTACTTTGACAGCCTCCTGCTGCCGCGCCCGCTAGGTCCGCCGTGCCGTTAGGCCACCACTTCGGCACGCAACAATGTGTTGTGGGGCTGCCTACCACCGGTTACAATCGCTTCACATTTCACTGATCTAACCTCACAGTCGCATACCCAATCCTTTTGCGACCTATCGCTGAGCGCTGAGCGTATCCAAAGGTGCCCATTATAACAATCTCTCATCACCTCCGCAACGACAAGAGCTTCATACGGTGCTTCATACGGTTTAAATACAGAGGACTGTTGTAATTTAACGAAGGGTTCTGGCAACTTTTTTCACAACAGAGGTGCTGTGAATTTTCGGCATTTTTTTAACAGTGCTCAGCGGGAGGTGACGGTACGAAATTTTAGGTACAATGAATTTAATTTCTGCTCCCCACTGCGCTCCTGCGCTTGTGCTGTCCGGGTAGGCCGACACCTCCACACGAGCGCCTGGCGGGCTGGCCTAGAGTCCTAGAGCCTAGAGTCCTATAGGACCTGGTTTCGCGTGAGGCGGGCTGCACCCGGCGTTACCTTTTCCCTGGGTAAAATATATTGCCACGCAAGCACAGAGGGTATGGAAAGTGCTTTACAGACAGTCTCGGAGGGTAAAAGTGAGAGGGATCGAATCAATTGTTGAGAAGAGAGCGGGCCGCGGCCTGGCACGTAAATATAGGCAAAAAGGAGTGCCCTGCCCTTCTATAGCATCAGCCTTCACCCGCTTCTGGGTATGTTGTACCGTGTGTCATGTCCTGTACACACAAGAGTCGCGGGATTGCCTAGCCGGTCGCCCGTACGGCGCCATAACCCCTCGGGGCATCGGGGAAGGGCATTGTATTGTAATGTATTTTTTTTACTGGAATATTTTTTTTATTATACTTTTTTTACTCGAATATTTTTTTTACAATATTTTTTTTTATTCGAATATATTTTTTAGTATATTTTTTTTTACTCGAATATTTTTTTTATTATATTTTTTTTACTCGAATATTTTTTTTATAATATTTTTTTTTATTCGATTATATTTTTTAGTATATATTTTTTACTTGAATATTTTTTTTATTATATTTTTTTTTATTCGAATATATTTTTTAGTATATTTTTTTTACTCGAATATTTTTTTTAGTATATTTTTTTTTACTTGAATATTTTTTTTATTATATTTTTTAGTAAAAAAAATATAGGTGGGACAGTTTTAGGTGGGACAGAAAACATACATCCATTACAACGCACGAAATATGTTGTAAATTTAAGACAGCCCATTCTTGCTCGTAAATAAATTTTTAGCCGATACCTAGCGCTTGTAACTTAACTAGTTTACAATTGCAATTTTAAAACTCACTTCGTGGAAAATTTTCTTGTAAACTTACGACTATATTTTTCACAGTGATCTTTTTCTCTACAGCTGCGCACTGCTGTCCCCCAAAAAGGGGCCACCGGTGCTTTGAGCATAGGGCGATGGAGCTGGGACGAGGGGGGGGGGAGTCAGAAGTACTGGACGGGACGATGACAGCGACATACGATGAATGAGTGTGCAGCCGGGCGGGCACACCGCGCTCAACCACTGTCGGTTACCGAACGGTTCTCCCCCCCCCCTCCCCTCCATCTCAACCCCGCGCTGCAATAACCTCGCCGCACAGTGAAAAGTTTACGAAGCAATGCTTCGTAACCTACAAAGAGAACGCGCCCTCTGTAATTACAAAGAAAATGCTTCGTAATTACGAAGCACGCCGGGCAATTCTTTGTAATTACGAAGCATTGCTTATTCGTAATTACGTAGAAATTTCGCTTTGTAATACAAAGGCTCCGTTTTCTTCGTATTACAAAGCACTTCGTAGACTTTTAACAGTGCGGGCGGCAACATCCACCGCCTTGCTCTGTGCGTTCGTCAGCCGATCCTGTGTATGGATTACACACCGCACAGCAAGCACGGCCGATATTCTCTTTATTCAGCGTCGAAAAAACTTGAAAGAATGGGCGCAGCGGGCGCGATGTCGATGTTAAAAACAAAACCAGGCGCCTGTGTTTTTCACAGTGTACTTGGCGGGCGACAGTCTAACAGCTCTCAGGACTGACAAGGTAAATAAGAAAAGCGGCGCGAACGCGAGGAAACATCTGTCAGGTTGAGTGCGCTACTCGCGTCTGTCGTTGTGGTAGTCTCGCCCCGCCCCGCCCCCCCCCCTGCCCCGGCCACGGAGCTCAATTAGATTCGCTGGGTGAGCCCGTTACGTCTGGGGCTGCTCCTGCTGCTAGTTAGTTAGAGTCCGGAGGGGTCCGGTGGGGCGAGCTGGGGGAGGAGGACGCCTTCATATCGTCAGACTGAGATTAGAGATACGGGCTCTGCTCTGCCCCTTGGGTTTGCTCAGCCTGCTAGCGGCGCGCGCGGTGGAGTTCAGCGCAGAGGGCGGACAGACAGACAGACAGACAGACAGACAGACAGACAGACAGACAGACAGACAGACAGACAGACAGACAGACAGACAGACAGACAATCAGACAGACAGAAAAACAGACAGACAAACAATCAGACAGACAGACAGACAGACAGACACGAGGGGGGAATCACTCATCGAAATGTGTACACTGACTGTTTTTACATTTGACTTTTTGCTTGGATTTTTCTTTTGATTTATCAAAGAAAATTTCTGTCACTTTTTCACCCTATATCTGACTTGTTTCTTTTTTCCCCCAGTTTTTTGTTTATTAATTTGTTCTCGATTTTTCAGTATCTTTCTCCTTGATTTTATTTTAATTTTTTTAAATAATTCTTTGGGGGCCGTACAATGTGTTTTTTGAAGTGACTCCCCCCTCAGACAGACAGACAGCAGAGACCGGCATCCGCTCCCGAATGCTGCCCGCTTGCTTCCCGTTCGGCGAGCCTCCCATCTCGCTGCTTCCCACCCGCTGGCCGTCCGTCCCACCCGCTCTTGCTCGCCGGGACCCGAGCGTGTCAACGGGTCCCGTCCAGTTTCGTCTGCTAGCTAGGCGTGGCGGTGTGTGGCGCACTACGCTCTGCCACGCCCTCAGGTGACCGCTGGGCGAGATTCGGCGCTTGAGACGGGTCCCGTTTGCTCGGGTGCATTCGGCAAGGTTCGGCTCATCCACGTCTAGTACCTCGGGTCTCTCGCTCTGTCTCTCTCACACACAGACTGCGCACGGTGTGCGCTCGAGACGGGACCCGTTCGGGAACGGATGCCGGTCTCTGACAGACAGGGACCAAAACATAGGGAGAGGTCGCCCTGGAAATGAGCATGCAAGGAGAGCAGGGAGGGGTGGCACCCACCTCACCCCACCACCACGCCCCGCCACGCCCCGCCACGCCCCGCCACGCCCCGCCACGCCCCAGCACGTTCTGCGACACTTCACCTCACACGGCCTCACACGCTCTGCCGCCACGCCCCGCCCCAGCCACCACATACCTCCCCTTTCTAGTTGCCTCGTGCATGGCTACCTTTACCAGACAGGCACTGTCCTCAAATTTATCGAATCTGCTTGTGTGCATGCGAGGAAGGAAGGCATTGCTGAAACTGTTATTGACTCCTGGATGTTTGGGTTACTCCCGCACACGTCCGATCGTGTGCACTCGGGCGGTCTGGTAAAGGCGAACTTTCAGCTCGCCTCTAGGCAAAATACATGTTTAAAATGAAATGTACGATATATTTTGCAAGTAGGTGCGGAAAATGGAATTCGTCAGTTATTCTCACCGCGTACCGTGGTCGGGAAGGAACGATAGTGGGCGCGTCAAGGCGCACCCCAGAACAGTGCGAGAAAGAGAGGGGGAGGGAAAGAGAGAGGACACAGAAAGAAGAGAGGGAGAGAGAGGGGGTAGAGGGAGGGGAGATGGAGTAAGGAAGTGAAAAGAGGGAGCAGGGGGAGAGAGAGAGAGAAGCAGGAAAGTTAGAATGTGCCAAGAGAGAGAGAGGGAGAGAGAGAGAGAGAGAGAGAGAGAGAGAGAGAGAGAGAGAGGGAGGGAGGGAGGGAGGGAGGGAGGGAGGGAGGGAGGGAGGGAGGGAGGGAGAGAGAGAGAGAGAGAGAGAGAGAGAGAGAGAGAGAGAGAGAGAGAGAGAGAGAGAGAGAGAAGAGAGTGAGTAAGTGCCTGGGGCGGGGCGAGAGCAGAGACGGTAAAGCGCCTGCGGGGCGCGGCTGGGCAGGCCCGTCGAGCAGACGTGCGCCGCGGGCGTGCCTACCCGCCTGACCGCAGGGGCGCTGTTCGCAGCCTGGGGCGGGGCGGGGCGGGGCGGGGGAGCAGGACGAAAGCTCAGGTGCCCTAAGGGGAGGTGGGCTGGGGGTCGCGGCAGGGTCCAGAGCGCGCTGGGTCGGGGTGGGCTGGGCTGGGCTGGGCTGGGGTGGGGTAGGGGTGGAGTAGCCGAGGGGAAGGGAAGCATCGCCTTCAAAGGTCGAGTGGATCAACAGCGCTCGGGGCGGGGCGGGGGTGGTAGCTCACGGGGGAAAAAGAGAAAGGCGCGAACCAGTCAGCCGGATCTGTTGAGTTGTTGGCTCCATAGTCATGTGGCGGTACACTTTGTCGGCGGGGCGGGGCGGGGTGGGGCGGGTAGGCGTTCCGCGCAACAGCAGGTGGGACCAACCATCCCACGCCAGGACACTCTGCTCGGTAAAAATAGTTTCTTGTATTTCAAGATCTTTCTTGGATCTTATGGAGAGTACCAATTGACATCCAGGACAGATCTTGAAATACAAGAAACTATTTTTACCGTGTGGGGGCATGGGGCATACATATACATAGCCTTGTGAGCCCAGAGAACAGGCAGCACAGGGTAAGAAAGAGAGAGAGAAAGAGAATAAGAGAGAGAGAGAGAGAGAGAGAGAGAGAGAGAGAGAGAGAGAGGGGGGGTCGAGCGGGACGGAGCCACTTAGAGCCCCTGCCCTCTGTCAGTGCTTTGATTTGATTGCCGTTTCATGGACAGCCCCGCTCCTCCTAACACAAGATGAGCCCCAGCGCTGGAGGGGGTCTGCAGACCGCCCCCCTCAACGCCATAGCGCCTGGGGAGTACACAGCCAAAGATTGGGACGAATAATGTTGTAGAAAAAAAAACGGTATAGGAATCTTCGATCATCTCCGACGTACACTCTAAACTTTCTACAAAGAAATTTTTCGTAGAATACAAAGAATTATGTGCAACCGTAATATACAAGAAAAATCCTTGTATTACAAAGAGTTTTCCTTTGTACTACAAGGAATTTTCTTTGTATTACAAAGAAAATTTTGCTTTGTAGTGGCTTTGTATTACGGTTGCACAGAATTCTTTGTAATACAAGGAATTTTCTTTGTAAGAAGTTAAGAGTGTAGCCTATAAAGTACTGTTTCAATTCGCAGTCAACTGGAAAAATAGATCACCGTTATATCATTGACGCAAAGGGGTCTTATACACTCTCAGACTTGAAATGGACTATTTCCATTATAAAGTGGAATATCCATAGCTGTATGATGAAATTTGTCTTTAAAGTAATTTTTTGCTGCGGGAGAGCTCATTTTCTAGTTGGAAGAAGTCGGAGATATAGAGAAAAATCTCATCTAAATGGACAAAAATGTTTATTCTATGATATAAATTTTCTTTTATTTTAAAACAAGAAAACTGTACTACCCTAAAATAAACATTTAAGTCCATATACGTTACGTCATTTTAATTGCTAGATATTGACTTTTTTGTCTCTATAGCTAAATGTGTCTGTAAACGAATATCTATGATCTGTAGACAAATTTCATTGTCCTTACACATTACAGTGAAAAAAGTCAGCTAGAGATCTGAGCGCGTACTTTCGGCCGAGAAGAGTGCACTTGAGCGGGCGGTCGTCTGTCAGCCCATCATCAAAACGAGTCACCCCAAGTCATCCAATTAACGTCGGCAAACGGCGAGAGTCGAGGCGGTCAAAGCAACAAGCCAGTGGCGCAGCTACGCTCGCAGGACAACAGCGCGCCCCGCCCCGCCCCGCCCCGCCCTGCCCCGCGCATCCCTTTCACCGCGTCTTTCACTGACAGATACGCTCCTTTGTTCCTCTAATCAACCGAAAGGCAAACTTATTTCAATGGGAGGTATTCTGGATGAAAAGAAATAAGAAGAAAAAGTCTTGCAGACAAAGTAAAGAGGTACTAGTCCCCAGCACAGATTTTGTTGCAGACCGTCTTTCTAACACAGATGTAGTAGGTTTATAATACCAGAACAAAAAAAAATGCCGCTTTTTGTATTTGAAATTTCAGAAAACTAATATTTGTACGAAAAAAAAGTTCAAAAATAATAAAAACAATAATAAATAAATAAATCGTCGGGGTAGGGGAAGGGGGCGGTAGAGCACACTGTCATAAAATATACCACAATTCAACGACAGGTTGGAACTATGTTGTTTCTAAACACGATAGAAAACCGTTAAAATTTATTTTAAATTGTAGGGTACAACGAGCAGAATGTACAGTGTTCGGCTGTTATTTTCAAGTATACAAACGGTTTGTACGGTTCAAATTGAAAAATTTTTTCAGTGCAATATGTGCCACAGCTTTGACCCTGAGGCCGGCTGCGCCGCTCACAGACACGGGAAAAAAAAAGCATTCGCTGTTGCAGACAAAAATTCGCTGTCTACGAGTCAACGAATTTTATAAGTTGTCAAAGCGAATAATTTGCTACGGTAGGAAAGTATGCGATGAGGTGGCTGACGCGTGCTATGAAGCAGACATGTGCCGTTTCACTGGAACAGGGGTCGCGTTAGCCACCTAAGCAAATACTATGCTACCGCAGCAAATTATTCGCTTTTACAACTTATAAAATTTGTTGGCTCGGAGACAGCGAATTTTCGTCTGCAACAGCAAATGCTTTTTTTTTTCCAGTGCACCGGGGGTGGTGGTGGCGTGGCGAGGCGTAGCGGGATACTCGCGCCCGTCCCGTCCGCTCCATAAATAACACCTATTCTGGTGCGATCACGTTTCCGTCGATGGCGGGATAGAGTATAAAGGGGGGGAGGGGGGGCACGTGCGTGTACCCCGACCCTCCGCCCCGCGAGCAACACAGCAATCAAACCTTTCACACCCAAGGTACACTGGGTGGGGCGGGGCGGGGCGAGGCGGGGCGGGGCGGGGCGGGGCGGGGCGGGGCGGGGCGGGGCGGGGCGGGGCTTAGAGCAGACGCAAAGAAAAAAAAGAACACCACACGGTAAAAAGAAAGTCTTGGATTTCAAGGTCCTTTCGTGAAATTCAAGGCTAAGAGGATAATTTCAAGTATTTCCCTTGATAGTAATGAATGTGTTTTCAAGGGAACACCTTGGACATTTGGCCGGGCATCCAAGGGGATCTCTTGAAGTACTCCGCGGAATTCCCTTGGATGTCATGCCAAATTTCCAAGGCGTTCCCTTGAAAACACATTACTATCAAGGGAAATACTTGAAATTATCCTCTTAGCCTTGAATTTCACGAAAGGACCTTGAAATCCAAGACTTTTGTTTTACCGTGCAATTGAACACCAAGACAGTGCTAGTGCGTGTGCGACAGTGCCTCTTGCGCGACCCGGCACAACTCAATAATTGGTGTTAACGGTGCTGACATCATTTACTTTTTATAATTTTTTATTTCAGTTTTTGCAGTGTAAGCCGGCAGCAACTCTCTCTTCACCGCGAGCCTTATTGCGTGTGCGAAGACGCAAGGACGGGCGGTGTCTTTGGTTCAGCAGGCGGGCGCACTGCGAGTCCTTCTGTGTTTAGTCTCCCCGAAAGGAGAGAGAGAGAGAGAGGCACTCCAGCGGCTTTACTTCTGCCTCCTGACATTAAGAAGTAAGAGAGAGAAAGAGAGAACGCCTCGACGTCGACTCATTCACCACCGCGTCATGCAAACAAAGCAGCCAGCCACACGGCGAGGAGAGGGCCTTATTCTACAGCTCAGCTCCGCCCCGCCCCGCCCCGCCCCACAACTCTCCTCGTTGCTGTGCGCAGTGCGGCCGCTGCCGACTGTCAACAGCAGTTGATAGCGCCCGTGTTTTTCCGAACTCACAAATAAAGAATCAATGTCCCCCCCAAAAAAAGAAAAACAATTTAAAAACAACAAGCAAACTTATTTTAAGCGCGGATTCCACTGAAAATCGATGAGGTATACCGCCGCGTGAAAACAACTCGGAGCCAGAACGTGATGAGCCGAGGCGAAACAACTCTGAATTTTGGTGTACAAATTTTGTGAATTTATGTCCGGAATTTTCGTGATTTTCAGTGAATTTATGAGAATTTTTATTGTATTTTCGTTTGAATTACACCTAAATTTTCTAGAATTATTTTTAATCACGAGGTGCTGAATTCTTTTTTGTTGTTTCCCTCTCGTGATGAGCAGCTCGTACTTTTATACTTACTTTATTTATTTATTTATTATTACTATTATCTCTTTTTTCTTTTTTTTTTCTCCAGTAAATCTGGCAGAGTACCGCGTGACGGCACGAGAAGGGAAGGCCCCTCCCCCTCCCCCTCAGGCCAAGCACCCGGGCCTGGAGGGAAGGTTGTAAAAGTAAGGCAAATTATTCAGGTAGTACCAGTGCAGGTTTCGTGACCGCGCCCGCCCCAAAGCGCAGGGCGATGGAGTTTGGAGAGGAGGGGGACGAAGGTCTACACTGCAAAACCAAATGTGCGAAAATGTGACACACTTCACGGTGTGTGTATTTCCACTTCATACGCAGTTAAATACCTAGCTCCATTCACTGTTTTACATGTTCACAAGTGTTCGAATACAAAGTCATACACACCCAAAAGTAAGTGACTTTCACACGGCAACAATGAGTCCTGGTTTTCCCAGGGGAATTCGAACATTCCAAGGGGATATCATCCTTCCCAGGCTATGTCCTGGGTTTTCCAGGAAAAACTCCTGGGAAAAACTACTTTGATCCCGGACAATCACTGGGATTCCAACTCTGCTGGGAATCCCAGAACTCGTTTCTACTGTGCACACACACACACACAAGTGTGTGACGTTCACACGCCCACTAATGTGTGACGCTCACACACCCGCAAGTGTGTGACGCTCACACACCCACAAGTGTGTGATGTTCACACACCTACAAGTGTGTGATGTTCACACACCCACAAATGTGTGATGTTCACACACCCACAAGTGTGTGACGTTCACACATCCCCAAGTGTGTTGCGTTCGCACACCCAGAAGTGTGTGACAATCACACACTTGGCTTTCATGGAGTATGCGGAATGCGGAGCGGGGAGAAGGCGGTAGCACGTGACAACTCCAACCCCGAGCGGGGCAAAACGACCGACTGACAGAAAGGTCGACGCGGCGCCGTAACAAATGGCGAGCTGACTGTGCAGGGGGAGGGGGGCGGACAGACAGACAGACAGACAGACAGACAGACAGACAGACAGACAGACAGACAGACAGACAGACAGACAGACAGACAGACAGACAGACAGACAGACAGACAGACAGAGCGGGCCCGGCGGGGCGGCGTTGGCGCCCCTAGCAGACGCGCCGGACGCACAACTTTCGATTTTGCGTCCAGGACAAGCCAAAAGCCATCCGGGCGGGGGCGGGGGCGCGGGCGCGGGCGCGTGCTGGATCCAGCGCCCTCCAGCCAGCGATCGCAACTCCATACCCCGCCCCGCCCCGCCCCGCCCCGCCCCGCCCCGCTGTGTGGGCCTCGTGCTGTGGGCGGGGCGGGGCGGGGCGGGGATGAACACCCCAACCCACCCCCTGCGCGCGCGGGGCTGCGCTGCGTATAGGCCTGAGCGAGACGCGGCGAGGCCGGGTCAAGGAACTAGGTCGCGCACCAGCACTGCGCGCCCCGCCCCGCCCCGCCCCGCCCCGGATGGGGATTCCGTGCGAGAGACACGGGCGCGCCGTCGCGTCGCCTCGCCTCGCCACCCCGCGCCCTGCCGGCCCTACAGACACACACTCCATTCCACTCTCCTTCTGATTTCCCTGTCGGCGCCCTCCTCTCCACCAGCAGCGCCACGCACTGCGAGCGGGGGGATCATAACGACCCGCGGAGACACGGAGAACTAGTTTACATCGAGGGGGGGACCTGGGGGGACTCACTTCGAAAAATCATTGGAAGGCTCCCCACCAAAAATTTCATTTAAAAAAATCAAGCAGATACGGAAAAAATCCGAAAAATCGAGAAGAAAAAAAGAAAGAAAAACCACCATAAAATTGAAAAAAACAATCAAAAAGTGACAGAAATTTTCCTTGAAAAATCAAAAGAAAAATTATCGAACACATTTTGTATGAGTGGTCCCCCCCCCTCGGGAGCAGCGTCCTCGTCGTGGATGCGGGAGGGAGCGGAGGCAGTAGAGGGAATTTTGCGGGGACACGCGACTATGGCAATTATCGCACTGTGCACACACAGTTTACCCCCCATGTTTACCCCGCCCCACTGCTGGACGACAGCCCGTACTATATGCTCACCATAAAGTGATGCTCCCTCTCCGCGCGCTGCTTTATTTTCTCTTCATTTTTCGCGGGGTCGCTGGAGCGTGTCGGCTCCTCCGCCCCCACCACCACCTCCACCGCTCTACTTCATCAGCATGCGCCCCGCCCCGCCCCGCCCCGCCCCGCCCCGCCCCGCACCACCCCACCCCACCCCACCCCGTAACCCCAGGGGCTCCGCACGGCCTTGCACCCCACCCCCCACCTCCCAATAAACTCCTGCACAGCCAATAACTCGAGATAATAGGCCACCTCGGCTAATGAGGTGCCACGCTACGCTCCGCCTCAGGTCTCCGCCCGGCCCGGCCCCCGGCAGGGCGACGCTGGGCGACGCCAGGGACGCTCTGTTGGCGACGACGATGTACGTTAGTTTGCGTGTACTTTTTTTTTGGGGGGGGGGGGGTGTATTTGAAGAGCGCTAGCGAAGCCTATTACTCCGATCGGGAAGAACGAGGAGGGAGGCGAGGAGAGCGGGAAGGATGGCAAGAGGAGCACAATATGAATGAAGACGAAGAAGAAGAGAAAGAGGAGGAGGAGGAGAGCGAGGAGGAGGACGAGGGTGAAGGACGACGGCGAGGAGGTAGAGGAGGACGATGACGAGGAGGTAGAGGAGGAGGACAACGAGGAGCTAGAGGAGGACGACGAGGAGGAGGTAGAGGAGGACGACGAGGAGGAGGTAGAGGAGGAGGACGACGAGGAGGTAGAGAAGGAGGACGACGAGGAGGAGGTAGAGGAGGACGACGGCGAGGAGGTAGAGGAGGACGACGACGAGGAGGTAGAGGAGGACGACGAGGAGGGGGTAGAGGAGGAGGACGACGAGGAGGTAGAGGAGGACGACGAGGAGGAGGTAGAGGAGGAGGACGACAGGGAAATAGAGGAGGACGACGAGGAGAAGGGCGACGACAACCAGGAGAACGACGATTAGGAAGAGGAAGACGACGACGACACAGGTGTGGAGGAAGACGACAACGAGGAGGATGACGAGGACGAGGACGAGGAGGACGCTGAAATATGACCCTCGGGCTGGGCCGGGGCCGGGGCCGGGGCCGGGGCCGGGGCCGGGGCCGGGGCCGGGGCCGGGGCCGGGGCCGGAGCCGGTCGGTGCACCTGCTCGGCTGCTCGGCTCCGGGTTCCACTCCACTCAACCCCCCGGTGAGCGGCTACGCGACAATTCAATTTCCAGCCCCCCTCCCCCCTGAACCTCCCTACCTGCCAGCCTTCTCTTGGTACCCTGAGCGCACACCGCGACCAGCACAGAGAGAAAGAGAGACGCGACGTGCTGGGAAGGACTGTTTGTTGTACGGGGTGCAGTGCACAGAACCCTGATGCTGCAGCGGGGCGGAGCGAGGCGGAGCCCTCCGACAAAGGGGTCGGGGAGGCGAGAGAAGGTGCGGCCAGGGGAAAGGGGGGGGAGGAGATTTTCCAAGTAAACGGAATAAACGGGGGGCCTGCCTGGCTCCGACTGCGCCTCGCTCGCCTCGCTGCGCTGCCGAGCTGCAGCCAGCTCCGCGCCGCAGTGAAAGAAATAGGATTAAATGCCCTTCTCTTCTCTCTCATCTCCCCTTTCTGTTCTTCACTATCTTTTCCTATCCCTCTCCCTCCCTCCGCGCCGCTAGACGACGGCCTCAGGGAGGCGTTTGAGACTCGGCAGACTGATGCAGAAGGGCGGCGCTTTCCTCGCCCCGTCTCTCTCGCACTCGTGGGCTTCGCACCAGAGGGCGTCTTACAGGAAAAGAGAGACAGAGATAGAACCCTGAAAGTCGGGAGTGGACAGGCACTGGCTTCGCCGTACAGGTGCGAGAGAGATAGAGCGAGGAGAGCGAATAAGTCGGCAGGGCTGGGCCGGGCCGGGGAAGTAGAGGGGAGGGAGGGATGAGCAGCGACCAACAACTCCACTTGACAGCGCCTCCCGCCCCGCGGGGGGCCTACAGTCCTCGCGCCCCTTGCAGGGCAGCACTGGCCCCCTCTCGACTCGGTTGCTCGCCTCGGCGTCCCGCCTCTGCCCGATGCATTTCAAAGCGTCGCCCCTCACACCCCCCAGCGCGCCGCGGCCGGCAGAGAGTCCTTAGAGGTCCGTGAGATATGCGGAGCGCATATGCATCTGCCAGACGGTCCGCCCCACCCGTCCACCTGGGAGGCGGCCGACTGCTCACGAAAGCATACGCTACTCGGGCCTCTGCATGTGCAATTTTGGTCGGCAAATTTTGTGAATTTTTCATGATTTCCTTTATAGAATTTTGTTTGAATTTTTTGAATATTCGTGAATTTGTGAGAATTTTTCAGTATTTTTCTGATTTTTTTCCTGATTTGACACCCCCGCCCCCATCCTCTTCTCTCCCCTCCACCTCCAATTTCTTATCCTTCTGAACTGTAATTGTCCTCATACCATCTCAAATGTATCAATAGTAAGCCAAACAGTGGGTCACTTAAAATATGATTTAAAAAGACATTGCAAGTAATATTTACTCGGAGGCAAGTAATTTTAAATGCAATCTAGACATTTAAAAATACTCGAGACCTTTCAATGAAAGGGCGTATCTATTTTAAAATTCATGTCAGCTGTTAAGACGGAACTAAAACAATTGTGCCATTTCAATGGGTTCATGGCTATATTTTAGTAATACGTATATACTTCAATGTTTTAAAACACTGTTTTAGTGTAAACACTCTTGGCATAACTAATAAATTAGAAGCACTTTCTCTCACCTAAATCCTATCACAGTATTGCCCCAAATATTTGTAAGAGTAAAATTTCTTTAAAATAGCTGTGTTTTCAAAACAAAGTTTTTCTCTTTCAATAACTTTATGGAGTGATCTTTCTCCAATCTGAATTCATAGGCATAATGAATCAATAAGTAAGTTTGGGTAAGCACATAATCTAGCTCAATCAGAAATCTTATAACTGGGAAATACGGAGTAGATTAGGAACCAAATGCTACAAAATTTACCTAAGTAATAGCCAAACAAGTTTTCATAGCCTTGAAGGTTTTTAGGTAGTAACATTTAAATACTCAAACCACACTTTCATATATTATCTTTAGTAGAATGTAAAACCAAATATTCAATTTACGATATAAGAACTTATAATACTTTTTAATTGCAAGTGCCTCTTGTCGCATGTCTAAAAGGAGCACGCTTCCACTATTACAAATCAGCATTCACCCACACCGCATTTAAGAAATCTTTCAGCTGGGATTAACTTTTAACGGCTTGATAACAAATCAATACGCTGAGGAACCACGCAAGGATTCAAAACAAAATTTAATGAAATATATGGAAATCATGCTGCTGTTAGTAACTCTCACTTGTCAGGCCATGGGGTCACCTGATTGTACAACTCAGACAATACTCTACAGTTTACCGAATATAATCACAGCTCCATTGTAAGGAGCATTGTCTGTGAAGGTGGCCTTACACTCAGCACACTCAGCGTTTTCGTCATGTCTGCCTATGTCCGTTTTGTATTTTTGGACGATTTTGTTGTCACTAAAGTTCCGAAGGTTGCGTTGAAATGTACAACAGTACATGTTTTCTACTCTTTCGGACAAAATATCAACGAAAATCGAAAAACAGACATAGGCGGATACATCGAAAATGTTGAGTGAAAGGACACCTTTATTAGGTTATGTCACTCACTCACCTCAGAAGAACACAACGAAGCTGCATCGATGCTGGTGTTCATTTCAGTAGTCCGCGTTCATTTCACAAATCCAACGCGATCAAAAGTATTTTGAGGCACTTAACATCTCACCCCCCCCCCAAACCCGGAGACGTAAAGGGAAAACAAATCATTCGCACACAAACTTCTAAAGAAAGACGACACTTGAACCTTCGTGCAGCGACGTTCACAACCTTACGAACGACTAAAGACCACATGTTACGTTAAAAAGACTATTGATTATTGAATTTCGATGAAGTTAACAGCCGCGATTTACGCCGGGCGCGCCGAGGAAATCAGCTGAGCTTGACTGACAAGGATGGCGCGAAGTAGTAGTTCGCGCTAAGCCGCTAGGTGGCGCTACCTCTCATTTCCTTAAAAGTACTTCTGGTCATTCCCTTGTCAGCCTGCCGGAATTGAATTTCAAATCCAACTTTTAAAATTTTCAAACTTCATTAATTCAAAAAGCTTGGAGAAATCTTAAAGCGCTGAAATTAGTAGATTGCGGGGCACTACCGCTCTATACGATTACTTCTGTACGGCTACGACAGAATAACAGACAGACGGACTGACAGACTCACGACCAAGTACACTTTCGATCCTCTTCATGAGAAAGCTTCGCATCACTCAGCAAAGATACGCCCGTCATTCACTGTTTCGAAATTGCCAAGTTTAAGATTCGCGCAGAGCGCCTATTGGGTAGGCCACACCATCAATGCTGTGCGTCTGTGTACCGCGGGCTGGCCTATCCAGAGTTTCGCAGGCGCCAGATCTTGGAATACGCTGAGGAAATCTGCGGGGGAAAAAAAAAGACGTACCTGGTCCCAAAGACCAGTCAAACTGAAACCACAAACTTCATGATTTGAAAATTTTGAATGTACGGGCTGCGGAAAAGGTACCAAGAATTTGAAAACAACGAGTTGCGGGCTGCCGCGGTGGACCCGGGTGGACCGAGCTAAAAGAAATAACCGCGGGGACGAGCGAGATAGGGTAGCGGCCGATAAGAATGGTGACGAGCTTTGTATGATGATTCCGCAAGGCGGTTTCGTCTCTCTGTCCTTAGCGCACTAAATGGGGCAAGGCCACAATGAGCAAGAAAGAGAGAGAGAGAGGGACATTTTTAGATCATTTTTGATCTTTTACCCCCTATTCTTTTCATTTTTAAGCGGTCTCAGCACCGCTTCTAGCGCTACGTCGGCTGGGGCGGGGAGCGTGTCGTCGTCATCGTCGACCGTCGTCGTTCGGGATGGCTTCGGGAATGGTCGTCCTTTCGGGATGGTCGTCGTTCGGGATATGGTCGTCACTGTGACGTCACGCCTCCCCCCTCCACGCTCTGTCCCCACTCGTCTAGTCTGTTCGTGTTCGTTGCTCGGCCCGGCTCGGCCCGACCCGGCTCCCCCCGGCCCGGCTTGGCTCCGGGTAAAAAAATGTCAGGAACACAAAATATCAGGTCTGATATGTAGGTTTTGAAGTTGTATCGAGATTATGTGACGCATAAACTAATGTGGTCTGTCCGATGTCAGCTAGTTTTTGTACAATGAGGACCTTGCCCCGAATGGCGGAGCGTCGTGGGAACCATAACAAAGCACCATAACCCATAATGTAAACTAGTTTAAATCTAGTTTTATATTCAATTCTAGCATAACTCTGTTAAAAAAATGGTGTGTATTAGGGCTGCACATACATTCGGATCATTTTAAATTACAAAATATCAGGTCTGATATGTAGGTTTTGAAGTTGTATTGAGATTATGTGAAGCATAAACTAATGTGGTCTGTCCGATGTCAGCTAGTTTTTGTACAATACTGGGCCCATCACTATCACTCATTTGTAGTAATTTTATTTCATCTCCCTATCTCTTAAATAATAAAGAACCTTGTTTAGAATACACAAGTTTGGGTGCAGGCAGCAGAATTAGTGAAACTGATATCATTTGATAGGTATCATTTATTATACACTTGGTGACGGCAAACCGTGGATTTAATATATATCATATACTTTTACCGAAACTATTGATGCTGCTGTACTGAGATGTTTTATAAATCCTAAGGGTAATATAGAGAACTATTTTAATTTCTTCTCCGTATTCTAAATAAAAAAGTACCTTCGTTTTAAACACAGAAGTTTGGGTGCAAGCTGCAAATTGATATCATTTGATAGGTATTACTTATTATACACTTGGTGACGGCAAACCGTGGATTTAATATATATCATATATTCTCACCGAAACTATTGATGCTGCTGTACTCAGATGTTTTATAAATCCTGAGGGTAATATAGAGAACCATTTTTAGCAATATTAAAGGACTGAAAGATTCAAATTGAAATTTCATTCAGATCATGTGAAGCGTAGAATACAGTGTTCGGTCGAATGTCAGCTAGTGTGTTTTGTATAATATTGGTCCGATTACTGATTTGATGCAAATTTATTTCTTCTCTGTATTCTAAATAATGAAGTACCTTTGTTTTAAATACACAAATTTGGGTGCAAGCTGCAGAATTATTTAAATTGATATCATTTGATAGGTATTATTTATTATACACTTGGTGACGGCAAACCGTGGATTTAATATTTCTTCTCTGTATTCTAAATAATAAAGTACCTTTGTTTTAAATACACAAATTTGGGTGCATGCTGCAGAATTACTTAAATTGATATCATTTGATAGGTATTATTTATTATACACATGGTGACGGCAAACCGTGGATTTAATATATATCACATATTCTCACTGAAACTATTGATGCTGCTGTACTGAGATGTTTTATAAATCCTAGGAGTAATATAGAGAACCTTTTTTAGCAAAATATTATATACTCTTGCCTATTTCAGTCTAGCATTTGAGGCCTATTAATCAGCTTTAGACATTTTAGTCTACATATTTAGCAAGTATACACATACCAGACAAATTTTAGATTTTCCATGAAAAATCTATTCAAGTCGTTTGTATCTTAGAATTTTGTTATCATCTGGCCTATTTTTTTAGCGCTCCCTTCTGGTTTGGAAAAGCTTGAGAGCGGGCTTTGGTGTCTGTTTGTTTGTTTGTTTGTTTGTCTGTATGTTTGTTCCACTCCAAGGAGTTGCTGTAGAGAGTCGAAATTTTTGGGGGTATTTTAAGGGTCACTCCTGGACACCGAAAGGCCTGGTTCAAATCCTGCCAACCCTCATTAAGGCACTGAAAAAAAAATAATTAAAGTTCTACAGTAATGGGAAAAAAATTTATCGGGAAAATTTCATGAGCTCGTAACGGGTATGTCGACGAGTTAGGTTTCTCTAGGTCAAAATTTTGCCCGTTTTGCTGTATCTTCTACCGTTTTGGGTCGGCTCAGCCACCCACCGTTTTTGCGACTAAGGGCGTAACTGGCCGGTACAGTGTAATAAATAGGCGAAAACGGTCCAATTCTAATTTTGTCTAACCCAGCTGACCCGCACATCGCCAGAACCGTCTCGACGGTGGCTCATTGATGCCGCCCAACGTTTTCAGCGATTTCCCAAAATATCTCTGGGAGCTGAGTTACGCCCCTCCGGAAAGGGCCTAAATCACGATATTGGCGTAATTTTAGTTTTGGAGACGCCCCCATCTTCCCGCACCTCTCAGGAATCGTCTGGACGCGGCCAGAATAATGGCGCACACCATTTTTGTTCCAGGGGCCCAACTGGCCGGTACACTGTAAAAAGGGGGAAATTGGTGCGATTTTCAAGTTTCTCTAACCCCATCGATCCGCCCGGAACCGGATTTTCAAGTGCAGTTCAATGACGCAGACCATTTCCCTCGGAAAAGGGCCTAAACCACAAGTACACTATAAAAACCGACCAATATTGGTCCAGTTTTCAACGTTATTCGACCATATCGACCCGCACCTCTCCGGAACCGCCTTTTCGACTCCAGGTCAATGCTGCGAACCGTTGTCCTTGAAAACAGGCTTAACTCGATAGTACACTGTAAAATCCGACCGAAATTGGTCCACTTTTCCACTATATCCATCCTCATCGATCCGCACCACTCCGGAACCGTCTTTTTAAGTGCAATACTCGAAACGGACAATTTTCAAAAAAAACATTCCAATACATCAAAATGTATCGAAGCGGTCTCAGAATCCTTAAAATGAACCAACGAAAAGGTTTACGACAAATATATTCACATACGTTATTCTAGTGGGTGTAAATTGTGGTTCGATACTTGAGACTGCCAAAGTTTAAACAGTTAAACTAACGTCAGTCAAAGTAGGTTGTACAACGTTACAAATTCTAATTATGTAAAAAGTTTTCCCCATTTAGCAGACGTAATTTTTTTTTGAAAATTGTCCGTTTCGAGTGTGACTTTTGAGTAATCTAGATTTCTGTAAATAAAAATTAAAGTTACTTGAGCTGCGTAGTGTCTTTTTGACGGCTTTCCCTGTAAGAATAAATACAGCTGGAGTCATCTCCACCATTTTCCTAGTTGAAACTAAATTATGCAGTGTAATAGTAAACGTTCCATTGCAAATTAGAACATTTTTCTTTAAATGATTTTTTCCTTTACAAGCCTGATAATAATTTACATTGACCATGTATACAAATGTTAAGAAGTTTAATCCACGGTTTGCCGTCACCAAGTGTATAATAAGTAATACCTATCAAATGATATCAATTTGCAGCTTGCACCCAAACTTGTGTGTTTAAAACAAGGGTACTTTTTTATTTAGAATACGGAGAAGAAATTAAAATGGTTCTCTATATTACCCTCAAGATTTATAAAACATCTGAGTACAGCAGCATCAATAGTTTCGGTAAGAGTATATGATATATATTAAATCCACGGTTTGCCGTCACCAAGTGTATAATAAATGATACCTATCAAATGATATCAGTTTCACTAATTCTGCTGGCTGCACCCAAACTTGTGTATTCTAAACAAGGTTCTTTATTATTTAAGAGGTAGGGAGATGAAATAAAATTACTACAAATGAGTGATAGTGATGGGCCCAGTATTGTACAAAAACTAGCTGACATCGGACAGACCACATTAGTTTATGCTTCACATAATCTCAATACAACTTCAAAACCTACATATCAGACCTGATATTTTGTAGTTCCTGACATTTTTCGTTTTAGGCCAACGGAGGTCAGAGCAGCAGCCAGCAGAGCTGCGTCCAGATACGTGGGTGTCTTGGGTGCCTTGGGTGTCTGAGCCTGCTAACAGCATAGGGCCAGACACCCAAGGCACCCAAGACACCCACGTATCTGGACGCAGCTCAGCAAGTCGAAGTCGAGCCCACCCAAACTCAGCCGAGCCGAGCCGAGGCGAGGCGAACCGGGTCGAACCGGAGCCAAGCCGGGCCGGGGGGAGCCGGGTCGGGCCGAGCAACGAACACGACACACGAACAGAGTAGACGAGTGGGGACAGAGCGTGGAGGGGGGAGGCGTGACGTCACAGTGACGACCATCCCGAAGCGACGACCATCCCGAAGCGACGACCGTCGACGATGACGACGACACGCTCCCCGCCCCAGCCGACATAGCGCTAGAAGCGGTGCTGAGACCGCTTAAAAAAATTACGTCTGCTAAATGGGGAAAACTTTTTACATAATTAGAATTTGTAACGTTGTACAACCTACTTTGACTGACGTTAGTTTAACTGTTTAACTAAACTTTGGCAGTCTCAAGTATCGAACCACAATTTACACCCACTAGAATAACGTATGTGAATATATTTGTCGTAAACCTTTTCGTTGGTTCATTTTAAGGATTCTGAGACCGCTTCGATACATTTTGATGTATAGGAATGTTTTTTTTATTATTCGTTCATTTTTTCTCTTCTTGATTTTTTTAAATTTTTTGTTGGGACCGTACAATGATTTTTCGAAGTGCCCCTTCCCCCTCGGCCGGGACGAGTTTTCCAGATCCACGGCCCCCTGTCGACAGGCGCGCTCGGGCGGCCTCTGCCAGCGCCGGCTGAAGATCGCTCTCGTACCTTCGTCCTTGTCGCACCTATGGCGGAGCCCCATGTTGGGGGTGTCAGGGCCTCAAGAGTGCGACAAGGGCAGAGGCGCGAGAGCGATCAGCCTGCAGGGCAGGGCCGGGTAGGGCAGGGCAGGGCGCCTCTCTTGCCCACCACCATCATGCTCCATTTATCAGCCGCCGGTGGGCGCACCTGTCCCCGCCATGCACACGCACCGCCCCCCACCACGCCCACCACGCCCTGCCTGCCTGCCAGCACTTCTTACACGCTGCGCCGCCCGAACCTACCCGACATCAGCTGCGCGCCGGATAAGCAAACACGAAAGGGTCTCCCTGCTCCTCCTGCCCCTCCCCCCCCCCACCACCAGCAAAACAAATCCATCGGGCACGCCGTTCGACCAGCAAGGGTGATTCCGCACAGTATTTTCTGATGTCTCTCTCCGTGTCGCACTCATGGGACACGCCCATGAGGAGCAAGAGAGAGAGAGAGAGAGAGAGAGAGAGAGAGAGAGAGAGAGAGAGAGAGAGAGAGAGAGAGAGGACGCTGTTCGGAACCAGCCTGCATGAGGAGGGCGTACAACGCACGCGCCCACCTGGCCGCAACGTCTCGCACCTCTCGCCCTCCAGCAGCGCCAGCAGCGCCAGCCCTGCAAGTGCATCGCACATCGTGAATGTTGCAACACTTTGCAGATGTGTCAATTATTTCGGTAGTGATTAGTACACCTACATAATTTTCATCTACAGTGGTTTCGGCGAGTTTTCAGAAAGTGTCAAATTTTGTTCTACACATAGCGTTGGTGGTGAGTTTTCTCACCTGCTGAAAGTTCCCCTACATGCAGAGCAGTATTTTCATCTACGCAAATCTCATC
Source organism: Frankliniella fusca (assembly GCA_029379305.1). Classification (NCBI taxonomy): domain Eukaryota; kingdom Metazoa; phylum Arthropoda; class Insecta; order Thysanoptera; family Thripidae; genus Frankliniella; species Frankliniella fusca. Next base: position 417,648 of record JAHWGI010000256.1, on the reverse strand, counting down.
TAATAAAAATTAGTTGAACCTGGGAAAAGTGTGGAAATCTCATCAACACCAAGTAGAGCAAATTATATTATATTTTCAATTTTTCAATATTTTCAATATTGCAATATTCAATAACCGATATTGATATTGAGGATATTGCAATATTTTAAAGTATTGAGCATTGATATTGAAATGAAAAATCCACCCAGCCCTACGCCTCGGTCTTAGACAGACAGAGAGAGAGAGAGAGAGAGAGAGAGAGAGAGAGAGAGAGAGAGAGAGAGGAGACTCCAACGGAGTAATTTATTTTTCATACGCACTTAGATCAATAGATCGTTCTCGCTCGAGACCCGTCAATAGTCTGCTCCGCCTAACGGTCGGATTCTCGTTGTAGCGCTTGTGACCCGTAGCGCTAGGGAGCAGGGAGCTGTAGCGCTTGTGATCTGTAGCGCTTGTGACCCGAAGCGCTTGTGATCTGTAGCGCTTGTGAGCCACTCCCGATGAGATTTGCGTAGATGAAAATACTGCTCTACATGTAGCAGAACTTTCAGTACGTGGGGAAACTCACCTGCCCTATGTGTAGAACAAAATTTCACACTTTCTGAAAACTCGCCGAAACCACTGTAGATGAAAATTAAATAGGTGTGTCGGACCGCTCCCGAAATATTTATGGCTATGGCCCTTCACAAAAGAGTAGTGAGAAATTCCTCTGAAAATCCCGAGGAATCCTTCAGCATGAATTCAAGCCTACGCCAATTTTTCTCATTTTTCAGTTTATTTGTGATTTTTCTGTATTTTTTCTGACTTTTTTTTTATTGTGTCTCTGATTTTTCTGATTATTTTTCTGATTTTTTAACTGATTTTGTTTTAGCGTGTACACTGATTTGGAGGACCCGTCTGAAAATCCGCTCATTTACTTTGCGTTTTAGTGTGAGAATGGGGATTCACACTCCTGCGCGAGTGCGACATTGACATGCTTGCTTGGGTTATGGACCGCCCCGTGCAGTGTCTCCCAGCCCGCCAGAGCATTAGCATACGCCCCAGCACCGCTGCTCATACAGGGCAGGGCGGGCAAAAAACCTGAGGAGCGACAGCAGCTCCTGCCTGAGCCGCGCACCCTCTGTGCACACACTTCAGAACACACTTTAAAAAAATAAAAAAAAATAAAAGAATTAAAAAGAAGAGAGAGAGGGGTAGTCTGTGTCATTTGCCGCAGTGCAGGCAGTCGGCTGCACAGTAGAGATTCCATGACTATGAAGGGGAAAAAATGTGAAGCGTGCATGTGTTCGTTCGTTTTGTTTTTGTTTGTTTTTTTCCTTGCTTATTTGTTCGTTCTTTCGTCTGTCCGTTCGTCCTTTCGTCCAAGAGAGAGGGAGAGGAGAGAAGGTGGCGAAATGGTCACTCACTCACTCACTCACTCACTCACTCACTCACTCACTCACTCACTCACTCACTCACTCACTCACTCACTCACTCACTCACTCACTCACTCACTCACTCACTCACTCACTCACTCACTCACTCAATCACTCACTCACCCACCCACCCACCCACCCACCCACCCACCCACCCACCCACCCACCCACCCACCCACCCACCCACCCACCCACCCACCCACTCACTCACTCACTCACTCACTCACTCACTCACTCACTCACTCACTCACTCACTCACTCACTCACTCACTCACACTTGTGGCAGTTCTGCGACGAATGAAGCTATACAAAGCTGTGCAGCAGGCTGATTCCGAGGATCACTCTCGTCCCTCCGTCCTTGTCGCACCTTTGTCGGGACCCGCGTGCGAAGTGACGGGGTCCTATGAGTGCGACAAGGACGGAGGCGTGAGAGCGATCTTCTGAATCAGCCTGCAGCACAGCGGCGGGTCAACGCCGCCGGGGAAGAAGCCAGAAAACTGATACCCAGGAGCGGAAACGGACGCGAACACCGGGTCGTTTACATAAGCCCCTCTCTATTGCCTTTTTTTTTCAACGCCGAAGGCTGAAAACGAGGACCGCCAATCAGCTTAGGCGGAGTCACCCGGTCACTACACTAAATTTCGCGCGCGAAAAAGAGTGGGACGAGGAGAGGTGGTGGGGGAAGGGGGAGGGAGTGAGAGGGGACGAAAACGAGCACGAATGCTGCTGTCTTAAAGAAGAGGACAATTAATTTGAGAGCCAGGGCATTGTAACGACGGGACGGTACTATACAACAAACAGGAAATTAGATTCGAAACGGCGAATAGTACGGTCATTCGCACACTTGTCCTTCGGAAAATCCAAAACTTTGGCTTGCTCCAGTGTGCGAATAGGTACACCAACCCCATCCCCACAGCCCCACGCCAAAAAAAATATAAAAAATAACCATTTAATTTAAGCTTTTGGTTGATTTTTCCCCCTTTTTAGAAAAAGACGAGCCTGGAGGCTTATTCAGAATTCCGTGTTGACATTCGCGTGTTCAGCACCGATGCACGGCAGAGCTGACGATGTGACCACGGCCACAAGCACGCGCGCCTGGACGGGTACAAGTACAAGCACCTGCACGCGGCACCTGCACGCGGCACCTGCACGAGCAAACGCACGAGTACCTGCGCGCCTACGCGGCCACGTGCACAAGCACTCGCGCGAGAACCTGCTAGCGTTTCTGCACGAGCGCGTACTAGTGCACTCGTACGAGCACACGCTAGCACAGTACACAGTACACGAGTACACGTCCACTCGCATGAGTGCCTGAAGGCGCAACTTCACGGGTACGTGCACGAGCACTCACACTAGTGCAAGCACCTGCACGCACATCGGCTCGAGCACGAGCGGTCATTGGAGTACCTGCTGACGCAACTGCACGAGCACGTGCACGAGCACGAGTGCAGGAACTTACGAGGCGCAACTGCACACGAGGACAAGCACTCGCACAGGTGCGACAAACGTGCGCGCGCGCGCGCCCCTTCGGGCGAGCACGTGCACGAGCACGATCAAGGCGACACCTCGCACGACCGCAGTCAGCTGACGGCACACGTGCGCGACACGTGCCAGCGCGTGCACGTGCACTCACCGTCTCCGTGGTGGTTAGGCGCACGGACACAGCAGGTTGGTGCGGCTCGCGGGCCGGCGTTGGCGTTGACGCTGGCGCAGCGAGGCGCCCAGGGCGGTGCTGGAGCTGGAGCTGGAGCGGGTGCCGGAGCGGGTGCTGGAGCGGGGGGCGCGGCGGGGTGAGCCCGGGCCGGGGCGCGGCCGCGCGCCCGCCGGCGAGACCTCTGACCCCGACATCGCCGCGGCGCGGGCGGGGCGGGGCCCGGCCGTGTCACACGTCCCCGTCACGTCACGCGCGTGACATGGCCGTGACGGCTCGGCGCGTCGTCACGCCGCCGTGACGAGTCGGGGTGACGACGTGACGGTCGGCCGCGGCGGGCACAGCCGCGGGCCGGGCCGGGCCGGACGTACGTAAAAGGCGAGAGCGCTGCTCGGGCGGGGCGGCGGCGGGCGTGCACGGCGGGGCGCTCGCGAGGGGGGCCTCCTCACAACTAACCTCTGCTGGCGCTCGTGGGGGCCGAGGGGCGGAGCGCGGGGGGGGCGCGGGGGGGCGGAGGCGGATCCTCCGTGCCTCTGCTGCTCTCCCCAGGCCGGACCGGAGCCAGCGCGCCTGGCGGCAGGGCGGCCAACCCCGTTGGGGGTGGGGGTAGCCCTGCCCTCACCACCCCTGCACCGCCCGGTCAGCGCGGCCTACTACCCCCCGCAAACGATGACGTCACAGCTCGATACGGTGCTCCTTTAGGGGACGGGGGGGGGGGAAGCGTAACGGAGGGGGAAGGGGGAGGGAGGGGGGTCAGAGCGGTTATGAGCAGTTATGAGGCAACGGTAAGGAGTAGCAGCGAATGGGCAGGCCGGCCAACCCCCGCCCCTATACACACATCCCCTTTGCTGAGAGCGAGCGAATGGAAAGTCAGGGGTCTTATCTCATCTCCGTGCCCCGCCCCCCTCTCCCCTACCTTTCCCCGCCCGGGATTGCCGAAAGCCCCCTTTTGTCTTCGGCTGTCTGCATCACAGAACGGAGATGGAAAAGGACGGAAAGGGGAAAAAAATTGGAACATAACGAGCAAGGATGGGTGGCGGAAATCACCGCGGGGCTCCTCCCCCTCTCCCTCCTCCTCCCCCTCCCCGCCCCCTGCATTGGCATATTTCGCCCTTCATGGTACGACGCTTGCAGCTCGGCGGCATTCCCCGCTACCGCTGCGACCCTACAGACAGGCGGGGCGGGCGGCGGGAGGGTGGGGCAGGGCTGGTCGGGTGGGGTAGGCCACGTGGGGCGGGGGCGGGGGCCGTTGCTACAATTCTCGCCATTTCCCAATAACGGGGTTTGCGGACGTACCTCAGTTGTCGGCAGGATCGGGCGGGGCCGGGCCGGGCCGGGCAGGGCAGAGCGCTGAAAATCGATAAGCGATTACAGCGGCGGGTACGGGGCGGGACGGGACGGGACCGGGCGGACCTATTCTTCCTCGCGATTCTCCTCCTCATCTCGCCACGTCGCTTCTGTCAGGGAGGAGAGTGGACGCAATGAAAATCAATAAAATGAACAGATGCCATTACGATAATCATTATTATTATCATCATCATTGAAAGCACACATAACAGGTAATCAAATACACAAGGCTTCTTCAACTCGTGTACTGTAATATCACAGGGAAGGCAATGCCTAAATGGTTTACAAGGTACCACACAATACCAAAAAAATACAATAATAAAAATATGGATTTGTGAAATTTGTGTTGCAGATAACAATGAGTTTCTAATTATCACATGATAATATATTTTATCTATTTTAATCTTTGTATTGCAGAGTCCTACTCTCTACAGATATGATAATCTATATCACAGATACAAAAATTCTTCCTTCCACATCACTGCAAAACTGCAGTTAGAATGTAGGAAACGATTTGGCTATTTATAATAATTTTTTAAAATTTATATCACTTAACTTTTCCAAATTCTTATACAATTTGTTCAAATTTCATAATTAAAATATGATGTGAAAAAAAATATCTGTATACAAAATCAACAAAAAAAAGGAATAGAAAGAAAAAAATCTATTCTTACTTTTGTTGCATAATCACATTGTGTTCATAAAGCTTCTACTCAAATCCTTTCCCGAATCCATACCACCTATCAGGGGCGGTTAGAAAATAGCTATGCATAGCAGCCATAAATCGGTTCTGGTACTCTTCAGGGTGTACTATTGTGGGTGCTTTACCCTGACCAGCTATTGTCTTAAAAGCATTTTCCAGGCGTTTATCCCATGTAAATGGGCGTATGTAATCTGAATTCAAAAGCAAAGTAAGAACTGATTAGACACTGAAATATTACGGGACAGCACCATACATATTTTATAGATAATAAATTCAGTTACCTATGATTCCAACAACAAGTTCCTTTTTCGACTGGTCAAGCCCCACCAATAGTGAGTAGTCCATAACAGACTGGGAAGTTAAAAATTCTGTATCTCTTTTGAGAGCCTGCATTAACACAGACTTGGTATGAGGTAAGACATACAGAGGACTATCACGAGTAACTGGAAGAAAATCACAAATTTGATTCAAATACATATTTTTGAAACCTCACAAAAAACCAATACTTATCTGCAATGCAAAAATATCTTACTTTTCAAAAGATTTTCATCGAGGAGTACAATCTCCCCTCTAGGCTCAGAACCAGGATTAACCAGTCTGTTTCTTATGGATCCCTTTAGATCAAATTTATGACTGACTTCTCTTCCATAGAATAAATTTTCCATCACCAAGAGATTCGAACGTGAAGCAGTTCCTGTCAGATCGTTTTTGAAGACTATGCGGAAGACACCCAAAATTTTAGCAATTATGGTGGGTTTATGGTTTTTAAAGTTATCTGTCATATATGAAAAGAAATGTGGAGCTCTATCAAGGAAATGACTTAGCTCTGTTCTTGACATCTCTTTCAAAACAAGACGATCATCTGGAAGAAAATGAAAGCCATATACATTGAATGGTCAAAAAAAAAGTTTCAAGTACTGTATCTTCCTTGATTGCTGATGCTTAAATATTTTGCTAATAGCCGACCTCTAGATTTGCAGAATGATGACCCAGACTTTCCTCCTCTAGCTGCCCAATAAACACAGTGTGCCAGAGACCGAATGAAGGCTTCTTCCCCTCTAGGCCAGATGAGGGAACGTAATTTCCGAAACTCCTCAGCATAATAGATCCGGCAGAAAAAATTTGTAGAGCCATCATTGAACTGCACCTGTAGGAAAAAGCAACAGAGCTACATTTGTAAGGAAAATTTATCAACAAATTTAAATAGAGCAGTGTAAAAACATTGATAGTACCTCTATGTACGTATGATTTTGTTGAGCATTTGTTGGAGCTGACACTGGATTGAAAACACCTGTTGACGAGCTATCCGGTGACACAGAGTTTCCAGATATATTTGAGTTTGTAGAATACGCTACACCTTCAATGTTTCCAGAATCCTTAGCCATCCTGGAAATAAAATTCAAGCCATATAGTATAAATTTTTGTCATACTTAAAATGACAGAAAGGAAAACAAAAGAAAAATAAGCCTTAATTTGCTTTACAAACGCAAAATTTTACAAAGCAACAATTTTGAAAAAAAAGTAGACTGAATTAGTCATGGGAAATAATGACATGATTTTACATAAATTATTTAAATATTTACTGGTTTTAAGGGAATGAAGGTGTTTTCCTTATAATTTTATATTGAAGTAGAAATTTTAAAAGAGGGAGCTAATCAGACAAAATAAGGGTATAGTACTTCATGATATGATGTAGCTTACGCATTGGCAGATCCACGCAAAAAAGACAAAACACCCCCACGCCGCTGCTCCGATGACAGCAATAATTCCCCACTCAGTCTATCTCGATCCTTTTCTTTATCTCTCTCACGATCTTGCTCATTCATTCCATGTCCATGCATTTTCTTAGGTGCAATAGGTGCTCTAAGTGGAAAAAAAGGTGATATGAATTGAGAGAAGCAAAGGAAATGAAAAAGCTGTGATGTAAACCTTGCAAACAACCAGTCACACTGAAGATAAAACCTATTCCCTACAAACCCCAATCAGATAACAAAAGCGAACACTCACCCAGAAGTGCAAATACCGTCAGCAGGGGGATTCTTCGCAATTTCTTCCAATGCCCGTTGGTACTCATTTGATGCCAGAGCATGAGCAATGATGGTGCTGGGCTGACTTTCATGGACAGCTATTGGTATTGAAGCACTAGAGCGTGGCATTATGTGAACCTCTTGTACCCTTGAAGGAACCTTAATATTGGGTCATAAAAAATTAATCACTCTGTAATTCTTTAGTAATGGAAAATGTCATTTGGTGGAACTACTATACCAGAAGCGGTAAAAGTATGGAACCAGACGGTAGAAATTGTGACAAAATTGTTTTAACAGTTTTGGATTGCTGTGACTGGGTCGTCTCATGGCTGGCATCCACCTCAGAATCAGCAACAGATGATTGCCTACTGGGCGTATTATTCATAGAATTCTCTTGCTGAAGAGTTTCTTTCTGAACAGAACTAATAACTTGGCTTCCTAAAGGATAATAATAGAGTTGAACTTGATGAGATAAAACAGAATTAGATAAATGAAAATTAATAAAAAATATGAAACTAACTTTCAGACTGATTGGTGTTTGCATGGATACTTAGAGTTTCGCATGCTTCCTCTGAATCATCAAATGAAGCCATGTTTTGATCCAAAGCTTGGGTGTCAAGAACATGTTTTGCTGCTTCCTCATGAGAAAGATTAAGAGCCTGCAGAAAGAAGGCATTCAATTTTTTCAACAGCATGTAATTGTATTGATATTAAAAAAATATGAAATAAGAAATAAATGGAAACAACAGAAACCTCATCGGCAAAATCTTGATTCACGTTCATCGATCCTTTCATAGTCCTTGATCGATCATCAACAGTCTTTAATCGTGTATTCCAGTTTGCCACTGCATCAATCATCAGGCGCAGAAGGTCTACTACAGTATCCTCAAGGTGCCAGAGAATCTCCCAATGACCAGATTCTTGAAAAAAAATTTGTTTTTAGTAACAAATTAGATTAAATATTTTTGTTAAATGAGAAGTGTATTCTTACCAGCCATAGGAGTATTTTGGACTAAAGCATCATCAACTTTTGCTCTGAACTGAGCCTGATCCTTAAGTAGTTGAGCTCTTAATCCTGGTGAAATGTATTGCATGTTGGATTATTGTGTACCTTAAACTGATAGAGAAGATAGCAATTGTTAGCAAACAAACCTGGGTCTTCGGAGTTCAAGATACGTTGCAAAACTTCACTGAAAATTTGTTGACCAGCAACAGCAATTTCATTAATTTCATCAGATACTAGAGTCATATGCTCAGTTTCCCAATCTAGTCTAACTGACTCAGGTGGTAATGAAACTTCCCAAACTAAAATAGGTGAATATCTGGAAAAGACAACATATTAGATTACCATAATCCAGGTTCAAAACCAAACGTTTACTGAACTTACTTGAAAGTAGCAACAATATTTCGATAACCAAAGTACTGGTAAAAATCATGATGCAGTGAATGGGAACATGGTAGGGAGGCTTGGTCTGCCTTATCAACATGCTCTTCACGAAGATAATACATGTTTCCATGGAACCGAAGTTCCAGGAATTTACCAAATGACAAAGCCCATGTATCAGGAGACATGGGAGTAACAGGTGAAACCTAAAAAGATACAGAAGAATTCACATTACATAAAAAAGTATTCAGATGATAGGAAGGCATATCACAAGGTTTCTGATACTTACCACACTACATAAACTACAGCAGCTCCACATAAGAATATGGTCATTTGTTGGAAGGGAGCCAGCTCCTTCCACGAGTTGAAGCGTTACTTGGACGCATCCTGGGTAATGTACAAAGCGTCGTACATGTTGAAGCATTGACACTGAGCATGATTGTGAAGGACATTCAAAAGTTGTTCGGAAGCAATAGCGCTCCAGAAAGTTTCCTAAAGAAATATCATTCCGTCCGTAGAAGTCCATATTGACTACCCTAAAAGAGAATTTCATAGACATAAATTTATACAAAAATTGAAAAAAAATAACATTTGAATGGGCATAATTTTTAGCTTAATATCTTACCAGGGATTGACACAAAATGCAGGTGCATTCTGTGAAAATGTTGAAAAACTGCAGAAGAGTACAGACAAATGGAGATGGTTTCCAGGGTCAAGAACATCTTTATTGCTCTCCTCCAGCATTGAGGCCTGATGTGCTGGTGCAGAATAATAATAATGGGGCTGAGTAGGGTGAGGGATTGAGATCCGTCCTCCGCACGCTCGAAAATGAGCTAACACTTCTAATATCTCAGAACTTGCTGCAGGTAGAGTAATCTTCATATCCATGAAAGGATGCTTTGGGGCAGCCTAGATAAAGTAATAGTTGTCAAATATTATAAAATCTTGCCTTTTTATCCAAAGATTTTTTTTTTAAAAAGGAAAACAAACCTTTAAGGCTAAATCACTTGGAAATAAACTTGTCTCACAGCTAATTCCAGTTCCTACTCTACTGCGGGAGCTCTCGTTTTCATGGAACTGGCGGGACCAGTAAATTTCTGCAGGAAAGTACTTACGTAAACTGCAAGACCGTCCTTGATCAGTTTCAAGAAAGGGTACTGTGAACTGTGAAACCAAAGGATTGCATCAAATCACTCTTTTTTCAAACATACAGTAAGAAAACCACAACACATAACAATACTGCTTTAAAAGTAAGATACCTTAAGATACGGTGATATGGAAAGTATTGTGTCATCCAATGCTTTACGGAATTGGTTTAGATAAGGAATTTTAGCAACAGCCAAAGTTTGAGAATTATTCACTTGAACATGGTGTGATTCATCTCCAGAGTTTAGGTACTGATGCAGAGGATCACTGAAGTCACTCACACTCTCAGCAGTTGCTCTTTTCATAGCATCAGGCTGATCTGCACTATTTCTTCTTCTGGTTTTAGAAGCAGAACTTTGATCCACTCCATTTTTATTACCAGCTTTTGGAGTTTGACTTTCTAGGTTTTCAAATGCAGATGATAAGTCCTGGTTTAGTTCTCCGAACTTTTCTACTGACAATTTCGCTGTGTCTTTATCACTTGGCGGAAAGTCAAAACTAGGTGAAGTGAAATTTCGTTCCTCAAAAAAATTGTCAGATGTTGCATTTGGAGGACGAGCAAATTCATCCATAAGGTATGACTGTTCCAAACGCCAATGGTAGCGACAAAATATCATGTGGCGAAATACTCTTTTAAGTCGGGAGAGCTCAGACTGGTTTCCCCCACGGAGGAGAACAGAGCATCCAAATTGAGGGTATGGACACCCCTCAAGGAACATTAGTGTTTTAAGGCTTCCTAAAGCAAAAGAGGATTTAGTATGAATTTAGATTACTACATTATTAAAATACTGTACTCTTTAAAGTTTGACACCTTCTTTACCTTGTTCTGTATTAAAGATACGTAAATAAAACTTTTTACACTTCCCAAGTTGTGGGTGTCTGATCAGGGCATCGACAGACATAATTATTTGTGTTTGCGTACATCTAGCAATTCTCTCTAGAACGCTCAATTTAACATTTAAAGCAAGAGTAATACCAAGAAGTCTGAGGGATTCCTGAGCAATTCGAGAAACATTCCTGGACACCAAAATCAAATCTGGCTGAAGTGCTTCAATACGAGCCACAACATTTCTCAAATAGTTTTGTTCCTAAGTAAGAAAATTAAAAAGATTACCAAAGAGAAAATTTAAAATAAAAATAAAATAATCTTAGTTAAAATATTTTTTTCTATGAAATTGTTTAAACTGTACCTGCATCATGACTGGTTCCAATGATAAAAACTTGCCTTCTACTCTCTGGTAAACTATGGCACAATTCAAAAGGAGAATCCTTGGATTTTCTAGGCGTGTGACCATTGATCGATGAGCCACATTTTTTGTGAAGGCGATACCATTTATGATTTGGCACTCAGTGCGGGTACCACCAGTAATTTTTTTAAACTGTATATATCTAGAGAATTAGGAAGTATGATTATTGTTAAAAAAAAATAAAGGTGAAAAAGGCAAACTGCGATAATAGAACAATACAAACTGTCTGATATCTGTTTCCTCTGAGTCATTGGTAGCATCTGGATGAACAATCGCCGAAATTTGATGAACCAAGGGCATTGTAATTTCAGCCCAAGACTGTGAAAGTCCTTCTGCATAAAGGAGTTGATTGAGGAGTATCTGCTCATGTTGTGCATACTTCTCACTGTGATAAAATATTAAGTGTAGTTTTTTCTCTTCAAATACACCTCCACATATTTATGTTTTAGTAGGAGTAAATTTACTTACTCTAGAGCAGTATAGGCTTGGAGATCTCCATTATCAGAGCGCAACTGAGTGGTTTGGTGCCAAGGAACAGGATCTTTCTCTGGATTTCTTTGGGATGAGCGTGACAAGGCATAACTAAGAAGTTCACTGGACGGAGATGCAGTTGCAGTGGTATGTTGTACCCATTCCCCTAATAATAATGATAATAACATAACGAAAACAGAAAGATAAAGAAAGCATGCCACAATAATTTAAGCAAAATAAAGGGTACAAAAATTAAACAATCAGTGAACCATTAGCAATTAACTTACCAACTGTTAGAGAGGAGGACGAATTGGGAAGTACAAGTGTTGAAGGACGAAGGTGAACAGTACTCCCTTTTAAATCCACATCAAGTTTGTAAGTCGATGGGGATGATGGCACACTGCTATAGCTATCCATATCAGGGAGGTAACAATCGGATTCTGAATCTAGAAATTAAAAATTTTCTTGAATTTGTGCCAGATTTTTCAAACATGAATTTAAGGACTCTGAAGCAACTGATCACCAATTTTACCTGTATTAGTATTAGAATCATAAGGTCGATGAGGGATTTCTTTAACCCAGGAGGGTTCCTGCCCTTCCTGGCCAACTGAAGTCCGCTCTGCAGCACTGTAACTACCGCTGTGACTTAAAGAGGTCTCTTCAGCTCTGAGTATTCGATAAAGAGCACAGCTATCACTAAATCCTTCATCAGTGACCGACTCCAAAAATCTGCCCTCAACTAAAGCTTCTCCGATTACCAATGCCTCAGTTCTAAAAACAAATTTCAATTTATTAGCAAACAATATTGTCTGAGTAAAACAATCACCAAAAGCAACATATATTTACCGGTCAGCTGCTTTGCCATTCTCCATAAGCCAATCTATCAGTTGACCCCCAGTAAAGACATTTTGATGAACCCGAAGACGTACACGGACTGTTTGGAGAGGTAAGCCTTTCCCAGGGAGAGCTAATTGTTGGCATAATCCATACAAAATCCAAGTGCGGTTTTCTTCAGGCAACATTTTTGATATAGGTTGGCCCCTTAAACATATGAATTTATACATGAAAAAATGTTCGCACATTTTTAACAGATGGTAAGAAATATAGAATGTCAATATTCCAGTTACTGTAACACCTCACCTCCCTAATGCAAAACGCTCTTCTTGGTAACCAACAGAAGTCTTTCTTCGTAATGACGAAGTGTATGAGTTTGATGAAGGACAACTAGCCCCTAACCTGTCTTCCTCATTTTTATCAATGCTCTTAACTACTGCACTTTTTGATAGTTGGTCATAAGAGGAATCAAACCTCATATCACCAGACTGTAAATAGGAATGCACTACATCCCAACAATAATTACAAACTCGTAGATCCCCTAAGACAAAAAATAATGTTACTTGACTGATCACATATACTTAAGTCACAGAGTATCACAACAAACAAAGAGCAAGCAACCTGTGCATCCCAAAATTTTGCCTGGAACTTCTCGACTACAGCATCGAAAGCAAAATATCTGCCCACAAATCCGACAATGATGTCGTCTCCGAAAGGTAGTGAAACGCTCGCCACATTCATAACATTCATTGCTACCAGAATCAGGCATCCAATATTGCTTTAGATCATTTTCGCCATAACCCTGAGGATTCTGAGACCATCAAGAAACATTAAAAAGTAATGTAATGTTACGTTGAAGGAGAATACCTGGATGTTATGTTTATTTTTCTTACATTTTTGGAGGCGACTAAACTACTGAGGCGTTTCAGAACTTGAAGGCTTCTTCCTTCTCTGATACTGCTGTCGAAGTGAGGTTCCGAGTAACTAGCGGGCTGACCTTCAGCTGCTGTACTGGCAGCGGAAGATGTGGATTCAGTCAGACGCTCCTGGGTCACAAAAATCCTCTATTACAATAATACCAGAATGACAACACAATATCTGAAAAAAAGTTATTGACAGATATCAAACCTGGTTGGTCTGAAGTTTACTCTCACTTCCAGTAGATAGCGATGCACTTCTTTCTTTAGTTTCATCTATGACAACAAGATAAAGGTTATGGCAAGGCAAACAGCTACTATCAGACATTAAAAAATCCACATGAAACTCACTCCTGTTGCCTTTAAAGAATTTAGCGATAAAACTGCTAACGCCTGATTGTTTTTCCTCGGGACTCAATGGCGCAAATTCTGTCAGCTTTGAAGTAGAATGAAGGTTTTTGCCCGACATGTCTTACTTTTGAGAAACTTTGCTAAATGTGAACTAGTACAGCTGAAACGAACTTATGTGGAAAAATGTAAATTAACGCTCAACTCCATTGAAATTAACACTCTAAGACAAAATACATTTCTCTTCATTTAGGCCCACTGACAACAACTGAGAACAGCTGACACTTGTACTCCCTCCACTGGACGTTGCCGAACGCAGAATTTTTCATTTTTAGCCAGCTGTCGCCCGCAACGCCGCCGGGTACATAGGCCACCCATCGTGCTTGTGGCTCTCCGCGCTCCGCTTGCACCACTTGCACTGAGTACGCAAAAATGTGCAGCACTAATTTGTTAGCCATGATGGCGATCGCAGAAGAAAAACGGTAATGTTTAATAAAATCAACATTTATTCTTTAAATTCTCTGCTACATCATATTTCACATTGCATTTACACATGTGATGAAATTCAGCATGTTAAAATCACTACAATCAGTTCAATATTCTTCTTTTGCCCAAGGAGAAATACTTTCACATTTACAGAGGTTTTAGAAAACATTACATTATCTTACTTCTATTAACAATTTCATGTAACCACTTTCCCTCAGAAACAGAAACATTGAGGCAACTGGAAAGGAGAGTATTTAAACTATTACTATAAAAAAAACACCAACACACAATTTGGGGAAGAAATAGATCATTGACACAATTTTCAAAACAACAGCATCCACTAATTTTTTTAATTTTTTTTTTTTTTTTTTTGCCCGGTAAAATTTTATTAAAATGTTTCAGAAATATTTGTTGGAATTTGACATCAGAGTTGTAGTAAAGTAAAACATGTATGAAGTAAAATTCTGAAAAGCATGGTTACATAGAGACTCACAGATCAAATGCAGACAATACAAATCTAGACCAGAAGAAAATTTTATGTTTAAGAACAGCCTATTGCTGATTGAAATAACTTGTGAATGATGGATTATGATGATACAGTCATGTAGCACATTTTAAACCCACTAGTCATCTTCTAGTTAGGATTAGAACGACACATTTTTCCATTGAAGACATTGAAAGTAGATTGGGAACCCAGGAATACATGCTGTCTGTATGCAAACAGAACAACTTTTCACGATTGTCCTACGTTTTGCTCAATAACACAGATTTAAGTTAAGAAAATAATAACTGAAAAGAAAAACAACACTGACAAAAAAGATTCACAAATATAAATGCATCTCAAAGAAAGTATAATTAGGTAAAGTTTTCTTTCTAAAATCTTCAGTTTTTTCAGCTTAAAATAGATTTGAGGGCTTTTTTTATTTTAATTCTTTGCATTTTGATTGACAATGGAATGATCACACATAAAGGAAGGAAATTAATTGAGATTACAGCATATTGAAAATAGATCAAATGTATCAGTTATTGGTAGAAAAATGACAACAAAAAGCATTGATAAACACAATGCAAATTGTATATGTCAGTTGGTTGCTATGTACAAAACTTTCATATTCCACATCTCACTTCAAGCAATAACTTAGTATCACATTGATGTTGCGTTAAATAATTTTCACAATAAAATGCAAGAGAAAACTACTCATTACTTCATTGACGGTAATCAATATCCTTACGTAGTCTTTTCCTCATTAGATTTGATGCTATCACTTTCCTCATCTGAATAATCTTCATCATGATTGTGAGTAACACACCGAGGAGTCTCGGGTCTGGCATGAGGAACTGTGCTATGCATTTTCTCCAACTGAAACACAGATCAAAATTGATCAGTTAATCTTCCAGGTAATTGCTCACCAGTACATTGTAATTTCATTTGCTGGGATAGTTTAAATTGCTGACCTTAGGACGATGATTATTGTCTGTCTCCTCATTTTCAATTAAAGAGAATGTCCTGGACCTTGAAATCATAGGACTTTCCATAACAAACCGTTGCTCATGGGCTACGGTTGATTCATGCGGCATCTATACAACAGCACAGAAATTGAAGATGTTAAAATGTAAGTCGCTTAAATCTAAAATTAAAGAGACAAAAAGAAAAACATACCAGCATAGCAGGGGCTCTAAACATGTATGAGAATGGATAGTAAATCAAATTCAAGAATGTAGCAGCATACAAGTCAGCATAGCGCACAACTTGACTTGAAAAGAATGTTTGCCTTGATCCTGAGCGGAATAAACTGCCCATCATACCGTAAGCCAAATCCATTTTGTGAGTAACATCACGAATAGCATTCCTAAGTTTTGAAATGTCCGGCTTCTCTTTTGTACTACTGTCCAGATTCCTGAAGTAAAAGAAAGAAATATTTGAAGTGATTGTTTCTGATTTTTTAATTTCTAGATATTAAAATCACTACCTACTTGTACATTTCCCCCAAAGTAACATCCAAATTTTGAAGATCAGCAAATAGTTGGCACTTGTCAGTCCAAACATGCAGTTCTTGAACTAGTTCAGGAACAATGAGGAATGTTCGCCACCCTCTAATTTTTTTGGATTTAAGAATGTCTCCAAATATGTGGTCTCCAATATATAATACATCCTTGCCCTTGGCACCAATTAGCTGAGTAAATACATCACATGAGCCTGTTCATGCAAAAGATATCATTGAAATGTTTGATGTCATATAAATTAAGTTAATACGAAAAATGTACAAATGTATGAATACCTCCAGAGTACACATGCTCAGTCTGGAGTGGGCCCATATGAGTTCCAACTTTTAGAGCACCAGTAGATGTATCAACTTGACGCATGATAGAACCCTCCCCAAAGAAAAGAGGTTTCCTTGCGTCAACAACTATTACATCAAAGTATGTCTTCCAGTCTCTGTGTGGGTCTTCTGGCTATAATGAACAAAAAAAGGAAAAATGTAATGAATGTCAGTAAAAAGATAAAAGGCAGAAACACACATAAACCCAAGAGGGGGAAAAGAAGAAAGAAAAAAAAAAAGGAAAAAAAGATAAAGGTGAGAAACGTACCCTTGCTCCATGCGGAAAGTCAAAGAGGTGAGTCATGATTCTATTTGTAAAATTATAGTCACTGTTTGTCAAAAGAAAGACTTTGGCTCCACTCTCCCTGATCCGAGACAGAAACATTGGCAGACGCTCATCTTTTTTAACATATTCCTCCAGGTTTTCAATAGTACTTGATTTTAAATCTCCCTGCAAAGAAGCAAACATTATAAGGCTGTTGATATATGAAAACCAAACACAACCAAGTTAACAGGAAAAATACACTTACATGAATATGAACCCAATCAACTGCACTGCGAACATCTTGAAAGATTGATTTGAAGGACATATACAGATCACCACCCTTCACACCAGTTTTTTCCCTAATAAAAATAAAACATACACATACAATGCTGACTTCGTATCACAGGTTTACAAAAATTAAAAAAAATTTCTTTACCTTGAGTACTGTGGGGAATTTGTGAAGAAGTCAATTAAACAGGCAAGAAGATAGGTTTCTGGCAGGTTGAACAGAGTGTTTAAAACATAAACACGGGATTCATCCAATTGCAGAAACTTGTTGGGGTATAACTCATACACTTGAGAACTACAAACGTAAACCATAAATTTAATAGAATTTTCAGGCAGTAAAGAGAAGAAAAAATAAGCTTTGTAGGATACTTACAACTTCAAGAATTCAAAGCCATGAACACAAACTAGAATATTTCCATAGGCATCAACCTTCAATAAATTACCGTAGAGAGAGTCAAACCAAAGGCCTCTGCAAGCAAAATTGGGAAGTTAATTAACATAAAAGCAAAAATATATATATATATGATATCAGAAATAAACTGACAGACCTGACAGGGAATGACGGGTCATATTCAAACTCTAGAATCTCTTGTGGGTAACCCATGGCTACCATTCTCTTCTTGATGAGGTTGAAGCCCAAACGCTCGTACTGTGGAGACTTGTACTCTGCAAAAAAAGAAAGGGAAAAAAAAGGAACAGTTTGAATTTTTTTTCCCAGCAAAACGGATGTTAGACTCATTCCGCACACACACAAAATATGACTCATGTGAGCCGGCTCACACGACCAGAAAAAGAAATCCGCCCAACGACCAACGGCCTGCTTCCCCTTTCAGAATCGATCGCAGATGTCAGCAAGCGTGTCAAATACTTGGATAGCGTCCACTCTAAATTTACCCGCGCACGTCCCGGCTGGTCCCGGCTGGTCCCGGTCCCCGTCCCGGTCCCAGTCAGCCGGCTCAGCCTCGGGCAGGTGCATCACATCGCGTGCTGGCCGCCCAATGTCAGCCCCGAGGGCAAGCAGCTTCATATTAATAAGACAATCCCTTCCCATCCAATCACTCCCTGGCTGA
The DNA here is from genome assembly GCA_029379305.1 of Frankliniella fusca. Classification (NCBI taxonomy): domain Eukaryota; kingdom Metazoa; phylum Arthropoda; class Insecta; order Thysanoptera; family Thripidae; genus Frankliniella; species Frankliniella fusca. Next base: position 399,749 of record JAHWGI010000256.1, on the reverse strand, counting down.
TGGCTCGGCCCGGCCATGGGACAGGAGGCAGCAAATATTATACAGGGGAGGAGTTGGGAGTCCTGGCGGGCTGCTGGGGGCCACGCGGGCCGGGGCGCAGAATGTTTATCATGGGAGAGTTCATCTCAAATTCTGATTGGCTCCTTGCATATAATATCAAACGCCTATAGGGGAGGGGGGACGGGAGGTTAAACGGATGGCTGGTCTCGATTCCCTGTTCCCTTTCTAGGAATCTTGATTTCCGAAAATTCCCATCTTGATTCCCTCTCAAAATTCCCGTTAATTCCAATAAGGGAAAAAATATTTTTTTTTTTAAACAAAATGTAAATTAAAAGAAAGAAGAAAAAAAAGGCTGAATACAACACAACACACACATGCGACACCCGCGCTGTAGTGGCTTACGTACCCGCCAAAGTGTAGTCCATATCGAAGCCATAGAACTTGATGTTCTCCAGGTGGAGGGACCGGTTCACGAAGATCCTGAGGGCACACAGAGACGAGGCCAACTTTAAAACCCAAAACAGGTGCACAGCTCTTACACGTCATAAATCAAACATGACCCAGCGAAGAATGAAGAGTGGCCCTTCATGATGCGAAAATGATTATAATTGATGGACACATGAAAAGGGAAGGAAGAGGGGTGATGACAACTCGGAAATCTTTCCAAACTGTTCTACTTCAAAAACTCTAGGGCAAATCCAGTAAAAAAAAAAATCAGAAAAATACACGCATTAAAAAATTAAGACAAAAATGAGAAATATTCAGACCATAGAGTTGCCATCTCCCTCGTAGGTCCCCACTGCAACTCCAGCTGGCGAGACACATCACCAAATTTGGGCGCGACGGTTTTGTATCGCCATCCTAGAGCAAGACAGGTTTTGTATCGCCATCCTAGCGCAAGACAGGTTTTGTATCACCCGAAAACGAGTGAGACAGTTTTAATCACCGAAAGAGAGGCGGTGAGACAGGTTTATTTCGCTCCAAATTGTCTCAACTCTTTTTGGGTGATGCGAACCTGTCTAATCTCTTTTTGGGTGATACAAACGTCTCACCAGTTTTGGGGGTGATACAAACCTTATCTCGCCCATCTGAAGGTGAGACGTATCCCCTTTTTTTTTTATTAATAGTGCCACAAGCCGGCTAGAACATTCATGATGACGCTTCACATCTAAACCTCGACCTAGGGGCAGTGGGGGCATTCCCCGTCGCGTCATAAAGGCAGCCTGAAATGTAGGCAATATGAGGTGCAGAACCCCCGTATGTAGGCAGCCCACAGCACATCGCCTCTCCCGTCATCTGCGGACTTAAAACCACCCATGAGCGGCCCCGGCCCCGGCTGGGCCGCGCCGCGCCGGGCGGGCCAGCCGTCCCGTTCAAATTGTGCTGAGGACGACGCGGGACCCCGTGGTGGTGGTGGGCCAGGCGGAACACAGGGACCCGCGTCGGAACAGGGCCGCCAACATGCGATCGATGGAGGGGCGGGGCGGGGCGGGGCCGGGCGGGGCGGGGCGGGGCGTGGAGTGGCACCACGAGGAGGAGGAGGGTGAGTGGGTGGAGGTGCGGGGGTGGATGGAGCGGCGCGGAGGCGGGGTGAGGCGAGGTGGGGCGGGGTGAGGTGGGGCGGGGTGGGGCGGGGTGGGGCGGGGTGGGGCGGGGTGGGGCGGGGTGGGGCGAGGGGAGCTCTGGGCGCGACGTCCAGCACTGTTGAAAACTCCGTCCTCATGGCAAGGCTATATCGGGCGAGACGGGGCAGACAAAATACATTTTTCTCTTTTTAACAAAAACTATAATTTGTTTAAAAAAAAAAAATTACTTTGATGTGTACGGACGGACAGGTCCATATATCGCTAGGTGCGGTCTTCTCGTACACTTGAAAAACGGTCCGGACACGCTAAACACAATCAATAATTATCGCGCGCCATTCTGCGCCAATAATATTTCCGTCGTCATGTTTGACATAGTGAGAGGCACGCAGCGCTGGACACCGCCGCCCCCGCCCACAATGACACAACTGCTCAATCGGAGATGGAGGCCCCATGGAGCTCGACAACAGTCGTGTCTTATTGCCACAAAGCGAGATGAAAGAGGATGGCAATAACGCGACGACATCCTATAAGACCCGCATGCGGCTGCCGAGCGGACCCGCCCCGCCCCACCCCGTCCCGCCCCGCCCCGCAACCGCAACCTCTGATATGCTCCTTACTTGTTCCACTAGGCCACCTCTCTCTTTGGCATTCCAAATACGACTCTACCTCGACGTTTTCCTATACACACTAAATTCTTACGAACACTTTTCATTCACTACAATTTTTTTTTATTTTTTTAACATTCTTGGGTATTTTTTAAAGCGTAATTATTAACAATTTTTTCACGATTGCGCACAAAATCTGCAATTTGTTAATAATTGTGTATTTAAAAAAAAATGCCGAAGCAGAGCATGTACAAAAAAATTCAAAGGGACGAATAAAAGATGTTCAAAAGGATTTAGTGTGTACACTATACCAGCGTTGCCAAAAAGTTATGCAAAACAAAACCAATACACCTGTGCGTAACGGGACTGCGGTACTGTCTGACTGCCTGCCTACCAGGCAACATCTGTGCACGAGTGCAGGGGAGTTGCCTATCAGGCAGGCGCGGAGAAACCGCACCACCTGCACAGCGCAGAGGTGTATTGGGCGGGTTTTTGCTTAACTTGTCTGGCAGCTCTGTACTGTACACGTTACGTTTTAGCTGCGACAATAGTTGTTAGCCGCGCGGCATGGCATTCCCTCGCTTCTCCCGGTGCCATGCGGCTACCATTCCCACCCCGCCCCGCCCCGCCCCGCCCCGCCCCGCCCCGCCCCGCCCCGCCCCGCCCCGCCCCGAACCCGCCTGCCCAGCCGCAGCCCAACACAAATATGAAGCAGTCAACGAGCAGACGACACGATGAGATAGCGACAAGCCCATCCCGCCGGCAGCAGAGTGTGGGAGTAGCGTGGCGGGGCGGGGCGGGCGGGGCGGGGCGTCCAGCACTGAGATAAACCTGGAGGAAAGTCTAAGGGCTCCGCGCCGGCCCCGTAGTGGTGCCCTGGCCAGTGTGAGAATGTCGGCCTGTGGCGGGGTGGCGCACCCCTCCATGCCCCACCCCACCCCACCCCACCCCGCCCCGCCCCATTCCAGCTGGCGAAACGACGGAAACTGGCTCAAAGAAAAATAATAATGATAACAAGACGAAAGCAAATAAGCCAGAAGAAGCCGCACGGCCGAGACGGGAGACTTCTCCACAAAAATGACCCAACAGTGTGTGTGTATGTACGCCGCATCCAGCCGGACAACAGTGTCGCTGGAAAAGTATAGTCCAAACACATACGGAGCATGCGCGGATCCAGGGGGGGGGGGCGACAGGCCTTTTGCCCCCCCCATGGCTCCTCGGTAGCCGCCTGAAAGGTAGGCAAAAAGTAATACTTTGCCCCTGTAAGTAGGCAAAAATTACTACTTTGCCCCCCCCCAAAGGCTGGCTCTGGATCCGCCACTGATACGGAGTATTGAGTGAAGGATCTGCGCCTGACCACAAGGCAACACGCATGCGCTATTTTTCGCCTACTATTTGCGTAACTTTTACATGGTAACCACTGCAAGAAAAACCGGAACCTTAAAGAAGGAAAGCACGCGGGACTTGCCAATCTATGGGAATGAGAGAGTCAGGAAGGAAGGAAAATCATGACAGAGCAGAGAGCAATCAAGGCGAATTCTTGCACCGCAGACTCGTCCCGACTCGGCGACGGACCGAGAATAACGAATTCCATTCCCCGTACTCCCGGGGGAGGGGGGGGGGGGGTCTCCCACGCCGCTAACCTCCGTCTCCCTTTTTTTTCAGGACGAGAGAACGCCAAACCCTCTAGTTCCTACTTAAAAAAAAAAGAAAAAAGAAAGAAAGTACCAATCTTCTCTTTCCTTGCCACTATGGAAATCCAAATGAGTGCGTTACACACACAACACAGCTGCGCGAATGTCGTCCATTCGTACTTGACCCGTCAAGTGTTGTGCGAAATTCCTGCGATATTTGACGCAGAAACACCTTGTCTTTTCCTGGACACGAATGGATATTGACACGCCTACAAGAGTTTGGCTGGTTTGGCATGACATTCACGCACTTTGTGTTTCCAGCGCGGGGCGGGGCGGGGCGCAGTGAAAGCGTTTGAGCGGTTTCACAAGGCGGCGCCGTTACGCGATTAGTGCACTGTGAAAAATGTTTCTAGGGGTCACGGGAAGAAAACCGCCAGGATACTTGACTTGAGAGAACCGAGTACACTTTCGACTTAAAGATTGCGGCCTGCGTACGAATTTACGACTTCTACCTTAAATATCCAACATCACTTGTGCATCACAAACTAAAAGAAATCTCGTAAATTTACGAAGGTTTGTGTTACAGAGTGGAGCGTTATGGAGATGTGTAGGCGGTCTGAACTGCGCGGGGCGGGGAGGGGAGGGGCGGGTCACCCGGTGCAAATAGCAGAACACGCAGTGCCAAAAGTGTCCCTCTCGCCGCGCCGCCACGCCACGCCACGCCGAGCGCGAAACTACTCCCGCAGAAACTTGGCCAGCAGCGCCAGCTCGGTAATCTCTGAGCTGAAATATCATTGTAAAACGATTAACCTCTTTTTTTTGTTTTATTTTTTAAAAGGAAAGGACTAAAACAACTTCTTAATTTTCTACTTTAGGAAAAAAAAAAAGAAATCAATTGGAATTATTGTGAAATTCACAGAATATGAGGGGGAACCCACCTAGAGTTTTTGTGTTTAAATATGGCATGCATCTGTAAAAAAATAAATTTCCATTTCCTGAATCTTTTTGTATAAAGTCACCGAATTTTCCTGAGTTTTTTTTCTTTAATGTTTTTTTCCCTTTCTGTCTTTTAATAACTATGCTAGCGACTACTTCGCGGTTGCTGTAACCTTCGCCCTTCGACTTCATCAGATCGAGTGCACTCGCCATATGTCGACTCGTATGTGACTTGGTTGTATAGCCTTTTGGCTGAGGGGGCATTCACTCTTAAAATCTGTGACCCGACTACTACGTCTATTACTTCGTATTACGCTCCGAAAATTTACAGATTTGGCCAAAGTCATGCAAAAACGGGCAAAACCAGCCTAAAACGACCCCAAAATTTAGTAAAACATAGAGAATTTTGGCTATTACGCTTCTATTACGCGCACACTATTACGCCTTTACGGATAGAGCGACCCGACTAATACGCGAGTGCATGCCCCCTCGCTTTTGGCAAAAGAAATGAAAGCAATTCAAATTCGCAAATAATTTCGCCGGATATGCATCCCGCGTTGGCCGCCGCTGTGCGGCCGGCGCAGCTGCCCCGACCCCAGGCGACGCCGTCGTCCCCACTGCGGCCTTGGCGGCCCGCGGGAGCGCCTCAACACACTACACCGAGGGGAGGAGGGTGGGAGCTGCGAGCCGGTCTTCGTCGTGTGCTTCGCGCGCCCCCTCCGTCCTTGTCGCACTCAGGAGGCCCTGCCATCCCCTTGCAGATATTAATTATATTATTTGTATTACTTATATTACCTTTTAACACCGTGCATTACCTTGTAATACCGTGTATTACATTGTAACACCATGTATTACCTTGTATTAAGTTGTATTACCTAGCATTACTGTGTATTATTTGTAATATTTTGTAATCCCTTCCCACCCCGTCAGGTGGCGGTATCTCCGCGGGTATCTCCGCCTGCCTACTAGACAACTCCCCTGCACTCGTGCACAGATGTTGCCTAGTAGGCAGTCCCGTTACGCACAGGTGTATTGGTCTTTTTTTTTCCCGCCTAATTTTCTTGTAACACAGGAAGGTACCCGACAGGAACTAGCAAGGAACCCGCCGCATGCGCGGATAAACAGAGAGCATTCGCAACAGCTACAGACCGAGCTATCCTTAGTAATTTTTCAAGCCATTCGTTCCAGGAATAATTCGTGCCGCCGCGGTATACAGGTGTGAGCTTTCGGAACTTTCCCCTGAGGCGCGACTGCATAGGCTTTGGCTCAGCCTGGTCCCCCCGGGCCCCCCTAACAGAGGGGGGGCCCCACACACACACACACACACACACGCACACAGACACGGCTGACGAAACCAATAGTCAACGCGAGGCAGCGCCTCATTCGGATGACAGAGGTGCGCCGTCGAGGTAGCGAAACGTGACGCACAGAGATTCAAAGCGCTTCACGAAGCGCTTCCCCACCGGAGAGCCGCACAAAGTGCCACACCAAAGTACCACGCCAATGTGCCTAAAAAGTGCCTGCACCAAAGTGCCTACACCAAAGTGCTTACACCAAAGTGCCTACACCAAACTGCTTACACCAAAATGCCTACACCAAAGTGCCACACCAGAGCGTCGCACCAAAGTGTCTCGAAAGCGAGTCTCACAAAAAAACCTCACAAACGTCTCACAATTTCGTCACACAAACTCGTCTCACAAAAGTGTCCCACAAAGTATCTCGTATAATGTGTGTCAGCCCCCGGTACTCACTCGTGGTCGGGCTCTGCGCGCGAGACGGCGGGGTCCTTCAACCACATGGCGGCCCTGCCTGCCTGCCTGCCAGAGCCCTGCGGACTGCGGGGCGGCGCTGAACAGCTGATCGCGGTGGGGGCGGGGCGGGGGCGGGGCGGGGCGGGGTGCGGTGGGGGAGCCAGCCGGCGCGGCCGGTTCAGCTGACCGGGTTGACAGCGATGCGCGCGGCGCGCGGCCCGCACCGCGTGGCCAAACAAAGGAGCCGGAGGGTGGTGCGGGGCGGGGCGGGGCGGGGCGGGGCGGGGCGGCCCGGGCGTCGCGTCGAGGCGTCGGCGGGGCTGCTCGAGTCGACGGCGGCGTCGGTCGGCAGTGTTGTCAAACGGAGCGGAGCGGAGCGCGGCGGCGGCGGGGGCGCGGCGGGCCGAGGGGCGGAGCGTCACCGCCGAGCGCCAGTACCTGACTGAGCACAGCGCGAGCGCGGCCGGCAGCGAGCCACCCCGCCCCGCCCCGCCCCGCCCCACAACGAGCCCACGCCGCACCACACGAGCGGGGAGAGAGGAGAGAGTGCGGGGCGAGAGAGGAACAACAAGCATACCGCGCATCCGGTGCAGCGATGCACCGTGCACTGCGGGGTCCCGGCCCGGGGTCCCGCTGGTATGGCGAGGGCTCCAGCACGACTCCAGGCCAACTCCAGGAGGCACGGGTCTGGAGAGACAGGCTCAGAAAGAAGGAAAAAAGGGAAGAGATAACGACCGAGCGTGTAAGAGAGGGAGGGAAGGAAGGAGGGAGGGAGGGAGGGAGGGAGGAAGGGAGGGAGGGAGGGAGGGAAGAGAAAGAGAGAAAGAGAGCGAGAGAGTGAGATATTGAGAGCAAGCGAGAGAGCGAGATATCGAGAGAAAGCGAGAGAGCGATATATCGAGAGAAAGCAAGAGAGCGAGATAACGAGAGAAATCAAGAGGGAGAGAGAGCGAGCAAGCGTGTGAGAGAGGGAGAGCGATAGAGAGCGAGATAGCGATCGAGAGAGAGAGCGAGACAGCGATCGAGACAGCGATCGAGACAGCGATCGAGAGAGAGAGAGAGAGAGAGAGAGAGAGAGAGAGAGAGAGAGAGAGAGAGAGAGAGAGAGAGAGAAGCGAGAGAGAGAGAAAGCGAGAGAGAGAGAGAAAGCGAGAGAGCGAGATAACGAGAGAAAGCAAGATTTTTTTTTTTTTTTTTAGATTTAGATTTATTTTTGCCACTGAACTGAATAAGTTTTGGACAATTTTACAATTTTTGACAATCAAGGAACTCATCAACTGAGTAAAAAGCATTATTTACAAGTAGTTTTTTGATTGCTGTCTTAAATCTAGGGTACTGCAAATTTCTTATTTCTATTGGTAATTTATTATATAAGTGAGCACCTTTATTATAAACATTGTTTTGACTTAACTTAAGTGAACATTTATTCGGCCTAAGGTTTTCTTTCCTCCTTGTATCATGACTATGGACATCTTGACTTTTGGTAAAGGCACTTTCATTAAATTTAACATATTTTAACATGTTATACATATAAATGCATGGCAGTGTCATTACTTTTAGATCTTTGAATAGCATTCTGCATGTGTGAGTTTGGGGAAGCCCCATGACAGTTCTGACAGCTTTCTTTTGAAGTTTAAATATTTGTAACATTGAGTTAGAATTACCCCAAATTAATGTGCCATAGCTTATGATAGAATGAAATGTAGAGAAATATACCAAAAGAGCTGTTGCTACATTTGTTAGTTCCTTAATTTTTCTAATACTGAATATAGATTTGTTAAGTTTTGGTTTAAGTGACTCTATATGACAATTCCATTTTAGATGCTTATCAACTAAGACTCCCAGAAATTTGGCATTAGTTACATACAATTCTTTGAAGTGCGAATTTACATTAACTTCAACTCTTTCATTTGTCCGGAACTGGATGATATTTGTTTTGTTCTCATTGAGACACAATTTATTTTTCTCACACCATGTTTTCATTTCTGCCATTGCTTGCATTTGTTTTGCTTCTAGATTTTGGATTGATTTTGCCTCAATAGCTATGTTTGCATCATCAGCAAAGTTAACAAAGTGTCCACAGGAAATGTATGACTTTAAGTCATTAATGAATATTATAAATAATAATGGTCCAAGTATGCTACCTTGTGGTACACCACATTTGACCATTTCTAGCTTTGAGGTAAAGTTTCTCAACTCTGGACCATTTTTATAACTAATTTCAGTTTTCTGATATCTACAAGTAAGGTAAGACTTGAACCAGTTCAAAATACATCCTCTAATTCCATAGGATTCAAGTTTCATCAAAACAATGTCATGATCAACCAGGTCAAAGGCTTTTGTCATATCAAAAAACAAACCACAAGTAAAATTTTTGGAGTCTAAAGCTTCATAAGTAAAGTCAATAAAATCAACAATAGCATCAGTAGTATTTTTGTCTTTTATAAAGCCATATTGTGATCTTGATAGTATGCCAAATTTATACAGGTATTTCCTAACCTTTCCTTCCATTACTATTTCAAATATTTTGGCGAAGACTGAAATATTAGCTACTGGGCGATAGTTGGACAGTGAGGTTGGTTCTCCCTTTCCTTTATAAAGTGGCATCACTTTGGAGATTTTTAGTGCCTCAGGAAATATGCCTTCAGTAAATGATGCATTAATAACATGGGATAGTGTAGTATTGGGTAAGGGAATGCCGAGCTCGATGTTGACACAAGGTCGCATGAGTGGAGAATGGCGAAGAGCTCGAAGCTCGCGCCACCTTTTATTTGGTGTTTGGCATAACAAGAGGAAGAACAAAGGCGATCGTAAAACAAAAGTTTGGTCTGGGCCCTGGCCATGTGTATAGAGGGTGTCGCTGCCAACAGTGGCTGTGACTCAGGGAATCGTCTGCTTGTTTACGTTTGACCTGGTTAGGTTATAATGATGATAATACTACACTATTCCCTCTTTTTAGAACCCTCTCTCTCAAGAAATTTTCACATTTCATCACATCCTAGACTTCGCCTTTGTCTTCATTACAAAATTTTGGTTTTACAATTCAAGATTCACTGAGCTAACGTTAACGTTATACAATTCAATAAATTATTTTTTAAAATCTAAATCCTTAACTAAACCTGTTGACTTCCACCTTGTGCAAACCTACGGGTTATTCAACCCTACTGGTCTGACTCAGTGTGCAAACAAAAACGAATTGACTTTCCCCCTAGCATGTAGCAATGCATTAGTATGACCCCTACTCCGGCCCACTATTAATCCTGTTTAATAGTAGTCAAGTCCTTCAAGGGTGTCAACCACGGGGTTCCGTACCAGTTTGAATATGATTAGGTCTTGAGATCTTGAAGTTGCTGTAAGGGTGTAACAGGATACCTGAAACACACAATGAATCCTGGAACAGTAAATGTTGTACTTTTCTGCTACTGCCTTAGAGCTTGCTTTGCTAGCCCTAGGTGTCTCCTACCCTCTAGCTAATCCTATCTACGTGACACCTTAAAATTTTAACTTGCTGAACACTTTTAACCTCTTGAGGTTAAGGGATACTTAGCTTGTAAATAAAGGATGTTTCGTGTGTCTGATCCAGCGTCGATTCCTTCTGCCTCCGTTGATCGTCGTTGCTCTTGTCCTGAGGTTGCTCTGCGTCGTCTTGATGTGTTTGATTTTTGGATTTCCGATTTCTTTTGGAAATATTTTTTAACTTCTATCCTCCTCTCTTTTCTGAATGTGTTCTCCACACTAGTGCTGTTTATTTTATTTCATTATCTCGGAGCCTGCCGTCTGTCGGATCCGTTATCCGTTTGAACTTCGGGTCTCCCGAACGCGAACCGCGCTGCCGAGCCGGTCGCTTCGGTCCTTGCTTCTGATTGGCTGTCGCTCCTTACCCCCTCCACCTTTTCCAAGAAAACTTCCCCTGGTCGTGCGCGTCGCTATTCACTTGTTGCTTTGGTCGCGTCACTTCTTAACGGTCGCTCTTGTAGCTCCGGTTTTCCTTTCTCGCTGTGCGTTGTGGTATTGGCTTCGTTGCGTGTTTCTCTTTGAATTTTTTTTATCCGGTACTTTACTTTTGTCCATCATGAGTGTGCGGATCTTGGTCCAATATTATTTAGGCAAGATTTCGGCCGAACCGTCGTACCACCGTGTAAGTAACGCCAAGTGACGCTTCAGTGATGCTTTCTTTCTCCAAACTGTTGTACTTACGTCAGTTTTTTTTTTTTTTTTTAGATTTGCGTTAAATGCATTACGGCGGTTCACAATAACTCTGTGTGGTCAGTAGCCGACCCCAGCTTTACCCAGTATTCCCAATCCATACCCTCTCGATATCTGGAGCTAGACTCCTTGCTTCAGTGCGGTTGTTGTTTGGACCCCTGCTTTGTAAGTATTTTCTTTCTCTCTCTCTCTTTTTTTTTTTTTTTTTTTTTTTAAGGGATTAATGTTTCGTTTATTCTGTTTTATTTACATGTTTACAGATTATTTTGCAACATGGGCCCCAGGAGGCCGAGGAGGAGCCGTCCCTCTACGGCCCTCTTTGTCCGTTAGAGCAGGTGCCCCCACCACCTCACATTTACCCCGGGGGCTTAGGTCGGCCGGAGGTTCTAGATCATGTGGCAATTGTTGCCGAGTTGAACATCGTGAGTTTTCTTTTACTTTCTTTACAATGTCTTCCATCGTTGTTTTAAATTTTCACCGTGCTACTGAGGATGGAGAACCTGTTTTGTTATGTTGTGGATGTGCGCCCTATGCGTCTCCTTTTTTTATATTGACTGGGTCTTCCGTATTTTGCGTTAGAAAACTTCCTTTAACTGTTTTGTACGGACCCAATACACCCTATATATGTGCTCGCTGTTTGCGCGTTCCTTTCGTAAGCCTCTTTTCCGCGCCGTTCTTGTGAGCATTTTTGCGTTTTTTTGTTATTATTGTTTGTTTGCCCGCAGTTGGAACTTCACCGCCTTCAGCTGGATGCTGCTTCGGAACCCGAACCCTCCACCAGCTCCTCCGGTGCCGAGGAGTGAGGTTAGTTGTTCTGTGGTGTTTGTTTACTGTTTGTTTTCTGGTGATTCCAATTTCTCCTCTCTTTTTTTTTTTCCGTTTGTGTGACCTTTTCCTTCCTCCTTTCCAGAATTCCTGCTTAATTCCCTGCCGTTTCTTTTGGTGTTATCGCCGGGCCGGGCACTTCGTCATTTTCTCTTTTCCTTTTTATTTTGTTCCACCATACTTCACTATTCCTTCTGTCATTGTTTTTCCTTCTTTTACTCAATAAATTGATAATGTTTAGTTTGATTTAGCAACTTCATGTCTTTTCATTTATGGTTTATTGAGCATGATTTGGTGAATACATGTTTTATCGAGCAAGAACATTTGGCAAACTAACACTTAGCAATCAAGGTTTTGGCACACTTAAACTTAACAACTAACATTTAACAAGCATGCTTTGGTATTTACATTATCACAATTTTCACTAACTGGGTGGCGAAACGTTTACTGAAATTCACTTTGTCACTGGTTTATTGGGACAGTCTTTCGCCACATGAAAGCGTCGATGACACTTCCTGCACCTTTTATTTCTACGGGGGTCTTGTGGGTGCACTTTTAACTGTCCCTTAGTTTCCTCAAGTCTTTTGGGAATTTCACTTAACCACTCGAGTCTTCCACTTGGTACACTAACATTCGTCACTTCGGTCAGCTTCCATGGCATTCCCAATGCCATGCCTCCGCAGGTGAGTTCTTCATTCTTGCTCTTGTTCTGGAGTTCTGCTAGTTTCTCCTCCAGCTCCCGTATGGCTTGCTCCTCTTGTGAAATTTCTTTTTCTAGCTCCTCCTCTTTTTCTGACTCGTTGATGTTTTCGGACTCACTGACTTGCTCTGTTTGTTTATTTTGCATGCTTAGTCGGTCTTGCACCTCTGGCTCTACACTTATTTTGTTTACTTCAGCCTCCAGACGATTAATTTCCGCACTGAAACTTGATTCTTCCTCGTCTGAATCCTCACTCAACTGTAGGTCTTTTAGGAGTGATTCAGGCAGCACTATTTTTGTGGGCAAACTCACTATTTTCTTGATGGGAGGGAATGACAAAGTGGTTGACGCTTCTGCCTCGTTGAGTGATATGGACAGGGTTTTGTCCGCTTCCAACACAGGCATGTCCCAATCCATCATGTCAGAAGTTTCAGAAGTTTCACTGATTTTTCCTTGCTGCGGATTCACTGCTTTCTCTGCTCTTGTGGGTTCACTGACTTTTCTTGCTTCACTTTGCTTGCTCACTTTCACTGTTGTTTTTCTTTTCTTAATCACTGGCTTGTTTAGCATAATCTTGGCTTTCTTTGCTCTTGAATTTTCCTGATCTTGAGCAAATTTCCTCTTCATTCTTTCGACGACTTCTTTTAGCTTGCCCTGGTCTGGCTTCTCACTCGTAGGCTTGGTCACACTGCCTAAATTCACAATCCTTTTCCTTGTACCATCTTCGTTGAAACCAGACGAAGTCACTTTCATTTTTTCAAACGTATTCTTCCTTTTTCCAGTATCCAAAAAGATTTCTGATTCGTTTTTCTCGGTCATTTTTCTCTCGTTCGTCGCGCACTTCACTCGATGTGTTTGCTAGCTCGCTTGGGACGCTACTGAGGGGACGCTAGCCTTACCCGTCATTCCCTAGACGTCCCTGCTGTTCAACAATGGGTGCTATAGCAACTAGTTATTCTTCTTTAAATTCTCGCGCCGCGAGCGTCCATGTGGCAGTGTTTACTGTACAAATAGTAACCACGCATTTCTCATATCGTCTTGTTTGTTTACATTTGCCTCCTCGGCCGGGCATCGTGCAAGACGATCTATGTGGACGATTAACTTTTTACTCGGGTTGTCTACCCGTTCTATCCTGGCATTACAATCATTGATCAGGTTTACGACTTTGTAAGGCCCTTCCCACCTTGTCGTTAATTTGGCTGATATGCCCGTGACTCGTCTGGGGTAGTAGAGGTACACGAGATCCCCTTCCAGGAATGGTGAGAGTGTTGCGTTTCTGTCATAATAAGCTTTCATCCTTTTTGCAGCTTTCCTATTCATGTCTGCAACAACTTCATGAATATCCTGCATAGTTTTCCGAACCCACATTGGGTAGAGCTTGTGCATGTCAACGTTCTTGGGCGGGGAACCGCGTTCCGCGTCCAGTGGGCTCCTCATAGCAGCTCCAAACATAACCTCATATGGAGAAAACTTGTGTGACGAATGAGGTAAGTTTCTGTAAGCTTGTGCTATGAATGGCAGGTATTTCGGCCAATTTTCTCTGTCCTGTTCCACCAATATCATCAGGTGTTGTTTTAACGTCTTGATCCATCTTTCTGCTTTTCCATTTGTTGCAGGATGGAACGCCGTTGTTCTCAGTTTCTTTATTTGGTAAAGTTCCATGATTTCTTGGAAGAGTTTTGAGTCAAACGCTTTTCCTTGGTCCGTTAGCAGTGACTGTGGTGCACCAAATATGGAGAATACATGAGTTATTAGTGCCTGAGCTATTTCGTCTGCTGTTTGTTTATACAGTGGCACTACCACTGGCCATCCAGAAAAAGCCTCCACTGCGACTAATATGTATTCATGTCCTTCTCTGCTTTTAGGACTTATAGGCCCACAGATATCTACATGCCAACGTCCATGAAGAACTCCTTCCTGGAACAGTTTCAACGGAACCTTGGTGTGGTGTTTTGGACCCTTGTATTTGGCACATATTTTGCATCGTGATACTACCTCATAAGTATCTTCGAACATTCCTGGCCACCAGAAGAATCTTTTCAGATATGCCAATGTTTTGGTTACTCCAAAATGATTACCCACACCTAGTTGCTCATGGTAAGTTTTTACCGTTGATTTCACCAATTTTGTTGGGAGAATTAACTGTAATTCCTCCTTTTCTTTTAGACCACTGGGATGTTCAAACTTTCTGTAGAGAACTCCTCCCTCGATTACTAATGAGTTGAACTGGAACCAAAGTGACCTGGTCTTGTTACTATTTTCTGCGATCTCCTGAAATTCAGGTTTCTTTTGATCCTGTACTGCTACCATAATAGGCATTATGTCAGGATCAAGCAATTGAGCCTTTCTGATGTCTGTCGGGCTCATACCATCAGGAACAACTTTTGTCCAGTTAACGGTAATGGTGTTATTAGTCAATCTTATCTGTTTTCTTTCCTCAAAGAGACAATTGGTACAGTTATTCTCACAAACTTTAGTCGTGCTGCATTTGCACACTAATACCTCTTTGTCTCTTTCCTCTAGGCGGTCACACTTCTTGCAGTTGTCACAAGGTCTCCTGGATAGGGCGTCTGCATGCCCTATGCTGTTACCTTTGACGTGTACCACTTGGAACTTGTATGGAGCCAGTCTCTCCAGCCATCGTGCCAACTTGCCCGTGGGATTCTTGAAGTTCTTTAACCACTGCAGTGCTGCGTGATCAGACTTCACTATAAATGGAGCTCCTGCCAGGTAGTGATGGAATGTTTTGATGGCTTCCACAACTGCTAAAAGTTCCCTATGGGTAGTGCAATAATTTCTTTGTGCTGGATTTAGAGTCTTGGACCAGTATGCTATGGTGACATCTTTACCATCCTGTTCCTGACTTAGAACACACCCAAGACCTGTGAGACTAGCGTCTGTTGTGATAGTAAAAGGTCCCTTTGTCACATCTGGTGTTCCCAGTACTGGTGCCGTTGTTAGTAGCTTTTTAATTTTGTCAAAAGCTTCTTGACACTCTGTAGTCCAATCAAAGATTTGTCCCTGTTTTTGTAGCTTAAATATTGGCGCTGCTATTGTTGCCATATGGGGAACATACTTTGAGTAGTACTGTACCAAACCAAGCCAAGACTTTACTTCTTTGACATTGGTTGGTGCTGGCCAACTGAGTATTTTGTCTATTTTGTTCTGATCAGTTTTTATTCCTTTTTCAGACAATTTGTGGCCTAGATACGAGACTTCTGGCTGGAAGAGTTCACACTTTTTGGCTTTTAGAAGGAAGCCTGCTGCTCGTATTCTATTAAATAATGCTTCCAACTTTTGGAGCATTTGTGTGAAATTGTCTCCTCCTATGCAGATATCATCCAGGTAAACTGATACAGTTTCACCTAAGTCATTTTCAGGTGTTTTGACTTTTGCAGGGGTAATGACTCGGTCTGTAATATACTGGAAGGCACCTGGTGCTGCGGCCAGTCCAAAGCTTAACCTGGTAAACTCAAACTGCCTATGTGCAAGTCCCAGACCTTCCGGCAATATTATAGCCGTTTTGGGTTGATCATCAGGGTGAATTTCTAGATTGTGGTATCCGTGTGCTAAATCGAAAGCATGATACATCTTTTTGCCACCCATGTGCTGCAGCAGATCCTGTACCCTTGGTATAGGCGTGGCGGGGACTCTTGTGACTGCATTTAAAGCTCTATAGTCAATACAGACCCTTACTTCTCCTGTCTTTTTCATCACACATAGAATAGGAGAAGCCCATGCCGATTGACTAGGCTTTATAGCACCTTGCTCTAAATATTTCTTAATAGTCTCCCTTACTGCCTGCCTATAATGAATTGGTATAGGTCTGGCTGTTTGTTTAATGGGTGGGTGATCACCAGTGTCAATCCTGAATTTTATCCAGGGACATTTACCAAACGTGGTGTTGTCCTTTGCAAAGATGTCATGATGTTTTCTTAGCACTTTAGCCAACTCCTGTTTTTCTGTTTCAGATAGTTGCGTGCATCTATCTACCAACTCCTGCAAGTCTTTTGGAAGTGGTTCATCTTCCTTTATCTCTGGGAGACTTGGAACAGTGTTGATTTCTGCGTCAGAAAATGGAGTTGTGTCATGGTTGACCACGTTCACCTGTGCTATTTCATCCACATCTACATCTACATCCATGTTTTCTATTTCTTCCCCTTCGTCATATTCCCCTGTCTCTTTGAAGTCCTGATTAAATTCTTTTTCATACGTATCTGGGTGTAGGATAAATACTTCTCCGAGTACTGCGTATTTTGGTATTGTGATACACTTATCCCCCAGATTTTGTATGGTCACAGAGATTGGTGCTGTTAGGCAAGGTATAATGCCTGATTGTGCCACCACTCCTGGTGGTAATTTGGAAACCTTGTTTCCAAATGCTGGATTAGATACGAATAATCCTAACTTAGTCTCCCCTGGTAACTGGCTGTTCTCATTTAGGGATCCCTTTATTTTATCTCCTTCAGAGTCTGACGACACTGCTTGGCCCACTACCTGAGTGTTGAGAACCACCCTGCCCTGGGTGTGGTCCCCTTCACCCAAGTCTAGACCCTGAGTGTGTCCACTACTCTGACAGGCGTCAGTTCTTCCCCTAACTGACTCATCAGTTACCGTATCCGTCCTAAGTATTGTGGCAACCTCTCTCTCCACGAAAGGTTTAAGTGTGAAGCTGCTCTCAGCCCTCACTGTATAGGCTACCCTGTCCGTAGTATAAATGTTTGCATTTTTTGTCTCCCTAACGTAAATGGTACTTCTACCCTGTTAGGCCCCTCACCAATCTCTAGGACTTGTTTCTTTACGCCTATGACTGCATCAAATTTATGCAAGAAATCTATTCCCAAGATATGTTCCTGGATATCTGCCTCATATGTCTCGTGTTTGAATATTTTGCCTCCAATTTCAAACTCTGTCATGGTTGGACCATATAGGCTCGCTTTGTGTGATGTGACTCCTTTTAGTCTGAGCCTTGCTACTGGGAGGTCTCTTGTCCTTGGGATAACTGTAATAACTGCTGCAGTGTCTATACATCCACTTTTGTTTTTATTCAGAATTTTACAGTTAATCATTGGTGCGGTATTTACATTTGTGCACATATAACAAGGAACAATACTGACCTCCCGGTGATTCTCAGACTTTGTACAACATTCTTTTAACATAGGAATGTCTGGAGAAATCACCGGTGGTTTTTCATTAAGACTAGTTTGTACATTTTCAGTCTTTTTGTTAACAACATCTTCTTCAACTTCCATTGCCACCGTTTCAGTGGAAGTCGACTTCAGTTTTCCTGAGCGTCATCAGGCTTTGGTACATGGGGTGGCTTCTTTTTGTTTTCGAAGCCCTGACTTAAAAACCATTGCATTGTGGCTTTGTATAAATCCGGCGGAACATTAGGCATTTCAAATTTTGCTGTATTACTCTTTTTACAGTCTCTCATGAAATGTCCTGGTTGTCCGCAGTTATGACACTTAGCTTGCTGGTTGGTGCGTGCCATGGCTCTGCAGTTGGCCATTCTGTGTCCCAAGTTTCCACAGAACCTGCACTGCATGTACTGGTCGGGGTTGCTGCTGTATCCACCGCGACCTCTGCCGGACCCCCTGCCGCGTCCTGGGCCACGACCGCGACCGCGTCCTCGGCCTCTTCCTCTCTGGCCGTCGCTGCTCATATCCTGGCCAGCTGTTGATGTGGACGGCTCCGACGGGAAGACCATGTTGACCTTGGCGTCCTTCTTTTTGGTCTTCTCGTCCTCCTCCTTGTCGTCCTCCTCCGCCTTGGTGAGACGAACTCTCTTTGACGGTGGCTCATCAATCTCGAGACTCAGGCCCCTGTTGAGAGTCTTCATCGCCTCGTCCAAGGTGGGCAGTGCGGCAAACGCCAACCGTGCGGCTGCCTTCTTGTCCGTGAGGCCCTTAATGAATCGCTCCACCAAGGCCTCTTGGATGTCCGCCTCCTTCATGTTTCTTAGGTATGATCGCCCTAAGCGCTCGACTTGCCTGGCGAACTGGCGGATGGACTGGTCCTTTTCCTGTGAGAGCGTGTTGAAGTCTTTTTTTCGCTCCCACATGGATGCTGTCTTGCTGAAGGTTTTCACCAACGCCTCATCCAGACTCTGGAACGTGATGGGGACCTCCTGATGCTGCAGATTAGCAATCACATCTGTGGCGTTACCAGTCAACGCCTGTACCAGGGCTGTCTTCTTGTCCTTGTCGTCCCATTCGTTCGCCTCAGCTATCGTCTGGAACTGCAGCTGGTACACGGAGTAGTCTGCCTCTCCGTCATACTTGGGTGCCTCACTGTATTTTTTAGGCTTTGGGGCGCTCATCCTTTCGAGCAGCTGCATGAAGAAGCGGTTCGTAGCAGGATGGTCCTGCCTCTCCTCCTGCTCGTCGTCAGCCTCCCCGTCATATTGCTGGCGTCGCCCGTCGTAGTCCTGGACAGCTTCCCTCCGTCCTGGACGATGGCCTTCCCTGACCCAGACTCGGTTGGGATGGCGCCGGTGCCTTGGCTCCTCGTCGAAGTCGGCGTCATCATCTGCGTCGGCGTCCTCTCCGAAGTCCCCTCCGAAGTCCCCTCCGAAGTCCTCTCTGACGTCGTCGTCGTGCTGCTGCGGGCGGCCTCCGAGGTCTGCGGCCTGCTGCCGGTGACGGTGATGGTGGTGAGCTGCTGCGGCGCCTACCTGCGCCTGCGGCTGCACCCCCGGGTCTTGTAGTGCTTGTTGACCCGGTCCTTCTTCCAGAAGACGTCGTGGAGGTCGTCTCTCTCGCTGTGGACGTCCTCGTCGTCCGACCCCTCGATCTGCAGCCAGCGGATGCTCAGCAATGACGAATTCTCGAATTCGTCCGAGTCCGCGTCCGCGTCCTCTGCCTCCGCGTCCGCGTCCTCTCCCTCGCCCCCGTCCGCGTCCGCGCCCTCGGCCGACGTGGTCATGAAACTGGGGCGGCATGTTGGCAGCGTCCTGCCCCTGGACGTTGATCGCCTGGGCGACCTCTGGCTGAGCGAGTGGAGACGCCGGCTGCCCGTGTTCGGATTCTGCCTCACTGGCACTGGGACCCTCCGTGTCGGTGTCCATCCTTCACTCCCGTTCAAGCCTTTATTCCCTCTTTCTCTTTCGGCAAGCGAATCGTTTAGCTGTTCGAGACTCTTCTGCCGAGACGCTGGTCTCAACATACTACTCAATCAGCTACGATTTTAGGACGTGATCGTGATCCTTCCCTGTGCTCTATAAGGCCTCAGTTGGGATCTGCCTCGGCGGCCTTGGGCCTGCTTCGGCTTCACTGCGCACTAGTAGGCCTCAGTGATTCCTTCACTCGGGCGCACTAAAAGGCCTCTCCGAGTCCCTCTCCTCAGCTTCGGCGTGCACTAGTAGGCCTCGCCAAGCTCCTCTCGGCGTGCGCTAAACAGGCCTCGCCAAGTCCTAACCTCTCTCGCCTCCGGAGCGCACTAGGGGGCGCCTCCAGGTCCCTATCCTATTTCAGCGCGCGCTAAAAAGGCCTCGCTGAACTCTCTATCTCTCCTCCGTCCTTTACCGCTGCCACCAATGTAGTATTGGGTAAGGGAATGCCGAGCTCGATGTTGACACAAGGTCGCATGAGTGGAGAATGGCGAAGAGCTCGAAGCTCGCGCCACCTTTTATTTGGTGTTTGGCATAACAAGAGGAAGAACAAAGGCGATCGTAAAACAAAAGTTTGGTCTGGGCCCTGGCCATGTGTATAGAGGGTGTCGCTGCCAACAGTGGCTGTGACTCAGGGAATCGTCTGCTTGTTTACGTTTGACCTGGTTAGGTTATAATGATGATAATACTACAATAGTGGCCTAATAATACCAGTGTGGCATTTTTTAACTACATTATCAAATATGTCATCATATCCACAACAATATTTGTTCTTAAGTTTACTAATAGCTAAAATTACATCATTATCAGTTACAGGAGAGAGATACATACTGAAATTTACAGGTATTTTGACATTGGTACCAGAGTTGTTATTTTTTTCTTGTAGTTGAGATGCTATTGTACAGTAGTATTTGTTAAAAGCCTCCACAACTACCTCTGGATCTGAGTGAAGAGTATTATCTTCATCCATTATCTCAATATTCTTATGTTCTTCTTTTATTTTACCTCTACTTTTATTTATTATTGACCAGACAGTTTTTTGCTTATTATTAGAAGACTCAATTTGAGATTTAATAGAGAGAGATTTAGCTGTCCTAATTAGTTTTCTGTATAGGGACTTGTACTTGCTAAAATACTGTTGAAAATCTGAATCTTTATCTACTTTTGATTGTTTACATAGGGCTCTGAAATTACTTGAAGTAGTTTTTATTCCTCTTGTGACCCAGGACTTATTTTCCTCTTCTTTTACCAAAACTCTCTTTTTGGGAAAGCATTCATCATATAGATACTTAAATTTAGAATGAAAAGAATGAAACTTATCATCTACTGATGTTGCATTGTACACTTCTTCCCAATTAGCTTGCTCTAACATGAACTGAAAAGCCGTTATTTGTCTTGGTCCTAATTTTCTTTTGTATTCAAACTGTTTCTCAATTTTATCATTTGGACGGACTAAGTTTATCATGATGGATTGCATAAAGTGATCAGAAATACCCACTTCTATATCACATACACTTTGAATAATATTTTTAGGAGCATTTGTAATAATATGGTCAATGGCTGTTTCACTTGCTTTCCTAGTTACCTTATCCGTTGTTGTGTATAGACCATTTTGCTCCATAAGATCTATGAGTCCTTGCTTCGCTTTCCATTTCTTCTTATCTTTTCCCAGTACATCTATATTTAGGTCCCCACATATAAAAATATATTTGCGCTTATTTACTAATCTATTTATACATTCTTGCAAATTTTCTAAAAATAAATCATCACAGCTGTATGGTGGTTTATAGACACATATTATGGTAACTGTTTTGAGAAGAACAATTGATGCCTCAAAGACACCCTCAACTAGCAGATCCGTTACTTTAAATTCAATACTTTTTACACTGTTTTTCACAAAGATGGCAGAACCTCCACCTCTAGATATTTTTCTAAAGTATATGGCACCACAATAGAAACCATCTATCACAGAAATTTGCTCTTTGGTTAATTCACTACTACATGACTGCAGATGATGTTCTGTTAAACATAACACATCAGTATTTAGGTCTGATAGCAAACATTCAACACTACTTGCTTTTTTTATTAGTCCACCTGCAATATTTATGTGACTAATAGTGAAAGTATTATCTAGATCAGTGGCATTTAATGAAAAGGATTATCACTTTGATTGCAGAGGTAACGCACTTGTGTTGCTAATTTGGAGCAGAAGATACCTTTCGCATAGTTAGTGAAATGAACTCCGTCTCTTGAATAGAATTGGGAAGATACATTTATAAGTACTGTACTAAAATATAGGTTAGTATAGAATTTTGCTTGCTTTAGTCCTTGGCTGATTTTGATATTTGCATCATTTATCTTCTCATTTAAATATTGAGTAGCATCATGCCTTTGTGGGATTGCGGACACTATTACCTTTGTTCTCTCACTAAGATTCAAAGCTGTATGAATAAGATTGTCTATTTCCTCTTCTGCACGGTCACTGCTCATTACATTTGTTCCAGCCACAATAAGAACGCAATCTTCCATAGCAAAGTTTTCAGTTAATGTTTCCACATCCTTTGTGATTTCACTAATTGGTGCTCCTGGTTTAACAATCCCTGTGACATTATAATTTTCTCCTAATTTGTCTGAGAGTTTGGCACTCATTTTTCTCCCATGACTGTCACTCAATACAAGCAGTTGTTTATTTCTTGCACTGTCCTGGAAAAACTTGGAAACACTAGAATCATCAAGGCATTGATTTTTACTTTTGTCAAGGATAGATCTGTTGACAGTATTGGTGTTGACATTCCTTCCGTCGATGTCTCTTGAAGCTTTTAATGCTGTTGTTTCTTGCTTATTGACCAATGAAGTAGCAACCTTAGAGAGGTTAGATTTGTTTTGATTCACAGATTTATTTTTGACATGTTGGGAATCAGATTTTCCTTTATTTTTCAATGCTTGGTCACTTCGGGTTTCATCTGGAGCAACAGGAACACAGCACCTATGAGTTTCAATTTCTCTCTCTAGTTGTTGAACTTTCAAAGTAAGTTCCATGTTTGTAGCCTCCAGTGCACTTATCTGTTTGTAAAGCTGAAGTGTGTGATCCAGGTCCAACTTCTCACGATTATGTTTGTTTCTCTTGTTTTCAAACGTTTCATCAGTGCTTTCACTGTTGTCACTACTATTCTTATGAAAGTTTATAACTGAGATGCAGGTCTTGCAGACATAACCTGTTCGCTGGCCAGGTTCCAACTTTTCACACTTATTATGGATCCAACTCTTGCAGTTCACACAAAACACTCCAATCTTAAGGTTACCCTTGCATTTAGCACACTGTTTTATCACTTCTCCGTCCATTTTGACAACAAAGAGAGAGAGAGCAAGCGAGAGAGAGAGAGTGAGATAGCGATCGAGAGAGTGAGATAGCGATCGAGAGAGAGCGAGATAGCGATCGACAGAGAGCGAGATAGCGATCGACAGAGAGCGAGATAGCGATTGAGAGAGAGAGAGAGCGAGATAGCGATCGAGAGAGAGAGCGAGAGAGAGCGAGCGAGCGAGAGAGAGCGAGGGAGAAAGAGAGAGACGCCTCCAGCAGATTCACACTCTTCCACTTTCCTCTCCTACCGGAACTCCTCCTCCTATGTCCTATACCCTCCCCGAACCTTCGCAAACGCCTCGCCGCTCATGGAGGAACCGCTCGGAAGGCTTCGGGGACGTGCGTGCTAACCTGCCCGGGGGCCTAGCGCACAGCGCCGCGCCGAGCCGGCTTATCCCGGCCTGCCGTCTGATTCCGCAGGTCGCTTTCGGCCCCGTTCGTCCTTTTCGCACCTATGGCGGTGTCCTATGTTGGGGGTGGCAGGATTCCACGAGTGCGACAAAGACGGAGGCGCGAGAGCGATGTTCGGAATCAGACGATTGGAATGGCCGCCTGCGGGACGACAGGGTAGGCGCGCCCGTCAGACACAGCTGTGCGCCGGGTCTGCCTACCCGGGCCCGGGCGGCAGCAGCCATGAGTGCGACAAAGACGGAGGCGCGAGAGCGATGTTCGGCCGCCTGCGGGACGACAGGGTAGGCGCGCCCGCCCGACACAGCTGTGCGCCGGGTCTGCCTACCCGGGCCCGGGCGCCAGCAGCCATGAGTGCGACAAAGACGGAGGCGCGAGAGCGATGTTCGGCCGCCTGCGGGACGACAGGGTAGGCGCGCCCGCCAGACACAGCTGTGCGCCGGGTCTGCCTACCCGTGCCCGGGCGGCAGCAGCGCAAGGGAGACCTCCAGGGCCGGGGAGCTGGTTTGGATCTGATTCTACCTGAATATTCGGATGCAGACATTATTGGTGTTCGCGGTTGCGGATCCGACGGGGGCGGCGGGGGAAAGGAAGGGTTGTATATATAGATGCGGGATGTGTACACATGATTCCCGGAATGATTGATTCCCACTGTTTCCCATCCATATCTTTTCATTTCTGTTTCTAGCGACATAAAAAGTCTTATTTCGACTAATTATAGGTGTTTCCTGCTTTGTTGTTGTGGTTTTCATTGATTTCCCTTAATTTGTATCGAGGGGCGGCCAACTCGAAAAAAACTTGTACACACAGAAATACCTGTGTATTTCTAGAAATACACTAAAATACAAGAAAATACTCTACAATACACAGAAATACACATAAATACTCAACAAAAATACGAGAAAAATACCGAAAAATAGATTAGAAATACAAGAAATACAAGGCAAGTGTACACAGAAATACATGAGTTGGCCGCACCTTGATTTGTATGATGATGGTTCCCAGGCTTGTATATTGTATACACATGATTCCCAAATTTGTCGCCCCCTCGCTGTACATAATTTGAAGAAAACTTAAACTTAATAATCGCAAAGGGACAGCGAAACGCTGCACGTCGGTGGTTTTCTCGAGATGTATTCCATTTAATCACAAAAACATAATCGTAACGACAGCGCGTTCGGTTGCACGCCGCACGCGTCGATTTGAACGGGGGGATATCGTTATGCACACGCGGATTTTGGAATTGAGCGTGCGCATAAGGTTTCTGAGTTTAAGTGCACGCAGCGTGCAACTATGTGGATTTTAACTTACTTTCACGCAGCGTGCACTGGGAAACCAAAGGTACCAAACAACACCTTTCCTGGGGCACTAAAGTCAAGGGCGCAGTTTAGTGCCTTTCCTGGGGCACTTAAGTTTAGTGCCTTTCCAAAGGCACTGAACTTGTATGGAACTCATATAAAGCTAGCTGGCTAAAGGTGTGAAAGGTCACATTTACTAAACTTTAGTGCCTTTGGAAAGGCATTAAACTTTGATACAGCTCTCACTGAAAAAAGGACTAGTAACAAATACCAGACCAATCCTTTAAATGGCTGCTAGTTATTGTAACGATGATTGTAGTGCATTTTACATGAAGTTCACTATCATGTACCACCATAGGTGTAGTAAAAGGCACTAGACATCTAGTAACCGGGTCTGGTACAATTTACCAAACGGTTTGGTAATTGCTACTACTGACTACTTTTACAAGGCGTACATAAAGCTGAGGAACGAGTTTGGAGAGACAGCTGGATAGTTGGGAGGGTCGTAAGTATAAACCCCCTAAATGTGGAAGAGAGCAGGGAAAGCGAACTGGGAAATAAAAACAAATTTTCTTTCTTTCTGAAGATGCGTTACAAATGTTAAGACGGTCCACTTAAAGTTACTAGTATGTGTAGAACTATTTACCAAATGCGGGCTAAGTCGTTCAGTTGCATTTACCAGAAGTCTGGTAAATGGTATTAGATTTTTCTTTACTAGCCTGTCTGGTGTCTTTTACTACGCTCCTAGTTGGTTCCTATTTAACTAGAACTAGACTGTCTAGTACCTGAAACTATGATTGGAGTAACTGCTACTAGTTTTTTTTTCAGTGGTTTTTCAGTGTTTTAGAATCGATGAAACGAGTAAGTCAGTAAGGTTACGTAAGAAGCCGTAGAACGCGATACGTTTTAAATGTAAACCTAAGAGAACACTCCAATCGAATGAATACGAATCATTCGTATCGGCTAATTTGCTGAAAAAAAGCAGCCGAAAAAGTGTGGTTGCGTAACGCAATCCCCTTCAAGTTCGCAGGTGGCACCACTTTGGACATCCGGTCCCTACTTCGTGCTCATCTTTAACTTGAAGCAGGCACCTCGATAACACCTCCCCTCCGCCCGTATAAGAGCAACCACCGAGGCTCGCTCTGGTCAATTCACTCGTCGCAGTCGACTTGCAGCAGCAGCAGCAGCACGACACCTCACCGCCAACATGGCCAAGACCCTCCTCCTCGCGGCAGTCGCCGCCGTCCTCTGCGTAAGTACCCCACAAAGCGCGACCAGCTGAGCCACAAGAAGGCAGACGAGACGGAGGATGAGTAGAGTCGACCCAGGACTACTCTGGTCCTCGGATGCCATAAGAGAGCGTGCTTCGGGCCGGGACCCGAGGACCAAAGTAGCTCTGGGTCGACCATACACCACGTGGCTCTGTCCCCCAGGCGGTGTCCTCTTCGCCGGTCCCACTGGACAAGCCCAGCCTCCAGTTCGACTGGATCAACGCCACGGCCGTCCTGGAGCAGTTGTCGGAGAGCCTGCAGCCCGTGCGGGACGCCATCGACGGGACAGACGCAAATATGATAGGGGTCGTGGGGTTCGTGCTGGCCACAACGAACAGCATCGTTCAGCCCGGGTACGCTGCCAGCTGGAATGAGACGGTGGCGTACCTCGCCGACCAGGCGCAAGAGCTCGGCATCGACGTGGAGGACTGCATCCTGGCGGAGGAGGAGCCGCTCAACGACGTCCTGGGGGGCCTGAAGGAGGACGTTGAGAATTGCCTCGCACCCAACCTCGAGCGTGTCAAGCAGGCCGTGCTAGCCGTGAGGGCTGACGGCGACAAAGCGCGAGATCTGCTCGCCCAAGCCAAGGATGTGGTCAGCCAGTGCAATGATTTAGACGGATTCTCCGCCTTCACGTGCCTGGCGGACCAGCTGCCCCCCCTGCAGGATCAGATCTCTGAGCTGGTCCAAGAGGCCGATGAGCTCGCCAAAACAGCCTCGAGCGAGTCCGTCGCCCTCTACCTGGCGCTGCTTGAGGGGCCCTGCACCCACGATGCCGCAGACAGCCGCGCTAAACAGGGCAGCGCCATCATTGACGCCGCCGAGGAGTGCATCAGGGATAAGCTGCCGGTGCCGGAGCCCGTGACCGAGCCCGAGCCCACGCCCGAGCCCCAGCCGGAGACCCAGCCCCAGTAGAAGGAGACTCCACATCGTCGCGCTCCGCCTAGGTGTTCCTAGGATTTTTCGCAAACTGGAATAAACATGTTAGCTTGTTCAAAAGGAAAATGTGCAATGATTTCTTTAAGTGGGGGAGCGAGAGGAAACAACTCTATAATTTTTGTGCAGCTCGTAATTCAGGAAAATTCATAAAAAAAAAAAACATTTTTATAAAAATTACAAAAATTCACAAAAATTTAGGGAAAATCCATTGGAAAAAATCTGGAAAACTCAGAAAATTTTTGGAAAATTCAAACATTTAGGTAAAATTCAAGTGATAAAAATAGCAGTTAATTTCAGACCTGCAGAAATCGTTTTGCAAAGTTTCATGGAGGTTCAATACGTAGGAACAAAAGTGATTTACGAAAAAGATACACGTCAATGTACACCATTACCGACCATTACAAGAATTCTGCTTACCAGATTGAAGTCAAACTTACCAAAACGTTTTCTGCAGGTATAAAACTACTATTAACTACTATTATTACAATTCACCTTGTAAACGTTTCGATAACTTTACACAATGATTTTAAGTCGCGAAGTGGGCGCCTCAGCCACCGGCCGTGGCGGCCATGGTTGAAAGAAGGCCGGTGACACGACGGCTCCAGCGTCCACCTCAAACCAACCTAGAATATATTTGTCAATTGTTAAATTTAGTGCCGACGTAAAGAGTGATGAGGCCATTACCAAACAATTAGGGGAGCCTCTACGAATTGACAGAGAACACAGAGGCACACTAATTTTTATCTATGACTGAAAACATGAACTGAGGACTGACTCTGAGGTTGGCGGTCTGTTTTTTTCTCTTTTTTTCTTCTTTTCTTTTCGGTAAAAATCGAGGTAAAAATGAAGTAGGTTTCGAAAGGGTGGTACGGTGGTCTCGTGCGAAATTTCAGAGGTGTCATCTCTTCCTGGTGCACTGTAAGAAATGAGAATCCTAGTACGGAACCGATGACGGAAACGTTCCGTACCATGATGGGTACGGACGAATCCTTCCAAGCTGTGATCTAATTTTTCTGGTACGGTACTGCAGAAACAACCATACTACGGACATCTGAACGGACGTTTCCGTTTTCATCAAGTACGGAAATGTCCGGAAAAAAATTAGCCGGAAATTTCCGTACATATTTTTCACAGTGTGCAGTTAACTGAAGCAGAGTTTGTTTGAACGCAGACTTTGGAGGTTTCTCTTTCGCTCCGCTGACGAGTCGAGCATTACCATAGAAATGGTGGCCTAAAAATCGGTGGTGCTTCGGATCAATTCAAGACTCGCCGCGTTGCAGATATGGCCGGTTTGTTTTGAGTCTCTTTTTTAAGTCAGGTCGCCTCGCGAGAGCCTGCTAGGGCCAGAGCGAGATACCGGTGCTATATATATACGGCGAGAGAATTTACGCTACTCGAACCGCGAATTATTTTGCCAGGAATGCAGAGGGTCGTCAACTCCGATATTCCTCCGTACATGAGATGATATTACCTCAAATATTACTTTGATATTACTTATATTACAGGTAATATTACGTTCATATTACCCATTTTCCCAGGATTATGACGTCAGTACTGTAAAATTGTTGTAATATTACCAATAATACCTGTAATATTCATATTCCTCCGTACCCAGTCAAGCGGAGTTGATGCAGGAATGTCACAGCAGATGGAGAGACAAAAGTGAGACGATGGAAATGCAATACACCTTAAAGACACGCTCACACACACACACACACACACACACACACACACACGCGCACACACACACACACACACACACACACACACACACACACACACACACACACACACACACACACACACACACACACACACACACACACACACACACACACACACTTGAGTTTCCAGTGCGGGCCAGCAGCGGAGCGGGGGTCCACTGACCTCAACCGTGGGTGGATCGGCTGCTCCCCTCTACTGGGACCCGCCCCGCCCCGCCCCGCCCCGCCCCGCCCCGCCCCGCCCCGCCCCGCCCCGCCCCTGCGTGCGAACAACCAGCCACCCCCGTCAACATCTGCAACATTGCTCGGACAACAAGCGGGGCTGTTTGCAGTTGACATGCCGGCGCCGGGCCGGGTGGGGTGGGGTGGGGTGGGGTGGGGTGGGGTGGAGTGGGGCGGCTACTGCTTTCCCGGAACATAAGATTGTAGCGGCGAACAGCCAGTAGCGCTACTACCCAGCTGGTCATTACGCTGAAAAGCTATGCCACGTCTTTCAATTTTGAGTCGCGCGGCACGATGACAGACTAACACGCCATCATACGGCTGACATGACGAGCCTTATAACTTCGTCCTTCCCCATCAAAGCACAGCACATTAGGCGGCGGGGCGGGGCGGGGCGGAGACGCTTGTGACACAGTGTCATGTTCCTCGCGGCAAATTACGAGCCACCCCACCCCACACGTTTCGCTCCTCCTGGAATATTTTCTGCGTCCGGCGACCTTAATAGAAAATTCCTTGTGGAGACGAGCAAAGAACCAGACATGCATAGACTTCGAGATTTCCAATTTCCGCAGCTGGTGATTCTCTTCCAATTCCGACTAAGAAGCACACCGGATGCCTGACAAGCAGCCACAGTTGCAGCGAGGCGGAAATAACTCTGACATTTTTGTACACCTCGTAATTCATAAAAATTCCGAAAAAATCAGGAAAATTCACAGAGATTTACAAAAAAAAAGAAGGATGAATTCAAGCAAAACTTCAATTAAAAATCACAAAAACTCACAAAATTTGTGCGAAAATTCAGAGTCATTGTTTCCCCCTCGAGCTTTAGTCATGGAGTGACCTCGCTCCTCCTTGTTGCAGCCCCGCTCCACCCCGTCCCGCCCACCACGATCCTCTGATAATAAAAATTTCGCTGAGAGTCGGGCTTTTGTCTCATCGTGTCTATTGTCGGGGACTGCCATCAGCGAGAGGAGTCTGTTGGGGAATCTAAGCACGTGCCGCGTGCTTCGTCCGCGCGGCACCCAAGCCAGAGAGTTATTCGCAGATAACTTTGGGCGCGGACTGATATAGAACTTGCAGGTTTTAATTATCTGTGAGACGGCGACGGAGTGCCCGTGGCGTGGCGTGGCGTGGAGCATTGTATTTGTTTCGATACAGCGCAGCGGCGGCTTTCACCGGCCGCCTCCGCAGCACCGCGCAGCACTGCACGGACACGGCCGGCTGAACCCTGAGCGCAGAGCACCGCCCCCGCACCGCAAGTGCAGAAACAAACTCGCGGCGGCGGGAACAACTCACCCCAACTTGTTCTCGTGCAGTGCTATACTCAAGCAAGTTTTTAGCAAAAAAAATTCTCAAAAGCATTGAAAACTTTTAAAAAAATTCTTGAATGTCTCTTGATTTTTTTTTTCTGAAATGTTTTCTTGCCTTATACTTCTAGAAAAATTTTTAAAAGTTCATCGAAAATTTAAGTTCCTCAAAAATTTGTCAAGTGTTTCTCGATGATTTCTCCAAAAAATCTCAAAAATTTTGTCAAATGTTTCTCACAAATTTCTCGAAAACTTTAACAATTCTTTTTCCCCCTGGACATTCCGTCTTATCGGCTTCTGGCCCAGTTGGAAAGGCTTGTTAGTTGGGCTGCCTATCCTCCGGGTGTTCGAGGCGCTGCCGGCTCACCCGAGCACGTTGGGCTGCCTACGCTCCAGGCGTTCTGAAGGGCAGCGGAGCCATCCGAGCGAAAGGGATGGCCTGGCCGGCCGGCCCACGCGGGCGGTGGGGGAGGGGTGAAAACTAGCCGCACCGAAGTACCCTGTTAGAGTAAAAAACTAGGTAAACCGTGCCTGTTGCGGACCGTCATTTTATGCTCACGATAAGTGTACGGGTACGCCTTAATTTCGCTTGATTAAGCGTTATTTACGGAATTAACGATCTTTCTGCGGAATTATGTAAGCAAATATTGTGCGTAAGTAACGTAATGTGCACAGTTTTACGTAGCTACGCACAAAGGGTGGCCACACAATCTGGAAACTCAAATTTTCTGACATTTCCCTGACATGTACGCAAGAATGTAAGGGGTAGCCAATAATTGGCAAATGCAGTCGACTGAAAAATAATCCCTAACATTGAGCCTATTTCCCAGACCAATTTTCTTCCCTTAGCCGCCACTCAGAAAATGCTGCATAGCCCTTTAGCGTGTAAATTTACGACTCCGTGTCGTATAATCGTCAAGTACGAAAAAAAAAAATTATCGTCAATCTCCGAATGTTTCTCTCTGAGTGAGGCACGACGCTCACCTGTGCGACAGCTCGCGCTCGTCCACGTAGGCCGTGGGCTGGGCGCCCGCCAGGAAGCCGTCGAGGTCGACCTCGGAGCGGTCGTTGCGCGGCAGGCCGCCGCCGAGGCCGAGGCCCTGGAGGCCCTGGAGGCGCGACTCGGGGGTCTTGGGCCTGGACAGCGAGGCGCGGCGCGAGGACGGCGCGGACGACGAGGAGGCCGCGCAGCAGGAGGGGCCGTCCCGCCCGTCCTCGGGGGCCACGATGCGCACCTCGGACTTCTTGCGGCGGCGGTCGCGGTCCATCGCGGCGGACACCTGGACCACCACGTCGGGGAGGGTGAGGGGGGCTGGCGTGTGCGGGGCGCGGGGCGTGCGTGCGGGGCCGGGGCTGGCCCGACGGGGAGGCGACTCGCGTTAAATCCGGCTGACAAGGATCGGTCGGATTACAAGCGGGAATCCGCGGGAATCCGAGGAAATTTGTGTCAAATTTGGGGTGATTTAGGTAATTTTTTGATGGGAACCGATAGTTATCCGAGGGGTATTCCAGGTAATCCGGACTATCTGGGTCATCCGACTGAAACGCGAAACCTTGAGTCGTTTCCCTTGAGCGGGCCACTCACTAGAAATTCTAGCGTACACCGATTTCTCTAGCTTTTCAAGATTTTTCGATATTTCTACTGCCTTTACTTATTTTTCTTTTTTTCCCCTCGATTTTTTTATTGCATTATTCTAATTTTTTTTCCCTGAAGATTTTTTTTAGGGTGTACAAGCGCACGCTGATTTCCTTGAGTGAAGGCACAAGGACCCCTCGGGGCTGGTGACGGCCGTGTCTGAGCACTAAGCCCAGCCCTGAGACGAAATGAAATTTTACCCCTTTCCTCGCCAAATTTTTCTTAATCTTTTTTTCTTTAAATTATGGCTGAGGCTTTTATTTTTAAAAATACTTAATATTCCACGGAAAAGTCATAACGAAACATTAATGAATTTTACAGTGATCGGATCGGATCGGCTTGATAAATGGTGAGCCGATAGGTCGCGGAAAGCGGACATCTCTTATCCAAGTTATTAAAACATTTGCGGTCACCCGTTGCGTCAGTCATTGGACGCGAGCCGTCCCGGCGGCGAGCGGGTGTGAGAGAGAGAGAGAAAGGGGGAGAGAGACGGGGTGTCGCAAGCGATAACTCGTGGGAGAAAGAGAACCCGCACAAAAAAGTACTTTTATTATTATTTTTTTCTTCATTGGGTTATGTTTCTGAATAGTTAATAAGACCCAGGGCTCTCCGCGAATAGTTTTTTAAATAAACCCTTTTCAAGTTAAATTGCTAGGTTTTGAAATTTTTGACACAGCGTTAAAATTGAGATTTTGATTTTTTTTTTTCCTTCTTAGATAAAGTTTTTTTAACTTCGAAAAAGCTTTCAGTCAGAGCCAGCCCTAGCAGCTCCACCCCAGCATACACACACACTCGAATATTCAGAAAGAGAACGGAGAAACAAGAGGAAGAGAGGAACACCCACGGACTGGTGACGGTGCAGGGAGAGGCGCGAGGGGCGGGGGAGGGGCCGGGGCAGCAGCAGCAGCAGGGGGAGCACGGCGCGCGCCACGACACTGAGGACGCCGACGAGGACGCCGTCGAGGACGCCGTCGAAGAGGACGAGCCGCCGGGTATGAGGACCGCGAGGAGGACGCGTGCAGCGCGAGAGAGACAGCGGGGCGCGGAGGCGGCGCGGGACGAGTCGGCGGCGGGGAGGCGCGTCTGAGGAGAACTGAGGCGAGGGCGACCTTATCGGAGCGGTAACGCGCCTTGGGATCAGCGATGGGAACGCCCCGCCCCGCCCCGCCCCGCCCCGCCGCGAGGTGACGACATGGATACGACACAATCTGTTTACGAGCTCGCACCCATTCTATGCTCGCAGTGCACTGCCCGCCCGCGTGGCGCGCACGCCCCGTCCCGCCCGGTCGGACGTGCGTGCGCGGCGGTGGTACATCTTCTTCATCGATGGTCGATAAATATTTATATTTACCGTGATGATCGCCTCTTATGTATTTCTCTTTCTCTCTCACCCTCCCTTATTTTTACCCCTCCAGTAAAATCATGAAAATTCTAGAGCATAAAATAGTTGCGTCGCTCACTCCGCGCCGGTCTCGAGCTGCTGACTCCATTTGTCAATCCTCTAAGAATATGATGAAGATACGACGCGTCAAGTTCAGAGGCGGATACACTAGCGTTATCGAATTCAGTTCCCCCCTCCCCCCCCCCCCCAACCCACTACTCCCCTTCCGGCGGCGACCGCGAGAGAGAGAGACAAACAGGGAGAGTTAGAACGATGGGTTTCGGGGTATTGGGTATTGGGAGCGGGACAGGCCGCGACTGCGAACCGGCTCAGGACAGAGTAACAACAGACCCAGCGCGCGGAAACCACACGCGAAGAGGCGGGTCGCCGTGCGGCTCATCAAAGTTTCAAGACGTGGCGGAGCCCTTTGTGTGTGTGTCTCTCTCTCTCTCTCTCTCTCTCTCTCTCTCTCTCTCTCTCTCTCTCTCTCTCTCTCTCTCTCTCTCTCTCTCTCTCTCTCTCTCTCTAGGGCGCTCTAGTGGAACTGCCACTCCGGCGGTGGAGTAGACAGGTCCCGCCCCGCCCCGCCCCGCCCCGCAGCGGTCGCAGGTGCTTCCCAAAGTGATTGATAACGGGATCGCACCGCCCCGCCTGACCCGACAATATACATTGACTGACAGCAGGCCTTATTCGTGCGTCATAGAAAGTAAACCAATGAACTAAAAAAGAAAAGAAGAAACAGCCCGCTTGAGATCCTCTCAGCGGGATCCTCCGAGCGGGGTGGGGTGCGGGCCAGCCTCTACTCGACCTCGACCTGCACTGCGGCAGCTGCTGCAGTAGCAGCAGACTGACTGAGAAGAGCGCTCTGTCTCCCTTGCACCTACAGGCGCACCCCATGATTTGATTTGATTTATTCAAACACCAAAATATGGTTACATACAGGTAAAACGACTAACTTAAAATTTTATAAAATCAAAGTTTAAGAATTCATCAGTACTGTAAACTACATTTTCAGTAAAAAGTTGATGCAGTTTTGAGCAGAATTTCTTCTCTGGTAATTCCCTCATGGCTTGTGGAAGACAATTGAACAGATCGGGTCCTTGGCACAATACGGTATTTTTATATATATTTTTTAAATCTAGTGTAATGAGTGAGTGAGAAAGAGAGTGAGAGAGAGAGAAAAAGAGAGAGAGAGAGAGAGAGAGAGAATTGAATTGAAAAATAGTTTACTGCAGTAAACCATGCAGTAACCATGGTCCACATTAAAAGGACTTAAGAGTCCCGCTACAAATGTAGACCTGCGACCTGCGTGAGCAGGTATAGTTATAACACAATTAAGAATAATTAAGAATTTAGAGAGAGAGAGATAGAGAGAGAGAGAGAGAGAGAGAGAGAGAGAGAGAGAGAGAGAGAGAGAGAGAGAGAGAGAGAGAGAGAGCAGCGACCGCTGCTTCTGAATCAGTTTGCAGGCAGCGGCCAGCCGTCTAATTCCGAAGCAGTGCTGCCAGAAAAGTAGGCAAAAACCCGCCCAACACACAGCTGTGTGGAGCAGGCGGTATTCGCGCCTGCCAACTAGGCAACAACAACACACGTGTGCAGAGGAATGGCCTAGTGGGCAGGCGCGAATACCGCCCGCACCACACAGCTGTGTGTTGGGCGGGTTTTTGCCTACTTTTCTGGCAGCCTTGTTCCGAAGATCGCTCTCTCGTACCTCTGTCTTTGTCGCACCAATGGCTGTGACCTATGTTGCTTAGGCTGGGCTACGTGAGTGCGACCAGGAGGGGGACGCGGAGGCGATGTCGCGGAGGCGATGTCGCGGTCCGTTCCATTCCGTTCTGCTGCATCCCGCTGGTCCATTCCCACTTTCGCGCCTGGCTCTGCTCTGCTCTGCTCAGCATGTTTGAGGACGAGTTATTATGGCGGCGGCAGAGGCGGGGCGGGGCGGGGCGGGGCGGGGCGGGGCGGGGCGGGGCGGGGCGGGGCAGGCGGGTCGCCCTTCATAATTCTCGCTCCAACAAGCAGCACAGCGAGCAGCCCGGCGCAGGCGTCCCAGTCCCCGCCGGGCCGGGCCGGGCCGGGCAGCTCTGCATCGATCTCTGGCGCGCGTTCAAAAGATACCTACCCCCTTCCTCTATGGCCGCAGCCGCATCCCCAGCCCAGCGGGCTGATTCCGAAGATCACTCCCGTGGTACCTCCGTCCTTGTCACACCTTTAGCGGTGCTCGATGTTGGGAACGCGGCAGGGCCCCATGAGTGCGACAAGGACGCGAGAGGCGCGAGAGAGAACTCCGTGAAATCGGACGGCAGCAGGCTGATTCCGAACAGCGCTCAGTAGTGTCCTCTCTCTTGCTCCAGATGGCCATGGCCCCTGAGTGTGATAAGGAAAGAGAGATGAAACCGCACACTGTACGGCATGAATCACCCTGCAGCCCGGCCGGACCCGGGCCCCCGCAGGCAGGGCAGGCCTCAAGGGTGATTCCGCACAGCTGCTGTTGCGTCTCTCTGCGTCCTTGTCGCACGCATGCGGGACCCGCGCGGCCTTTACAGGAGTAAGAGAGAGACAGCGAGTGATGCTACCGAACGCAGTGCTGCCCGGCCGGCGCGCGGCCTCGAGGGGGTGGGAGGCAGAGGCAGGGTATGTTTGTCCACGCATTACAGGTTCAGCTATCTGTGCCGGCCTGGCAGGCACGGCACGGACTGGCACGGTAGGTGTCAATCCGGGCCCCTCGATTGGATTCTGCCCCTGAACGTAGGCAATTCCCGACCGGGACCTTATAGCACCCAGCCCGCGCCTGCGTGCCGGGTGTTCCGGACGCAACTCCCAACAGTGTTGCATATATGCACTAAGGGCCACGGCACCTTTTACGGCTAGAGCGGGTACGAGGAGGAAACAACTGTGAATTTTGTGAATTATCGTGAATGAATGCTGATATTTGGTGATATTTTGCTAGAATTTTTCCTAAATTTTTGTGATCATTTGAGAATTTTCCTGAATTATTGCAATTTTTTTCTGAATTTTCCAAAGTTTTTCTATTTTTTTTTCTTTCTGAATTTCTCTGAATTACGAAGGGTACAAAAATTTCAGAGTTGTTTCCCCCTCGAGCGGGTGTAGACCGACCCGCTCGCCGTTCGATATTCTGTGAATCACCCTGAACATGGGACGGAGGATAGCTGTTTAGCTGTTTGATGGAATTAAGCTGAGACCGGCGCGCCGAGCCGAGTCGATAGCCGAAGAGACTCCTGCAAGCCCCCCTCCCCCTCCCCCCACATCCCTTCACTCTTTTGCAAACCCGACGAGTATAGCGGCCTCACCACCTTCGTACAAATTAAGACATTTGGCGCGCCGTCGGTGCCCGGCTCGGACGAGGCGGCGTCTTTTAAAAACGACTTGGTGAGTCAGCTTGGCGCGAAGCGAAGGGGTGCGGCGGGGTGCGATGCGGAGAGACGGCTGCTGGCCAACAAGACCGGAAGACAGGGCGGGTATCGGCAGCGGAAAACGCGCACCCGCCCGTTGAACAACCGGGAAATTTGAGAAGAGTAATGCGCGCGCTGTTTGAAAAATGATGCCGGAGAGGGTGTTGGTGGAATGCGAAAGCTATAGTCATGCAGATGTGTAGTGGTGGTGGTGCGGCCGGGGAAGACCAGGAGGGGGGTCTTTGACGGGGTGGGGTGGGGTGGGGTGGGGCGTGGTGGGGTGGGGCGGGGTGGGGTGGGGCGGGGTGGGACTGCGTCAAGTGACGACGCCCTTGGCCCTCATGGCTGAGTATGCCCGCCGCGCCGAACCCTGCCCCCGCCTGCCCCCGCCCCTTCCCCGCTCCGCCCCTGCCCCGCCCCGCCCCGCCCCGCCCCGCCCCGCCCCGCCCCGCCCCGACGTGACGTGACGTGACGCACGCCAGGCGGTGCGGGGCGAGCAGGGTCACGCTACACGCTACAGCGCCACGCTGCACCGCGCGGCGTGAGAGCGTGCCAACAGCTCGCGAGCGTGACGGCCCAGCCTGCGGCCCCATCCGGGGTAACCACGCGGCCCAGCCCGGGGTACACTAGACTAGGGCGGCGGCAGCAGGTAACTGGGGTAAGTGGGGATTCCGCCTCTGCCAGTCAAACCGGGCCCAGCTCCGGCGCGGGTGGGCCGCTCGGGTCGGGCTCCGCGGGCTATGCAATGCACCAGGAAGGAAATACGATTAGCAGCTCGGGTTTGGGCCCGGGGCGGGGGCGGGGCGGTACGGGGTGGCAGAGCCCAGGAAAAACCGGGCTGGGCTGGGCTCCGCCTGGCCACGGAGTCGGCAGCCGGCCGGCTGGGCTCTCGCTGCTGCTACCTCCTCC
Organism: Frankliniella fusca; assembly: GCA_029379305.1. Taxonomy (NCBI): domain Eukaryota; kingdom Metazoa; phylum Arthropoda; class Insecta; order Thysanoptera; family Thripidae; genus Frankliniella; species Frankliniella fusca. Next base: position 362,526 of record JAHWGI010000256.1, on the reverse strand, counting down.
ACCGCTACCACGACTGAGCGCGCCGATACCGCTACCGCATACAGTTGAGTGGGACGGTCAGCGCGAGAGCCGCCGGCTCTGGCCCGGGGCTGGGCTCTGCCACGTCTCTGGCGAGACACCCATGAGAGCCGCGCGAGAGACGAGGAGACAGCCTGTCCGGGCTGTGAGCAGAAGAGCCGAGCAGCCAGTCGGGGCCCGAGCCCGGTTCGGAGTCTGAGCCGGGCTGGGGGGCCTGCGCATGCGCAGTGCGCCCTGCGCCTGGTCCAGCCTGCGCCCCGGGCTCGGCGGCGGCTTCGCGTCATGGTGGGGTGGGTTCTTGGGGAAGTCCTCAAAGGCCCAAGCCATGGCGGGGCGGGCCGCGGGCGCGGGCCGCGGCGCCCGCGACGCGCCCGCGACGCCGACCGACTGCGTGGTGTAGGTGATGTGCGGGGCGCGACGGGGATTCGCGTCGATGCATCGCAGCCCCGCGCCCGCGGTCGCCCCCACCCATAATGTCATTACTTTCAAATTCGTCTGTACTGTCACTTTGCCATCGACAGTTGTCTCCATAGCAACCCCCCGCCCCTCATGCCCCTCACCTTCCTCTCGACCTCGAATCTCCGCTCAGACTCTCACACTCAGACGCGCAGACGCTCGTCGCACACACACAGCTGAGAGCAGTCAGATCACCGGTGCGAAGAGGAGAGCGTGCGTTTTAGCCAGTCAGAGCCGAGTCGAGCCACGAGTCTGAGTCTACTAGTCTGTGTCCTACTCAAGCCAAGCATGTCGTTGTCGTCGTCGTCAACGCTTACCGAGGGTGGTGGTGACGGAGCGCAGGCGCAAGGTGGAGGGAAAACTACCAAGCGTAAACGAACAACTACTGGAAATAGTGTAAGTGTGAATTCAAAACACTGGGCAAGGGCGTAAAATTTGGCGGAGGTGGGAGTGAGCACGTGACTCGGCACGGGTCTGGGCGGGCTAGGGGCGCGGCGCGGCTGCACACGCGGCCCGGGCGCGGGCGGGCGCGGGCGGGCGCGGGCGGGCGCAGGCGGGCGCGGGCGCAGCGCAGCGGCTTGCGGCTTGGACCGGGCCCGGGATCCGAGCAGCTGCGACGTGCGGGATTATGAATCGTTTGTTTTCCATCATATGTCAATTTTGTTTCCCCCGGGCAAGAAATTTCGCGTAAATTTACGACTCCGTATCGTAACCCCAAACTATGCAACAAAAATAAAAATTAATTAACAAATATTTTTCTCCCAGTGGGGGTGGGGAGGAGGGGGGGGGGTGATCGGATCTATGGATAGGAGGGGGCGGGTGGGGGGATATGGATAGGAGGGGGAAGGGGGGCGGGGGCGGGCAGCAAGAGTTTACCCAGCCTGGATGGGTGGGTGGGTGGGTGGGTGGGTGGGTGGGTGGGTGGGTGGGTGGGTGCAGCCCATTGCGATGCGAGGGGTCGACGATTCGCTTTCTCCTTTGTGCTTGCAAAGTTCGACGAACTCAAATTTCACTCCCGGTGTACTCCGTGTACTCCGACTGTTCTCCGGGTACAATTCAGCTGAACTGCGGCCAAGAAGGAAAAACAACTCTGAAATTTTTGTACACCTCTTGATTCAGAAAAAAATAAGATTCATGTAGAAAAATTCAGGAAAACAAATGCAAAAATGTGGAAAAATTTAGAAAACAGAAAAATTCGTAAAAATTAATTCAGAAAAAATCAGGTTACTTCAACAGACTTTACCAATTACAAAATTCTAGAAAGACTTCAAGCAAAAATTCACAAAAAATTCACAAAAATCCACAAAATTTGTACACCAAAAATTCAGAGCTGTTTCCTATACTCCGGTCGTTATCGGACGTACTCCGATGTACTCAAGCTGTAGGTACTCCACGTACTCCAGCTGTACTCCAGTTGTACTTCGTGTACTCCGAGTGCACTATTGTGTACACTAAAACGCAGAGTTGTCGACCCCTCGGACTTATGTCGCTCGGCGTTTTTCTAGAAGGGGGAACAACTCAGAAATTTTTGTGTACAGCGTGATTGCAGGCTTATAATTGTAAAAAACAAACATATTTAGAAAAAGCGTTAAAAATTCAGTAAAAAGTATGAAAAATTTCATAAACTTCTAACTTTCGACGGTAAAATTTCCAATAAAAATTCGAAACAATTCAAAAACCTTTTTAAAAAATACGGAAAATTCTCGGAATTTGTACACCAGAAGTCAGAGTTGTTTTCTCCGGATTAAAAAAAGAGTTGTCAGTGTGACAAAATAAATTTGAAAAAAAAAAATCAGCGTGAATCATTGAAAATTGCTATATTCCAATCGGTACTTATTTCTCGCGCAGACATCGTCTACGACTTCATCTACGGGAAGCGAGCCGAACGCACGGAAGAAGGCACTAGACTTGTGTTCGGCAGCAGCCAGCATGCTCGAACGGAAAGAGGCTACCCTCGTGCCAATGCACGCACTGAAGCCTAACACTGAACTCAACGCGATCTGGCAGTCGTTCCAGTTGGTGAAAGACAGCCGCGGAGTTTTAATGGATGTTGTTCAGTGCTGCTCGTGCCGCAAAGTTCTAACTTATAAGGAAAGGGAAAATGGCACCAGGAACCTCAGCCGTCACCTGGCCACTTGTTCTAAGAGCAGTGGTCAGGGGCCTAGTGCAGCCACATGTGCGACAGAGCCCGTGCCCGCTGTGGAGCCGCCTCGGCCCGCAAAGGTTCAGTTTACATCCACATCAGTTTCTTATTGTGCACACGGGCTGAGGGCACCTGAGTCTCTATCAGACCCTGGTCTGCTTCTGCTTGTGCAGAAAGCCATAGATTTGCAGTACTTGTATTCAAGTCATGGCAGGCTCGATGCTGCAAAGCTGATCCCTCACCCCACAACTGTGGCGGATCATATGAAAACAGAGGCTGTTCGCGCGCGTGAAGCAGTCGTGGCTGAAGTTCTCCCTGTGATTCGGGAGGGGAGATGTTCGGCGACAGCTGATTGCTGGACCGACGAACACTCCCAGCGACACTACCTCGTTGTGACGCTTCATTATATTTTAAATTGGTCCTTGAAGAACAGACTCCTTTTTGCTCTGCCTTTGCCCGACGATGAGCCCTGCACGGCAGAAAATTTAAGACGCTTTTTGTTTCAAAAATGTGAAGAAGCAGGAGTGAGCAGTGATGACGTGATGAAATTAAGATTTGTCACTGACAATGGTGGTGACATAAAGAAGGCGTTAGAAATGCTCCACAGACTTTACTGCATCACTCATGCTCTAAACATAGTCCTGCGTACTTCGCTCACCGTCAAGTATGCAACACTTATTGATACAGCTCTGGAGGCATGCCCTGAAGCGTCTGATTTAGTTAAACAAGGAAATGAATGGGTCAAAGAAGTGCGGTCAGCACTTCCAAAGACGCATAGACTTTTGAAAAGAAATAACTTAAAGCTTTCAAACAATCAGAGCCAGGGGCACCTCCCAATGCTGCGGTGCATCATAGACCACAAGGAAGAGGTGCGTATTATGAACTTATAATGTGTGTCTCGGATAGGAACGAGGGAGTTTGCACTCACGTAATTTGCGTTTGGTTTCACCGCATCTATACTACCACTACACTGTTAGAAATTTTGTCGTAAATTAATGACGACAAAGTCACTAATTTTTATAGCGACTGGAGTCATTCTGGAACGATTTGGTCGTGACCTTACGACGTGACAATTTTTGTCGTTTCCTTACAATTTGTGTCGTACATTTTCGACCGAAATTGTAAATTCACAGCTTAATTCGGAGAATTACGAGTCGCTCAGGAACGACAAAAGTCGAAACTTAAAAGTGTTGTTCCAAAACGACCTTATTGTTCTCAAAAATGTCGTCAATTTACGACTATTTTTAACAGTGTATACTGCTTACTTTTCGCCGTTACACGCCATGACGCAAAATCTGCAGTTTTAATATTTATTGTGTTTAAAAATATTGAAAATTTTAGATTTCCTACTCTTAAATTCTATTTCACAGTGATACCATACCACTGAACCTCGTTAAGCACAAGTAAAGTCGACGGTAAACGGTGTGTTAAAAATACCACCACATTGCATAATTCCGCTGTGCTGAGTGAAAACTCCCCCGACTGTAGCTGTTTTCTGTTCACTGTGAAAAATATCTTTGTAGATTTACGATATATTTTTAGAACATTATTTACGAAATATGTCGTCAATATACGACAGCCCATTCTTACTCATCATTAAATTTTCAGATAATACGTAATTCTTGTTATTTACTTCTCCAATTCTTTGAAGTTTTTTTCCGTAAACCTGAGACTATTTTTCACAGTTGTTTGAAAGTGGGCAATGGACCAAATTTGCCACTTATTCGTATTTACTAATTCATATAGTTTTCGATCAGGTTGACACTATCTTAGGCCAGAATGCTCCGAATGCCCTCAGAGAAGTCTCTCTCTCTTCCATCAGAGAGCTGGCTAGTTTTCTCGAACCCCTGGATTTGGATGGCTCGAGGGAGAAGTCGCCTCAAGTATCCAGTGGAAGATACAAGAAACTTATGGAGCATTGCAGGTCAGGAACAGGCACTGGGGGAACAATAGAGAACAGAGACTTTTTTGATAACAGATTCATCGGCATGTAAATTAGCTGTGATTATATGCGTTCTCCTCCGCGTCTGTAGACCGTTCTTCGCCGTTTATAGTTTTTGTTTCTCGATGGTAGACGTGTCATAAAGTACGTAAAAGTGTTGCTGGTCTGCTTATCCTGTGCTCTCGTGCATGTTCTTGTTTGTTTTTGTTGCTGACGCCCTGCGTCTTACGGCTCGAGTGGGTAGGCAGACCAGCACACCGTTACAAATAATCTACACCCCCTTGCGAGGAGAGAACGAAATTTAGGGTCACGTAAAAATGCGTCAGTAGCTCTGGAGACCATGCCCCTAGTTTCCATGCATTCTACTCATACTAATTTTATCACACTATTCTAGTTATTTCTGCGTATCATTGACTTTTTTTAGGCATGAAGATGAGGACTCGCCCATGCTGTCACAGCTTAAAGAGAGTGCTTCAGAATCTCTAGTTGTGATGCAGGCTGTCGTCACCATCGAAGAGTGCAAGGAGTTGGTTACTTATCTGAAGCGAGCCGGTCTTAGTAGCACGTTCCGTGTGACAGTAAAACAGGAGGTTTCCACGAGGTGGAATTCCCATTTGGAAATGCTACGGTCGCTTAACTGTCAATGGGACGAAGTAAGAGCTGCGTTCTCGTATATGGCAATTTAGAGGGTGGCCCGCGGACTCCATTTTACCTGAAATGTTAGCAGGTGCGTGTCAAAAGGGGGTGGGGTGGAGGGGCGGTGCTCGTCCTCCCTAGATAGCGGCCTAGAGAGTGGGCCAATTGCGCGACAAAACCCAGGTGCATGGGCGATCGCGGCCGTTCCCCGAGCGCTCCTGCGCTCGCACGCTGAGTCCGCTAACATAACAAAGAATGGGGTTCGTGGACCACCCCACGTAGTATTTAGTTGAACACTTTTATCGCTGCAATTTTAATGGAAATCGTCGTTGTTTTTAGATCAAGGCTCGACTAGCATCAGTGAGAGGCGCTCCAAATGTCGACAACATCAACATGAATCTTGTCAAGGAGCTCATTGCATTTTTGAAACCATTTGAGCAGCACACTGACAAGTTGCAGGGCCAAGATTACCCAACCCTCCCCTATGCTTCTCTCTCCTTTGAAAAGCTGCTGCAGCATTGCATGCCCAAATTTGATGATGGCGAGGTGCTCTCAAAAATAAGGTCTCGGGCATACCGCCTTATGTGCGAAAAAGTGATGATCACTATGGAGCACAAAGTAGCCACTTTTCTGTGGCCTCGCGCTAAATGCTTGAAGCCTTTCAGTAGTGAGGAAAAGCAGGAGGTAAAAATTTCCCTTTTTTGTTTGCTCATAGTCGCTTTACTCTCACTGTGCAAGATGTCTTTTCATTGCTGTATACCCTGTACTACAATTTCTCATACTACTCGTTGTCACCCTCACTCCGACTCCCACTCGATCCAGGGGCGTATTAAGGTCCTCCCGACAGGGGGCGAAGCCCTTTATGTTGCCTACATACAAGGGGTTTGCTACACAATTTGCCTACCTTTCAGGTGGCTGTCTAGAGACCACAGGGAGGGGGGAGTTAGATACCCCCCCCCCCTCCCCCTTTCCCCCTTAATACGCGCCTGACTCGATCACTCTCTCGACTCTCCTCCAATCTCGCATACTCACAATGATTCGCTCCTTCCTACGTTCTCCTAGCCCTTTCACGCACGTTTGTTCGCATATCTCACTTCGCCATAGTGAAAAATAGTCGTAGCAGGTTTACGGATAAATATTTCTCGCCACTTGAAATTCAATGGTGAGTAAAAATAGGCTGTCGGAAATTAATAACATATTACGTAAATCGTAACGTAAATCTGCTAAGATATATTTCACAATGGCGTTCTTTTTTCTTACATTTCGTTTCTCTCCCACCTTTCGCTCTTTGTGTCTCTTATTTCGATTATTGTGCATCTGCGCCAGATCTATGCAGAAGTACGATCTAGGTTGGCAATATTTGAGGAGGAGAGGCTTAATGAGGAAGCTCTTGGTCCTGAAACTGTATCTACGGACGAGGACGATGAGGACTTATTTGGCTCCCTCATGATGAAGAAAGAGGCTCACAGAGACGAGGTCGATGTTTATTTAGCCATGCCCGAGTCTGCGATTGGAGACGATTCCGATCTCCTGAAGTGGTGGGGAGCTCAGGTATTTTTATTGGCTTACTATTCGCGAAGAACGCTCAAAATGCCGCGCGACAACGGAAATCGTGATTTATTTGCTGAGCATATCGCAGCACTCTGCTGGGGATTCAGGCGCAGCTTAAAGGGGGGCGGGGGGGGGGGGGGGGGCGTGGGGGCGATCGCCCTTCCTCCCCCTTCGGTCACGATAACCGCCTGGAAAGTAGGCAAATAGCGCGACAACACCCCTGTATGCTAGGCAACCGGGGTGCGCTCCAGTTGGACCGTAAACCGCGCATGTGGGGATTTGGGACGAGGTTTTGTCTTCCGTTCGTGGATACCTTTAGTATAGCAGAGGTATCTTCCTCACTGTTATTTAATTACTGTGACGTCACATTCTTTTTCATGTAAAAACTGTCACATTCCTTTTAATATTAATGTCACATTCTTTTGAATGTCACATTATAATTTAGCCCACAGCCCACATATTCTGGCCGATTCACATTGAAAAGAATGTGACATTACATTTTAAACAATGTGACACTTTTTCACATGAAAAAGAACGTGACGTCACGGAAATTGAATAACATTGGCTATTACTATTCTTGCTACCTTTCAATTAATGTACCCGACAATAATTTATTTCTCGAAGTCGAAGCCGAGGTCGAAGCCCAGCATAGAGGCCGAAGGCCTGTCCGGCTAGTATATCACATAGATACCGTTTTCTTTGGTTCCGCGTAAATTTTCCATACGTGATTTGTCATGCTTTGCCCCCAGGGAACAACTAACTTCCCCAAGTTAGCTCAGCTGGCAGAGAAGGTCCTACCGACCCCAGCATCCTCTGCCCCCAGTGAACGAGTGAATAGCGATCTCGGGCGCTTGTTGAGTGACCGGCGCTGCTCAATGGCCTCAACTACAGTGAACAACACTATGACGCTGCGAGACGCATTGCGTAACAAGTCGGTTGAGGAGTTACTGAGAGGAGACTGACTAGGCTCGTATTTAAATTTCATATATGTATTTAGGAAATTGTAAATTAAGTGCAGTTTTGTTAATTGTTACGAATTTCGATTTCAGACCCAAATTGTTTTGAATTGCAATGAAGTTTTGCCATTTTTTTTTGCCAAAACCTTTGAAAAAATATTAGTATTGTTGATTTTTTGTTAAACACTGCATGAGAAAGTGCAGGAAATAGTTCAGGAAATAGTTTCTCGTTTCTAGTTTTGAAAATAAATGTATCTATTCCTATGAACTTACCCTGTGCTAACTTTATCCTGCCTGCAACAAATTTACGTAATATTACACGGCACAAAAACGTACTAAAACTAATGGGTCGTCCTCATACGTCACGCATACGAGGTTAAAGCCCGCATTACGGTCCTACTTCTAAGGCATTGGAAGATTATCCGCGTTACATGGGGGGAAGGGGGGGGGGTCAAGAAGTGCAAAAAAATGCGTGACGTAATATGTGGACGGCCCCTTATTACGGGTCACCTCAAAGGAAAGGTGGTAGAAACACCGACCAGCGAGAAAGATGTGTGGGAGGGAGGGGGCGAGGGTAGTATCGAGGGGGTATTCACTCACAAAATCTGTGACCCGACTGTTACGGGTATTACGCTCCGAAATTGTAGATTGAGGCAAAACAGCCCATAACGACACAAAAAATAAGGAAAACAAGGAAAATTTTGGCTATTACGCTCCTATTACGCATACTATCACGCCTTTATGACGGATAGAGTGACCGACTATTACGCGAGTGCATAACCCCCCCCCCCGGGTGGTATACACACGCGTGCAGTTCCTCTACGCCCCACGCACGGCGCGGGGCGCACGGCGTGGGGTGCAAGGCGGCACAGCGGCACAAGACGCTTGAGCTTTAGCGGGGCCGTGCGTGTGGCCTTATGGCTGAGATCGAACGTTAACAGTAGACCAATCCCGCTGCACGCAATCATCGCGCTGTCTCTCTCGCATACGAGGAGTGCACCGTTAGGTGCGAGAGAGACAGAGCGATGACGGCGTGTGCAGGTGACAGCCGAGCTGCCAGCCGCCCGCCCCGCCAGCGCACGAGTCTCGAGCCCGAGCGCCAGGCCTGGTTCGGCGGCCCGGGTCCGGGCCCGAGCCCCGAGCTGGCAGCTCCAGTCTCGGGCTCTCGGCCGGCTCTCGCGCAGCCCGCACGAGAGACCTGCGGGCTGAGCCGGGCTGCCGCTCGGGTGTCTGGGCTGGTCTGGGCTCAGCGAGCGGGCTCTGGGCTGGTCTGGGCTCACCCACCACTGCTGCGCGCGGCTCTGGGCTGGGCTGCTCGGCCAGAAGCCGATTCTTGCGGAGCCCAGCCCAGCCCGGTTTTTCCTGGGCTCTGCGGGGTGGGGCGGGGCTGGCGCTGCCACCGCACGCTAAACGAGAGCTGCCCGGGCTCGGCAAGCTTATAAGGAGGCAGTAAAAAAATATTTCAGGCACGAGAGAGGTAGACAACTTCATCTGACGATGCCCCCAGCTCAGGCGTCGAGGGTCGAGGGTGTGTGTACCGAGGGATCCTTTACTATAAATTCAAGCGTACACCGGTTTTTCTGGCTTTTTTTTAGAATTTTCTAGATTTCTAATGATTTCTACTGATTTTTTATCTCGAGTTTTTTTTTTCAGATCAAACCAGTGCACACAGTACTGAGGTGAGGGGTCCTTCTCTATAAATTCGAGCGTACACCGATTTTTCTGATTTTTTTTCACTGTTTTTTTTTCCTGATTTTATTTTAGGGTGCACACTAGTTTTGTGAAGGACGAAGGGCCCCCTTGTGCTGAAGGCCTGCCGACCACAGCCCAGCCCAGCCCAGCCCACGGCCTGCTAGGCTGACCCGCACCCGCAGCACTGCGGCAGGGCAGGGCCGTCGGGGAGCAGCACACTGCCAGCAGCCCGCCCACGTGTCCGTGTCCGCCAACACACGTGGGCCTTCCCCTCCCCGCGCCAGGGACGGAAATAGTCTCCCCGACATTGCTGTGCTGCGCTTCATTCAGAAAAATCCTTGCTACTTTGCAGTAGTTGGAGATACGCGCTGTTTGGCACCGCGAGGGTTGTGGGGGTAGTTGGCAGGGGGGTGCGCCGCGCCGCCATTCGGGCCGCGGGTCCGCGGGAGGCGCCGCCGCGGAGGTAGGCAACCCCTCAGGCGCGGCGCCGAGTCAGACCGCCCCCCTCCTGTTCTGCCGACTTCTTCCAAAGGGCGCTTTCCTCGCCACTTCTCTCTCGCACTCATGGTCTTCGCCGTACAGGTGCGAGAGAGACAGAGCGAGGAGAGCGCTCTTCGCAATAAGTCGGGTGGTTCGCGTGCCTCGTCACCATCAGGGGCGGGGCGGGGCGGGCGAAAACCTTTCCTTCCGAACGACCGTGGAGAGCGGCGTTACTGGCGCCGCCCGGCCCGGCCGCCGCACCTCTGCGAGGCGGGGTGGGGTGGGGTGGGCTGGGGTGGGGTGGGGTGGGGTGGGGTGGGGTGGGGTGGGGTGGGGTGGGGTGGGGTGGGGTGGGGTGGGCGCGGTCAAGGCCTCTGCGCGTGCCACCCGGCGCCCCTCAGTGCCACACATTTCGGGGTAAACACCTTATTACGACTATAAAATTTGGCAAGCACGATATTGTTTGTAGACGGTCGTTTTAGACCGACTCAAGCTTAGCAAACAATCCAATCCCTCATTCATTCATTTACATAGTTGCCCAAGGGGCGATCCTGTCCGGCCAAAGAATTATTTTTTATTTTTTTATGTTTTTCCAACATGTAAATAAATAGTGGGCCGCTAACATTTATTATTAATATTATTATTTTTATTTTTATAAAAGAGCAAAACATGCTCTTATACTGCGGTGAGCGTGGTCGGCAATCGATTGCACAGCACAACGGTTAGCAGTAGGAGGCTCAGATGACAGTAGAGGACCAGAGATGTTTGCAAGATTAGGATTTTAGAAGTGTTAACAAATGGCAGGCATTCCTTACACTTTTCCAGTCGTCAAAAGCATAATTGAATGCCTAGTTATTGATTTACTTTAAAAGACCACATTTTCTAGACAAGGAGCACAAAGAGTAGCAACCTCAAAAATTATGCAAACACAAAAATTCTTAGAACCTTTTTGTAACTGCTTAGTACAAGTCCCCACTCCCTACCCTAAAGGCAAAAGGATTGCCTTCTGCTTTTAAATTTTACTCTGGCACCGCTATCTTATCTAGCACAAAACACACACAAGAAAAAAAAATTGAAAAAAAAAAAGTTACAAGCTAGGTTTATCCCAAGAACTCTCATGTTTGCGGATAAATATTTGCTGCGAGGGGTTGTGTCGGCTTCACTCACCGGTGTGCTGCTTTCCTGTACCACTTCCCACCCTGGTTATAGGCTGTAGCATTTGGGGCGGCATCTAGTCCTGGTGACATTGGTGGTCGATTTAGGGGTTCCATTGTAACATCCATCTTGTAGTTGGCTGGCGCCAAATCTGTAAAACAGAGGTTGAGTCATGTTGTGACTGTCAGAACTAAATGTCTTAAGACTGTTCCTGCTTCATCATTAACAAAAGTCATCAGTTTGGACAAAAAAATGAATCACCTCGAAAGAAATAAGTATGCGATAATAAAAACAGACCCGTCGGGAAGATTACTATCTCTTTGGATTAGAAAGCAAATGATTAGCATTGGGATTTGTCTCCTGATTCACAAATCTTAGCCTTGAAAGGCTAGAATGGTTCAGTGAAGTTGTGGGCTGGGCTCGAGGTAAGTCCTCGCTGTGGAGTCAACTTACGAGCCACCCTAATATTAATCTGCCACTTGCCGAATAAGAGTATGTCATTGATACACTACATTACTTTAAAGGAATAGTAAATTAGATGAAGACTAAATATACTTAAATGTATCATCTGCTAAAAAAATTAAACAAAAATTAAAATGGGAGGAAGAAACATCAGAAAATTTTTAGACTTCAATATAACCAAATACAGTCCAGGCATCGACTCAGAGGCGAAACCCATGAGGAGTGTTGTGTTGACCCGCCCCCCTGGAGTCCCGGTGGGCGGGGAGCCGCGGGGGGGCCCGCTGCGAGGGGCTGCGGGGGCCTCCGGGGGCCTCCTAACCTCTCAGCAGCTGGGGGCGGCCCCCCGCCCCGCCCCGCCCCGGCGGCCGGGGTCCTTGCACTCACCTCAGCGGAGCTCAACCTTAGCGGCGACGAGAAACGCGTTCCCGATCAGGACGGACGTCGCGACCAGCACAAACGTCGCTCGACGTAAACTAAACGTTGCGCTAAGCGGCGCGGCGGCTACAACAACGTGATAACAACACAACACTGCACAACACTGCACGGCGCTGCACTGTCGCGTCGAGAGCAGGGTTGTGTCCGAATTCTCGGTCGGTATGGTCGGTCGGGTCGGTTCGGTCGGTGCGAGAGAGATAGATGTGTGCAATTCAAATGGATGCTATCTCTCTCGCACCGACCGAACCGACCCGACCGACCATACCGACCGAGAATTCGGACAGCCTCCTGAAGACGGACGGACACGGCGGATCCCTATGATGTCGTCTGCTGCTCTAGGGGTGGGGTGGGGGGGCCAGAAGCGGGGGCGCGGGCGGGGAGGGGGGGCGGGGTTGCCAAGCTGGCCAAGCCAAGCGCTTTCCGAGACATCGATCTCTCGTACTTCCCCCCGGTAAGCGAGCACGTACAGTCGCGCGCGCTTCGACCGCCAGTACCGTAAACCGGACGACAAAAATTTTAAAAGGGGGGGGGGGGGGGAGGAATGATGAGGGAAGCCCAATAACATGGATTGTAAGAGAAATTTTTAGACCCGCGAGATTTTGACAACAATTGTCCAAACGGTTGGTACCTACAGACACGAAAAACGTGTAAAGACTATCTGCCACAAATCAAAATAATAACACTAAAACATGGGAAAAAAAATGAAATTGAATAAAAATTGCTCTGCAGCAAGCTTAAGATTTCTTTTTTCTCTGAGATACTTTTTTTTAAAGCAAGTCATTTACGGTGCACTGCAAAACCGATTTCATAATGCAGTAGTTTCGTTCATCATAATCGAATTTAAGTAGCGCAGGACTGTAGGAGTAGTGGCAAAAGAAGAGTGATGGAGGTGACCCGGATGACACCTGCTGTCGCACACGCCGCCCCGCCCCGCTCTGCGCGCCAAACACTTTTAATAGCTACCTGCATGCCCAGCCCGCGCCCGGCCCCGGCCCGGCCCGCGACACTGTTATCGCGCCGCTACTCTCTTCCTCCCGGGCGCACGCAGCCACGCAGCAGGCAGCAGGCTCTCCGCGTTTCGCGAGTTGGCGGCAGCAGCAGGCTGATTCCGAAGATCGCTCTCGCGCCTCCGTCCTTGTCGCACCCGTGAGGTCCTGACACCCCCGACATAGGGCACCGCCATAGGTGCGACAAGGACGGAGAGACGAGAGCGATCTTCTGAATCAGTCGGCAGGGGGAAAGAGGGCGGCGTAATGATTCGCGATGTCGAGCGTATCAGCGGGCGACGCGCGATCCCGCAGCACGGCGCGGCGCTGCAGGGTGACTCCGAACAGGCGTTCAGTTGTGTCCTCTCTCTCTCTTGCTCCTTATGGTGGTATCACATGAGTGCGACAAGGACAGAAAGACGACACCACTTTGCGGAATCACCCACACGCTGCACGGACTCAATGACAGAGGTCCTTCCCCCCATGAGGCGACGGGCCCGGCCCGGGCCCAGAGATTCGCCAACGGCCGGCGTGTGCGCTTCGCCTTATGCACAGCGAGTAGGTGCCCAGCAGCAGGATGAGCGACAGGTACGACAGCCGACTGACTCAGAAGATGGCTCTCGTTACCTGCGTCCCTGTCGCACCTGCGGCGGTGCCCTATGTTCGGGATGGCAGGGACCCATGAGTGCGACAAGGACGGAGGCGTGAGGGCGATCTTCAGACGCCTGGCCGCGCGTTAGTGCAACAGGGGACAGGTTCCGGAGGCGCGTGTGCCTGAGTGAGTGCGAGTATGTGCCGAAGTAGTTTTTTCCGCTCAGTTTCGTGGCTCTTGAGTCCCGGCCTGCGGTGGACGGGGCACCACCACGGTAACTCTGTTAATGGCGGGGCGCGGGGCGGGGAACACGAGGCGGCGGGCGCGGCGGCGGCCGGCGGTGCTGCACCGCCAGCCGAGGAGCGCCTCCAGGGCGAAGCAGGCCACGGAAGCCACGTGTCCGACGCCGAGGACGTGGAAGGCGGCGGCCAGCTGCCACAGCGTGAGGGCGCGCGGCGCCCGGAGCGACTCGAGCTTCCTGGCGTGCTCCACCCGCTCCCGCTCGTGCTCGGAGCTGCGCCACCACTGCAGCAGGCCGGCGGAGCGCAGGCGGGAGAGCGCCGCGCCCAGGGGCCGCTCCAGCGGCGACCCCTTCATCGCGAGGGCCTCGACGTGGCGGGCGAAGAGCGGCAGTCGGATGAGGTGCAGCCTCCGGGGCGGCAGCAGGTGCGCCCGGGTCAGGCTGTCGGTGTGCCGGTCCAGGTACGTGATGACGGCGCAGTTGCGCGCGAACGCCACGTCCCGGATCAGCCGCGGCATGACGGAGAACGGCGTGAGGTCCAGGCGGCTCGCCAGGGCTTCGGGGAAGAGCCCCTCGCGCCCCGCGGTGTGCAGGTAGGCCGTCAGGAAAGACGCGAGGGTGTTGCTCGTGTACACGGGCAGTCCGCTGTCCTGCAGGTCGCGGAGGTTGAGCAGGTCGGGGCCGGGGACGCGCGTGGACAGCCTGTTGAGCAGCAGGCCCTGGTAGCCGGCCGTCAGCACGAGGCAGGTGAGCAGCCAGGCGGCGAGCACGGGCCGGGGCGCCGCCGGGGCCGCGGGCGGCGGCGGAGGCTGCCCCAGCAGCGGCGCCAGCGTCTGCAGCAGCGCGACGCCGACGCCGAGGTCCCGGCGCCGAGGCCGAGGCCGAGGCCGCCCAGGCTGCGGCCGGAGCCGGGCGAGCGCCAGCACAGCCACGGTGAGCACCAGCATGGCCATTAGCGTGGCGCCCCACACGCTGGCCGAGAACTCGACCACCACCGTGTGCAAGAAGAGGCTGGACCGGCCGGCGTACGCGGGCACGATGGCGACCAGCTGGGCGGACTCCTCATCGAAGAACGCGCTCAGGCCGTCACCGACGTACTCCACGGGGTCGGGCAGGTTCGTGAGCGCCGCGTCCAGCGTGCACCCCCTCAGGCGCGCGAAGACGTCTATATGGTCGACAAGCTTGCAGGTGGCCAGGGCGGCGAGCTGCTGCTGCTGCTGCTGCTGCTGCTGCCCCCTGTCGACCAGAGTCGCGATGCTCCTGCACGTCTCCATCAGGGAGGACAAGGGCAGCCACCAGGTCTTGGACGTCATGAGCGGTAGGCTGAGCGCGCGAGGCGGTGGTCCGGGTAGCGCCCCGCTCAGGGTTACTCGCCACCCGCCGCAAAACTCGTCGAACAACGCGGTCGCGTTCCGCGGCCAGCGCTGCTGTGCGGGGGACCACGCGTCCACCTCCGTGACGTCCACCCTCCCGGAGAAGCACTCCTCGAACCTGTCGCACTTGAGGTCGTAGAGGACGGTGCTGCCGTCGTGCGGGTCGGTGAACGCGACGACGGCGACGCGGCCGCAGCGGAACAGCCCCACGAGGGAGATGCGCCCCAGCACGCGCTGGCGCCGCGCCGCGGGCACCGGCACCCAGAACAGGAAGCGGGCCCCCTGGTACGCGCTGTAGGCGCGCATGTCGGCGACGAGCTCGCGCGGGCCCCTGGCCGCCACCAGGAACACGTGCCGGACCAGGTGGGCCATCAGCTGCTGCTGGGGGTTGGTGGCCCTGACCTCCTCCGGGTTGGGGACGGGCTCAACCACCCGCGCGACGCTCCCCGGGAGCTGCCGGAGGTAGGCGTCCGTCCAGCGCGCGCGGCCCCGGCCCCGGAGCACAAGGGTAGCCCTCTGCGCCTCCAGGAACGGCGTGAGCAGGGCGGCGGCGGCGCGGGCCTCCGGCGGCGCGGCCGGCTCCTCGGCGCGCAGGGCGCCGCGCACCCCGGCGGCGCACACGCACAGCAGGATCACGACCAGGAAGACGTCCATGGCAGGGGGTTGGGGGGCAGCAGGCGCGATGAGACCGGAGGAGCTCCGCGTCAAAGGAAAGCCGCAGGCCCTGGCAAGGCGCAAGGCGCTTGGTTCCGGGCCGGGATAGTGGCGACAATCGCCTCTTCGAGGACAGGGCCTGCTTGATGGGGGACGCGATTGGGAATCCTCGTGGTTAATCTAGGGCCCTGCCGCTCTGCCACTGGCGCCCTATTCACACGACGCCGTCCACCCGTCGGCGCCTTCGGGGCGCGCGACGCCCACAAGGCGGTTATTTCCGGCCCGGCGATAAAAGGTGACATTTGCCTCGAGGAAGAGGGGAGGGCCTGCCTGATTGTGGAGGAGAGATTGTGAGTCGGTCACAATTAAAGTCTGCGCTGGCGGTCGCCGGTCGCCCTGCTCGAGTTGAAAGGGGAGGGGGACGGGGTGAAGAGAGGAGAAGAACATTCTCCATACAAACTGTAGGCAGACCAGACTAAGGTAACACTTTTCCTCACCCCCTCTCGCCTGCAAACTCGTATGCTGCCCGTGCTGCGAAAAGACCGACCTTACGCTGGTCTATATGTTAGGTTTGGCACCAGTGCTGCGCTTCATGCCGAAATGACAAAACGTACCCTTTCCCTCGCTTTCCCTGCAAAAAAAAAGAAAGAAGAAAAAAGTTCGCAGGGCTTATTTATTGATGAAGTACTTTTCTGTGAAAATGCGACGGACACATAAGTTACTGATAATTTTTGCAAACTAAACAAAAACCGTTTTTTTTTTAATTTTTTTTTTTTTTTTTTTTTTTTTTTTTTTTTTTTAAATTTAACGCGCGTTCAACGCCCTCCTGTCTCGCAGGCGCGGGGGTCACATTATGGTGGTGCTGCTCCTGGTCGCCCGGTCGTCCTCCGCGCAGGGCGCTCTGTCCCCGGCGCGTCCACCCCCGTCCGCCCCCCGCCCCGAGGACTGCGCGCTGCAGCTGCCAAAGCAGCCCAACAGCATCATTGAGTGAGTCCTCTGCGGAAGTCCACGTAGAAGAATGTCACCCGTGCGTCCAGGTGTGAGATTTTCCATTCGGATACACTGAAGTAAAGGTGTTCACTTTCTTTGGAATAAAACACACACACACGCCACATAGGACAAGTATGTTGATCCAAATTCACACTCCCAGACAAGAGCGCGACCATCTTTCGGTTTCGTGAACAGGCACCACACGTTAATGTTTCGCCTGTCATGTAAAATAAGAAAATTACGATTTTTTTTATTTTTATTTTTTTTAATGGAATTTACCCCCGCGGTTTGTCCATTCCCCTCGCGGGTCGGGACTGGTGGGCCCGGCGCATTGCTGATAGCCGCGTATCAGCCGCATAGACACTCCGGCCTGACCTCTGAGGGTGGCCCCCGCTCGGCTCGGCTCGGGCCCCCGGCGGCCCCACCCGCGCCCGCGCCCGCGCCGATGAGCACACCATCAACACCCACAGGCCGGTTACGAGAGCACCGTGCGGCCGGGCCGCGGGCGAAGCGTAGGGAAACCCGATACCCCCGCTTGTGCTTGGAAACGATCAAAGCAGCCGCACATTGGGAATCACTGAGAGACACTCGCATAGTTTTTGATAGGCCTGCGCGATTAATTGAATAATGCGTTCGATTACAATTATTTTTTATTAATGGAGCAAATAATTTGGAGACCAATTATGATTGATATAATTGATTCAGTTCATAACCGACGAAACTTTTAGGAATTAAAGCAATTGTCAATGTTACCAATTATCAATTGTTATCAATCATCAATTGTTACCAATTATCAATTGTTACCAATTCTCAATTGTTACCAATTCTCAATTGTCACCAATTATCAATTGTTACCAATTATCAATTGTTACCAATCATCAATTGTTATCAGTTATCAGTTGTTACCAATTACACTGTCTTTTTTCCCCCATACCTTTGTTGTACTTATCGATTAGTTCGAGCGTATAGCTACAGAACTATTAATTGGAATCGACTCAATTTCGATTAGTTTAAATAATTGTCAAGTACGAATGATTTTTAACAATCGCACAGGCCTAGTTTTTGGTTGCAATAAAATCACACACACAAAAATAAATAAATAAATAAATATACATAGAAAGCAACACACACACACTACATTGAAAATAACAATAAAATATAAAGACCTCGGACTGCTGCAGGAGCGGGCCGCACTGCGTGACGTTCGGCGCGGTGAACGAGGCCTTCCGCGAGGCGCGCGCGCGGGCGGGGGGCCCACGCCGGCCGGCCGCCGGCCCCGCCCCGGACCACTACGTCGGCCAGCTCGGGGCCGCCGTCGAGGAGGCGACGCGCCTGCTGCGGCTCCGGTACGCGCTGTCGCGCGCCGACGTCGTCCTGGGGCTGGGCGCCGTGGACACCCGCTGGACGGACCTGGCGCGCTTCTGCCCCGCCGCGCTCGCCTCGCGCCGCCCCTGCCAGGAGACGCGCTTCCGCCGCCACGACGGCGCCTGCAACAACCTGGCCAACCCGACCTGGGGCGCCGCCGGCACCGCCTTCCGCCGCCTCCTGCCGCCCGACTACGCCGACGGTAGGGGTCGACGCCGACCGGGCGGGTACTGGGACCCGGACAGGTGTGAGCAAGATAGAGCTATGGCCCGGCTCGGGCATCTCATTCCCACTTGTCGGGCCGGGTCTTTTTACCTGCCCGAACGAAAACACTGCCCGACCGGGCCAGGCGCCGTGACCGCAAACGACTCAAAATTGTAATACCGCACAAATCCTTTAAATTTTGTTGATTTTTCCTCAAGGTTTCAGTGAACTTTCTCTAATTTTTGTAGAATTTTCCTCAAATCTTAATTGAATTTTTGTAAAACTTGCACAGAATTTTCCTTAAAATTTCATTGGGTATTCTACCAATTTTTGAATTTTCGTTCAAGTTTCCTTGAATTTTTCTCAAATTTTCATTTTATCAAACTACCAATTTTATTCCAGCGTTCCTTCTCAAAATTATAATTTCACTGAAATTTCCTGGAATGATGCCTGTCCAGGGCCTCAGAGTGAACACCTGCGTGCCTACACTGTTAATTTAGGGTGGTCGGAAATTGTACGCCAAGGCGTACCGTGGTCGTACGCAAGAGGCGTACGGCGTACACCGCACGCAAAACTGTACGGCTGTGCGTACGATGACAGACCTTCTTCAGACAAAGGGAGAGGGGTACACCAAGGGTGTGCTGTCATCGTACGCCAAGGGTGCTGTTTTGCGTGGTGTTCGCCTTTGGCCTGGCGTACGGCGTACGAACACGGTACGAATTGGCTACAATTTCTGAGCACCCAAAAGCAAAATTGTACCTTCCCTGCTTATTGCTTATCGGCTTCCTTCTCGACTGGCGGAGTGCTGCAGGCGTGGGCGCGCCCAGGGTCGCCCTCTCCGGCCGGCCGCTGCCCAACCCCCGCCTCGTGTCCGCGCACGTGCACGGCGAGGTGTCTCGCGGGGAGGACGGCGGCCAGCACCCGCGCGTCACGGTCCTGTTCGTCACGTGGGGACAGCTGCTCGACCACGACCTCACCCTCACGGCCGAGACCAAAGGTGAGGCACCCTGAGGACACCCGTGCGCGGCGCGGCGGGCCTGCCAGGCGCCTGTGAGGTAGGCATCATGAGTACACCCGTGCGCGGCGGGCCTGCCTGCCAGGCGCCTGTGAGGTAGGCACCCTGAGGACACCCGTGCGCGGCGGGCCGGTGTCGCAGCGGATCTGTGCCGCTTAACCCGTACTCTCCAGAACAATTTTTTCCAGGGCAGTTGTACCACATCGGTGCAAATGCCCCGGGCCTTTTGCCCCGGCGGTACTGGGGTCAAAAAATTACACGCTCCTACACCGGTCTGACACCCCGCGCCTGCTTGCAGACCCCTGGACGCGAGCCGACCCGCCCTGCTGCCCGCCCGAAGATGCGGACCCGGGCGCCGCCCAGGCCGCTCCCGCCCCCGCCCTGCACCCCAACTGCCTGGGGTTGCTGCTGCCGCGCGGGGACCCGCTGGGCCGCTGCATGGAGCTGGCGCGCTCGCTGGCCGGCCTGCGCGCCGACTGCACCCTCGGCCCCCGCGCCCAGTTCAACCTCGTGACGGCCTACATCGACGCCGGCACGGTGTACGGCTCGTCGTACCGCGCCACGGACGCACTGCGCCAGCTGCGGGGCGGCCTTCTCCGCGAGCAGCACCTCGACCGTGACCCGGACGACCGCGACGAGGACGACGACCCCGCGCGCAGGGAGACCGCCATGCCGCCCAAGCTGGACTACCCGGGCGACGGCTGCATCGCCGACCCGCACAGCCCGGAGCCATGCTTCCTGGCGGGTGAGTCCCGGGGGAGAGAAAACTTACGCGATTTTTTCCCCCGACTATTTCTTTGAAATTGTTTTGTTTCTATTAAATATTAAAAGTTAAAAATTTTGTAAAATTCAAGTGAAAATTCACAAAAAATTCTGTAAAAATTCACAAAAATTCACAAAATGTGTACACCAAAATTCAGAGTTATATTCCCCTCGGTTTACTTGTTAAAGGGGACAACCGCGCCAATGAGCAGCTGGGGCTGACGGCGGTGCACGTCCTGCTCGTGCGCGAGCACAACAGGCTGGCGCGCGCGCTGGCCGCGCTCAACCCGCACTGGGACGACGAGCGCCTGTTCCAGGAGGTGCGCCACATCCTGGCCGCCGTCATGCAGCACGTCTCCTTCAACGAGTTCCTGCCCCTGCTGCTGGGCAGGAAGGCCATGAGGAAGCACGGGCTCGCGCTGCTCGAGAAGGGGACGAGGTGAGCGCGAGCGGGAAGTGAGAGAGAGAGCTTGTCACACACCTACAAGTGTGTGATGAGAAAATAATAAAACGGATGCCCCCGCTGGGCCCGGGTCGCCGCAGCGACGCGTACAACGCCTCGCTGGACGCGTCCATCCCGGACAGCTTCGCGACGGCCGCGTTCCGCTTCGGGCACTCGCTGCTGCCGGCGCGCCTGGAGCGCCGCGACGCCGACCACCGCCTCCTCGGAGCCGTGCCGCTGTCGAGCGCCCTGCAGCGCCCCTTCCCGCTGCGGCGCCCCGGCTGGCTGGCCCAGGTCGTCCTGGGCATGGCCGGCCAGCCCGCCAGCGCCATGGACGCCGAGGTGACGGCGCAGGTGCGGGACCACCTGTTCCAGCCGGCAGGGCGCGGCCACGGCAAGGACCTGGCCTCCATCAACCTGGCGCGGGCGCGCGAGCACGGCGTGCCGTCCTACAACCACTACCGGCAGCTGTGCGGCCTGACGCCCGCCCGCACCTGGCCGCACCTGGCGGCCGCCGTCGGCAACGCCACCGCCGAGCTGCTCGCCGACCTGTTCGAGTGCGTGCCCTATCTTTATTTACCCCGACGGTTCCTTCATTTCCAAAATCAATGTACACCCTAACACAAAGTCCATAAAACTTCCGAAAAAAAAAACAAGTAGATTGTAAGCGCATCAAACACGTTTGATACAAAAAGAAAAACCTCGTTCTTTACCTCTTTACCCTTAACTTTAATAATGTTAGCTTTCAACTAGAAATGGTAAGTCAACAGCAGGATAGTGAGTCCATAACACACGACACTTTGTTGTCAGTCACGGCTTTCCACTTTCCACGTTCAAACCTTTCGCGGCATTTGGCATTTGTTTTCTTTTTGAGACAAACTTTAAATGATTACAGAATATCTCAATAGAAGGCGTTGCTCTACTCGCGCATGCGCACAACCCATATCGGTTGTGTTGATATTGATACTCTCAATGTTGATAAACACAAATGAATGTAATGTTTACTTTTTAATTAGAAACTGCAGAATGTTGAAAATTGTTGATACGTTTCATGATAACTTTATTTGGCAAATAGTGTAGTTTGGTTGTATGTCCGTCCGTAATTAAGTCGTAATGCGTACGGGATAAAAGTGGTCTCGCGGCGAGCAGTCGGACGTCTCTGTTCGAAATTTAGATTCTTAATTTCTTAAAATTTTGCTTAGTAACTCGAAAAAAACCTCTATTATTGACTCATTACTGGGTAAAAAGCTACAATTTGCTTACACAGACATAACCGTAAGTAATACCATTTCTTCGCTGAAAATGGGGTCTAACTTACACCGCACTGAGCACAATACTCGTTCTTTCACCTCTATGTTAAGGGAGATGTGGAAAAGGTAAAGAACGAGTAAAAACGACAAAAACCAGCAAAAAGTCAGTAAAAATCAAGGAAAATCACGAGAAAAAAAAACAGAAAAATCGGTGCTCGTTTGAATTTTCTGTGAACGACTTCTCGACCTCACCCCTCACCCGGCGGGGAACAAGTACCGCCCAGACAAATAACATGGATTTTTCAAAATTGTCGTCAATTGTTCAACATTTTCTTAGCATTCTTAATTGTTTTAAATTTTTATATTGTTCTAAATTTTCGCTAACAGTTCAGAATTTTATTGCATCGTTCAGAAATTTATTGGCAAACACTACTTTGCATTTTCTACACAAACGTGTTCTCATCTCCACCCCGGGTTGCTAACACCTGCCCCTTACCTCACACCGCGTCGCAGGCACCCCGACGACGTGGACCTCTGGTCGGCGGGCATCGCGGAGCGGGTGAGCTCGTCCTCGTCCTCGGGCTCGGCCGGCGCCATGGTGGGGCCCACCTTCTCCTGCCTCATCGGCCGCACCTTCCGCAACCTCAAGCTGGGCGACCGCTACTGGTACGAGAACGGCGGCCAGGCCGGCTCCTTCAGCACCGCCCAGCTGGCCGAGCTGCGCAGGGTCACCCTGGCCAGGATCGTCTGCGACGCGGCCGTCGGCGTGCGCACCGTCCAGGCCCGCCCCATGGAGCGCAAGCACGCCAAGAGGTAACCCAGCACTGTGCAGACCTAGGTGCGTCGGTGTCACACACTTACATTCGTACCGACTAATTTGTTGCTTGAATAATTTTTTATCGATTCAGCTCACAGCTTCCAAAATTATCTATTTTTTTAACTTTTACTTTTATTTATTTTTTTGAGGGGAGGGGGCATTTTAGCTCTTTGAAATTACTCTGGAAATTCAAGTGGGTGGATGTTGCACTCTTGTAGATGTGCGAGGATTCATTTGTATGCTTGGCGCCTAGAACGTTTGAATATCCTGGGAAAATTCACACGTTTTTGTCCACAAGTTCAAGTGAATCCTCGCACACCTCGCGATATTCTCACACTTGGGTTTCCAGTATACCTTACTTGCATTTTGCTAATTCTTTTTTTTCTTTCTTAATTTTCCAGGAATCCATACGTTCACTGCTCCGATCTCAAAAAACTTCCTCGCATGAGCCTCCAGCCGTGGAAAGAGAAGCTGCCAAAGGAAACACCATTGTGAGTGTGAATTAAATTAGGGAAATGCAAGAAAACTGGTGGTTACATGCTTCCAAAAATAATCCTTTACTTAGAAGTGTTTTTATTTCATGCTGTAAGAAAATTATTCAGACACATTATTTGTGGACACAGCCATGGTCTAGTGATGGTTTAATTCATCCAATGACCTTACCCTAGGATAAATGATAAGGAATTTAACTTAGGGAAAATTAAGACACAGTATGTTGCACTCCTGGAAGCATTGAAGACAGTCTCATAACATGCCACTGACAAACTACATGCACACTTGAAAACAAAATTGTTGGTCATTTCTTTTCTTCCTTTTTCTCTCCTTCATCCTCATCTTCATCCGATTCTTCTTCATCATCATCAGAATCATCTGAGTCTGTGTAGGAGGCATCAGATTCCTCATAATCTTCATCATCATCATCGTCATCGTTATCTGTGAAATAAGCACAAGAGTGTTGAAAGATCATAAAAAGCAAACAACGATAAGATAGATTAATAATTGTAAATTAAGTCTCCATACTTCCATAGCTATGGGATCCATAATAGCCATATCCTGTGGCACCATCATCATCATCATCACCATCATTAAAACCTTGGCGACCAAATTTATGGCTTCGGGCTGAAAGAGTAAGACCAAAAACATTTTTACTGAAAAACCTTGCCCTTGAAATATACTTTCATATAATCTTAAAATATTCAAAAGAACAAACTTACTTGACATGCTGAGGTCTTTGGTTTGAGAGGTATCATAGCCACATTTAGGACATGGAATAGCTTTGCCCTTCTCGTACTTAAACCCTTTCCGACGCACATGGTCTTCACAATAACATACTTTGCACCTCAAACAGGAATATTGACCTAGTTTGTTGCAGGATTGGCCTGCAATAAGGAATTTTCAAAACAATAATTATTATAATAATTAATGACAAGGAAAGATGTGGGTAATTATAGAAAAGCTATGCACTATAACTTACACTTCAAGTTTTCAGATTCTATGACTTGACAAGAGGCTTGGTGCTCAAATTGATCATCTTCACAGAGAAAGTTGGTGCAAAATGAGCACTGAAACATTCTGCCACCATGATCCCACACACCTCTCTCGCACTCAATACACACAGCATCTTGCAAAGGACAGGTGCAAGCATGGGAATTCAAACATTTGCGACCGTGGCACACCCAAGCTTCACAAAAATCACAGATGGCACCCTGAGACAGAAGAGAGGAGAAGAATGATACTGCAATATAATGTGAACAGGGTACAAGAAAATATTATTTAAAAAATGTACTGACCACCATGCCCATTCCAGTGGAGAACTGTCCAGGATGCTTTACGACGCAATCTCCAGTTTTCAGCATACATTTGACTTTCCCACACTGAGCACATTGAGGGAGTCTTTGAAGACTTTGACAAAAATAGCAAAATGCTCTATTTTTCTGTTTGCTAAATATCAAAAGAAAAATGTTGATGAAAAGTAATCAATTACATAAATTATAAATTTCATCTGAAGGAAAACTACACAGGAAACTACACCAACATGGTCATTTAATTTTTATAAAGTCTTGTAAATAGAAATGTACACTAACACATTGATATAAATATGAACATTTTAAGACTAAAAGGGAAAGTTTCTGAATCACATTATTCAGTCTCAAGGTCTCTAGTACAGGTAATGGTGGGAAAATTTGACCATGTCAGATAAAAATGACAGCTTTCAGCCCACTCACCGTTCACATCGGTCACATTCCTGCAACAGAATATCAAACAGTTTAAGCAATTGAGACAAATCATTAAAGTTTCAACTAAATTTCACCGAAAACATAACCTGTCACGGACACTCCTAGGGACTCACCATGGAGGCATTGCAGGGATATTTGGCGAGGGGGATGTTTTCCTTGGCTGATCTGATTTCTTTCTGCCGCATCCTCTGCTTCTCGGCCTTCTTCCTCTGCCCCGTCTTCTTTTTCGGCATTTTTCAGCCGCATAAAGGGTGGGCAGCCGGACACGTCTCAAAGTGCGAGGCGGGCGGGTCCGGTCCGCGGGTCCGCGTCGTCCGCGTCAAGACGGGAACGGGAACAGCATGCTCTAGCCAGGCGGTGAGGGAGGAGGGGGGGGGGTGAAGGGTGAGGGCGCGCGGGAGGGGCGGAGAGGCTCTCCAGGGAAGTGCCACGACGCGACGACCGCGAAAATTCATCAACAACCAGCAAGAAAAGTGAGAAAATGCGTACATCTAATCCCAAGCGATTTTTCCTGGTTTTTGTGGTAGTTTCTGATTTTATTGTTGAATATTTCGGATTCATTCTTGACTTTCATTGATTTTCCTCTTCTTGATATCTTACTGATTCTCGCTTTGTAACATTGGTGGAGGTTGCAAGCTGAGTTTTCGTTTAGTTAAATACCCCTCGGGAGGCTTTTTCCCGCGAACTAGGGTCGGTATCGCGCCTCCAGCCTGCGGTGTTGGCCAACTTCTTTGCCTGGCGAGTAAACGAAGATGCCCTGTGTTTGGGAGACGATTAAACATATGAACGGTAAGGATTGTAATCAACACTAAAACACTTGCCAAAAAAAAAATTTAAAAAAAATCGCTAATTCGTGGAGTAACGAGACAGGACTTTTGGAAACGAAGCCGAACCGTAAAGTGAAACAGCAATTTTCTCTGGCGTCCCCCGGAGTCTTCGAATTCGCAACATCGGTCGCGTAACCGAGCTGAAATGAAATGAGCGACAAGCAATCGACAAGCAGACGATGACCGACATAAAGACGGACCCGACATCGTAAGGAGGAGGAAAAAAACAAATCGGCACTCCTCTCTCGTGTGTGAAGTCGGGCGGGGTGGGGAGGGGCGGGGCGGGGTGGGGCGAGGTGGGGCGTGGCGGGACGGCGCCGGGCGGTTCCACCACCTTCGGCTTAAACACAACATTCACATGCGGAAAACGAGATTTCACCCTTCTATCCCCCCCTACCCCCCCCCTTTCCCCTCCCGTTTCTCGCAATTCCACCGCGGCGCGCGCAAGTTCCCGCTCGCAAGGTGTCGCTGGACGCGTGTTCTGGTCACCCGCATAAGGGTGACCGAACGTAACGGGGTGACGGGAAATTCCCCGACTGAGGAAACAGCAGGCCCCATCCGCCGCCCTCTCCCTGATCACCCGCCTAACTACTATAGCTCCACTGGAAAAACAAAGGTGCTAACCAGCACCTTTGCAGGGGTGCTAAAGAAATTTTGAGTTTAGTGCCATTTAAAAGGCACTTAACAGGCCTAAAGGTGCTATAAATTAGTGCCTTTCGCAGTTTTCGTGCCTTTGCAGAGGCACTAATCCTTTAGCACCTTTATTTTTTCGGTGTCCATGTGTATTTACGGGAATAGGGAATTCCTGAAAGAAAAGTGACGGTATAGAAATGACTCCAGAATGATGAAGTCCATGTGGGACATTGCTCCCGGCATCGGACGATTTTGATGCACTTTTGAAGTTGGGGTGCCAGAAGGCTGATCCCGCTGATTGGTTTCGCTTCTCTGTCCTTGTCGCTTAAGTGAATGGTGTTCGGAGTTCGGAGTCGCCTGGCAGATCTGGCGCGGTCGTGCTTCAGCGGACTTATTCTGAAGAGCGCTTTCCTCTCCCTCTCTCCCTCTCGCACTCATGGGGTTTACCGTGTAGGTGTGAGAGAGACAGAGCGAGGGAAGCGCTCCTCTGAACAAGTCTGCTGGACGAATAACTGGGGCCCTCCTCCACCGCCTGGAGGAGGGTGGTTCCGCACATCAGCGGTTTCGAGTCTCTCTGTCACACTCGTGGGGCTCGGCCATGCGGAGCGAGAGAGAGATATATATATATATATATATATATATATATATATATATATAGAGAGAGAGAGAGGACACTACTGAACGCTGTTCGGGAACTGGGGGGACTGGGCCAGTTGCTGGAGCCTGGTCCAGGTGGGGCGTCCGCTATCGCACGGTTGCATCGGGTTGCACGGTTGCTGCATATGGCTGGGCTCCGTTTACGTGGTGCCGCCGGCCAGTCTTTTGTGTGCTAATGGAAGGCAGCCCCGTCGTGCGGCCGCCTGGTTCCGAAGATCGCCCTCCTGCCTCCGTCTTTGTTGCACTTAGGGGGCCCTCCCTGCCCTCACCACCATAGGTGCGACGAGGACGGAGGAACGAGAGCGCTCTTCAGGATGGGTCGGAATCAGGTGACCACCGCGCGACAACCGCGGGCAGGGGAGGCAGGGAGGGAGGGAGGGAGGGAGGGAGGGAGGGAGGGAGGGAGGGAGGGAGGGAGGGAGGGAGGGAGGGAGGACGCGACGTCCCTGTGGAAGCACCTCACGCACTCGCCTACCGCGTCGTCTTGAGATTCCGAAGATCCCGCGCTCTCGTACCTCTCCGTCCTCGTCTCACCTATGGCGGGGAGAGTGCGTGCGACAAGGACGGAGAGTAGCGATCTTCGGAATCAGACGCACGGCTGACGTAATACCGGCGCAGGGCAGGGCAGGGCAGGCGCAGCATCCCTGTAAAGGGAGGGAGAGGGCCGTGACCCGAGGCCATCCGAACCGGACAGAGGAGAGTGTCTCTCTCGTTCCTGACGACGACCACCCTGACCCGGGCCAACAGGCTCTGCAGGCCCCTCGGTGACCCGATTGCAGGATGTCCATGTCCACACGACGCACCACTGTTATTACCTTTCGGACGATTGTGGCTGCTTCGCGATGATTGCGGACCAATTACGAACGAGTTTCTTCGTTTCTGCGTATGCGGCGAACAAAATTACCCTTCGCCATTGCAGACAAATAATTTCTTTGCAAGCTGAGGAAGTAGCCAAATAACGAAATAGCGCGAACAAATCCTTATCGCGAGGATTTATCCATGCAGATGTATGAGCTTGCGTGGTTTCGTTCGTGGTCCAGCCAAATCCCGGGCCGCACTTCGATGGAGCGACGGCCTGGCCTGCAAGGCCTGCAGCAGGATCGGCAGTGGGAGGCAGCAGGAGGCTGCGGAAGGTAGCAGGAGACTGGGGCAGGCAGCAGAGGGCGGCCAGGAGGCGGCGGAGGTTCACAAGAGGCAGTATACAGCAGGAGGAAGTGGAGGGCAACAGGAGGCGGCAGGAGACTGCAGGAGGCAGCGCGGAGCCGAAATGCAGCAGGAAACGGCAGGAGGCAGCCGAGCCGAAATGCAGCAGGAGGCTGCAGGAGGCAGTGGAGGGCAGCAGGAGGCGGCAGGAGGCTGCGGGAGGCTGCAGGAGGGATATCCATCCAGACCAAGTAGGACTTGCACTCCACTTCCCCGCGCAGTCCGCAGCCCGCTCGCACTCCCTGGGCGTATGGCGCACCGCCAGCCACATTGGCGAGCATTGCGTCACGGTAGCGCGGCACCTAGCAGGTAGCTGACCAGGCGTGACCACGGCTGTGACCACGGCTGTGACCACGCGCGCGTACTAATGCTAGGGTGGCCTACATTGACCCGGCCCGGCTCGGCGACAGAACAGGTGCGCCCGGGCGGGGCGGGGCGGGGCCGCATTGCGTGGAGGAGCCGCGCGCCAGGGAGGGAAGACCAGGCGGTGCGCCCGAGCGAGAGAGCGAGAGAGAGAGAGCGAGAGAGAGAGAGACAGGCGGAGGGAGAGAGAGAGCGAGAGAGGGACTTCTTGTTTTGGTCGCAGTGCGGTGCGGTGCAGAGAATCGCGGAAGGCAGGTTGCGTGGCTCTGGGCCCCCGCGGCCCCCGCCCCGCCTCGTGGCGAGCTGGAGCTGGCGCACGGTGTCTTCCGGTGTCCGGTCCAGAGGCTGCCCTGCCGTCTCATTCCGAAGATCGCTCTCGTGCCGCCGTCCTTGTCGCACCTATGGCGGTACCCTACCCTACACTGGAAAAGGATGACAGGGCCCCATAAGTGCGACGAAGACGGAGGCACGAGAGCGATCTTCGGAATCAGACGGCCGGCCGGCCTACGGCCCGATCCCCCTCTCCGCGGTCCAGTGCGACATGTCGAACAGAGGCAGGGCGGGGCGGGGTGGGGCGGGGTGGGGCGCGGCTGCCCTTTGCAGTTTGGTCGCCGAGTAGCTGATGGTGGCGGGGCGGGGCGGGGCACCTGGTCCTGGACACGCGTGGGGCGGGGGTCCTCCGCATCCCCTGCAGGACGCCGCCCTGGTCAGTCTGCCCCAGCACCCGCAGACGTCTGCATCCCCAGCAGGCGCCGCGATAGGTCGTGCCACCACCGTGGTCCAAAGTGCGCCCGCGGGGCGTTGTTGTCCAGGGTGCAGAACACCCGCCGCGTGCTCCGAGTCCGAGGGAGCGACAACTCTGAGTTTTGGTGTACACAATTCGTGACTTTTTTATTTGTGAATCTTAAAAGAATGTTTGTGAATTTTCACTTGAACTTCACCTAAATTTTCCTGAATTATTGTTAATTTTTGTACAATTTTCTTCAGTTTTCGAAATTTTTCTGATTTTATTTATGCACTTATTTTAATTCTTCTGAACTTTCCGGAATTACGAGGCGCGCAAAAATTTCAGAGTTGTTTCCCCCTCGCCGTTGCGGAGGCTGGTCCGGGTCTGGGTCTGCCCTGTGGAGCCCGGCGGGCGGCATGGCGTCCTGGGGCGCGGTGCGGGCGGCGCTGGCGGCGGTGCTGCTGGCCGGCCTGGTGCGCGCCGGCCACCACTTCATCCGGCTGGCCATCCTCGCCGCCCTGGGCCTGGCCGGCCTCTACATGCTGCACATGCTCGCGCAGGACTACAACAAGATCACCAACCGGCCCGCGAGCAGGCCGGCCGTGGCGGCGGCCACGCGCACGGCCGCGACCGCCGCCCGGGCGCTGTTCAGGGCCATCACCAAGAGGGACGTGAGCAGCGCCCGCGCCCGCGCCGCCACCGGCCCCGCTGAGGTGCGTACGAGGGCGTCACGGTCATGTGTGACCGCCAGGCGAGGACGAAACTACCTGAAAATTTGATGGACATACGATGTTATTTTCCCCTTAGTTTCTTACTTTTTCTTAATTTTTCTTAATTTTTTTTCCCGACGGAAATTTTTCACAATTTTTTTTCTAATTATATTTTTTTTGTAATTTTGATGTTTTTTTTTTTTTAATCACATTGGAACCCTAGGCTTGTAGGTATGTGTGGGCTTTTTCTGGTACACTTGTCCATCTTCAAGAGTGTGTGCACTTTCTATTTGAATATTTAGCTTCACTACTTGTTTAGGAGTGTGCGAATAAATGAGAATTCACACACTTAAGGTGTGACACACATTCACACAGCCAAAAATGAACCCTCGAATTTTTTGGTCGAATCGATGGCTTTTTGTCCTCCAAATCGCTGTCGAACCAACAGTCGAACCCTCGAAACGATGTAGAAACGACGTCTTTTCGACGTTCGCCATCTATTCGACGTCGATTTTGAGGGGGAAAAAACCGTCGATTCTACTAAAAATTTCGACCTCGAAATCCAATATGAGGATTCGTTTCTGGCTGAGTTGGAGTCATACCCGCTCTGCCTGCCGCAGGATGAGCAGGAGCCGGACGCGTGGAGCCGGGCGCAGCTCGCCGCCAGCCACGTGCTCAAGCAGGTCCTGCTGCAGGACCCTCTGGGCTGCGCGCGCAAGCTGGTGTGCCAGCTCTCCGCCGCCCAGCGCGCGCCCCGGGGCCGGGGCCTGCGCCCCTACGAGGCCGCCATCCTCAGGCTAGTCGAGTGAGTCCCTCTGGTCCCTCTCCTCTGAGCGTCCTGCCGTCTGATTCCAAAGATCGCTCTCGCGCCTCCGTCCTTATTGCGCTCATGGGGCCCTGCCACCCCCAACATGAGGCGCCGCCATGGGTGCGACAAGGACGGAGGTACTAGGCCGATGCCGATCTTGGGAATCAAACGGATGTGTGTGTCTCTGACCTGGGCAGGCGCAGCGCTCTAGAGGAGGTCGACGACGCCTCCGGCGAGTTCCGCGCTGCGCAGCTCCTGGGGAAGTCCAGCGCCGGCGGGGACCCGGGCCGCTGTGCCACCCGGTACACCAAGTGCCTCATCGAGCCCAGGGCGGTGCTCAAGTTCCTGCAGGCTGTGCGGTGAGACCAGGAGCCGGACTACAGAAACCTGCAAAGCACTTGTTTTGTTTCTTTTTATAAATTTTTGTAATTTTAATTTTGTTACTATTATTATTATTATTTGTTTTGTTTGAACATTGGGAAACAACTTTCTTGAGCAATTTCACCTAATATTGACTGAAGTTCACAGAGAAATAGCACAAACTTCCGTGATGAACATTGCCAGAAGATCAGTAGGTTAATCTTCAATCAAAATTATTTAGTTACTTTCTTTTTTTTTTCCTTTTGGGTAAGCGAAACCAAAGAGGATGATAGCATGGCGGTAGAATACGTAATGAATGTCTGTCTGGCCTTAGAACCTGTTTAATGTACAGAGATATTTTGGTTGTTACTGTTGCTTTTTTAAGTTTACAATTTTAAATTAAAAAATCTACCTAAAATGTTGTACATATATATAATTGCATCCTAATAACCTAAACTTCTAATACTGAATTAGAGAGCAAAATGTTTATTTTTAAAACGCATGCCCATAGCTATAATGACTTGAGGGGGAAGAAAACTGATCTTGCCAAAATAATGCAGGACAGGACAGCAAAAAATACATGCAAGTAGTTGTCATTCGGTCTATAAATAAATTTAATTCTGACTGCGTTTTATATGCCTTACATCTTAAATATATACAGAAGCGTACCAACACTACAGAAAAAATTTGAAACAAATAACTTCGTTGCAAGCATTCTTTGTTGCAACTAATAAAATCATTATGCTCAAAACATGGCTTATATGTTTCCAGTACAAATGACCTAGAATTAAATAATACAGCACAAGGAGAAGGAAAGAGATATAACATAAGAGACAATGAACATATGTTAAAGATAAAATGTTTCAGCCTTAGAATTTACCATGATTTAATCTAAGATTGCAACATTTTTAGTTAAGAAAAACAATGGGGGAGAGGGAAAGACATGTCAGAAAGGAAAGTCCACACGAGCTGTCCCTGCATTATATGATTATAATACAGAATGAAATGATCACGCCACACTGACTTGTCATGATTTTTTAAGTGGAAAACTTTAAAACACTTCTTAAAATATTTTTTAAACAGACACACTACATTTAAAGTGCAACTTTTGTCAAAATAACTTACAAGACTTCCAGTGATCACAGGCCAATTGGTAAATAGAGGAAGTTTCCATTGTGAAGACAATTAGGGGGCAGGAAGAGAAAAACAAACTTCAGATAAAGTATGTACACACATTTTGAAGGGCAATACTCTTCCCAAATACATATAGATAAATAGATGAAAATCATAATTCAGAGCCCCGAAACACACAACAAAACAAGTACATATCAGGTGCATACTACCAAATATTAGAGATTGCTCCACAATTAAGTAGTTTGGAAGTCAAAATAAAGTTGTGAGGTTACTAGGTTGATGACTTTCAACACATTTTAATACATGGCCTGAGGGAATTGATTATTCAGACGGCAATTTCGAATCAGTGTATCAGATAACAAAAGGAATAGTTTACCGGGATTCAGCCTTTGGTTTGGGAGGTTTGAATCCCATGCCTTTGGCTTTCTTAGCTTTCTTTCCTGTTTGAAAAGCCTTCCAGCTTTCAACTCTGTTTTGACGAGATTCCTGGAATAGAAAAATGTTTCAAGTTAAACTGACACCAACACTTCTTTTATGGATTGTTATTGTTACAATAAAATCTGCTCAAAATGTCACCATACTTGTGCCGCAGTTACAATATTAAATGTAGAAAACAATTTAAACAGATATTTTTACATGATATGCATGGAAAACTAGACACAAGAAGCAAACAGAGTTATGAGAGGAAGATGTCATGAGCAGCCTTTATTGTTTTTATTATTTAATCAAGAAAGCATAATAACTACCTCAAAATTTTTCTGCCATTCCTTCTCTGTATTAGCCTTCTCTTCTTCTTCTATTTCCTGCTCTCGTTTTCTTTTGCGTTCTTCCATATCCCTATTGGCTAGTTCCCTTCGTTTTCTTTCCATGTCTGCAAAGAGTTTCATGGTTCTCACATAAACAGCATGTTTGTACTTCTCAGGATCATCCTCTTCAATTCTCCCGTCTTTTCCTTCCTTTTTCAGTCTCTTTCGTTTCTCAGAAAGCTGTTATGATTAAAAGCATGCTTTTAACAGACACATGAAAAAAATAGTCAGACATGATGTGAAACAGCTGAGTACAATATACCATTTGATCAGTCCTAACACGAGCTTCCTCAATGACATCTAAACATTTAGCTCGTGTGTCTTCATTTTCTAATATTTTCCAAGCAGAATTAATTACTGAAAAATAAGTAAAATAAAATTATTAATATGGAAAAGCTTGAAAAAAATTAAGCTTATTTTTCACAAACACTAACTCTCAAAAGCTTGCTGAGCTCGATCAACATCATCCTGATTCTTGTCAGGATGGACAAGTATAGACATCTGAACAAGCAAATATTCGTGATTAGTATATTTGGTGTAGACACATTGTATTAAAACTCAATATTAATCAAATCTGACCATAAATACTGACAGAAAAAAATAGAAACGCACATACATTCACCCACGAGCACAACTCAAGTCAGCATAAGCTTACCCTCCGGTATTTTTTCTTGATTTCATCTAAAGATGTTTCTGGTTCTACTTGAAGAACTTCAAAAGGATTAAGGTTGAAATACGTAGATCCTGGACGAAGTAGACGCTCTATTTGTTGTTTAGGGGTCAGAACTGAATCTCTCTTTTCAATTTCCTTTACCTTGAATGACAGAAAAAAGAATCGGAATGAATGGCTAATTAAAAAATGATGACAAACTTTATTGACGTCAATCATTAAAATTTGAGTAAGATCTTCATAAGATGATGCAATGACACATTTATTGTTAAATTAAATACTCCTTGAAGTTTAAGAAACTGAAAATTGTGTCAAGGCTTGTTGATCTCATTATATATGTGTTCTAAAGAAAAGAGGCATTGAGCAGGATGATTCAGAAAAAAAAACGCACATAAAAAACTTTTTCAAAAAATATCCAATTTTAGAAAAGTGTGAAAGGCGTAATTTTTCTTTGATTTTAGCTTAACGTCCTCATTTCAACGAAATGTCAAACCAGTGGAGAGGTTAAGTTTGGACTAGAAGAGAGTGGCAGAGGACAAGGCTTTATTGCGGTCAGTTCAAACAGGAAAATTATTCCTTACTTCGGTGTAAAAATGATTGAATAGTTCTTCTTTCTGAGGCTGAAGAGCATTTTCAGTACTTTTTCCAGGCTGGGAGGATGTAGCACCAGACGCCATTTTCGATTTGTTATCAGTTTTGGAAATGTTTTGGAAGTCAGAGCGGTTCTAGATTCATATTGAGATTCTGAAGCTGGAGTAGCCAGTAGCCTCTCTAGAGCTACAGAACGAATTTCAAGCCAGCAAACGTCCACCGTCTTGACAGACTCATCTCCGCGGAGGACGGTTCCCGTCACACCCACACCCAACTCCCGTATCTGACTATTGGCAGTCAGGTTCCCCCACCACTGGCCTGTGCCCCTCGCTTTGCGGACTATGAAAAATACGACGCTGCATACACTGTGCCGTCTGTGCTGTGATTTGCCTCTTCCACACCCAACTTCACCCAACTCAAGCTGGGTGTGATGGTCTCTAGGTGGAGTTGGGTGTGGTCAGGTTGAGTGGAGCCGGCTTTTGCTCATGGAGTTGGGTGTGGTCAGGTTGAGTCCAGCCGGCTTTTGCTCTTGGTGGAGCTTCGTCCGAGTTGGGTGTAGGCGGAAGAAAGGGGTAGGCAGACGAGTTGGGTGTGGGAGGGAGGTGAATGCTCCCGAGCAGAAGAACGCAGAAGAAAACAAAATGCGTTGATGTATTTCTTGTGTTGGAAGATATGTAATCATATGTAATACAGTATTTGATTGAGCCTCCCCTTTTTTTAATTTTTAAATTAATTAAAAATTAAAAATTACATTAAATCAATACTAAAGCTCTGCTGCATCTAGTCACTCTTTTTCATTGAAAAGAAATTTCAAAAGAATAAAATGTGGTTTTAGCAGACTTGACAAATATAAAATTATACATTGCACCTGCTTGTCTTTATAAAGTCACATCTAAAATATCTGAAGAAGGATGAAAGCCAGAGCACTCTCTAGCGCTAGAAGGTGTAGAAATTTTTAAAATATGGAATGACGGTACGTACATGGGATATTTCTCAGTATTTGTGCCGCCAAAGTACCACTTGCCTGTACCCCAGTTCAAAATGGGAAGCAAAGCTTTTACTGCGGATAAATTCAAGGACACCAAACTTTTTAACTACTTGTAACGGAGGAAGAGAGGAAATAAAAAGAAAGGTACGACCTCTTTTGTAATCCAGAAAAATAATCTTAAAAATTTACAATTCATTCAGAAAAACATCTGAAGATGCATCCAAGCGTTCCATAGATTCTTTACGGACGCAAATTTTTAAAGCTCTACCTGCTATGAAGTCTTTTGAGTCTTTTCGGAGTGAAAACAGCTTCACTTCAATAGTAGAAATTTACGTCCTGAATATTTGTCTGAGTTAATCTTGATTTGAAAATCCTCATATTTTATTAGGTTGTAAAATACTTGATCTATTGTTGGAATGCTTGGGGACCATGTTGAGAACACAACTGTTTGGTCTGGTCAGAAATACACTGGTTGTGAAAACCTCACATTCTATTCCTCTACGACAAAACTCAATGCATCTTAATCAGTTTCTTGTAATGCATTATTAAAGAATCAAACGGTTCAAGGGATTGCTTCTCATCAAATTCAAACCAAAGAAAAAAAAACTGGCAGTAAATTATATAATACTAAACACAATAGTTTACAGAAAATTAGTTTCGAAGTTTATCTCAGAAACGAGGCTGTAAAAACATAACAGCACCATCACGACTTATCAACTATTTCATTGTGGTGCATCATATTTTATTAATACAAATAAATCTGATGCAGGATTGTAGTTTATATCCTGACGGAACAATTACATTCATCATTTTGATGTACAACTGAGTCTAAAGCTCCATCTTAGAAATCAGGTTTTCCTAACGTACAAAAACCCTCCAAACAGACGAAACTTGGTTACAAACGAAGAGTTAACACTTCTGCAACATCTCCGATCGACTAAAACCCCTGAAGTTCGACGTTCTTCCTTAACTTTCTACACGACACCTATGCATGGCGCCTTACGGAAAAGACGGGTAGGCAATCCGCAACACGCGCCACCCCGTTCTTTTAAAATAACATTTGCGGTGGAGCTATCACACCTACAAAAAATAGTACAGAATGTAAAAGGACTAAAATTCATTCCTTTACCGTTTCAGAAAAGTTTCAGACACAACCTTTCAAAAATGATAAAGTTTCATCGATATGTCATATTCGGGCTCTCAGGCCGAGGGAAGGACGTGCTCTCGGAATAGGCGGCGAGCCGGCAGTGAGAGAGAAAACTATTTTGACAGCCACGGAGTCTACATACTCGAAAGTGGGCTTGTTGGATAGTATTTTTGAATTGATGAACTTTTCCTCTTCATGAATTCCTCGTCAGATCGATGAATGTAGGAGTTATTTGGGTTCAAACCCGTGGGAAAGGGGTCTGAGGGATGGTATTTTTCGTTGTTTTGGGGGGAAATCCTTGTGCTTTCGGGCTCAAATTTGGAGGATCGTTTCAGTACAGTTGCTTTCACCAACTCAAGTAAAAAAAAAGTAAAATTATTAAAAATTGTGAAAAATCAAAAATTTG
Source organism: Frankliniella fusca (assembly GCA_029379305.1). Taxonomy (NCBI): domain Eukaryota; kingdom Metazoa; phylum Arthropoda; class Insecta; order Thysanoptera; family Thripidae; genus Frankliniella; species Frankliniella fusca. Next base: position 325,642 of record JAHWGI010000256.1, on the reverse strand, counting down.
TTCAAATCGATGGATCAAAGGGTGAAACAAAACTTGTAGGCTACAGAGTGAGATAAATTCATGTGGTGTCTGCTTAAGGATAATTTGCGCTTTATTGCGTACATTCAATGCTTTTAACTAAAACATACATAGGGACGGCAGTGCTTTTGGACGGTGTCGGTGTGGGAGTTTCAACGATAAGCCGTATTGTTGCCATATCAAGCGTTCTTCGCCATTCTTCCCAAAGAGAAACTTTGATTTCAAGCAATTAAACAATCTCTATTTCTGGCAACCCGTTCATTATTGTCCAATTTAATAAATGATGATGGTTTAGGAGGTTATGTTTCCCTAGTTGGGTGTGGTCAGGCTGAGTGTAACCGGCTTTCGCTCATGGTGTTGGGTGTGGGCGCTGTAGAGCAGAAAGGTGGGTGTGAGTGTGATCAGGTTGAGTGTATCCGACCTTTGCTCATGCTCGTTTGGGAGAGTTCAGCGGAGGGGGGTAGCGGGGGAGAGGGCAGAAGTAAGTTGGGTGTGGGTCGGGTTGGGGTGGTTGTGGGGGTGATTGCCTGCTAGCAGAAGAAAATCAGCGATAACGTCGAATGTAAATAAAATACGTTGATGTGTCTCATGCGAGATATTTTGTCGGAAAGATATTTAAAACACTGTAGTACTTGATAAAGAAATATTATTGGTTGATGTTGTATGCTAGTCCATACTATTGCTCTGCTGCACTCACCTGCTCTGTTTATGTATTTTTGTGTGAGTTAGCCTTTCTTTAGTGATCGGCTAAAATACTACTTAAGAAAAAAAAATAACAGCAAATCAAAACTAGAAAAATATGTTGTTTCACGTGGCACCTTTAAATAATAAAGTAACTGATAAAATTTGAGAAGAACGATGACAACTAGAACACTCTCCAAAGCTGTCTGAGGACATAAGATAACTTTGGTTGATTCCAGAGTGCTGAAAATCCAAATTGAAGGCTCGAGATTAGGGTTGGAAAGGTAATATTTTTGTTCGGTTAATCGGTGCTTGAACTCAAAATTTCACCGGTTATTGGGTTATTTGTTTGAATTTTCATTAGTAAAAAAAACGTTTTCACCGATGAATTGGGGTCCAACTAACTACTTTGTTCGAATAATTGGTTAATCTTGTTTGTTCTTTCCATCCCTACTCGAGATTGAGAGAGTTCTTTGAGCCTATTATTGGAAGATTAATGCCTATGTCAAGAAGGAATTGTACAGCTTCACTTCACTAGTAGAATTTTACGTCCTGAATATTTGTCTGAGTTAATCTTGATTTGAAAATGCTCACATTTTATCAGGTTGTGAAAAAATTAATCTAATGTTGGGATGCTTGGGGATCCTGTTGAGAACACAACTGTTTGGTCTGGTCAGAAATACACTGGTTGTGAAAAACTCACATTCTATTCCTCTACGACAAAACTCAATGCATGCATCTTAATCAGTCCCTTGTGATGCATTATTAAAGAATCAAACGGTTCAAGGGATTGCTTCTCATCAAATTCAAACCAAAGAAAAAGAAACTATCAGTAAATTAAATAATACAAAACACAATAGTTTACGGAAAATTAGTTTCAAAGTTTATCTCAGAATGAAAAGGACTATAAAAACATAACAGCACCATCACCACTTATCAACTATTTCATTGTGGTGCATCATATTTTATTAATACAAATAAATCTGATGCAGGATTGTAGCTTATATCCTGACGGAACAATTACATTCATCATTTTGATGTACAATAACTGAGTCTAAAGCTCCATATCTTAGAAATCAGGTTTTCCTAACGTACAAAAACCCTCCAAACAGACGAAACTTGGTTACAAACGAAGAGTTAACACTTCTGCAACATCTCCGATCGACTAAAACCCCTGAAGTTCGACGTTCTTCCTTAACTTTCTACACGACACCTATGCATGGCGCCTTACGGAAAAGACGGGTAGGCAATCCGCAACACGCGCCACCCCGTTCTTTTAAAATAACATTTGCGGTGGAGCTATCACACCTACAAAAAATAGTACAGAATGTAAAAGGACTAAAATTCATTCCTTTACCGTTTCAGAAAAGTTTCAGACACAACCTTTCAAAAATGATAAAGTTTCATCGATATGTCATATTCGGGCTCTCAGGCCGAGGGAAGGACGTGCTCTCGGAATAGGCGGCGAGCCGGCAGTGAGAGAGAAAACTATTTTGACAGCCACGGAGTCTACATACTCGAAAGTGGGCTTGTTGGATAGTATTTTTGAATTGATGAACTTTTCCTCTTCATGAATTCCTCGTCAGATCGATGAATGTAGGAGTTATTTGGGTTCAAACCCGTGGGAAAGGGGTCTGAGGGATGGTATTTTTCGTTGTTTTGGGGGGAAATCCTTGTGCTTTCGGGCTCAAATTTGGAGGATCGTTTCAGTACAGTTGCTTTCACCAACTCAAGTAAAAAAAAGTAAAATTATTAAAAATTGTGAAAAATCAAAAATTTGTTCAAATCGATGGATCAAAGGGTGAAATAAAACTTGTAGGCTACAGAGTGAGATAAATTCATGTGGTGTCTGCGTAAGGATAATTTACGCTTTATTGAGTACATTCAATGCTTTTAACTAAAACATACATAGGGACGGCAGGGCTTTTGGACGGTGTCGGTGTGGGAGTTTCAACGATAAGCCGTATTGTTGCCATATCAAGCGTTCTTCGCCATTCTTCCCAAAGAGAAACTTTGATTTCATGTAATTAAACAATCTCTATTCCGGGCAACCCGTTCATTATGGTCCACTTTAAATAAATGACAATGATGGTTTAGGAGGTTATGTTTCCCTGGTGCTTGAGTCAAGCTGTGTTTCTCAGCCACTCCCTAACCTATTTGTTTTTCTATGCTGTGCAAAATGCCGTCAGCAAAATCGTGTTCTGTGTCTGCTGTGCAGATTTTAGTTGCTTCAGCCCGGGAGCAGAGCGTTTCATTCTGATTTGTTCCTATCTCCTCTCCTCTCCTCTCGCCTCTCGCTCACCTCACACCCAAGTTGTAAACATAGCTGATTGATTTCCCATACGATCGGTAAAAACGGGCTGCATTTCGTACTGTTCCCCCACTACCACTTTGACTGCGAATAGTCAGAAACTGGAGTTGGGTGTGGGGTGTGACGGGAGTCGTCCCTCCGCGGAGCTAGACACACTCGCGAAGGACCCCATGGTCCTCCGCGGTCACTTCACTGTGTCCTCGGGTCAACTCGGGTAGTTCACCCCGCTCGCGGAGATGAGTCGCGAGTGCCCCCGCGAGTCACTCCCGCCGCGGGGCGCTCGCGGCATCGCGGTACGCGGCATGTCACTTCGCGGGGCGCTCGCGGGGCAGCAGAGCTTCGCGGGATGCGCGAGTCTTGCGCTCTCCGCCCGGCCTCACGCATTTAGGAACGGACCCAGCGGCCTCAGAACAAATGACAATCGGGCAGCGGCCTCACTCCTCACTCACTCTAAATCCACCATACTTTACACACTGCTCGATTTAAAACGGTTTCAACCGGTTGTTTTTGGATTGCGTTGTTCATTTTGATCAAGAACGCACTGCGAAAACGCAGTCATGGCGGAAAATGTGTTCGCAATTTTCCCCGACAGCCGCCTGGCATCTGGTCATGCAGTCAAAGGTACTTGTGAAATTCATTTGTTGTATCAAAGTTATTGTCAGTTATTGTCAACCTACAAATTTCCCCTATAATTTTTTTTTTTTTTTAAAAATAAGAAAGTTACTTCTAACATACTTTATACTGGAGTTCTACAGCAGAAGCATACACCAAATGTTACCCCTTGTTCTTTCTAGGTGGTTTGGCACGCCCCAAAAAGACAGCTTTGTGTGATGTGAAAAACACACTCCTTGCCAAGAAATCAGCAGCAAAGGAGCCTACTCGAAAGATAGGACAGCCTTCATTATTGGAGACTCCATGCAAGCCAGTGGCCAAAGAAATTCCTGTCAAAGAAACACCAGGGAAAGTAACTTCAAAGCAGGGAGGAACGTTTGCGATAGCCAGTGATGACAAAGAGAATGTAGACTACATGGACAAATGTGGAGCATGTGGACAAGAAGGTAATATTTTTTTCTCAAGATTATTTTCATGTTTAAGGCTCTTTTGTTTTTGTATACTTATCGTAATTTTTATTTGGCTTTTTCTGTTTACATAGATTCATTTATTATGCTGCGTTGTCCTTCTGAGAGGCTGAATACAGCTGATATACAGTATTGTGCGAAGACATTGTTTGCATTGGAAATAAAGGAGAAAGAGAATTTTCAAGATCCTCTCTATTTTGAATCCGGTAATATATACTGCCAACTTTCCATTTATTTTACTTTATGTTTTCTCACAAGCTTTTTCTGTTATCACTTTCATTGACCTGCAGTTGAGTCTCCGATTCCTTCGATTCCTCCAGAACCAACCCCCAGCATTGAACCTATTGTATTCACTTTCAGTGATGAGGAGTGATTAGTACTATTTGTCTCTCATGTATTTTTTTTTTGTCTAATTATGTATTTACTTTAATCAATGCCTATTAATCCTATGTTTAGTTTGAATATGTAGATTTAATTGCAATGAATCAGTATTAATGGGATAATGTGAATGTGTTCTGAATAAATAGCATTTTATTTTTAAAAGAAAATAATTTGTTTTATTAGCACTAAACTCACTTCCCGAACAGTTCTTCTGCGGCGCCCGTGTCAATATCATTTGTAACCTGGGTTTACAAACATTTATCACATTAGCAAGACAAAGTGTGCAGTCAGAGCACCTTTCCCTGTAACGCACAAAGCACTCACCCTGAACACCTTGGAGGTCCCGCTGTAGGGTATGATGTCGGAGAAGAGCTTCTTGTAGTGGCCGAAGTGTGAGATGCGGTACTCGCCCTCGGGTGCGTCCATGGGCACGGTCCACTGCACGATGACCCTCGAGGAACCGAGGATGGCGGACACGCGCTCCCACATAAGTCTGCGACACGGGAGGGGGTTTCAGCAGCCCTCTAATTTCGAAGAGCGAAGAGCGCTTTCGTCTCCCTGCCTCTCTGTCGCACTCATGGGCTTCGTCATCTAGGTTCTAAAGAGTGAGCGAGAGGGGCGCTTTTCGGAATAATGATCCCTAGCAGTGTTGCCACAAAGTTAGGCAAAAATCCCGCCTAAAACACCTGTGCGTAACGGGACTGTATCTCCGCCTGCCTACTAGGCAACTCCCCTGCACTCATGCACAGATGTTGCCTAGTAGGCAGGCGGAGATACAGTCCCGTTAGCACAGGTGTATTGGCCGGGATTTTTGCCTAACTTTCTGGCAACACTGATCCCTAGGGCTCACCGGGGCTAACGTAGGACGTACCGCCTGGGGACCAGGATCCCTCGGGAGAGTGTAGTGTACCACACCCCCCAGCCTCGGGGGCCGGGGGTGCGGGCACATCCAGCCTAGGGTGGGAGTACCACCGGGCGGGGGCCCACACACGCACACCCTTGTTCAAGCGCACACCTCTAGGGGACGATGTACCCCCTCACCCTCGAAGCCCGCGGGCACATCCGACACCCAACATATAAGGCCGATGCACACCAATTGAGGGGGAAAACAACTCTGACACTGAAAATGTACTAGTCACATTTCCCGCCCGTAATGAGCGGAGCATTTTTTCATCGCTCAGCAAAAATGACTTTCGCTAAAACGACTCAAATCGAGTCTTTTCTGAAATTTTTAAATCGCTCCAGAAGAGTGACGGTTGATGATTTGACTCAAAAAGAGTAATCAAAGTGACTCTAATAGAGCGATGTTCATCCATGTCGCTCTCCGAGGAGCATGAAAATTTGGTACAGAAAAGTCGCTCTCCCAAGATCGAAAGCGGCGACTCTTCCATTTTTCAGGGGAAATTTTCGTACTCCTCGTAATTCAGAGAAACAAATTCAGAAAAATGTAGAAAAATTCAGGAAAATTTTAAAAATTTCAAAAGAATGTTTACAAAATTTGTACACGAAAATTGAAAGTGATTTCCCCTCGACCGCCCTCGACCACCGTATATCCCCGGGCTAGTCATTTGTACAAGAAAGTCAGTGGCCTTCCCTGACCAAACCGCAAATCACCCTACACTGATAAGTGCGCACTTCTGCTCAACACTTGTAAGTGTGCAGCTTCCAGTCTGCACGTGCAAGTTTGTAACTCGGAAACTGTTCAGCTTTAAGTGTCCAACTCGCCGGTTGTACACTTGTAAGTGTTTTCACTCGATACCGTTGTGCACTTGCAAGTGTTCAACAAGGGAAGTGTTACACGCCGCAGTTGAACACTAGCAAGTGCACAATTGTCGAGTTGGACACTTACAAGTGTGTACAACCGGCGATAGCTGGACACTTGCAACAGAGGACCTGTCTCGTGTACATAGACGAGCAAGACCTCAGGAAATGGGGCACATTTATTTTCGCGCTCAGTGGTTTTTGGTAAACATTAGCAATGAATATAGCTAGAAATCAAAAGTTTGCTCGAAAATTCGCCATACAATGCCAGTTCCAGAGTTCTTGTACTCCTAATTTGAACGGGACAGGTTGTCTATTGAACAGCTGCCGAGTTAAAAACACTTTGCAAATCATTATAAATATATATTTTAAAAATATTTAATGTTTTATTTTTAGGGACTGACTTGGTCTCCCAGTTGGCGTCGGTGGCGACGACCCGCCAGCCCTCGCGCTCCCGTCGCTCCACGGTGAGGAACGTGTCCTCGCGGCGCGGGTTGTTGCGCAGGTGGCCCGACACGAAGGACACGTGCACGATGTCCCCGGGGCCGTACACCTCCTCGGGCTGCTCCAGGACGTCGCCGAAGGAGCGCTCCCACACGGGCGTGTCGAAGAGCACGGGCGGCAGCAGCGTGATGAGGTCGTTCATCATCTCGGGCGGCGTGGGGCCCGGGTCCGGCGGCGCGCGCCGCACCACGCTCGCAGCCAGCGCGCGGTACATCTTGAGGTGCACGGTGAGCGTGTGCGGCCCGTAGATGGTGGAGGCGCCCTCGTACCGCTGGACCTGCCGGGCCGAACCGAACCGAAGCGAGCCGATCACAGCCCTGCCGCCTCATTGCGAAGATATATCGCTCTCGCGTCTCCGTCCTTGTCACACTAATGGGGACCCCTTCGCAATAAATTCAAACGTACACCGAGTTTTCAGTTTTTTTCCTTCTAGTTTTTCGTGATTTTTACTGATTTTATTCTGATTTTCCCTGATTTTTTTTTGTTTTAGGGTGTACACTGTTTGTTTTCAGTGAAGGACCCCTCGCCTGCCGCATCCCCGATCAAGAGCACCGCCATGGGTGCGACAAGGACGGAAGAACTAGAGCTATCCAAGCTATCTTCGGAATTTGGCGGTCGACATCGTCTTCTCCGACATATCACCGATGATAAATTCTAATAGCCCCCAGGACCTGCAGCACACTTTAACTTCGACGAACTGATTCATTTTGGCACTTGAAAGAAGTTGGCCCGACGAAGACCTTACGAATTTAATGTGCAGAGTGTAAATTTTTACCGGGCCGTGTGGGCGTATCTCCTGTTGGCGTTGGGTGCTGGCGTGCTGGCAGAGAGACAAGGCCTCGGGGCCGCGCGCGTCCAGGGTCAATGCCGCAGCAGGCCCGGAAGTGCATGGCGGTCGCACTACGAAATCGCAAGTGTGTTGAACGCGAGGGGGCTTTCTTGATTTTCCCCCCTGATTTCCCCCCCCCCCCCCTGATCTTTTTTCTCTGATTTTTTACTGATTTTGTTTTAGGGTGTCCACTGATTTTTTTTTTTTTTGTATAGTGAAGGACCCCTCGATTGGTTGAACGTCCCACACTTAGCCTGCCTAGGCAGCCTCACCTCGTACTCCTCGGGCGTGGTGATGTAGTCCGAGTACGTGTTGCACAGCCCCACCACGACGACGTCCTCGGGGCCGCGGGTGGGCTGCGGCCCGGCCTGCAGCGCCTCGTGGACGGCGCTGCGCAGCCGGCGCCCCGCCATCGTCGTGAACTCCCCCGGCACGCAGGCCAGCGCCAGGTCGCCCAGGACGGCCAGCTGGTGGGAGACGATGGTGGGCTGCCACTGGAAGGGGAAGTTCATCTGCAAGCACGACGCGGAGGGTACAGGGAGGGCTGTGCGATGTCTCCTTGATCAGGGAGGATCATTAGGGAGCTCCCCGCGGGATATAGTCCCGCACGGACAACCGCCGGCTCGACTCTCAAGGGTTCGAGTTAGAAACTGTAGGGGATTTCGAACCCAAACAGTCAAGAGTCGACCGGAAAGTAGCCCGTCCGAAACAATCGCTCGGACGTCAAGGTTCCACCACTTCGAACTATGCTGTGCGCCGCGGATTATAATCACTGTTGATTAGTGGTGATCATAATGATTCGTACTGATTATTATTGATTTTTTGGGATCCCAAGATTGTCACTGATTATCAATAATGATTGCTGATCATAAATGATTAGTGCTGATTATCAATTATTATAGCTGATTATCAATGGTTGTTGCTAATTATTAATGATTATTGATTCGCTAATTATCCGAGATTATCATTAAATATCGTGATTATCTGTGATTATCTCATTTATCTGCTTATGTGATCTTCCAATAAATATCGTGATTATCGACTGATGATCCGCGATCATCATGGATGATCGTGACATCCTCTGACTATCTCGATTATCTGATCATGTTGATTATCAAATGATTATCGATGATGATGAAATGATTATCGAGGAGGTGTAGGAGGACCCTTCGTTCTCACTCTCACCTCGCCCGTCGTGAGGAGGATGGGCTTGGCGCCGTGGCACGCCACCTGCCCCTTGCTGGGCTCCATGATGAAGTTCCGCAGCGAGTTCCACAGCGGGTTGGTGGAGCGGGTGCCCTGCTGGAACTGGAAGGCGCCCGCGCCGTCCGTCGTGCCCGCGGCGAAGCTGTAGCCCATGGCGGGCAGGCAGGCGCGCACCTTGCTCACCGAGTTGCTCCGCACGTCGAAGAACTCGGCCTCCTGCCCGGGCATCTCCGTGTACTGGTGCACGGCGAACAGCGGCCCCGTCAGCTCGCGCGCCCTCGCCGTCGTCCACAGCTCCTGCGAGGAGAAAAAAAAAAAAGATGAGCTGAGTATGGCCAGCTAACTTTCGGAGCTATGTAGCTAAAGATTAGCTGAGATTAGCTATATTATATGGCTAAACGTTTTGTGTTGTGGAACGAAAAGTTTTAATAGTACAACCAAGTTTTGGCGGCAAAACTAAAAAAAAAATGCTCTCCATATGTAGCTAAAATTTTAGCTACGCCCCCCATTTTTGCTCTGCCTGTTGGAGGGAGTTGACAAGTGCAAAATATCGCAAATTTTCAAAAATTCTGTAAAACCGATAAATGTGTTTTTTTTTTTTCAGAAAAAAATTTCGTAAAACCCGCGAAATTGTTTCATTTTCTTTTTTCAAAAAAAAAATCCATTCATTTGTCAAAAAATTTCATAATTTACTTTCCATAAATTTAGGAAAAAAATTGCCAACTTTTCGTGTTTTTAAAAATAAATTTTGCAAAGTTAAAAAAATTTTCACTCCGGATTTTCTCTCTTTATTCTGTTTGAAGTGAGATTTGCCTTGCATTGGTCGGTTTTTCGTGTATTTTTTCCTGACTCTTCAAGTTACATCTGACTTTCCATCTGCTGCAGCCCGCCCTGCTCCGCTCCCTCCTCCCTCACCCAGGCCTTGCTGGCCAGCCGGTCGGCGATGATCCTCGTGGACTCGAACATGTCGGCACCGGGGCCGGAGGCAATGCAGGCCTCGTTGCCCGGGCACGAGCTGGTGCCCATCTCGCAGTCCTTGCCCGAGTACTGGCAGCGCGGGCCGCGGGTGTTGGGCGACACGTCGCCCAGGTTGCTGGACGCGAAAGCTGCCACGAACGGACCCTGCAGGCATAGCACCAGGATCAGGGTCAAAGTCAAGGTCAGGGTGTCGATCGACGGGGAAACAACTCTGAAATTTGGTGTGCGGATTATGTGATTTTTTTAAATATATTTTTCTGAATTTTATTGAGTTAGGAGGTGTACAAAAATTTCAGAGTTGTTTCCCCCTCAGTCGCGATGAACTTGGAACCCGCGTTGCCGCCTATAAGATGTGCAACCCGCATGAAGGACCATGGGTACCGAGTGTCGTGATAGTGTTGCGGGTCTGCCTAACCAAGGGGCCATGGCGCCTTACGGCCAAAGTGAGTAGGCAGACCCGCAACACTGTCGTGTATTCGTCTGGATACCCGGTATGACCGCGTCGCCAGAACGACCTCGTCCCTTCGCCGCCCCCTTCCCCCGCAAAAAAATCAAAGAAAATAAATAAAAAATCAAGACGAAATTTCCAACATCAGTCTCACCTTGCCCACGATGGCCTCCATGCCGTTCATCTTCCTCTCGAAGAAGAGGGATGCCGCGCCCACGTTGTCCGAGGAGACAAGCTTGTTGGTGTTGTTCATGGAGGTGGGGTGCACGGCGAACCAGTTGATGACGCCCAGCGGCCGCCCGTCCTCCCGCACCAGGCGCAGCTGCAGCATGTCGTCGTCCGTGTCCGACGTGTACCTGGAGGCAAGGCGCGACACGGTGGGGTAGTGCGGAGGCAAGGGTTGAGATCCGATCAACCCTTCCCCTCTCTCTATCTCTCCCACGTTGTGCTACTCCCCCCTTTCTCTCTCTCTCTCTCTCTCTCTCTCTCTCTCTCTCTCTCTCTCTCTCTCTCTCTCTCTCTCTCTCTCTCTCTCTCTCTCTCTCTCTCTCTCTCTCTCTCTCGCGAGCTCGCTTCGAGACTATCGACCGACTGCGCCACGCCACCGCGCCGCCGCGCCCGTCCTCCCCGGCCAGTTCAAGTTCAAGTCACGGTTTCGCGGGATTGCGTTGGCGGTAGGTGCGCTCCCAGCGCCCCGGAGCCTAGCGCCGCGAGGAGGTGAACCAGTCCGAGTGCGTGACGGCAGAGGGGGTAGCATCCCCCCACCCGCTACCCCTGTACGTCACGTGCGCAGAGCCGTGCCCAACGTTGGGCCGTGAGCGATGCTCAGGCCGCGCGGGCCGCGAGCGGACGCGGCGCGCAGCCGGTGCGGAGGTGGCTGCGCAGGGGAGGAGGGGGGCAACGACCCCCAGAGCCACCCCCTGGCAGAAACAACCCCCCACCCCTAGACCAGCGCCAGCCTGCGCCAGCCCCGCGCCGCGTGAGAGCGTCAGACGCGTCCTAACAGTCTGATTCCGAAGATCGCTCTCCTGCCTCCGTCCTTGTCGCACTCATGGGGCCGCGCCATCCCCAACATGGGGCACCGCCATAGGTGCGACAAGGACGGAGGCAGGAGAGCGATCTTCGGAATCAGCCTGCAGGCCTGGCCTGGCCTGGCGCGGCGCGGCGCCCACCCAGTGAAATTTTTGGACACCTCGTGATTCAGAAAACTTCATAACAAAAATCAGAAAAAAAATCAAAAGATTAAAAAAAATCAGTAAAAAAAGAAAATTTAGAAAAAATTCCCCAGAATTTGGGAAAAATTCAAACAAAAATTAACCAAATCTCACAAAAATTAAACACAAAAATTCGGAGTTGTGTCCCCCTTGCCCGCCCATCTTTCACGCGCAGCTTTCCATCCTGGGCATTGGAGGGGGACATTTTTCAAGAGACGGCATGTGTTTAAATTCACCCCACCCCCCTGAGGAGAACTCACCGGTCGCGCTCAGCCTGCGGGTTGTTCCGGTAGGCGGTGGGGCTGCGGTTGACCGACACGCCGTGCAGGGCGCCGCGGGTGAAGAGCAGGCGGCCCGGGGCCACGCTGTTGTGCGCGCGCTGCACGCTCTGGAAGGAAAAAAAAAGAGAGAAAGTTATTGAGCAGCAAGGACAAGTCAGAAGCGCCAAGAGCTGGCAGTTTCAAGGGGCGTGCGTTGGGAAAAGTAAGAGAGTGCGTCCAGGGTCCATCAAAAAAGTTCATTTTTATTTCGGGGAAAAAAAAAATGTTGCGAAAAAAGTGTACGACCTCGTGCCATTTACACCGGCATGATACTGTCTCATTACCCTGCCCTTGACTGAAAGCCGTCCCGTCCCGGCCCGGCGGTCCCGGCGTGGTCCGGACCGGACCGGTCAGCAGGCCGATCCCGAACAGCTATTAGTAGTGTGTCCTCTCTCTCTCTCTCTCTCTCCCTCTCTCTCTCTTTCTTTCTCTCTCTTTCTCTCTCTCTCTCTCTCTCCCTCTCTCTCTCTTTCTTTCTCTCTCTTTCTCTCTCTCTCTCTCTCTCTCTCTCTCTCTCTCTCTCTCTCTCTCTCTCTCTCCCTCTCTCTCTCTCTTTCTTTCTCTCTCTTTCTCTCTCTCTCTCTCTCTCTCTCTCTCTCTCTCTCTCTCTCTCTCACTCTCTTGCTCCTTGTGGCCGCGCCCCATGAGTGCGACAAGGAAAGAGAGAGACGAAACCTCTGTGCGGAATCCCCCCGGCTGGTCCGCTGGTCCGGCTGTTGCGTCAGTTTGGCGCGGCGCGAGGCGCGAGGCGGGCGCATCAGGCCCGCACGGCACTATCAGACCCCAAAACTAGCCGCATGCACCGCTTCTCGGTGTGCTCGACACACTGCGCGCTACAGTCGAGCACATCGTTTGCCTGATTTCTTAAGAACAAAATTGGTGTCTCAAAGGCCGCCGACAGGCAGCGTTGCCAAAAAAGTAGGCAAATTTTCCCTCGAATACAGCAGTGTGTGCCTATACCAGGCAAACTCTCCACACACGAGTCTACCAGTTGCCTAGTATGCAGGCGGAGATACCCGTCTGCCACACACAGTTGTATTCGTGGGAAATTTGCCTACTTTTTTGGGAACACTGCCGACGAGACAATAGACAGGCGCAAACGCCAGCAGATGCACTGCTCAAGTGCAAGAGGGTTGCCCACTCGCGGGGCGGGGCGCTACGCGGCCACTCCGAGGGGTGGGCGACTTGAATTTTTCGTGTACACAGGAGTACGGAGTACACGGAGTACAGTCGGAGAACACTGAGTATTGCCGGTCGGAGCGCGCAGAGTACACCTGGAGTACACCCGGAGTACAGTCGGAGTACGCGGAGAACTTGTGACAAAAACAGACGGAGTACACGGAGTACAGTCGGAGTACAATCGGAGAACACCTGGAGTACATTTTGGCGTGTACACAGGAGCCGCCCAGTCGTCCACCCCTCGGGCCACCCTCGTCTAACCCTCCTCTTCCTGCAGCTGTCCGAGCAAAATATTAAGATAAGGAAGTCTCCGAATACAATAAAACAGTTTTGCACGAAGCCTAAATCAACATCCTCGTCCCAATTCCACGGCAAACGAAAGAGAAAATAAATCTCTCGGTTAAAATCCCGCTCCCCGGGCTCTTTCTCTCCCTCTCTCTCTTTTTCTCATTGCGCTAAGCGCGCGGGTCCGAATGTCGCGGTTCTCTCGCGTGATTGCAGTTCGTCCAGAGCGGGGAGCTCGAGCGCAGAGGCAGACACATAGAATACACGCCCACACGCGAGCCGGACCCCACGCCTCCACCTTGCCCCTTGTCCCCACCACTCCACTTTCCTCTCCCAGACACGCTAATTTCAGTTTCATGGCGTCTGCTGCCTCTGCTGCCGAAAAAGGAGAGAGAGAGAGAGAAAAAAGAGCGTGAAGTGTATGTGAAGAAGAGAGCTCGCGCGCGTGAGGGACTGACCAGCGTGATACCCTCGACGAGGCCGTCGAACGACTCCTTGATGAAGCCGAGGGTGGTGATGTCGAAGAGGAGGTGCTGCAGGAAGCCGCCGGGCGCCGAGTGCGTGTGTGTCCCGGAGAGCATGAGGTTGTTGTCCGTGTAGCCCAGCGGCTCCAGCCGCTTCAGGACCTGAGGGAATGACAGTCGTAAGACACATCTGCAGGTGTGTGACAGCTATGCACCTGTATCACACCTGTGACCGAGAGAAAATCAATAAATTTTGATGTACATTTTTTTTTTAAATCGTGAACTTTGATTGAATTTTTTTTTTGCAATGTTTGCTTGAATTTTTGACGAATTTTCGTGAATTTTCCTGAACTTTCATTTTTTCCCCTGAGGTTTTTTTCCGAATTTTTCTCTTAATGATTTTTTCGATTATGTTTTTCTTTTCTCTGAATCTTTCCGAGTTAAGAGGCGAACAAACATTTTTCAGAGCTGCTTCCGCTTCGACTTCGCCCGTGACTCACCTCCTTGCGGACGCCGGAGCCGATCATGCCGACGTCGATGGAGACGAAGGCGAGGCGCGCGCCGGCGGCGTCCTGGAAGATGAAGGCGCGCGAAAACTGGCGCGTGTGGATGCCCTGGCCCTTCTGGCTGGGGCTCGCGTACCCCATCTGCAGCGGGAACGAGAGAGAGAGAGAGAGAATTTGAATTTTGAATTTGAATTTTTTTGAATTGATTTTGATTTGATTTACTAATTCTTTAGGTGGGGTGCAAAAGGACTGGTGAGTCCTACTGGAGCACCACATTGCTCCACTCATAACAATTTGAATTTGTGTGTGTGTGTGTGTGTGTGTGTGTGTGTGTGTGTGTGTGTGTGTGTGAGAGAGAGAGAGAGAGAGAGAGAGAGAGAGAGAGAGAGAGAGAGAGAGAGAGAGAGAGAGAGAGAGAGAGAGAGAGAGAGAGAGAGAGAGAGAGAGAGAGAGAGAGAGAGAGAGAGAGAGAGAGAGAGAGAGAGAGAGAGAGAGAGAGAGAGAGAATATATATTTGAGCACTTTGAGCACTTTGAGTCACAAGGTAACGAAATGAAAGTGCATTAATAGCTCTCTAATGAACCATCGCTTGTCAAAATATCTCACACCGTTCATGAGAGATACTGACGAAAAAGTGTGAAAAATGCCAAAAACCATTTTCGTTACGTTACGGCGCCCTGTATTCACGCGCAGAGTTATGGCGCGGGTGATACTCACAAAGTTGACCTCGGCGGCGGGGCCGGTGACGTCCGCGATGCCCACGCCCAGCAGGTAGCCGGGGCCGGGGCCGGCGGCGAGGGTCCCGGGGGGCGGCGTTATCAGCGCGAGCAGGAGGCACGCGGCCGCCAGGGGCGCCAGGGTCAGCGGGCGCCCGCCACGGCCTCGGTCAGGGGGGCCTCGACCTCGGCCCAGACCTCGGCCCGGGCGCGCGGCGGCCATGGCTATCGGCGGCGCATCCGGCCGCATCTGGAGTAGGATCAAGACAGGGGTGGAGTGGAGAATGCGATATCCTCACTGAAAGGGAGTGGCTATCCCTCAGCGGTCTCAGACAGCAGACGACGCGCCGAGTCGGACAGAGTCGCACCTCTCACTCGCTCTCATTGCATTGTCCATAGCCTCATCTCTTTCCCTCGGGGCGCCAGTCTGAGACCCCTGCTCTACCGTAGCTCTACCTGGCCTTGTTCTTGCAGAGAAGGGTCGAGGGTGCAGCACGGGAAGACGTTTTTTTTTTTTTTTTTACACGGAGGGAAAAGCAAGAAAAAAACAATTGCTGTCTATGACGGCTAAAATTTTGGAGCTGTGTAGCTAAAATTTTGTCACATACAGCTAACCCAGTGAGGCAATGAATCGACGTCAACATCAAATAGACCTAATTTTGTGGTTAAAAAATATATATATATTGATCTTATTTTAGTACCCAATGTTGATTGTACGCTGGGTCGATATTAATTTTTTCACGTAGTAAACCTTTTGCTAAATGTTTTGTGAAGTTAGCTTCGCGTACTTACGGATGACAGCTGTCAGTACATAGCTAATTTCGAGCTGCAAGCGTAAGTGTGCGTTTTTTTAAAAACTTATTTCTGAGTTGAGCATGTGAAAGAGAAAAGAAGAAGGGGATAGGGAGAAAGCCACGAGGACAAAAAGAACAAAGACAGCCGTAACGATATGCGTCCTGAACTTTCTACGGCAGATTGCCTTAAGGGCAAACAACGCGACGATCAACAACACGAAATAAATGGATGGATTGTTTGCTAAGTTTAAGTCGGTCTCAATCGACCGCCTAAAAATATATGTTGTGCTGACACGACTTGCAATCCTGGATATCCCGGGAAACAGAGTATCAGATGTAGTTCTCGTGCACTACCAACACTTGGCAGCTTTAGCATGCAAGCACTAAAACATGATTCCTAAGTTGTTGTATTTTTTACTTATTCTTTGGTTCGAGGCTTTTATTTCGCGCGTGCTGCTACTCACTGCTGCTGTGGACACGGGCACACGGGTGGTCCGCCGTGCTGTTCTCGGCTCCGCTCAGCGCAGCGCCCGTGACGGGGACGGGGTCGCCATGGGGGCGGCGGCGGCGGAGTGCCGTCGTGGAGGACAAGCAGGTCCTGGTCTGGAGCGGGCCGCAGGCGAGGCGCGCCGGTACCAAACTGACATGAGAGGACTGCAGGACTGTCGCATGCCCGGCCCGCCCGCGCCACGCCCTGCGCCCGGCGCCACGGGAGGGACCCGAACACCCAGCGGGGACCGGCAGCACCGGCCACCGGCACCAGTCAGTGGCAGGACAGCGCAGCGCAGCGCCCGCAGCGAGCACAGCGCCGCCGGCCAGGCCCGGCCCGGCAGGGGAGGGGAGGGGCAGGAAGCAGGCGACCTTGAGGAGGAGCAGCGCGCCGCGTCCTGCGGGTCCTGCTGCGTCCCTGCGAGTCCTGCCGCGTCCCTGCGAGTCCTGCCGCGTCCTGCGGGTCCTGCTGCGTCCCTGCGGGTCCTGCTGCGTCCCTGCGAGTCCTGCTGCGTCCCTGCGAGTCCTGCCGCGTCCTGCGGGTCCTGCTGCGTCCCTGCGAGTCCTGCCGCGTCCTGCGGGTTCTGCTGCGTCCGTCCCTGCGAGTCCTGCTGCGTCCCTGCGAGTCCTGCGGCTGCATTTCTGAGCCGCCGTTGCCTCCTTCCCTGAGGGATCCTTCACGGAAAAAAAAGTGTAAACCCTGAAACAAAATCAGAAAAAAATATCAGAAAAATAAGAAAAAAGTCAAGGAAGATCACGTAAATCCAGAAAAATCAGAACAAATCGGTGTACGCTTCAATTTATAGTGAGGGACCCCTCGTCCTTCCCCTCCACCCCTTCTTCTCTCCCCTTTTACGTTGTGCGGTATGGGAGCTGGGAGCTGCTTTGCACTACAGAGGGACTTCCCATCTAATAATCAATCATTTAATTGATAATTCATTTGACCATTCAGTCGATCATTAAATTGACCACTCAATGAATAAATGAATGAACGAATCAATCAATCAATCAATCAATCAATCAATCAATCAATCAATCAATCGATCAATCAATCAATCAATCAATCAATCAATCAATCAATCAATCAATCAAATCAAATCAATCAAATCAATCCATTATTTAAACAATCAATCCATTAATTAATAAAGCACTCAAGTAATCAATAAATCAAAGTATCAATCAATCAATCTAATAATTAATCAACCCCTTTCCCTTACTCCCCTCTCCCTCCCTCTCTCTCTTTCTCGCGCTCTTGACATTTTTAGTCATTTGCTCCGTCTCCTCTTCCAGATGCGGAACTACCAGCAGCAGGGGGTCGCCTCTAGTACCTCTACTGGAAACACCTCTAATTTTGATTAGAGGTAAATTTACCTCTACGGCAATATACCTCTCATAATATTGCTGCGAAAATACCTCTACAAGATTTACCTGTACGGTTAGGAGTAAAACACAGAGTTGGGAATTTACCTCTAAAAAGTTTTAGGAGTAAAAACTCTCCTACTGTGTTTTACATGTAAACCTTGACGCGGCGTAATCACGGCTACGTCAGTTACCTCTCTACACCTTAGATGAAAATTGCGCAGTTCGGGAAAGGCGTGCAAACGGTCACCCGGCGAGAGCCGCAGTGGTCGAAAAAGGAATAGGTATCATGGTAGGAGCACACCTCAAATTCATTTTTTTTTAAAGAGCTATTTAAAAAAAAAAATGAAAAATTGGTAGGCCCCTACCTAACTCGCAACCTGCGAGCCCCGCCTGCTTAACTTCGGAGTTCTGATGGG
Organism: Frankliniella fusca; assembly: GCA_029379305.1. Classification (NCBI taxonomy): domain Eukaryota; kingdom Metazoa; phylum Arthropoda; class Insecta; order Thysanoptera; family Thripidae; genus Frankliniella; species Frankliniella fusca. The sequence goes on along the minus strand of JAHWGI010000256.1, from coordinate 307,701 downwards.
ATCCGGTGTGTTCCAGGCGACCGCCACCCCGCGGGCACGAGAAGTCCTCTCCGCTTCGGGGAGAGTCCCCGCTTAAGGCTGGCGGCCTGTCAGGCCCGCCGTACTACCCTATTTAAACAGCGCCTTGAAGCCGTAGGTAGCATTTCAGACCAACGACTGGGCACCACCGGACCGCATGACCGGTCAGTGGGAGGTAGAGGCAAGGAAGGACGATAGAGGGGGAGAAAAGCAGAAAGAGAAGTTTTTGCGGAAAAGTAAGCGTACGGTTGGTTAGACCTGTACTGACCCGCTCCCGCACAGGTCATGGAAAAGCTGTTTACTAAGGAGCCAGATTCATAGGCCTTATTTCCCCACGAGGGGGGAAATCCGCACTTGACATTGATGTCGTCGCCGGTGAGAGCACGAGTTGGACAGAGGTTCTAATACCACCCCGTTTTTTCTTCTTTTTATTTCTTTTTATCAGTACGTAGTTTTGCCTATTTGCAGTTGCCCGAGGCATTAAAAAAGATGTTTTTTTTTTTTTTTTTAAAGAAAAAAATTCACCGCGTAGGAAAGCTTGCAACTTAAAAAAGAAGAAAAAAAAGAAAGAGAAGTTACAGATAGGGGTTGCATTAGAACCTCTGTCCAACTCGTCCTTTCACCGGCGACGACATTAATGTCGAGTGCGGATTTGTTTTGATTTGTTTTTTACCTACTTAATCCTTTTTATCCACTGTCCTTGTGCCTCGGGTAACTGAAAGAGACAAAGCTACTTCGGAAAAAAAAAATTGTGATCGGTAGGGGGGTGGTCCCTCGTGGGGAAATAAGGCCTATGAATCTGGCTCCTTAGTAAACAGCTTTTCCATGACCTGTGCGGGAGCGGGTCAGTACAGGTCTAACCAACCGTACGCTTACTCTTCCGCAAAAACTTCTCTTTCTGCTTTTCTCCCCCTCTATCGTCCTTCCTTGCCTCTACCTCCCACTGACCGGTCATGCGGTCCGGTGGTGCCCAGTCGTTGGTCTGAAATGCTACCTACGGCTTCAAGGCGCTGTTTAAATAGGGTAGTACGGCGGGCCTGACAGGCCGCCAGCCTTAAGCGGGGACTCTCCCCGAAGCGGAGAGGACTTCTCGTGCCCGCGGGGTGGCGGTCGCCTGGAACACACCGGATCCCATCAGAACTCCGAAGTTAAGCAGGCGGGGCTCGCAGGTTGCGAGTTAGGTAGGGGCCTACCAATTTTTCATTTTTTTTTTTAAATAGCTCTTTAAAAAAAAAAATGAATTTGAGGTGTGCTCCTACCATGATACCTATTCCTTTTTCGACCACTGCGGCTCTCGCCGGGTGACCGTTTGCACGCCTTTCCCGAACTGCGCAATTTTCATCTAAGGTGTAGAGAGGTAACTGACGTAGCCGTGATTACGCCGCGTCAAGGTTTACATGTAAAACACAGTAGGAGAGTTTTTACTCCTAAAACTTTTTAGAGGTAAATTCCCAACTCTGTGTTTTACTCCTAACCGTACAGGTAAATCTTGTAGAGGTATTTTCGCAGCAATATTATGAGAGGTATATTGCCGTAGAGGCAAATTTACCTCTAATCAAAATTGGAGATGTTTCCTGTAGAGGGATCGGGCCACCCCCAGCAGCAGGGGCAGGGAACAGACTGATAAGGGTTTTTGATATTTTAAATAATCCTTTCATTGTTTCCACTTTCCAACTTTTTGTTTCAAGTTACGGAAATGAAAATTTAGACATCTATTTCTTTTAAGTTTCAGGACAAAATTCATGCTATTAATGCTCACCAATAACATTAAAAAAGGTAGAAAAAAAGAACAAAACAAAAGTATTGTATACAATATTTCATGCTGTGCGACTTGTTTGCTCGTGAGCACCCGCGACCAGCGGACGCCCGGAGCGCCCGGAGCGCAGGCGGCCCAACCAGCACGTGTGTCTGCAGGGTTGCGTCCTGCCCTGGGCGCGCGCAGCGCAGGCGACTTGACGACGCATCTGAGACTTGTTCAGTTTAACGCTTCTGAGCCCTAAGCAAGTCGGAAAGAGTCTCGTGGGGGGGGGGGGGGAGGCTGACGTAAGGTACTGCAGCACCTGGCCGTGGTGGCGATTACCCAGGGCCGCGGCGGGGGTGGTCTGGGCTTTAAGTACAACACGTTGGCAATCCAGTGCAAAGAGCGAACTCAGCGGTTCCCGCCTTAATTTGTTAGCTTGACCTATTCCAGCTAAACAATTTAAATAGGTAATTTGTGTTAGGGAGTTAGATGCTCTAAATATACAAATTACTGTGAAGGTAGTCTGACACTCAGCGTTTTCGTCATGTCCCTGCCTCCGTTTTGCATTTTTTGACAATTTTGTAGTCACTCAAGTCGCAAAGGTTTTGTTGAAGTGTACAACAGTACATGTTTCCTACACTATCAAACAAAATATCAACGAAAATCGACAAAAAGACATAGGCGGATGCATCAAAAATGTTGAGTGTAAGGCCACCTTGAAAATAACATTAAATGGCTTACACGGTACAAATAAAAAAATCATATTCTCAAAATTAAAAAAAATCTAAACTAAAAGTCTTTAACCTTAGATATTCCATGTTGATAAGTAGTTCATTATTTTCTTGGAGCGATGAGTTACTTTGAAGTCAACTGTAGCCACTCGTTTCTGCATAGGTCTCTTTGTTCCTTTCTCCCGATTGAATGCAAAAAGGAACCTAAAACAGATAGAGACTTAAGATTAGAAAATGGGGTTCAGGAAATTAGAATAGACCTGATATAATTCATAGGACCTCTGACCCTCAGATTAAATTCAAAAGTAGAGTGCAAGTCTGTGAGATACTTAATAAGAGAGGAAAGCTGGCAGGATTCCTTCACAAACATTAGAAACTCCATCAAATACTTTGTTAAATAGATGAACTTGCGTCACTGCAAGTTGATCAAAAATGAAGTCATCTGCAAAAATTCAATAAATAAATTTGCAATCCAAAACGAAAACAATGACCAGTTTCAAAAGACTTACCTTTGACAATAACTGTTAGGGTTGGAGCATTAACAGCCAGAATGATATCATCATCATCTCTCCAAGGGACGAGTTTCAGCCCGCCACGCCCAGGCTCTTCATGGACATGGGGAGGAGCGCCTGCTTCTACGTCTCCTAGGGACGAGTCTCTTCCCTCCACGCCCAGGGTGTTCATGCACACGGGGAGGAGCGCCTGCCTCAACCCCAGTATTTCAAACTTCTTCAATTTGGAAAGCTTGGATGAATTTAAAAGCGCTGAAATTAGTAGATTGCGGCTAGGACAGAAAGACAGACTCCCGACCAAGTACACTTCCGATCGCCAGCAGGAGTAAGCCTCGCTTCGCTCAGCGAATGTTAAGGTAAAAATAAAAAATGGTATAAAAATAATAAAATGTAACTCCCAAAGCTGTCATTGTCTTTCCCACGATTCTCCACGACGACGTTGTCGAATGAACTCCACAGTTTTCATCTATGCTACGTTATGGCGCCCCCACAACGGCCGTTCCGAGGCGGGGCGCCTGCGACAAACTAGATAGGCCAACCCGCCAAGCACTCGAGTGAAGATGGCGGCCTACCCGGAGAGCTCAAGCTGGCCGAAGCAGGAATTACATTCCTGGTACCCAAAATTTCGTACCGTCACCTCCCGATGAGTTCATTGTGGGGGCACCTTTAGGAATACAACACTAAAAATAGGGCAATATGTAGTAATTTAAGCACCGCAAAGTGTTTAAATAGGTGCGACATACCTTACGTCTCCCTAGCCCAGCCTGACTCCATGTCTGCATAAAACCCACCCCGGCACTGGGTGCCCCCCACCACGCCGCCCGGGCGTGCGCAGATCGCTTTTGTTCTTCCATTTTACTTCTTCCCGTCCGGCTCTGAAATAGCCTATCCGACGACGGATCGGAATGCTTCGTCGCAATCGGGAAGAAGAAAGGTGATCGTACATGGTTGGCGATTCCAGTCTCACGATTCTAAGGGGGGGGGGGGGGGCACTATTATTTCACTCCCGCTGATCCCAAACAATAAGGCTAAAGTGCGCAGTTTTCAGGTGACGAAGGAATAGGGTATTCCGCTAAACTGAAACCGGAACCTTGTGAAGAAACTCACGCCCGCTGCTTCTGTTTCCTCCTGTCTGCTCATTGGCTGACGGCGAAAGTGACGTCAGCGTTGACCAATCAGATTTCGGGAGGAAACAGAACCGGCGGTCATGCTCTTCTTCTTTATGTTCCTGTTCCCCTCTAGCGGAATACCCTATTATCCCCCGTCTTGCCGAAAAGCCAAAGACAAAATTCTAACGCTAACGCGTTAAACGGCCCCCTAGGTTTTAAAACTAACCACAGAATGAGAAAGAACTTAAGTCAAAATTATTTGTGAGAATCACATCACGAATTTCATACGCTAAACAGAAGTCCCAAAAACTGAGCTATTTTTTTTCTTCTGTTTTGGTTAAGTAACTGAATATACCACGGTCCTCCTTCCTCCCCTGCGCGCCACGCAGAGGGGCAGAGGGGCCGAGCGCCCGAGCACCGCCCCGAGCCTGCTGCGACAATGCCGATTCGGCTTGGCTCGCTGGCACTCCCTGGCCGCAGGGCAAACGTAGGCACCCAGGCTAGACAATCCGCAGCCGGCTGGGGGAGGCGTCGCCGCCTTCGACAGGACAGAGCGCTTTTGAGGTGTGAGTGCCCAGTCCTGTCGTTTCTAGGTTCTAGGCTGAGACCTTCCCTCAACAAAAGAAGGAAAGAGAGCCGGTGGCCCGGCTGGGGGAGGCGTGAGGTGTGAGTGCCCAGTCCTGTCGCTTTCATGGTTCTAGGCTGGGACCTCCACTAACGCACCAGCGACTATTTATTTGAGCTGAACAATATGTTAGACAGCCGAAATAAATGTGAAAGCGGCAGTTTCAGACATGCGGAAATCGTTTCCCAAAGTTCCAAGGAGATTCAATCAGTAGGTTAAAAATACGATTCGTAAAATTATTTACGAAAATGCACACCATTTCAAGAATTCTGTTCACCAGATTGAATTCAAACTTACCAAAACGTTTTCTGCTAGTGCAGAAATAATATTTACGCATTCAGTTCGACTTGTCAACGTTTTGATAACTTTATGCAATGATTTAAAGTCGCGAGGTGAGAGCCTCAGCCCCCGGCCGGGGCGGCAATGGTTGGAGAGGGCCGGCGCGGGGCCGGTGACACGGCGCCTCACGGCGTCCCACCTCAAACCAACCTAGAATATATCTGGCAAGTTTTTAATTTGGTGACGACGCTAAGTTATGTTGCAGGCCTTTAGCACACAGTTCTGGAAGCCACTACACATTAACAAGGAACACAGAGGCAGACACAGAGGCAAATCATGAATTTTATCCGTCTCACATTTCCAACACAAACATGGCGCCGAGCGGGCCAGCTGTCAACAACGCGCTTGGCAACCACTAAATCGAACCACCAGGCAAGAAGTAAAGGGTTCTAGTTTCAAATTTGCCACACACTTACCATTAAATGAAATAGGAATTTAAAATATTAGGTCAAAAGTCTCTGTGAGAGTTCAAATCGTGAATTTTATCCGCCTCACATTTCGATCACAAACATGGCGCCGAGCGGACCAGCTCTAAACAACGCGGCCTTGGTGTCCACTCAAACCAACCCAAAATATATTTTGCTAGTTTTAGATTAAGTAACTAGGTAAAATGATGTTGCAGGCCTTTAGTAAACAACGGGGCAAGCCTCCACGCATTAACACGGAACTCACGGGTTGTCCTATTTGTATCTTTCAGTGAAAACATGAATTGAGGATTTACTCTGAGGTTGGCAGTATTGTCTCAAGCCCCGCCCACGGCCAAATTACAGTCCCAGCCAACAATCAGGAGCCGCGGCGGCTAGCTAGTGGTCACGTTTGAAAGTCTCCTGGTGGTGAACCCTTTTACATGGCGTGAATCTGCAACGATTCTGACGTGACCACTTCGTGCGGTGAAACTTTTGGATATCGAGGTACAAAGCAACAGGCGGACGTTTTCATTGGTTGTATTTTCGCGCGAAACATTTCTATTGGCCAGAGCATTTTGGAGGGTGTCAATTTTGGCTCGGCACAGGGTGCTCGGCTCGCAATTACCATAGAAACTGACGATGCAAACTACTTTTATGCAAAACTGGACAGACAGATTGACATCAGGCCTGCCTCAAAAATTTTCTAATTTTTTGATGTATTTTTCATTGTAATTTTGTACGAATCGATGTGGCACGATCGGCTGCGGCCATAAGGGGCCATCGTCAAGACTAATAAAAAAAAATTCTAACGCTAACGCGTTAAACGGCCCCCTAGGTTTTAAAACTAGCCACAGAATGAGAAAGAACTTACGCCAGAACTATTTGCGAGAATCACATCACGAATTTAATGATTTTATTCGCTAAACAGAAGTCCCAAAAATTGAGCTATTATTTTATTTTTTCTTCTTTTTTGGTTAAGTAACTGAATATACCACGGTCCTCATTCCTCCCCTGCGCGCCACGCAGACGGGCAGAGGGGCCGAGCGCCCGAGCACCCGAGCCTGCTGCTGCGACAATGCCGATTCGGCTTTGCGCGCTGGCGCGCTGGCACTCCTGGCCGCAGGGCAAACGTAGGCTAGACAATCCGCAGCCAGCTGGGGGAGGCGCCGGCCGCCGCCTTCGACAGAACGGAGCGCGTTTGAGGCGTGAGTGCCCAGTCCTGTCGTTTCTAGGTTCTAGGCTGGGACCTCTACTCAACAAAAGAAGGCCGGTGGCCCGGCTGGGGGAGCCGCCACCGCCTCCGACAGAACGAGGCACGTTTGAGGTGTGAGTGCCCAGTCCTGTCGCCTTCATGGTTCTAGGCTGGGACCTCCACTAACGCACCAGCGACTATTTATTTTAGCTGAACAATATGTTAGACAGCCGAAATAAATGTGAAAGCGGCAGTTTCAGACATGCGGAAATCGTCTCCCAAAGTTTCAAGGAGGTTTAATCAGTACGTAAATATTGGATTCGCAAATTTTTTTACGTAAATACACACCATTAACATTTGGAATAGCAGGGAGTATGTCCGCCGCTGCTAGCTTTACCCCTGTAGTATGGTCATCGTTTCCTTGGCGACCGATTTTACGAAATTTCTCAAATCTGGTCAGACAGTTCTGGATCAGACATATCCATCCCATTTTCTAATTTTTCGAACTACATTTTATTAAATTTTGTTTAGAATCTGTAGGGTAGAAACTGCTGGGCATATAATGAAACCATTGTCGAGAAGAATAAAAATAAAGAAACTTTCGGGCGAAAGGAAAGAGGCCCCCTATCGGGGGCCTAAAAACTCACGGGCGTGAGCAATAGGCTCCCCTAACGGGGGCCTAAAAAACATGCATGCCGGGTAAGGCGGCGTAGCGAGCCTGGCTGCCTGGAGGCCTGGAGGTGCAAGCCGAGAGGTGTGAACTGCTTGACGTGTTGCGTCGTCTGCGTACACACTCTCTGTCTGTCTGTCTGTCTGTCTGTCTGTCTGTCTGTCTGTCTGTCTGTCTGTCTGTCTGTCTGTCTGTCTGTCTGTCTGTCTGTCTGTCTCGCTCTCAACAGAGAAGATGCCTGCTCCGCTGAAAACAAAGAGCCGGCGAGCAACAGCGTGTGTCCGCTGCGGAGTTTGGCCCCGCAGTGAGCAGTTTGACCCGGGAAAGGTTATGAGCGGGTTGAGGCTGTATGGCACGGGCGCACAGGCGTGGTGTTTCTAGCCACAAGCGTCCCTAGCTTTAACGTGAACCTCAAAAGTGGAATCACCTATCTATTATTGGAAGCCTGCAAACCTCCAGGTACAATTACTCAGACCCGCCCCCCCCCCCAAAAAAAAAAAACTCACGCACACTCACATACCCAAAGGGATTGACGCTCTGTGACGTGCTGCTCACTATTAAAATCTTACAGTGATTGTCACCATGAGCTACAGTGAAACCCTGCAGCACTGTATAGCTTACGGTGAAAATCACTGTAAGCTATTAATAAGGCTGAGCATATCTCAGACGATAGGGGTGGTACAAAAGGAAGCCACAAGTTATTTAACTTCCAGTACTCACTAACCCACCAACTCACTCACTCACTCACTCACTCACTCACTCACTCACTCACTCACTCACTCACTCACTCACTCACTCACTCACTCACTCACTCCCTCACTCCTCTTACTCCTCTTACTCCTCTCACTTCTCGCTCGCGGCAACGCACCTCGCTGTTCAAATAATAGGGGCGCTCACCCACAACAGCCCAGAAAGATAGTCCAGGGGACCAAATTTTAGCTTAAATGATCTAGATTTGTGCTGATTCGATCAAATTATTTGATAGTTGACAACAAGTGTATCTGTCGTACACTATTTGGTTTCAAAATAAACAAGTAGATTGTAAGCGCATCAAACACGTTTGATACAAAAAGAAAAACCTCGTTCTTTACCTCTTTACCCTTAACTTTAATAATGTTAGCTTTCAACTAGAAATGGTAAGTCAACAGCAGGATAGTGAGTCCATAACACACGACACTTTGTTGTCAGTCACGGCTTTCCACTTTCCACGTTCAAACCTTTCGCGGCATTAGTTTTCTTTTTGAGACAAACTTTAAATGATTACAGAATATCTCAATAGAAGGCGTTGTTCTACTCGCGCATGCGCACAACCCATATCGGTTGTGTTGATATTGATACTCTCAATGTTGATAAACACAAATGAATGTAATGTTTACTTTTTAATTAGAAACTGCAGAACGTTGAAAATTGTTGATACGTTTCGTGATAACTTTATTTGGCAAATAGTGTAGTTTGGTTGTATGTCCGTCCGTAATTAAGTCGTAATGCGTACGGGATAAAAGTGGTCTCGCGGCGAGCAGTCGGACGTCTCTGTTCGAAATTTAGATTCTTAATTTCTTAAAATTTTGCTTAGTAACTCGAAAAAAAACTCTATTATTGACTCATTACTGGGTAAAAAGCTACAATTTGCTTACACAGACATAACCGTAAGTATTACCATTTCTTCGCTGAAAATGGGGTCTAACTTACACCGCACTGAGCACAATACTCGTTCTTTCACCTCTATGTTAAGGGAGATGTGGAAAAGGTAAAGAACGAGTAAAAAAGGGGCGGGTAGTACAAATCAGTCGGTCTCAGAAACGAAATCCCCTCCCCCCTCCAATCCTCCGATTTGTTTGTTTCAAGTAACTGTTTCTCGGCGTGTGCCCTGACCTGACACATCCCGCACTGTGTTCACCGAACTTCAGAACTTGTTCGCCGTTCTCCCCTGCTCGGCCGGGCCGGGCCGGGCCGCCGGGGCCGCCGGGCCCCGGGCCCCTTCCGCAGGGGGACCAACCTGTCTCGACCAGGGGATGGGTGTCCGCTACCGGGGTCGTCGCCCCCTGACCGGCCCCCGTATACTGTCAAAAATAGTCGTTGAGAAACAACTCTTTTTGTGATGATCGTGTTGTTGGCCAACAGTCACGTTGTTTGAGAACAGCCATGTTGTTCGAGAACAACCCAAGTTATGAGGAACTTGCGCAGAGAGGCGTAGCGTAGTGGGAACCAAAACAAAGCACCATAAGCTACGCATAGAACTGGCTTAAATCTTGGTTTAGATTCCATTCTTGCGTTGCTTTGGTCAAAAGCATGTGTCTGTCAGGGCTGCACATTCATTAGGATCACTTTAAATTATGTTTTACGCCCGGAATTTGAATTATTTAGACAACGCTTTCTGCTTTTTTTTGGTTCTCAGCTACGCTCTGCCACTCTGCGCAAGTTCCTCATAGTTGCAAAACAACAATGTTTGTTGTGAATTGAAAAGAAAAAAAAAATAATGCTCATGAGTAACTTTTGTTGTAACCGGACAAGTTTTGTAATAACTGGACAACTTCGGTTGTAAGTGAACAACTTTTTAAAAATATTACGGGACACTTTTTGTTGTCGCTGAACAGTATCGTTGTTGCACTACAAGTTACCTTGTTGTACAACGATACTCGTCGCTATGAAAATTTAACAACGAATTCGCTGATAGTTTACAACCGTTTTTTTTTCTGAGTACGGGTGTACGGGTGTACCCGCCGAGCCCCCTGAGGTGTTCTGCGCTTTCTGCGACTGCCGTCTGATTCCGAAGAGCGCTCTCGTACCTCCGTCCTTGTCTTACTCGTCGGGCCCCGCCCCACTGATCCGGCTGGGCTGCGTAGCGGCCTACCCCATCGAGATGCGGAATTCGTAACAACGTAAACGCCTAACGCAAACTCCGCAATTCCTCGCCACCGGTTTTGAGTTTATTTTAACCACTCAGACTCTCAATCACAGAGGCGTCTTTTTCGTCAGATTCTAGATCGGTTGTCGATATGTTGTCTACACACTAAACCCTTATGCATTTTGTTGTGCATAAACATGCAGGATTTTAAGCAACCATAAGAATATGCACAATTTTCTTCATAACTATGTACAATTTGTGCAAAGTTATGCACAAAAATTTGTACATAATTGTGCATAAGAAATGTGCATACTTATGGTTGCTTAAAATCCTGCATGTTCATGCACAACAAAGTGCATAAGGGTTAAGTGTGTAGACGTCGACTGGACACCACCTACGCAGATGAACTTATTCAGTCATGAATTATCACAGACAAGTAAAATCATTAGATTGATAGACCCCGCCTAGACGTCTCATTTGCATCTAGATATGTATGCATGTCAAGGGTACCACGGACGTAGAGCTGAGACGTCTAGTTAGACGTTCACTAAAATTGAGATATTACCCATATTTTCTAGACTAGATCCGATGTTCATCTCTAAATGTATGCTACACGTCTAAAATACAAAAGTCTTCCAAAAGAGAAACAACTCTCAAATTTTTGTGTACTTCGTAAATCAGAAAAATTCAGTAAAATTCAGAAAAACGCAGAAAATGTCAGATAAAAGTCGTAAAAAAATAGGTAAAATTCAAGCAAAAATTCATAAAATTTCAATAAAATTTCACAATATTTACAAAAATTCCCAATTTTTTTTTAAAATTGACAAAATTTGCTTGACAAAATTCAGAGTTGTTTCCGCCTCGTAGTCTCCCGAGTGGGCAGCTACCTACGCAGGAGAGCAGGGAGTGAACTCTCAGCAGATGCCTTCGTCAGGGTGCGAGAGAGATGCAGGATGCGAGAGGTGCCAACTGCTGTGCTTTCGCTCAAAGTTGGAAATCGATCCGACATTCACAAAAGGCGTGTCGGCCTGCGCCTAGACTCGAACCCGGGGCTAACGCTTGCCCGCGCTCGGATCGGCGGCAGTGGCAGTCCGCGCGGTCCAGCGGCGGGAATAGAACAGCCAACTTCAGTTTCGTTGGGGCAGGCTCTGCGCGGGCAGTGTCGTCTCACGCGCTTAGGTTGGTACTCCCCGGCGGCGTCCACCCGTCTCTCTGCTCGCACTCAGCCGTAACGCGTCCGTTTGCTTTGAGTGCAACCCCTTTGGACCGGAGAGGGATAGAGGGGGGGGAGGGGGTGGGTTTGGGTAGGGGGGCGGGGGGCGTGGAGGCGGCGGAATGCCGGGCGATGCTCCTCCGAAACTGCCGAATCCGAGCCCAGGCGGGGCCGGGGCGGGGCCGGGGCGACCCGACCGGCCCCAGCGGCGGCACTGAGGGATCAGTACTCGGTGCATACTATCAGTATCCTCGAGCTCCCCGCAGCGTCCTGCCGCACGAGGAGTAGGAGGCCGAGCACGCCATGCTGGTGGACACAGCGGACGGGGAGGGGGACGGGCCGGCGGGCGAGTACGTGGCCGTCGTGGACCTGCAGCAGGGCGTCGACGGCGTCGACAAGCCCCACCGCCCGCGGCGCCCGCCCCTCCGGCACTCCAGCTCCAAGGCCGGCAGGATGGGCCAGGAGCTCGACCTCACCGTGCACACCAGGACGGCGTACCACATCGCCTTCGTGGGCGTCGTCTGCTACTTTGTCAACCTCATCCTGGAGGACATCAAGAGGGATGGCAGGTAAAAACGCGCCTGCTTGCAGTGAATGAGATCCGGTCTGGTCGTGAGCGGCGGGGGAGTTGACAAAGCTGAACAATTTTGCACACCTCACCGAAAACTAGCCTCTCAAACGTACTCAGCGCCAGAGCTTCTTTAAAAAAAAACGGTAAAATTGTGCGGAAAAAAAATCTGAAAAACAACAAAATAGGCCAGAACTTTTCAGAGAGCTTTCCGTAAGGGTGCACTTAATTGCTCCCTTCTTGAGTCACAATAACATATCAAACCATAAGGGTTCGCGAACTCTGTTATTACTTCGCACACCGGACTGATATTACACCAATGACACTTCAATTTTACCGATACCTTAATATTACATCGATATTACTCATAATTTTGTTATTATTACATCAATATTACCCACGTTACTTACAACACTACCTCCTCAAAATAGCAATATTACTCTGATATCACTTCTAATACAAATATTTCTCGTTACATTGCTGAAGGCAGTTGACAACCCCTCGTGTCAAACAATGGAGAGAGAAAAAATAAATATTATAAACGACACCGAAGAAGCTCAAGTTGAGCTCGCGCGGTTGTACACATATACATGGCCTTGAATCTGAAGCTGAACTTGAACGTGACCCGCCGCAGCGCGACTCTCCTGCGCTGGGAGCTCCTGGGGCCCAGCTTCAGCCCCAGCGTGCTGCTGCAACTCACCGCCCTGTGGCTGCTCGTCAACGCGTTCCTCCTCGCCAACAACCTCGGCGTGCGCTGCTGGCGCGCCGGCCGGGAACTCTACGTCAAGAGGGCGGGTAAGCGCGCGCTATACGGCAGACTAAATCGGAACCGAGGGGGAAACGACTCTGAAATTTGGTGTACAAAGTTTGTAAATTTTAGTGAATTAATAGTTATTTTTTGGGAGTGTTTGCTTTTTTTTCTTTTTTTCAAAAATCCTGTGAATTGTAGTGAATTTTTCAGAAATTTTCAGAATTTTCATGAATTTTTCTGAATTACGAGGTGTACAAAAATTTCAGAGTTGTTTCCCTCTCGACTGAAACTGCAAGTGCAAGAAAATGTCGCTCACCTGCAGATGAGTCGTGAATTTTTTCACTCACTTGCAGGTGAGGGGAAAATATTTGCACCGTTGCAGGTGTGTGAATAGAAATTCGCTCATTTGGAGGTGTGTGTACATTCGTAGACTTGGATTTTCAGAGTGTCGTGTACACTTTTGCAGCTGAGTGTATTTCCATTCTAAATTTCCATTCAAAATTATTGGACAAATCCAGACCTCTTCTTGTTCAAGGTAATGCAATGGACATTCGCACACCTGCCAGTGTACGACATTCGCACACTTGGGTGTTCGCCCTTTTCCTCCACCTCTTCCTCCCGTTTTCTTCGTTTTCCCTCCTTTCCTGACAATCTCCCCCTGCCTCATAATGTATGAAGAACTTGCTCAGGGAGGCGCGGGGCGCAGCGGAGCGCTGTGTGCGGGGGGAGAGAGAGAGGGGTGAACCAAGACAAAGCAAAAAGCGGTCTACATGGTGGCTTCAATGGTTTTATTCGACTCTGCATGCTAAAAAACGCACGTTCTGTTTTCTCTTTCTACGATCAAAAGCTTCTTTTCGCTGTAACTCCAGAAAACAGTGACTTTTGCATAGTTATGTACTCACGCTCCGCCACTCCGGGGAAGTCAACTTGCCAAAAACGTGAAAGGCCTTAACCCCAGCTCCACTACGGGCTGGGCTACCCGCTCCGCAGCCGTGGCCGCGCCCCCATTCAGCAGACTGATTCCGCGCTGCCCACTGTGGAAAATAGTCGTAAGTTTACGGGAAAATTTTCCACGAAGTACAGTTGTAAAATTACAATTGCAAATCGTAAAATTACAAGCACTACATATCGGGTTGAAATTCATTCACGAACAAAAAAAGGTCCGTCGTAAATTTACAACATAGTTCGTAAATCACGATTTACAAAATTTATCGTAAATCTACAAAGATATTTTTCACAGTGGCTCTGCCCCTCTCACTCCCACTCGCAAGGAGTCCGCCGCGAGGGCGCGAGCTGCCGCGAGCGCTGCGTCTCTCTCGCACTCAAGGAGCTCGCCTACGAGTGCGTGCATTAGCATCGCTCTGAGACCCGCGGCTTTCCTCCAGGACTGCCAAGGTCAGCCGCGGCCACCTTGTCCCCGCCGTCCTTGTCGCACGCATGGAGCCCTACCCCCTGCCCTCCCCGACATAGGGCACCGCACGGAAAAAAATGACTTCATTGTGAGGATCAATTTTTGTCGATAGGCAAAATTCGATAGCTGAAATCGAGAATCCGATACCCACAGCCAGGAGCTGGTTGTCACGACCGGACACTTGTACTATGAGAACTAAGCTGGAGTTTATTCCATTCGTACAAGTGCCCGGTCGTGACAACCAGCTCCTCCTGGCTGTGGGTATCGGATTCTCGATTTCAGCTATCGAATTTTGCCTATCGACAAAAATTGATCCTCACAATGATGTCATTTTTTTCCGTGCGCCATAGGTGCGACAAGGACGGAGGTACGAGAGCGATCTTCGGAATCAGACGGCAGGCTCGAGTTCCGATGGCCTGTCGGTCGGACGGGTTAGACTGGGCTGGGCCGGGCGGGCGTATCCCGGCCCGAGCAACAACCCCACCTCAAACCCCGCCCCACGCCCCACCTGGGTGTTTACTCTACCCGACTCTACCCTAAACCTCGGATTAACATACCAGTGATCAGGGGGCCGCCAACTCGCAAAAAAATCGTGCACACAGAAAATACAGGTGTATTTCTAAGAAAATGCGAGAAATACCGGAAATGCACAAGGAAATACATGAGAATACTACACGGTAAAAATAGTTTCTTGTATTTCAAGAGCAGAAATACACGAGTTGCACGCCCCTCGTCGGCGATTGACAATAATTAGCAACGGTTTTTTATAATGTATTCTCGCGAAACACGTATCTTTTAGCCGTTGCTTTAATCGTTTGAAGTTGAAGAAAACAACAAACTGCACTTAACTGAATATGGGCGGGCACGCATTACGCCTCTCTGCGGCTATAAAATCTAGTCGGCTTGCAGATCCATCATACTGCTACTAAAAGTGTTCAACTGACGTGCACATTGAAGTGATAAACACTACGCTGCACACTTTCATGTGTTGACTGGAAATTTCCATACCTGAAAGTGTTAAACAGTAAATTTGATCAGTTTATGGCAGAGTGCGGCAAAAATAGCATTTTAGGCCGGCCGCCGAGTCCAGCCTGCATCAGGCAGCTGCAGGCAGCTGCAGGTGAGGGGAGCTAGGGGGGAGCCCCCCTCCTCGCCTCTCACCTGCAGCTGCCTGAGGCAGCGGCCTCGGCGGCCGGCCTAAAATGCCATTTTTGCCGCACTCTGGTGTATGGTGTCCTAACCTGATAGGGGCATCGACTCGTCGACTTTTCAGGGGAGAAGGAGGGAAGGTATGAAAGCTGCCTACCTACTAGGGGACACTACCGTTTCCGTGATTTTCAATAGTTTCCTGTACTCCCTTATTTTAACATTAAATTTTGAAAATGTTGGCAAATCAATTTGCTTTACGACAATCAAAATATTCAACGTGCAATTCCAACCGAATTTGTACGAATAGACCATACGGATGACGTCTCGGAAAAGGCTGTGCATATGTAACATTTCACGAGCGAAGCGAGCGAAAAATTTGTGTATATATTAATGTGAATTTTACTTGAATTTAAGACAATAAAGAAACGTAAAAGGGTGTTTGTCGAATTAGTAAATCAAATGCAGGTAAATATCCTCACTCATGGTTGGTATTGCTTGTCCTCTAAGATATCGTTATGTGAGTTTGTATGATCTGAAACCGCGAGCGAAGCGAGCGAGAAGCCAGATCTAAACTTTGATTTTTTACAGCTCAGGTAAAATTTTAGATGCGTTTTTAACGTTATAAGTTAGTGGTTCCTTACTTATAATCTCATCCATCGTTGCTGGCCAAAAGTGTGGGGGGGGGGGGGCATGTATGATTCCGAAAATCATTCTCTCGAGCGCCTATCCGTCCTTGTCGCACTCATGGGGCCGTGCTATACCCAACTCTGGCCACCGCCATAGGTGCGACAAAGGCGCGGAGGTAGGAGAGCGATCTTCGGAGTCAGCAGAAGGCAGGCTGGCGGGGTATCACGAGCAGTGTTGCCAGAAAAGTAGGCAAAACCCGCCCAACACACAGCTGTGTGGAGCGGGCGGTATTCGCGCCTGCCTACTAGGCAACATCTACAAACGTGTGCAGGGGAATGGCCTAGTAGGCAGGCGTGAATACCGCCCGCTCCACACAGCTGTGTGTTGGGCGGGTTTTGCCTACTTTTCTGGCAACACTGATCACGAGAAGGGGAGCACATCTACCCCGGCAAGGGCACCGGGCCCCGTTCGCTCAAGTTTTGTAAATGATGTGCACCTCTCCAGCCCCTTCAGTGCTTCAGTGCCTTAAAGGTCGGATATTCTACCTTCGTCTGACCAGTTTAGCTATACGTTCAACCCGCACACACTAAACCCTTATGTACGATTTTCTCATCCTTATGCACAATTTTATACAACCATAGTTATGCACAAAATTTATGCATATAACTATGTATACACTGTGCATAATTCTGAACAAATTTGTGCATAAGGAATAGAGTTAAGCATAGTTACATGCAGGAAAAATTGAGCATAATTATGGTTGTGTAAAATCCTGCAAGGCTTATGCACAACAAAGTGCATAAGGGTTTAGTGAGCAGGCCTCAAGGTTTGGGGTCGCATGTACCCCCGGTACACTCTGTGCCTGGGTCTGGTGGACCTAACCTAACCTCACCTGCGGGTGACTCGTCCTGCAGTGTGGGACACGCTGTGGCTGCTGGCGGCGCTGGTGCTGCACGCGGCCATGGTGGTCGTGCCCGCGGCCGGGATGCACCTGCTGGACCTGCCCACCTGGGCGCGCTGCGCGCTCTGCTGCGAGCAGCTGCGCCTCATCATGAAGTCCTACTCGTACTTGCGCGAGCACGCGCGCACCGTGCTCAGCGTCCCGGCCCGGCCCGCCGCCCGCGCCCGCCATAGCGCCCGCGCCGACGGGGCCGACCTCAGCGTCGGACACCTCGTGTACTTCATGTTCGCGCCCACGCTCCTCTACCGCGACTCCTACGAACGGTAAAATCAAGATTTAGATAATGTTTCAAATCGTCAAAATGTTTCAAATCTTCAAAATGTTTCAAATCTTCAAAATGTTTCAAATATTCAAAATGTTTCAAATATTCAAAATGTTTCAAATATTCAAAATGTTTCAAATATTCAAAATGTTTCAAATATTCAAAATGTTTCTTCACCGCTAGAAAATGGTAGTGGGCCTACGGGAAAATTTTCCTCGAATTAAATTTGTGTAGTTACACGTCCATCGTAAAATTATAAGCACTGTCTGTCGACTTGTGATTCAATTACGAGCAAACTGGGTTGCCGAAATTAGTGCTGCTGGCAATCGGGCGGGCAAAACGGCCTCGCCCGTCCCCATCCCCTGTCTCTCTTCCTCTCGTTAGCGTCAGGTGAGAAGGAGAGACAAAAGATGTCGGGCCAGGCTTGGATCTTGCCCGACCGATTGTCAGATGGCCGTAAATTTACAACAGTTTTCGAGTAAGTCGTAATCTTGAAAGATATATTTTCACCGTGATATAAACCTCGGAAAAACTCTCTGTTTTTTTTTTTTAAGTTGGTTGTGTATTGTTCTTATTGTTTGTTTGCAGGTGCCCCCGCGTGCGGCCGCTGGCGGTGCTCGTGCACGCCGGCGTGTTCTTCGCGTCGGTCTTCACGATGGTGGTGGTGTGCGCGCGCAGCTCGCTGCGGCCGCTGTGTGGCGGGGAGGACGCGCCGCTGCTAGCGCTGTGGACGGCCCTGGGCGCGCCGCGCTTCCCGCTCGTCGTGATCCGCTCCTACCCGGTGGCCGCCGTCATGCTGGCCGGCATCACCACGGCCATGCACCACTGGCACCGCCTCTTCGCCGAGCTGCTGCGCTTCCGGCAGCGCGGCTTCACCAAGGTATATCATGGGCTTCCGGCTTAAGCGGAAGCTTCCGCTTCAGGTCCTGTTCTTTATTTTTGGCTGAGCGATAGCGAAGCCTATTACGCCACTGGAGTGCTAAAAAAGTTCAATGTCCGTGTGTCTGTCTGTCTGTCTGTGTGTGTGTCTGTCTGTCTGTCTGTCTGTCTGTCTGTCTGTCTGTCTGTGTGTCTGTTCGCACGATAACTCGAGAACGAGTCAAGATATCGACCTGAAATTTTTACTGTAGCTTCTTGGCCTAAAAAGCTCGGACGAGTTCAAATATGAACACTCTAGCTCAAATATTAACCCTGCTAAAAATTGATTTATATTTTTTTAAAAAAACTAGATTTTAAATATTACAAAATTTCATGGTGTCCTAAGGGGTATCTCGGCGAGTTGCGACCCTTTGGGCGAAAATTTCGACCGTTTTGCTCTATCTCTTACTGTTTAGCCGCTACAGCGATAAATGTGGACGAAAAGTCGTCAAAATACATGTTGGGTGTCGTTTTCAGGGTAATCTGTCGAGATGCGATCCTTGGGGCAAAAATTTTGTCTGTTTGGCTCTGCGGAGAAGGGGTTTGGGGCTCGGGCCCTTCGCGTAAAAATTGAAAAATTCGTTACATAATGAAAAGAGGCGAGCGGGGGTCCAAGGGGCGGCAGCCCCCTGGCCTATTTTAAATGAATAAAAGCGGGGGTCCAGGGGGCGGCAGCCCCCTGGCTTAAATGAGTAAATCTCAAATCATGCAGGCTCGTAATAAAGAAAAGCGGGGGTCCAGGGGGCGGCAGCCCCCTGGCTTAAATGAGTAAATTTCAAATCATGCAGGCTCGTCATAAAGAAAAGCGGGGGTGCAGGGGGCGGCAGCCCCCTGGCTAAAAAGAGTAAATCTTAAATCATGCAGGCTCGCCAGCGCCGCAGGCCTAGGTAGATGTACGCAGGCCCGTCGCAGCGTAACAGTGTTTCGCGATCTATCTCGAAGCCTGTTACGGGAGACGGTGTCTGGCGTCTATCTACCTAGTTGGCTGAGCGATAGCGAAGCCTATTACGCCACTGGAGTGCTAAAAAAGTTTAGTGTCCGTCTGTCTGTCTGTCTGTGTGTCTGTGTGTCTGTGTGTCTGTTCGCACGATAACTCGAGAACGAGTTAAGATATCGACCTGAAATTTTTACTGTGGCTTCTTGGCCTAAAAAGCTCGGACGAGTTCAAATATGAACACTCTAGCTCAAAAATTGACCCTGCTAAAAAATGATTTATATTTATTAAAAAAATTAGATTTTAAAAATTACAAAATTTTATGGTGTCCTATGTGGTATCTCGGCGAGTTGCGACCCTTTGGGCGAAAATTTCGTCCGTTTTGCTCTATCTCTTACTGTTCAGCCGCTACAGCGGTAAATGTGGACGAAAAGTCGTCAAAATGCATGCTGGGTGTCGTTTCCAGGGTAATTTGTCGAGATGCGATCCTTCTGGGTGAAAATTTTGTCCGTTTGGCTTCGCGGAGAACGGTTTGGGCGCTCGGCCCCTTCTCGTAAAAATGGAAAATTGTTAACAAAATGTAAAAAAGGCAAGTGGGGGTCCAGGGGGCGGTAGCCCCCTGGCCTATTTTTAATAGATAAAAGCGGGGGTCCAGGGGGCGGCAGCCCCCTGCCTTAAATGAGTAAATCTTAAATCATTCAGGCTCGTAATAAGGAAAAGCGGGGGTCCAGGGGGCGGCAGCCCCCTGGCTTAAATGAGTATATCTTAAATCATTCAGGCTCGCCAGCGCCGCAGCGTCGCAGCGCAACAGTGTTTCGCGAGCTTTCGCGAAGCCTGTTACGAGAGACGGTGTCTGGCGTACATCTACCTAGTTATTATTTTAAAAGTAGAACTTTAGCCAACGCGTTTTTATATGCTTTGTTTTTCTCCTTTTCTTGCTGTCACTTTCAAATTTCCCAAAGAAACTCGATGAAAACATTTGCTGCAAAAGCTGCCTCGCTTTTCCATAGAGTACAAGCTAGCTGACGTTATCTGATGGTAAATACTATTTTAGTGTAGTTAAATTACGCGTTTACGACAGTTCTACTTTGAAAATTAAAATAAAGAAAAGGACCCGACCGGAAGCTGACACCCTGTAATCCTCTGTCGCAGGCCTGGTGGAACGCACGAAGTTACGAACATTACTTCCGCGACTGGAATCAGTTTGTCAAGGTATGTTTCGAATCAGACACAGACTGCATTTTTATGTACAGTTATATTCGTAAGACTGTAAACATGCACGGCTCCGTTGCGATATAAAAAATGTTCCGGGATTTCACGAATGAACAGTCGTGAATTTTCTTTCCGGAGTCCTCTGGGATTTTCCAGACGCTCCGTAGTTGCACCGCGGGGGTGTAAAATCCGCGCATAGCGCACAACCTCAAAAGTAAAAGTTGTTAATGAGGACTGTTTGAATTGTCTAATCAAGCTTTCAAACAACACGTGACCGTCATGTAGGGCTTATGAAGTTCCTTTTACAGCAACCTAAATCTAGAAAACGAAGTCCTCTAGGCAATCCCAATGACGGCCGGATCTCATTTCTGGGAAATCCCAACAAACAAACAGTGCACCTGACTCTTGTCTTAATGAGACGTGATGATCACAGGAGTGGCTCAACAAGTACGTCTACAAGGAGATGCGTGCTCATGGATACAATATCTTCTTGGCTAAGATCTTCACCATCGTAGTCTCGGCTGTTTGGCACGAGTACATTCTCGCCAACTGTTTCGGGTTCCTTGTACCCTTTTTCTTCTTTCTTTATACCCTCAGTACTGGTAAGCTGAATGCTCTGCGATGCATCGATTTTTCCCTTCTTTCCATAGCTCTACTGATGTTTTTATTTTATTTTCCGCAGCGTTTGTTCTCACAGAGCCGTTTGGTCTTCAGAAAGGAAATTACGGAAACCTTTTCTTTTTAGCGACTATTCCTCTCGGCCTAGCTTTAGCTCAATCGTTCTACTTCATGGAAGTCTATGCGAGATTGCAGTGTCCTGTCGTAGATGTAAGTGACAGCAGGGCTCCTCGCTTTGAGCGTATTCTCCGAGCCTTTATGATTCGCATAATATGTCTGTAATACGTTTCAGGAACGTCCGTGGGACATCTTCGTACCCAGACAATGGCTGTGCGACGACCCCTTTAGAAATTGTACTTTTATATAAAATTATACCTTATTCATCAATTCATTTTAAAATAAGAACTGCAGTTCAAAAACTTTCTGATAAAGTTGTTCCTATATTATGTATAAACTTAAACGAAATTACAATTTTTCACTTTTGTTCACTCAGAAAAATAGATAATTGCAGCAATCACCACATGGTTGGTATGTAATTCGATCTTAATAGTATACTGGTCGCTGAGCACTGGTTAAACACCACAATTAATTAAAATCATTCTTGGGACCACGGGAGGAATATCCAGCAAAATATGAGTACTGTGTGCGTCAACTTTCCTGATCAGACAAAACATAAATAAACAATAAATTTAATTTTAAAGTAAAAGTGCTTGGATTTTGAATCTGTCACCCGACTTTCCGACGACTGGAGAAATAAAATCTCGAATTGCATTATCACATGTCATCGTATCGTGCTTGTACCAGGTGGCCGACGGACTCCGGGCACTTTTTGTACTATGCAACCCGCCCGCACCACTCCATCCGGGACTGCATACCCATCAGGCGCCGGGGACCGGCTCCAAGCGCGGACGCTCCGCTCCGCCACTGTTGTTGTAGCCAACGCCCCGAAAGGGCTGGGCCCTCTCGCGGTTCGCGCGGTCTACGGCGGGTCGATACCCGGGGGAGGTTCGTGGTTTCATGAGGGTAACCCGCGAGTCCGCGGGGAAAGCTCGCGGTCCACGGGTCCCTCCGTGGGGGTATCTCGCGAACCGCGGATCCTTCTCGTGGGTAGCTCGCAGTCTGCGAAAGACCCGCGGAGGATCCGCGGTACGCGAGATTCCCGCGCGACAGGACGCATGGACCGCGAGCTTTCCCGGCGGACTCGCGGGTTACTCCCGCGAAACCGAGAACCTCCCCCCTGTTACGCCCTACCGTGGACCGCGCGAACCGCGAGAGGGCCCTTTCGGGGCGTTGGCTGCAACAACAGCGGCGGAGCGGAGCGTCCGCGCTTGAAGCCGGTCCCCGGCGCCTGATGGGTATGAAGTCCCGGATGGAGCGGTGCGGGCGGGTTGCATAGTACATAATGTGCCCGGGGTCCGTCAGCCACCTGGTATACACGTCTTGGTTGACGTGAGAATGAAATTCATAATAATTAGAATTCTAATTCGAAGTGCTCGCATGCACTTGACGATTACTACTCTACGACGTAGAGGTACCGGGTCCCGGGGGGGAACATGACGTCAATGGGGTCGCGACTGAGGATGTCCTCCCAGTAGGGTCGCATGATAATGCTGAAGTGCTGGTTGGTGAGCGGGGCGATCTCGCCGTAGATCTGCTTCCACTCGTTGTTGATGAGCGCGTTGGCACCCTTTCCTGCACGCATCCAAAATTAATCATTAACACTGTA
Organism: Frankliniella fusca; assembly: GCA_029379305.1. Taxonomy (NCBI): domain Eukaryota; kingdom Metazoa; phylum Arthropoda; class Insecta; order Thysanoptera; family Thripidae; genus Frankliniella; species Frankliniella fusca. The sequence goes on along the minus strand of JAHWGI010000256.1, from coordinate 285,162 downwards.
AAACCATGCGTGCAACAATTGTTCAACACTTTTAGGTGTGCAACTCGCTGATAAACCTGCAAGTGTTCCACGTAACAGCTGAGCAATCGCAATAGCTCAACTCAATGGGTGGGAACTTGTAAGTGTTCATCACGGCAGTTAAGCACTTGAAGGCGATCAACTGAAACGCTCAACGCTTTATCATGTTGGAGTTTAAGACCATCGAGGTCAGCACTTGTAATTGTTAATCTGTTCGCTTGAACGCTTGTACGTGTTTAACTGGGAGTAGCACACTTGCAAGTGTTTAGCAGATGCACTCTTGGTTTTCGAGTGTCCTGTCCTACCAAACTGTTTTGTAAACCTTACAAAAAAAATACTGTTTTACGCCGTTTCTCTGCTGTTTTCGAGTTTTGACTCCTGCGTGGCATCATCAGGTTATACATTGATGGCGACAAACACTGAATGAAGCGCCGAAGAATTATTCAAGAATAAAAGCTCACGCGTCGTATAACAGTATCGTCCGCTATAAACAAACACGATAGAATATACAGCGCGCAATAAACGCGCCATTTTCGCGGAGACGTCACCGCAATTATGGACTGTTTTCCTTCTGCCGTCCTTCGGATCAATGTCCGCCCGCCGCATACACGCTCGTTTACGTATATATTAAGAAAGGTAGGGGGTAGGGGGGAGAGGGGGAATGCTCACCGAGCAGCCAGTTGCCGTTGAAGAGGTTGTCGAACGACAGCGTCATCGCCCTGGGCTCCAGCGTGGACGTGTACTCCCTGATGTGCATGTACACGCGGCCGTCCACGCCCCGCTTACGCACGCCCCTGATGTGGAAGCGCTCGTAAACATCGCCTGAGCGGCAAAGAGGTTAGGTTTACATAGTGACGGTTCCGTCATCTGATTAGCGGCAGAGAGGTCAGGTTTTCAGAGTTACGGTTCCGTCGCCTGATGAGCGGCGGGGAGGTTAGGTTTACAAATTTCCAGTTTCGGAAGCGCCCGGGAGGTAGGCAGCCCAACCGACGCAGCGGGTGGACGTGCCGCGACACACGCCTGGCAATCGCAATCGCGGTGAAAGAAGGCCGCCCCGCCCCGCCCCGCCCCACCCCGCCCCGCCCCGCCCCGCCCCGCCCCGCCCCGCCCCGCCCCGCCCCGCCCCGCTCCAGGCCCAGATAAAGTGAGATGGGTCTCGGGGACAGTATGGTGCGGTGTGGGGGAGGCCGAGTGCATCACATTGGGAAACTCCAGTGGGTGTGACTGCAGCGTCGCACATTAGGAAGTATGTGATGAGTTTCCATTCACAAAACCTTCAAACGTGTAACACACAAACACACTTGGTTTCCAGAGGGAAGAGAGCAGGAAACTATTGAGGTGAGATCGCAAAAATTACCGGTTGCCATTGACACTGAGGTGCGAAAATTCGGCGGGGCGGGGCGGGGCGGGGCGGGGCGGGGCGGGGCGGGGCGGGGCGGGGCGAAGCCAGAGTAGCTCACCACTGGCGGTGGCAGGCCAGCAGCCGTTTTTGTCCGCGTGCAGCGCGAACGGCTGTATGCAGGCCAAAGGGTCGTCAACTCTGCTTGACCGTGTACGGAGGAATATGGAATATTACAGGTATTATTGGTAAATATTACACCAATTTTACAAAGCTCGCGACATGGTCCTGGAAAATGGGTGATATCAACGTAATATTACCTGTAATATGGGTAATATCAATGTAATATTTGAGGTAATATCATCTCGTGTACGGAGGAATATCGGAGTTGACAACCCTTTGATGCAGGCTTCCGAAGGGAAAATGCCCCTTGCTCTTGGATTTGTTTTCTGAATGCTCGTATGCATGAGTAAAATATAGGAAAAAAAGCATTCACCAACACACACTGCCGTTTTTTTTTATTATTATTATTTTTTTTTTTTTAAATGTGCCCGTGCACTGGAAACTTAATTTCCCACCATACGTGTCACCCTTGAAGAGACACTCACAAACACCCACCTTCACCTCTACATGTGTGGGGATAAAAATTCACACACCTGCAAGTGCGTGACATTCATCTCACACTTGGCGGTAGACGTACTCACTCATCTTCATGGTGAACGGGCCGGATCCCCAGACGGGCAGCCATAGGACCTTGCCGCTCGCCCTGTAGGTCCCGTTAAAGTTGACGTGGGGCCGGTGGAACCGAATCTCCAGGTCCAGGTCATCAAAGTCGAACCTGCAGGTGAGTTGCAGCGGAAAAATGAATATGAATGCAAAACGTTTGGCTCAAAAGAAGAAAAAATAATAGGAAGCTGGTTTTACTTGAGGGAGTGGGCGGTGACGCCCCGGGCAATGTCGCTGATGTGCATGTTGTAGAAGGTGAGGTTCATGTTGAGGGCGTTGCCGTTGTGCTTGCTGACGGGCATGACGGGCACCAGCAGCGGGTCCACGCGCGGGATCCTGCGCGCCCGGTCCCCTGCGAGCCCAACACCGCCGTGAACCTCTCACCGAGTGTGGTAACGTCGCACAAGCGTGTGATGAATATCCGTGCGCGCACTTGAACAGGCATGGATGCATTCTCGTATGGGATTTTTCCGAGGGGGAAACAGCTCTGAAATTTTTGGTACGCCTCGTAATTCAGAAAAATTCAAAGAAATTCAGAAAAATTCAAAGAATTTCGGAATAATTTAGATAAAGATCATGACAATTCACTAAATAAATTCTCAGAATTCTAGGTAAACTCAAGCAAATTTCAATCAAAATTCACAAAATCTCACAATAATTCACAAAAATTAACAAAATTTGCACACAAAAATTCAGAGTTGTTTCCCCCACAGGATTTTCTTGCCCGAGTACGAATGGCCATTCACACAACGTCATGTGTGCGACAGTCACGCGTTTCCCAGAGCGTTTCATTATGCAGTATTTGTTCTTCTTACCAGTAGACAGCATTCCAATCACTCGGACCATCGCCCTCGATAAGCAGGAGTTGAATGTCGGTCCTCTGGGACACCGGAACAGGGCATTTTCTAAACAAACCAGTGACATATACATATATTTATATTTAAAAAAATTGCAAAGAGAATTTGGCACCTTTAACTAAAACAGATGCAGTTTAGACGCGCGTTTCAAAATTCACGCAGTTCAGCAGCCCGCTTCAAAACCCACGCAGTTTATCTGCCAGTCTCAAAACCCCGCACAGTTCCTACATCTTTAGCGAAGAAATATGTGGGTTTTGAAACGGACGGCTCGAACTGCGTGAGTTTTGAAACGGGCTGCTGAACTGGGTGAGTTTTTAAACGCGCGTCTGAGCTGCGTGTGTTTTAGTTTAAGGTGACGAATTGTTCTTTTACGGCAAAGCTCATCATAAACACCGTTCCACCACATTCTATTTAATACATAATCCACAGCAAAACTGGAATTAAAAAAATTGGTGGCAACATTGATAAACCAAGCGTGCAACTGCTCTACACATGTAAGTATGCAACTTCCAGTCGAACACGTACAAGCGTAAAACTTGACAGTTACAAGTGTCAAACTCGCCAGCTGAGCACTTGTAAGTGTTCAACTCGACAGTTGTGCACTTGCAATTATTCAACTGCCGCGTGCAACACTTCCCTTTTTGAACACTTGCAAGTGCACAACTGTCAAGCTGAACACCGACAACTGTGCAACTGGCGAGTTTGACACTTTCAAATGCACAACTGCCGATTTTTACACTTGTACGCGTTAGACTGGACGTTGCACACTTACAAGTGTTGAGCAGTTGCACACTTGGTTTTAAGGACGCCAAAGCAATACATAATTTCGATTGGCTTTTCGTCCGTCCAGAACACTGGACTACTTGACCTACCCGAGGACAGCGCCGGGGAGGGCGCGCACGCGAGGAGCGCCGCCGTCGCCAGGGCGGTGCGGGCGATGTGCTGCAGGGGCCACCACATCTTGTCGTGCGCGGGGAAGGTGCGCGGCGCGCGCGGGAGACCAGTAGCGCCCCCCGTGGCCGCCGCACCCCGTATATATAACATGTCGAGCGCTAGGCGGCTATCTCACTCCTACCCGCAGTCGCGAGTATCTCCGTCTGCCGAGCCGCAACGCCTCGCCACGCCCTCGTATCACCGTCACCACCACGCTCCGGAGAGAGCACCAGAAGCGAGGAGAACTCGAGCGATTTCCCTCCCTGGGTTAGTTCCATATACGCCTTCTCCAAATACCGAGGGGGAAACAACTCTGAATTATACAAATTTTGTGAAGTTTCGTAAATTTCCATTTTTCTGAATATTTTTGAATTTCTGCTTGAATTTTACCTTATTATTTGAGAATTTTTGATTTTTTTTTCTGAATTTTCCTAACGTTCTATGAATTTTCCTGATTTTTTCCCTGAAATTTTTTTCTTTTTCTGAATTACGAGGTGTACAAAATTTCCAGAGTTGTTGCCCCCTTGCCGCCAAATACTCACCCGCCCTTCCCTCCCATTCAAGGCCGCGACGCGACCAGGCAGGCGCGGCGAGAGCCGCCCCACCCACTCCCCAAACTTCCCGTCATACCCTTCTACCCCTTCTTCCAGCCACCGACGGCACCACCGCGCCCCTCCCTCCCCACTCACCACGCCTGCGCCGCGGCTGCCTCGACCACCCCACCCCGCCCCGCCCCACCCCGCCCCGCCCCACCCCGCCCCACCCCACCACGCCCCGCCGCGACGCGCCCCGCTCACCTCCTCGCGGTGCTGGCCGCCGGGCGCCGGGGATACGTTACCGCCCCTACGCATTCCCACGAAGCTGACGGCATCCGCTATCGATCCGTCGGGCAAAGAAAGAGAGAGAGGGAAAAAAGCGAGAGAGTCACAGACACGAAACATGTCGGCAGCTAGTGGGGGAATCCCTGGACGGCTGGAGGGCTCCCGTGTACAAGCCAGAAAGTACCAAGGGTGTACTCCGACTTTACTCCGTGCACTGCTTACTCCTGTGTACACCGGAACTTCGAATCGTCCACCCCTTTGCGTGTCCCCCGACGCTGCGCTGCGAATGCCGCGGCCACGCGGGCCGTGAGCGCCTGTCAAGCCCAGGGTAGGCAACACCGTGAGGCTCTCGTGTTCGACAGGCCTGCCTACTCCCCAGGCGACCCGCTGCACAAAGCACCTAACTCAGAGGGCCGACTCTTGACAATTTCGCCTCAGTAGCGCTCCCCGTGACCAGTAGCCCTAACTACTCGGGCGACGCCGACAGGTACACGTCACACGACTTCGACAATCCCAGTTCACCCGAAAAAAAAAATCACTGTTCCAATCCCTCCCCAATCCGTCCAATACCTACCAATCCCTCTCTAATCTTCCCAATTCCAACCAATCCACTAATCCTGGACAATCTGTAAAATCTCATTTCAATCCCTAAATCCCGACCAATCTCTATAAAATCTCATTACAATCACCGGCACCGGCAATACAGGCACCGCGAGAAGCGTGACGTGGATTCAACGTGGATTCCACGTGGATGCGTTGATCTATCGTGGACGTGGATGAATCCACCAAAATTCAACTACTTTCCCTTTTACAAAATATCATCATAAATTTATGTTTGCAAGAAACTGGGGTGCTTAAACATTGTAAGTAGTGAAAAAACTGCTTGGCAGCTGAACTTGCGACATCCCGTTGAAAAAACGTGGAATGGACGTTATTTTGTCCACCGTGGACTGATCCACCATATTTCAACTATTTCACCTGGTTTTCCGGTGTTGTCGACTGTTCTCCATACGTTTCCATGATTCATGAGATAAAAGACGCTGTATGATTTCTTTATCAAGTTAATGAGAATACGTTGAAATAACGTGGAATCAACGTGTTTTTCTCCACCGTGGATAGATCCACCATATTTCAACTACTTACTAATTCCCCCGTTCTTTCTGTGTTAGTGACTTTCCTGTTCCTGATTCATGGAAAGAAGGGCGATTTATGAATTTTTTCCATGTTGAATGGGACTTTGTGGAAATAACGTAGAATCCACGTGAAATCCACGTGGAATCCACGGTACAAAGTTCATAGTTCAACATTCAGAATTCAGTCACATCTTTATTTTTTATAGATGCCTGAAAACTGTCTTGTCCTTATAAAATATTATTTACAATTTGTCGCAAACAAAAAGGAATCGAATTTCGACGTATTTAACGCACAAATCGCTAAGGTCAAGCTAACGAGCTGTGTGGGTTGACCCTTACAGTGGGATCGGTTGCTGACGCTCCTTCCTTATCAGTAGCCCCGTAGGCTAACGGATATGGTCCGAGACTTCTAACTCTAAGATCCCGGGTTCAACTCCAAGTAAGGTAAATAAAATAAATGAGTAAAATTGTAAGTGAGAAAAACCTTGTCACACAAGGGGAAAGTAATATCAGTCAAGGAATATTTTTATGATTTCTGACAACAATGCCCAAAAGAAAGTGAAATTTGGGCATAGGCAAACACGTTGATTCCACGTTACATCAACGTTGAAAAGTGGTGGAACGAAGTGTCAAATTAACGTCGCTTCCACGTGGATCATCCACGTGGATTCCACGTGACAGTTCAACGTTGAATCAACGTTACGTCCACCAAAATTTCTCTTTGGGTTTACGTTTAATTTTGACCTTGCTTATGAGCACAAATTCTGAGATCACGTCTAGGTGAAAGCACACATTGAGCACTAAACGATGACGCTGAGCACACATTTCTAACGGCAAAGGGCGGTGCCAGGTTCACGGAGGGGGAGGCCGGGCGCCTGTCAGGCGCCTGTCAAGCGCAGGGTAGGCAACCCCGTGAGGCTCTCGTGCTCGACTGGCCTGCCGGCTGCCCCTCGGAGCCAATGAGACTCACTTCGAAAAATCATACTATGGACATTATTAAAAGAAGAAATCAAAACAAAATCAAGGAAAAGATACAAAAAATTAGAAAAAATCACACACAACTGAACGAAAAGCTGAAAAAAAATATGAAAAGAGTCACAAATAGGAGAAAAAGATCAAAATTTATCAAAGAGTGACAGAAAATTTCCTTGAAAAATAGAGAGAAAAATCAAAACAAAAAACAAAAATATAAAAATCACCAATAGCACAAGCAACAATAAAGTAGCGAAACTTCAGTCGTTGTCACGAGGAGAGGGTCTTCAAAACACAATAATAGATTGCCTGTCGAAAGGGAGGATCGCGAGCAAGTCGGTCGCAGCAGCGAGTCGTCTGGCGGGGAGATTACTTTCTGCTGATATCAGAATCCGCTAGAAAACGGAAAGTTACAGCGGGGACGCGGGGGGGGGGGGGGGAGCAGCGGGGGTTGCAGGGGCGGCGGTAGGGGTGCGGGAGTTGGCAGGGGAGGGGAGGGCGTTGTGAGAGAGTCTTTCCCACTTTTGTCTCTTTTGGTGATTTGTGTCTTTTCCCGGTCTTCTGTTCGACCCACTGGTCCTTGGCGGAGACGTGTTTTAGTATGACTCCCTTGTTACGTACTTTTGATTAATGAACACGAATGATATTTAATATTTTGATATTTTATTGAGCCAAAGTACAAGAAAGGGAAGTGTGGTCTAGTACAGATGTGTTTAGTAGTTTACTCACAGTGAAGAGAAGTTTATCCAAATTTAATCCAATAAGCGTAGCACTGTAATCCAAATTGTTATCCAAAAAACACTGTAATCCAAGGATAATCCGATAGGAGGGCACTTATACACTACACACTTTATATGCGCTTCTGCGCTACGACCGGAGCCACGCTACACAGCGTATCACAGGCTATCCGGTGTGACACTATCACAAAAGGTGCACAATAATCCAAAAGGTGAAGAACTGTAATCCAAATTATCCAAAAGCACTGTAATCCAAGTAATCCAAATGCACTGTAATCCAAGTAATCCAAATGTAATCCAAAAAGGTGTTGGGTTGAGATAAGCGCGGAGTGAGAACGAAACGCGCTAAGTCCGGATCCGCGAGCGTGCCAGCGGCTAAGTCCCGTTAACCGCGGTGCCTCCACAGGCTAAGTGTCACTCGGCCGGGGAGCGGACTCCTACGTGGGTCTCAACTAGTAAACGGTTCGGCTGCTGTCTTCTCACTGATCGGACAGCGGTCCTTCGGCAGGCTTCCGAACGGAAGCGCGGGTGGAAGGGGCAGATGAGCGCATAATGATGTCAGGATGATCTCATTGCCACGCGCGGCTAAAAACTGGGCCATGCCCTTGAATCGGTAGTGGGGAGCCACGCGCCGTTAGTCGCCTTGGACCATAGCCTTGAGATGGGCACTGTGAATTTACTAAAATCTTTTAGGTTTTCACAACGTTCTAATAGTTTACAATAAGAACGTCCGCGTTCTGTAATTGTGAAAATTTGGAAAAACTAGTTAGGGTTAGATTAAGATTTTTGTGTGGTGTTGGGGTGAATTTGGATTACGTTTTACAATTTTAAAACTAATGCTCTGTTTGACAAGGTTTCTAATAGTTTACAAATTTTGATGCAATAGCAAAATTTCTTATTTTTGATAGGTGAAGGTGTGACATGTGTATAGAACGAGGGAGGGTAGCAAAACAAAGCAAAAATCTAAATATAAATAAGAAGGGAAACTAATAGTAAAAGGTGAAAAGCTAAGACAATAACGATGGAGAAAAACTCAAACAACTTAACAGAGGCAAAGCTTAAATCTAAGTGTACGAAAACAAAACATTCGCAAAAGTAGAAATGCTAGAATACATTAAAGCAAATCGAGTGCACTTGAATTTCAATAACAAAGAGAACAAAAATTGACTCAAGGAAAATATAAGCAAACTGAAAACTAACAAAAAAAAAATCTACTGAAAAATTAAACATTTGAATTTTCTAGATATAGTATGTAATACTTAGAACAATAATTTTATTTTGAACAATACGAAAGGACAGAATTATAGAAAAGAAAGAGGCAGAGGGATATAGGGATAGACAGTTTTTACTAATACTTCTAATTTTTTTTTAAGGTAGGAGACACATGTAGGATAGGAAAGGGTTGACATGACACTTCAGGTACACAACATGAATCGCAAAATTAGAGCACTGCATACTTAGAGAATCCTTTGCACTAATACAAATTATTCAAAATGAATAGAGACAGCATGGTTCGAAAGATGACACGCACTGGTCACACGTTGACAGTTTATTGGTTGTTGAGAAAGTCGTAGGTGTGTGATAAGCTTGAGGTATCGCTCGACGATGGGTGATGAATGGACGAGAGAGGAGTGAGCAGCTTGTAGAGTTGTGGCTGAACGGTGTTGTCCATGACCAGGCTCAAATCTTGAGGAGCCCAGGGTTAGGATAGGTCGCGGATGGGTCCAGCTGAGGGCAATGAATAACCAGCCTTGTCCATGGAGTAGGACGGAGTGAGAAGTGGGTCGGCAGAGCAGTGCGGTATATGCTGGGGGGCCATAAGTGCTGCTAGGAGTGCAATGTGCAGTACAGCTGCGAGGCAGTGGTTTGGGCTGCCAGGCAAACAGCGATCGTGTTGCGTCCATCAGGGTCTCGTCAGGAAGGGAATGCCATAGGACGGAGAACTGCAGAAAAAGAAAGATAAATGGTGAAACAGAAAAGGAAAAGTAGATAAAATGATCTTAACTTTGTTCTAAGTTTTTGAGGTTCGTAAAAATACCATTTAAAACAATACGTGCAACTTTCTATGATAATCAAAATGTGATAAAGCAAAGCATTCTATTTAGCTCATGGCTACTAAATTTATTTTCGAGAGGACTACGAAAGGTTTGACTAAAATCGCTACAATACAAAGACAAAAAACTTTTTTTTTTAAAAAAAAATAAGGAAAATTAAACGACAACAGCAGAAACATCGTTTACACGTAAACATTTTTTTTTGCAAAGTAAGAAAGAGTTATGCTAAAAAAATGTATACTAAGATTTCCAGTAAAAAAAAAAGAGGTTAACACGATAACATGATACTGGTACTTATTGATCGTTTTGGAAGACGTGTTCCTTCGTAGCTGCTAACAAAATCACTAAGACTTTGGAAAACACGGACAGAAGAATCTTGTGATGATCCGCTCTGAGGAAGGAGGGCGGAATGGTGAAGAATCGTCACCAGATTGTGGATGAGTTGTGGCAGGAGCAGCGGGGAATGACCAGTATTCAGCGCAAGCTTCCTTGGTGTCAACATTTTCAATTGTCAGTTTAATCGGAAGTTTGGTTAGCAGTGTAAGTGACAAGGTTGTGGCAATAGGATGTTAAGTACAATGTTTTGTTCGCAAAACAATAATTTGCAAAAATGAGAAGAATACATAGCGTACATCAATACTTTTGATTATAGTTGAACATTCTTTCGAATCGTTAGCGACAGTTGTTTTCGTTGATTTATTTTCTTTTGAGAGGAATAATTTTGAAAGTGTAGCCGTAATTTATTAAAAATGTTAATTGTATTCGCAACACTATTGAGTGTTATGTGAGGTAATTTGTCAACATTTGCTAGTGTTGGAAAAGCATTCAATGTCAAGGGACGTCACAAATTATCCACATTAAAAAAATTAAAACAGAAAAAGGAAAAGAACGCAAGATTCTCTAGACAGGGAAAAACAAGGTATTCATTTCAATCAAACACGATTATAATGCGATGGCACGCGATTTCTTGGAAGTTGCAATCGTTAGTGAATCAACATTCATACATTAACAAATAAGAAAACGAGAAAAACGACCACATAACATCAGGGAAAAACATCCGCATATCAATAAATCAACAAAAATCATCGGGGAAAATACATCCCGGTATCAATAAAAATCGTAATATCAGAAATCAAACACAACGATCATCAGGTAATGTCACGGGCATTCCTGGAATAACAATAATTCAACGAAGTTGCAATCATAACGAAAGTTTCGACCATCAGATTTCACGTGCCTTTCTGAATGTCACATTTTTTTGTTTGCTTGATAAAGAGCAATAAATATGACGAAATGAATTGTTAAATATATAAAAAAAACAAATGTTGAATCAAACAAAAACAGTTGTAAGGAGGGACAAGACAAAAAAAACGCCAGAGCACGAGTCCGCATGACAAATGCTAGACAAACACTTTAAGAGAATGAAAAAACTGTCGCTTTACAGAAGTTTGTAAAAACATTGATCTTACAATAAGAGAAAAAAGAAAATTTCTTTAAAAAAAAAAAAACGAAAACAAAATCATTGGGTTATAGCTAAAATTACAAACAGAAAGAAACAGAAAACTGTCAGTATTTGTAGAAAAGTATGTCCGAAGTGTGGGGTATGCAGTTGTAAGTTTGGAGAAATTGTCATTTGTTGTGTGCGAGGTGAAGCGCCGTGGAAAGAGGTAGGAGCGACAAAGAAGTATTACAGGTAAGTCAGACGAAAGAAGTATGGATGTGTGTGCGAAGCTATGCTATCATTACAAAACGTGCGCGAATCACTATGGCCTGTTTTCGCAACCAATTAAGACCTTGAATACGATGAACCGGGCAAACGAAAGAAAATTTTGATTTATTTTTCTCGTCAACATGTGAGCGAGTGGTGCTAGCTGTACGCAGTGTGGGGGCGGCGGAGGAAAAGACAAGACGCGCGTTGAGCTTTAGAAATAAACGGTGCGTTTGTTTGAGTCTAGAAGAGCCTCGTTCGGCATCGGTATGTGTTGTGCGCGTAGATCACTTGGGCACGCATAGTATGAGGCGCCGTTTGGGTGCTAAGGGCCTCTGGTGCCTGGGGGGGGGGGGGGGGGAATGTGGGAAATTCGGGCAACGTATGATAAAATTTTTGTGCGCTTATGAACACATGATTTCGTAAATTTGGTTCATTCAAAATAAGTTATTTTAATAGCATCAAAAAATTATTGTGCCATCATCAACACTGTGAAAAAAAGACTTCTTATTTTTTTTCTGTCCATTCATAATTTTACAGTGGAGGGTCAAAGAAAAAACAGACAAAAACTCGTAGACTTCAAAAATATTATAAACAATTGACGAAGGGAACGGTCATCGTAATGTCACGAGCATTACGGAAATTGATAAAAATTATAATTAATCGAACGTGAAACGTAACCAGCAGGGAAAAATCATCCTGGTATGCGTAAGAATCGTATTACAAATCAATCAAAACGACCATCAGGTAGTGGCACGGGCACTCCTGGAAATTGCAATCATTAGGGGAAAATCATCCTGGAATTAATAAATCAAAAATAATCATCGGGGAAAACACATCCCGGTATTAAATAAATCATCAGGGAAAAATCATCCTGGAATCAATAAATCAATAAAATTGCGAACGAAACGACCGTCGGGTAGTGACACGGGCACTCCCGGAAATCGACAATAATCAATAAAATCATCAGGGAATAATCATCCTGGAATAAATCAATAATAATCATCGGGGAAAACGCATCCCGGTATCAAGTAAACCATCAGGGAAAAACATCCTGGAATCAATAAAAATCGCATGGACCATCAGTTAATGTCACGAGCATCACTGGGAATCATTAAAAATCGTAATATTCAATAGTTATCGTCAATATTTCGTATATATTCTGAACTCTCGTCCATTTCATTTCTTTGACCCATAGTTTTTAAATAGTAGTTTCCCATGTTCAGGAATAGCACAGCACTTGTTCTCAGCGCACAAAAAAGTACCAAAATTTAGTAATTACGGAAAGAAAAAAAAAATAGTTACGTGGTCTGGAAATAGACGAAAGTGTGGGTGGGTGGGAGGGGGAAGGAAGGGGGACAGAGGAAAATGTTTTGGCGAAACGCACTTTCATTCAGATTGTTTCAGGGGATCAAATGCCTCAAAGTGACCACCACCATCAGGTGGCTTTGTAAATTTTAAATACACAATTTTGTGTGGTTTGTCGCAAGTAAATCGGGCAACACCTGATTGTTTATACAAAAGGATGGTGATGTTCAAAAGTTTTGCTAATGCCTCTAATTCACATTGGCTTACATAAATGCCAGAATGTGACATGTATTTGCCATACTTAAATCGAGATAATGTTAATTCATCACCAATAAATGCATGATTTTGAAAGTCATCCCAATTTGCCATGATGTATTTCACTGTAAACTCACGCAAACCAGGTGCGCAAGAAATGTCATTCCACATACCAAGAGCAACGCCCGAAAATAAAGAATTACCATCAAGAGGGCAAGGAATAGTGACAATTTCATGAAAATTTCGTGCAGGTGTAAATGAGTTGCATGTGTATTTTTTGTGAGTGTTGTACATAGATTCACGAACGGGGCAGTTAATTATGTGAAACTTGCCTCCGCAAAAGTCACAAACGACGTGGGCAAAAGCGTCAGTCAATGATTTTATAAAGCGTTCATAGATTTCCTGCGGGGTACGCACAGCAGCGTTAGGGAGCGGATTATCAGCAAGCCACTGAAACTCACGTAGACAGAGCAAACTAGCCTTGTCATAAGTCCGGTTTTTCAGGAGCAACAACTTATAAGTGGGGGAGAGGTTACTGTACCAGTCATTTAGACATTTAAGTCGAAATAGAAGTAATCCATGTTTTGCGTCAGGAATAACAGTTTGGTCTGGCAGATTAGGATTACAGTCGGTCGGGTGATTTAGTTCAGCCATTTTTGTCTTTACGTAGATAGTACGAGGAGAACAGGTGATACATAAAAGAGGAATACATTTTTCAATTTGTGACGAAACTTATTCCCGCATAAGTACATAACTTCAACAAGTGTGTCAACACGTGAGCCAGGATCGGTATCGGAACCACGTTGTGAGAGAGTCTTTCCCACTTTTGTCTCTTTTGGTGATTTGTGTCTTTGCTCGGTATCGGAACCACGTTGTGAGAGAGTCTTTCCCACTTTTGTCTCTTTTGGTGATTTGTGTCTTTGCTCGGTATCGGAACCACGTTGTGAGAGAGTCTTTCCCACTTTTGTCTCTTTTGGTGATTTGTGTCTTTTCTCGGTATCGGAACCACGTTGTGAGAGAGTCTTTCCCACTTTTGTCTCTTTTGGTGATTTGTGTCTTTTCTCGGTATCGGAACCACGTTGTGAGAGAGTCTTTCCCACTTTTGTCTCTTTTGGTGATTTGTGTCTTTTCTCGGTATCGGAACCACGTTGTGAGAGAGTCTTTCCCACTTTTGTCTCTTTTGGTGATTTGTGTCTTTTCTCGGTATCGGAACCACGTTGTGAGAGAGTCTTTCCCACTTTTGTCTCTTTTGGTGATTTGTGTCTTTTCCCGGTCTTCTGTTCGACCCACTGGTCCTTGGCGGAGACGTGTTTTAGTATGACTCCCTTGTTACGTACTTTTGATTAATGAACACGAATGATATTTAATATTTTGATATTTTATTGAGCCAAAGTACAAGAAAGGGAAGTGTGGTCTAGTACAGATGTGTTTAGTAGTTTACTCACAGTGAAGAGAAGTTTATCCAAATTTAATCCAATAAGCGTAGCACTGTAATCCAAATTGTTATCCAAAAAACACTGTAATCCAAGGATAATCCGATAGGAGGGCACTTATACACTACACACTTTATATGCGCTTCTGCGCTACGACCGGAGCCACGCTACACAGCGTATCACAGGCTATCCGGTGTGACACTATCACAAAAGGTGCACAATAATCCAAAAGGTGAAGAACTGTAATCCAAATTATCCAAAAGCACTGTAATCCAAGTAATCCAAATGCACTGTAATCCAAGTAATCCAAATGTAATCCAAAAAGGTGTTGGGTTGAGATAAGCGCGGAGTGAGAACGAAACGCGCTAAGTCCGGATCCGCGAGCGTGCCAGCGGCTAAGTCCCGTTAACCGCGGTGCCTCCACAGGCTAAGTGTCACTCGGCCGGGGAGCGGACTCCTACGTGGGTCTCAACTAGTAAACGGTTCGGCTGCTGTCTTCTCACTGATCGGACAGCGGTCCTTCGGCAGGCTTCCGAACGGAAGCGCGGGTGGAAGGGGCAGATGAGCGCATAATGATGTCAGGATGATCTCATTGCCACGCGCGGCTAAAAACTGGGCCATGCCCTTGAATCGGTAGTGGGGAGCCACGCGCCGTTAGTCGCCTTGGACCATAGCCTTGAGATGGGCACTGTGAATTTACTAAAATCTTTTAGGTTTTCACAACGAGGGGGCGGCAGGGGGCGGCAGGGTGCGGCCGGGTGCCGGGGCGCGGGGCGGAGGGAGACACCTCCCCGCCGTGCTGCGACCCGATCCTGCTCGGCTCCGCCGGCTCCTCCGTCGGCACGGCTCTGCGGGCCCGCCGAACACGTTCGGCTCGGCTGAGCTGCTGGCTGCCGCCCTGCCGCCCTGCCGCCCTGCCGCCCTGCCGCCGCGCGCCACCGTCCTTGTCGCACTCATGGGGTCCTGTCATACCCAACACAGAGCCCCGCCATAGGTGTCCTGCTGATAGCTCACCGCCGTGACCATTCTAGGGTGAATTCAAACACCTCTTGGTAGACCTCCGTCCGTCTCTTCACTGGACGTGTCCTATGAGTGCGAAAAGGAGAGAGGGAGGAAGGGAGGGAGGGAGAGAGAGAGAGAGAGAGAGAGAGAGAGAGAGAGAGAGAGAGAGAGAGAGAGAGAGAGAGAGAGAGAGAAGGAAGGGGAGAGGGAGAGAGAGAGAGAGAGAGAGAGAGAGAGAGAGAGAGAGAGAGAGAGAGAGAGAGAGAGAGAGAAAGACGGACGAAATCAATGGGCTGAATCAGCCAGCAGAGGCGCGGAACGGGCGAGCGGCGGTATTGAACGGTCTTTCCAAGAATTCAACAACGGAAAAATCCGAGGAGGTAAGAGAGAGTTAATTTAACTGGCAACATTACCAACATAACCCTCTCGAATAAACTAGATTTAAAAGAAGAAGAAATCCTTAATGGCAATAACCTGCCAGAAAGTTAGGCAAAAATCCCGGCCAATACACCTGTGCGTAACGGGACTGTATCTCCGCCTGCCTACCAGGCAACATCTGTACATGAGTGCAGGGGAGTTGCCTAGAAGGCAGGCGGAGATACAGTCCCGTTACGCACAGGTGTATCGGGCGGGATTTTTGCCTAACTTTCTGGCAACACTGTACGCGCTAAGCCCCCGCTGCGAACATTCATGTTCGCGAGCAAGAGCACAGGTGCGCCCGGTGGGTAGGCAGCCCAACCTACGCGGCTGTCCGCGGGGCTACCTGCCCAGCCCAGCCCGGCCACCCGGGCTGGGCCAGGTCCAGCAGGCATGGTGGCTATCGAACCTCCGTCCTTCTCGCACCCACGGCGGTGACCTCATGATGGCGCAGGGCCAGGGCCCCGCGAGTGCGACAAGGACGCGGAGGCGCTCAAGGCTGACCTGGAAAGGACAGCAGGCGTCGTTTTAAATTTGAAAAAAAAATTAAAAAAAAAAAAAACCATGTACTATTTCGGCCTTACACGATGTAACAGTGATGTGATGTTTTTGCCCCCTCATCTTCCCACCACGGCATGCAGCGCGGGAGAGCACAAGTATCCTCCCTGCGGAGGCGGGCTGGCCAGCGGCTTCTCTGCAGGCGGATTCAGGGTATCGTTCTGTAATGTCCTCTCTCTCGCTCTTTATGGGCCCGCCCCGAGAGTGCGACAAGGACATAGAGACGAAGTGGCCGTGCGGAATCGCACTGCTGGAGGCTGACCTCCCACCTGGAGGAAAGGAGACTTCCAGACCCCCCCCCCCCCCTGCTCCCTCATCCCTCTGCTCCTCCCAGGGGACTCAGCAGCGCGTTACCGCGTGGTCACAGCAAGTGCACACATATCACACGCAGATTACATACAATGGTATGTTGTTTTTTTTTTTCACTTCTACTTACTTTGTATGTACGACAAAAACAAGCAAGACTGCGATAAATGTGCAAAACGTTGCAAGTCGCCTTGCTCACTGAAAATCTAGAAGTCATAGTTCTCGCCCCCATACGAGTGAGAATTTGAGGGCAATTTTATTACTCTCTGGAGAGTAAGAATTTTTTTCCTCGCTCATTATGAGAAAGAATTTCGAGACCTCACCCAAATAAAGTGAGAATTCGCGCTCAAATAAAGTGAGGTTAAAAAAACCCTTACTCAAATAGAGCGAGACTTAAAAACATCTTGCTCGAAAAGAGTGAGGTTAAAAATTCTCACTCTAATTTAGTATGGAAAAGTGCCCTCTCCCATTTTGGGTGAGAAATTGGATTCCAGGGTTTGCAAAGCTCCGATATAAATCCGATTTGTCCTACACATGAGAAAGAATGCAGGCGTGGCAAAAGTGTAACACCATTACGCAATTCACCCGTATCGAACCTGGCGTGCACCTCAGTGGCGAGGACAGGGGGGGGGGAGATAGCGGGGCTGCCGGTCCGGGGTCGTGGGCGCGGGGCGGGGTGGGGCCGAGTGCGGCGGGGCGGGGCGGGGCAGGGCGGGGCGGGGCCGGGTGCGGCGGGGCGCGGCGCGGCGGGGCGGGGCGGGGCGGGGCGGGGCGAGGCGGGGCGTCGCTAGACCCTCCCCCTTCCGGTCAGCTGACCGCCCCGGCGCCCCACCCAGCCCACGGCCCACGCGGGCTTTAGGGTCGCGCCCACCTCCTCGCGGGGCTGAGCGCCCGGTGTTTGTGAGGGTGGACGCCCCCGCAAAATCGCTCCAACTCCCACCCTACACAAGGGCAGCTGTAAAATAACTCAACAAAAATCAGGAGAGCGGAATAAATGCTCGCTACCACGCGCTTTGAAATTTGAATTTCAACGTCGAATCTGTTTTAGTCCACGCCCCGCTATTTGGAAAACAATTTTATCGCTGAGCATCAGCCTGTGAAGCATTACAAGTTTCACGATTCTCGTTGTTGTTTTCCATCAGGAAAAGAAAAATCAATAAAATATTCCTCGTCAGTCAACTGCGAGACCATGTTCGAGCGCTCATAATCCTTGCGCACTCTCCACTCTGCAGATACGACTGCAACATTGCTACTTGGCGTTAGAAGTATACTTTCCGGGATCGTGTCACTCCCGCTCCCCAGTTTTTATTTCATTTTATTTTTTTTCCACTCGTCGCTTCTGCTGCCGAGCGATTCCGAAGATCGCTTTCATATCTCTGTCCTCGTCGCACTCATGGAGAACTACCATGGCCAGCATATGGCACCGCTGTAAGTGCAACAAGGACGGAGGGATGAGAGCGATCTTCTGAATCAGTCGGCTGATCCCGTTCGATCTCCCCTCTTCCTAATCACTCTCCCGCTAGCCTCTCCTGCGGGACCCTCGCTCCCTCGGGACCCTCCTCCTCCTCCTCCTCCTCCTCCTCCTCCACGCGCAGGGGGCAGCTGGGCTGGCCATGATCTTCCCATGGTGTGTATGAACTTCTCTCACCCTCACGCACACACCCGCAGCGCGCAGCGCGCCCGGTATAAGAGGCTGCACCGCTGCAGCCTGCAGCTAGTGCGATAGCGCACCGGCCCAGCCCAGGTCCACCACCGTCCTGCAGCCACTGTCCTGCACCATGCGTCCCCTGGTAAGCTTGTGACATAACTAACACCCTTTTACGGGTATTGCTAGTAATACTCCCTTTATTTAGGTATTATTTAATTAGCACCCCTGAACACTAATTTGCCCACAGCTGCTAAGCTTTCGCGCCTTTGGTCACAATCGTGTCTTCCTGAGGGCACTTTTAAGAACACTTTTTAAAGGCATTATCCCACACCTTTGTTTTTCCCGAGGGGGCCACCACTCCCGTAATCTTGTGTACAGTTGTAAGAGTTATCCGTGTAATCCTGAACCAAATTTTGAAGAATTATCTCTCAAGTACACCTAATTATTCTTCTTTCATGGTTTTAGCTCCAGAAATTCATGTGCAATCCCACAAAATTCATGTGTAATCCCTAAAATTACGTAAGCCTGAGTACATCCGCAATTGAAGTGGTGGTTTTTCCAGTGTTGCTGCAAATGCACTGCTTAAATGCTCCTCTAAAAAGCCGTAGTATATGTATGCGAATATCGCACACTTGAACGAGTGTGAATTCCCATTGTTACAGTGAGAGTAAATGTGTGCGAATTTTCCGAAGGGGATCCACACACACGAATGATGTGTGTGACATGGTGGGTTTCCAGTGTATACTATATGAAATGCAGAGGGCGTGATTGAAAAGTTGTGCCGTTTCATGTCACTATAAACGCCTAACGAAGACCATCGCGCCGCGCGGGACTTTTTGTCGAGATTTGGCGTTACTGCGTGACCTTTTGGGCTGCGTGAGTGGCCTGCCGACCCTCCCCTTCGCTCGGCTCGGCTCGGCTCGGCTCGGCTCGGCTCGGCTCGGCTCGGCTCGGCTCGGCTCGGCTCGGCTCGGCTCGGTTTGACTCGGCTCGGCTCACCTTTCGCGGCTGAAACAGAGCATGAGTCGGGATGGGGCAGGGCAGGGCAGGGCAGGGCCAGACGGGGCAGCTTCCAGCTTGACCCCGACCCGACCCGACCCGACCCGACCCGACCGCTCCAACAGAGCTAGGCGGTGCGGACCCGTGCCGGGCTCAGCTCGGACCGGACGCACCGGAGCCCAGGTGTCGCAGGACAATTTCACATAAATTTTCCACCGCAACTTTTCAACAACAACAACATTCAAGCCCACTGCATGGGGACAACGGTGTCACTGCGGCCGGCAGGGCATCTTTCGAGAGACACTAACCAACCCAACACTGAGGTTTACCTGAGGGTATTCACACGTTTGAGTGGCCAAAAGTGTATACGCGAACGCATCCTCGCACATCTAGACGTGTGCGACATTCACACACTTGGATTTCCAGAGCGCGGGGAAAATAAAGTCCCCGCTGTTTCAGAGAGGCGACGGGTGCGTGCGCGCGGGGTTGCCTGCACGAAGAACACGACGTCTTGGTTACCAAGCAGTTTTACGAAAAACCAAGCTGCTCCCATGGAGAAAATGCTCAGACGCTTCGGAGCTGCTTGAAAACCAGGAAGAAGTTTTTTTCTCCATGTACTCGATCTAGCCGTAGGGCGCCATACCCGAGGGGTCCTTCACTAGAAATTCAAGCGTACACCGATTTTTTTTTATTTTTATGGTTTTTCGTGATTTTCCTTAATTTTTTACTGTTTTTTCCTGTCTTTTCCTTCTGATTTTTAACTGATGTTGTTCTTGGGTGTACGCTGATTTTTTGAGTGAGGGTCTCATCGGCCATAGCCGCAAACCACGCAACTTGTGTCTTCTCTGAAACAGCCGCGGTGGTACACAGCGAAAGTTCATGGGGACTGAGAAAACGTTTACAGCAACTCAAATGGAAATGACAAAATAAAACATGAAACAGCAGTGGGGTACGCATTCTGCAACGCGCTCGCAGGCACAGGCACTCATTTTTTGCTGGATGAGGACAGACTTTCCGGTAACGGTTTCTACTGGCTAGCTCTGCTGGATATAGGCGCCTCTGATGAAGCTATAAAATAGCAGGTGATGTCCCGGTAGCGACACAACGCGCGGTGGGGGGCGGGGCGGGGCGAGGTGGGGTGGGGCGGGGTGGGGTGGGGCGGGGCGAGACTATGGACTAAAGACGCTTGACCGGCGCGCCTCTTACTTCTGGCGCCTGAAGGAGCCACTGCCGTGTCAAGGAGCTCCACCTCTAGTGCGCTGGACACACTAGCCATTGGCAGAGAGAGAGAATGAGTGTGTATGAGAGAGAGAGAGAGAGAGAGAGAGAGAGAGAGAGAGAGAGAGAGAGAGAGAGGGAGAGAGACGCGCCGCCCGGGCCGGGCTGGGTCAGGGCGGGAGGAACAAGGCCACGCTGGAGCGTAGCGGAGCGGTCACTCCGCCTCTCTGGAGCGTCTTGGGTTTATGACGCTGCTGTGCTCGCGGGGCGGGGCGGGGCGGGGCGGGGCGGGGCGGGGCGGGGCGGGGCGGGGCGGGGCGGTGCGGGGCGGGCCGGGGCGGGGCGGGGCGGGCCGGGGCTGATAGGCCGATGCCGTGCGTTTTCGACAACACTGTTACCGCCACCCTTGAACGCGGCGAGCGGTAATTTATGTGGCAAAGCGTCTAATTTTTCGCTCGCTGAGGATGAGTTGGTCTGGGCCGCGCTGAGCTGGCGGCGCCCGCGCCCGCCCGGGCCGAGGACGAGGCCGGTGCAGCGAGTGATCGCGGAACAGATAAGTGAAAGGCCCGGGAAAAGAAGCGCCAGTTGTAATAAGTCTTTTTTGCACTCTCAGAGAGTCTGAGACCTGAGCTGGTATGAACTTAAGGCACCCCCCGACTGTACGCTTCTACCTTTCGCGACCTCCCAAGAAGATTTTTTTTTTCCGGTCCTCATTAATACTTTGCCTGTTGCGTTGCATATGCGTGTTCACACGATAGAGGGAGGAGGGGGGGGGGAGAGACAGAGGTAATATACCTGAGCGTGGGTGGGGCGGGGCGGGGCGGGGCGGGGGCGAAGGAAAAGGTATCGGAAGGTGTCAGCCGTATTATGCCGTCCGCAACGCTCGTGCAGACAGCGTAGCGTGGAATACGGCCCAGCCACTTAACCCTTTCGCTTCCTCTTCACTTCCAGATCGCGGTGCTCCTCATCATGGCGGCTGTGGCCCTCGTCGCCGAGGCCACCTGGGGCGGCGGCGGCGGCGGCGGCTGGTCCGGGGGCGGCGGAGGCTGGTCCGGGGGCGGCGGCGGATGGTCCGGCGGAGGAGGAAAAGTCGTCAGAGTCATCTCATCTGGAGGCGGTGGCGGCTGGAAATCTGGAGGTGGCGGCTGGAGCTCCGGGGGCGGCGGCGGCGGCGGCTGGAAATCTGGAAGATCTGGAGGCGGCTGGAGCTCCGGCGGCGGTGGCGGCTGGAAATCTGGAGGTGGCGGCTGGAGCTCCGGGGGCGGCGGCGGCGGCGGCTGGAAATCTGGAGGATCTGGAGGCGGCTGGAGGTCCGGCGGCGGCACCGTGAGAATCATCTCCTCCGGGGGCGGCGGCGGCTGGTCGGGCGGTGGTGGGGGCGGGGGCTGGTCTCGCGGGGGCGGCGGCTGGTCCAGCGGCGGGGGCGGGGGCGGCGGCGGCTGGCCTTGGGGCTGACCGATCGAGCAAACTCCTCCTCTCTCTCTCCCGCGGAATGGACCTGGCTGGCTGCGGCAGGGGGGCCCCAGTCGCACCCGGCCACTCGCTATCTCACGCCCCGCCCCGCCCCGCCCCGCCCAACAGTGAGCGTGGCCCGGAGGGCGCTGCTAGGCACTGGCGGATGTCCTGGTGTAATCCCAAGACCATGCAATGCAGTTACTACCGCAGGGATAGCGACTTGCGCGAGTTTCTCTCAGCAATGTTTTTTTTTTTATAAAATAAAGAAATAAATTTTATACATGAGGAAAACTGTATTTTGTTGTTTTTTTCCACCAAAATCCGCACCAAGCAAGGTCCACTTGTTCGGTCCTGGCCCGGGCCGCGTCGACTCGCGCGCGCGCAGTGCTTCCTATTTGAATACAAAGGAGTAATAGTGCACGTAGGGGAAGAAGCGAGGAAAAAAGGTACATCTTTTGTTTCGGCAGAGTGAGCTGCGCTCGGCTCGCGGCCTCCAGGACCTCGTCCAGGACACAGGGACCGTCTCGTCCTTCTCCCTAACGCGCTCTGACTCACTCATTCCCTCACTGACATAAAAACACACGCACACACACACGGACGCGCGCACACACACATACACTCACACACACAGATGGAGGCGTGAGACCCCTCGGCCAGCCCAGCCGGACTGCACTGCTCTGTGCCCAGCTCAACACACCAGCAAGGTCTCTCCCGAAGAGGCCTACCTACACTGTTTCATCATTTAAAAGTCTCACTTTTACCTTTCTACCTAAAGAATTGCGTGTGAAGTAAATTTCTTTTTTCCTCTCTATTTTCATCAAAAATTATAAAATTATATGAGCGGCGCAGTAGACGCATTCCCGAATTCCATTCAATTAAAATTGAACAAAATTTTTAAAAATCCTTGGTGTCACTCTACCCTCTGGGAGGGTCGGCAAACGTCGTCAGAAAATATTCAATAATTGGACTATTCCAATTTTTGACACAGTCAAAACCGGAGAGAGAAAAAAAATATTCGCATTTAACGTGTGACCGCCTCGCCAACAACACCACACTTCCGGTCAAAAGTAGGAGTGCTTCCGGTGGCGTCACCACTGCCCGGGCCGGCGCACTCCTCCGACACGACACGAATCGCCGCTTTTACCCAAAGAGGGACTCGTAGTCGCGCCTCGGCAGCGCGCCCCGCCCCGCGGCAGCGCGCCAGGGAATTCCCATGGGGCGGGGGGGGGGACAGGCAGCGACCGTGGCGATGCGCCCGCACCCGCCGGAGCGCAAGTACGTATAGCGACGAACCAGATAGAAAACTAGATTGTGCTGCACTGTGCGTGAGACGCTCACCATACAGCGGCCGACAGGACACAGGACAGCCGAGGCAGGAGGCGCCGTCTCGTCTCAGCGACGCTCGATGTTCCAGCTCTGCTCCAGCCGCTCCAGCGCACGTCGGGCACGTCACTGCAGCACGTCCTGCAACACTCAGACCCTTTGTTATATAATGAATATCCAAGAGGGTATACCGCCATTCGCCTGGCCATCCGCGCCTAATCACTATTCCAAATTAACTAAGCACTCATGTAGTGCGTGCACTCATTTCAAATGCACCCTCCCTTTGGCGCCCTAACCGAAGGGCAAGGGCCCCGGCGCCCGGCGCTCGCCCGGCCGAGGCGGCCATGTTGAGAGACCGACCCGGAGCGACACTCTCGCCTGGACGGTCAGCGTAGACGGACGACCCTAGCCTCAGCCTTCAGCCTTCGAGCCACCTTGTGAATCTTCGGTGTTCAAACCTCTGCTTGTACCATGGGTAAGCCCGAATAAAATGTGTGATGCGAACCAATGAAAAGCACCACGCAACACCTTCATGCTTTGGCACTTCTTGTTGTTGACCATCGCTGGCAGGGCAGGGCAGGGCAGGGCGGGGTGGGTTGGGGTGGGGCCAGCGGTGCGACGCAGGCCGAAGGAGGAAGGGGAGGGACGGGGAGTGGTCGACGTATGGCCCACCACCCGAGGAGGGGGAAACAACTCAGAAATTTTTGTACTCCTCGTCATTCAGACAAATTCAGACAACTTCAGAGGAATTAAGAAAAGCTCAGAGAAATTCAGGAAAACTTTCGAAGAATTCAGAAAAATCAAAAAAATTCACGAAAAATCAGCAAAATTTAGGGAAAATTCAAGCAATTTTTATAATCAATAAAAATTCAAAAAATTCACAAAATCTGTACTCTAAAATTCATAATTGTTTCCCCGTCTCGCCACCACCGGAGCAGTGTGGGTGGACTAACCGACACGCGACGGGCGCCCTGCGCGTTTGGATGCGCAGCCAAGTGTCACCCGCGGGTGACGAGACGGCAGGTATGCGACCCTCGCGGATGATGCCGCTGTTTGCGGGTCCGTGCGCCCGCGCCCCGCGCGCGCGCTGGCCGCTGCTGACACGGAGCAAGGGATGGTCTCTACACCCACGTACTGTCATATACAAGACACGCAGCAGCAGCAGCAGTAGGTTCGAACAGCAGCAAGGTCGCTAACAGTGAACTGACAGCGAGCTGACAAGAGGTCAGCGTGCAGTGTCCGGTCCGGTCAGCTCACCGCACAGCAGCAGCAGCAGCGGCTGCAGCGCATCCTAGATCATGACCTTCTCTGGAACAGCGCTGCGGCCGCACGGCGCGGCGCCGCTGGTCAGCTCAGCTCGGCACATCATCGCGCGCATCTTCTGAAACACCTAGACGTGATCTACTTCCTCGTCCTTGCTGCGGGCCCGCTGCAATCAGGCGCGAGACGCGCCCGGAAGTGGTCGCTATGTCGTTAAACAAAGGCACTGCACCCCGCCCGTGGGATTACAAATTTAAAAAAAAAAATAATAAAAAAATTGAAAAATTCAAAATTTATAAAGAATATGGAAAACTACAACAACAACAACAACAACAATAAAGCATACCCCATGGTCAGGTTGATCGAGAAGAGGAAAAAGAGAGAGGTAGCGCGGAGCTGAGGAGGTGGCACCGCGTAGTGCCGTGAGCAAAGCAGGCAGTTCGCCTTCGTCTCTACTGTAAGTTAGGTGGAAAGTATTGATTTGTAAAATTAAATACTGGTAAATACCAGTTCAAGTTTCAATGCCACGACGCATTTTAAAATTATTAAATCGTCGGAAACTTACGTGATGTCTTACGAGTGAAGAAAACAATCAGCAGATGCAGAATAACAGCAATAACACAAGATATTCGTAGAGATATTTGTAAACTACACGACCAGCTTGTACGACGTCGCCAGCCCGAAACAAGCATGGCTGAAAGCTGTCTGCTTCTGCTCCGACTACGGACGGCACTACCCCATGCCGCTTCCCCTTCTCGGTCAACCTGTACATAAAACTGCGTCCTAAACAAAGGGGGACAACTCTGAATTTTGGTGTAAAAATTTTGTAAATTTTTTTTGAATTTTCGGAAATTTTTGTGAATATTTGTGATTTTTTAATGAATTTATTTGCTTGCATTTTACCCAAATTTTTGTGATTTTTTCTGATTTCCTCTTAATTTTCCTGAATTTTTCTGAATTACGAGGCGTACAGTACAAACATTTCACGGTACCAGCAAAACACGAGAAACGACAACGCTGATTGTTTTTGTTGTGTTTCACAAGTTTCTGCTCAAATACGTGGTCATCATTTCGTGTATTTTATTTTGTGGTCTGCTCGTGCGCACAATGGTGTCGTGCATGGGTGTGCTCTGCACGCTGCACGTACGTGGCAGAGCGCGCGGTCACACCTGGTCATTGTTGTGACTGCGGCCGCACGCGCGAACACGCCCCGCCCCGCGCCGCGCGCCGCTCTGTCTGGAGGGAGGGTGTGTCTGGGTCTGGGGGGCCATTACGTTCTCGCGGCCGTCCCCGTCCCCGGCGGCAAGGTCGAGGCCTCCCCGAGGATCCCGCCGCGCGCGTCCCGGGTCCCGAGCCCTCTCCCCAGCCCGCCCCGCCCGGCCCGGAGTGCGCTCTGATGTGCCCCCCTGACGCGCCCCGCCCCGCCCCGCCCCGCCCCGCCCCGCCCCGCCCCGCCCCGCCCCGCTGCCCGCCTCCCACCTCCAGCCCCACCGCCCAGCACCTCTATAAGAGTGCAGGTCGACCCCCACGTCGGGACATTCTCGTTTTGAACGTCGACGCCGTATCCTCTAAGACATGAGGCCCCTGGTAAGTAAGCACACACAGCTCATCAGTCAAACACTTGACACACACATACACACACAAAGTTTTGTCATCTCATGACATTCCGTGTGATGAGACACTTGTTTGTAAACGAAATGATTTTCTTTTCATGAAAATCCCCACAAAAGGTTTTTTTGGACTGCCTAGTTTGTTCCACATTAGAAGCGATTAAGTAGTGCGCTGTGTCGTAACCAAGCAAGGAAATTTGTTGATTTTTATAGCAAAACATTTCGTTTTCAAAAAGGCCCTTTTGCACTACTACAACTCTTTTTTAAAAAGCGTGAGAGATATATATTTTTCAAAAGAAAAAAAGGACAGATTTTTAAAACTTTAAAGATTTTTTGTTGTTTGCCAAAATAAAACCAAAAACATATTGTAATGTTACAAGACACTTATTTCAAAACGAAATATTTTACTATGGAAATTGACAAGATTTTTCTTGTTAATTTGCAACTTACCTTTTAAACAGGGCACACATGTCTCAGTTTTGGGCGCTTAATCTGCTTAAGGTTTTCTGGCGCAAATGAGACACGAGTGTAAAGTGCAAGTCCCGTTTCCGGTTGCAGGTCCTAGTGAGCGCGCTGCTGTGCGGGCTGGCGGCCGCGCACGCCTCCGGGTGGAGTTCCGGTGGCGGCGGCTGGAACTCTGACGGCTGGAGTTCGGGCGGCGGCGGCTGGAAGAGCGGCGGCGGCGGCTGGAGCTCCGGCGGCGGCGGCTGGAAGAGCGGCGGCGGCGGCTGGTCGGGACCCATCATCAAGTCCTCCGGGGGCTGGTCCTCGCCGTCCTACTCCTCCGGCTGGTCCTCGCCGTCCTACTCGTCCGGCTGGAGCTCTGGCGGCCTCGGCTCCTCCGGCTGGAGCTCCGGTGGCCTCGGCTCCTCCGGCTGGAGCTCCGGCTGGCCCTCGTCCGGCTCCGGCTGGAAGTCCTCCGGAGGCTGGTCCTCGCCGTCCTACTCGTCCGGCTGGTCCTCGCCCGTCATCAAGACCTCCGGCTGGCCGTCCTCCGGCTGGTCCTCCGGCTCCTCCGGCTGGCCGTCGTCCTCGTACTCCTCCGGGGGCTGGCCGTCCTCCGGCTCCGGCTGGAAGTCCTCCGGGGGCTGGAGCCCGTCCTACTCCTCCGGCTGGAAGTCCTCTGGCGGCTGGTCCTCGCCGTCCTCCGGCTGGAAGTCGTCCTCCGGGGGCTGGTCCTCCCCCTCATATGCCTCCGGCTGGTGGTGAAGTGCCTCGTGTGTGTGATTGTGCTTGATCCTGCTGTGAAGCGTGTGAGCACCTCTTCCGTGTGACTGAGAGAGTTCCCATCGCATCATCCTCCCCTTCAGCAGTGTGACAGAGCGCGCGGCAGCCGCGCAACGACAGAGTGCCTCAAGTACATCCGCCATACCTCCTGCGTGTGATATCATTTCTTAAATGTAAATACAAGTCATCGAAAAAATTAAAAAAAAAAAAATATGCATAAAACCAATCTTGAATTACTTTTTTTTTTTTTAAAGAAAATAAGTACTCTTACGGGTCTGATTCATTTTCAAAAGTTATGTTTTAATGGTTCGTTTCAGCTTGCTTTCATTAGCAGTGTTGCAAAAAAAGTAGGCAAAACCCGCCCAACACACAGCTGTGTGGAGCGGGCTGTATTCGCGCCTGCCTACTAGGCAACATATACACACGTGTGCAGGGGAATGGCCTAGTAGGCAGGCGTGAATACCGCCCGCTCCACACAGCTGTGTGTTGGGCGGGTTTTGCCTAATTTTCTTTCAACACTGTTCATTAGATGTATCATCTGCTAAAAAAAAGTACCTCAAAACGCCAAGACAGTGTGTCCACTCACACCACACTCGGTGTCGGCAGCTATGTTCTGGCAACGACGCCCCGAGTGCCATCAACATTACCATGTTCAGTTCCCTGTCTCCACCTCCTCTTATTATTCAAATGCAGGGCGCGACTCACCAGGCAAGGGCAACGGCCTCGAGGCTACTGGAAGAGGAAGAAGGAGAGAAACGCTCAATAACTCGATAATTTAGATGTTTATATATTATAAATAATAATATAATAATAATAATTTAGGTATAACAACAATACTTTGCCGCTCTACATGGTGCAAGTATAAATAGCTTCCTTAAATTACACAATAAGCTCTCGTAGGTAGCCCCAACGAGGAAAGCGAAACAAAATAGAATCACACAAATGTACAAAAGTCATTAGAAAAAAGCGGGCTTTATCTTAATCAAGACATGTAATAATACAACACTAAATTACACAAACACACATACACACATTTTCGAACACATGTTCACTTCGCTCCCACTACTCACACAAAAGGCACTGTGACGCCCATTCACCCTGACACCCATCACACCATCCCTTTTCTGAACACATTCGCAACCACTCTCTCTATCTCTCTCACACACACACACATCGTCATCATCAACACTCTAGGACACACACACACACACACACACATCCACACAAACACATGCACAGCTCTTTCGCAACAGTCATTCACACAAACAGTTTGATTATTGAGCATTAGCTGAATCTACAAAATAATGAAAGGTACTCTTTGAAAAAAAATCCATTGGGAAAGAAAGACCAACAGACAGTCCCGTGAAAGAGGTATTTCTTGTGCAAGGTTTTGGTTGATTCGCCTGCCCTCGCACCCAAATTCACGACAGTAGCGAAATATAATATTTGATTCAACGAAACTCTGGAATTTTGCAAACCGCTTCGCAACTCTTCTGTATGTTACTCGTCATAATTGATCGCGTTTGAGAGTTAAACGTAATATGTGAAAGTAATGTAAACTGCACAACCCTTTGTTAAGCAGAGAGAGTGGCGAAGACCTCTCCCTGCTCAAGAAAGATTTTCGCAGTCACAGAAATATCCCAACGTCCTGCGTCACATGTTTTCTATTTTTGTTTTTAAACGATTATACTCGCGAGACCAACGCACCCCGTCTCTTCTTCAAAACGGTATTTGTAATACGGCGTCGAGAAGTAATGAAACATATGACTCCTTGAAAGTAAAGCTTTAGTTTGCCCCTCTTTCCCTCACGAGTGAAGAACGGCAAGATTCAAAATGTGAACACATCGTAGTTCTCTCTCGGTTCCGTGTAAACACGATTCCTTTAAGAGACAAGTTTGTCGCGGGTCTAAATTTGGCAAAATTTTCTTAAAAGGAGGTCACAAGCGAGGGACTTGGGGATAGAGTGTTGCCGCGCCCGCCCAGTGAAAAACAAATATAATTTTTAACGTATATCACATGCCTTCGTCTTCTTAAACAAAATTTAAGAACGCCTTTTCAGGCCAAATTCACATTTGCGCGCGCAGAGCATCACGGACGTAAACTGAACAGTTCCGGTTTTGTGACCGTCTGGACGCTCATGACGGGGGTAAGCGAGGACACCCCCTGCAGGGCCTCTTACTACAGGTTATTGACGCTGATGATCTGGTTGATCCAGCCGATGAAGGACGACACCTTGACGTACACCCCGGGGACGTCCACGCGGCCGCAGCCGAAGCCCCAGGACACGAGGCCGGCCAGCTCGTAGAAGCCGTCGTCCTGGCAGACCAGCGGACCGCCTCCGTCACCCTGAGAGACACGGGAGAGGAAGAGAAGGGGAGGGTTAGTTATCGGTGAGGCCCGGTGTCGCCGTCCGATTGTAACCCCCGTCACCAGATTACCCCCCCCCCCCCCCTCCCCGCTACACTATCCCTAATTAAACAAGCCGCCCCTTCCCCACCTAAAGGTAGGGGTCGAGGGGGGATCACTCATATAAAACTTGTACAGTGATTTTTTTAATTTTTTAATTTTTTGTTTTGATTTTTGATTTTGATATTTCTTTTGATTTTTCACGAGATAAAAAAGAAATAAATGTGTAACTTTTTTAAAAAATTGTGTTTTTTTTTGTTTTGTTCCCATTTTTCTCAGTTTTGGGTTCATTTGTTCTCGATTTTTCGGATTTTTATGCAACTTTCTACTTGATTTTATTTTGATTTTTTTTTTGAACTTTTGAATAATTTTTGGGGGGCTGTACAATGATTTTCGAAGTGACCTCTCGGAAGGGGTACATCAAAACTAGTGCTGGTGCTGGTGTATCCCCGGGGGTACAATGGCACTATTGATGGTGTACGCCCGGAGGTACAATGGCACTATGGATGGTGGACCCCCGGGGATACAATGTCACTAGGGATGGTGTACCCCCGGATGTACAATGGCACTAGGGATGGTGTACTCCCGGAGGTTACAATGGCACTAGGGATGGTGTACCCCCGGGGGTACTGTGGCACTAGGGACGGTGGCCCCTCCCCTTACCGCGAGGGACAGGGGTACAGCAACATTAGAGATGGTTTAAGTTAGGTAAGGTAAAGGGGGTACACCATCCCTAGTGTTGCTGTACCCGAGGGGGAAACCACTCATACAAAATGTGTACAAGGATTTTGACTTTTCATTTCCTTAAATATTTTTGTTATTGTTTTCATGGTTTGTTTTGATTTTTCTATTAATTTTTCAAGGATTTTTTTTTACTTTTTGATAAATTTTGATCACTGACTTTTACCAATTTTCTTTTTTCAGTTTTTTGTTGGTTTGTTCTAAATTTTCAGATTTTTCTGTTTCGTCCGTGAGGATTTTTTTTAAATTTAATTTTTGTTTGCCGTGCAATGATTATTCGAAGTGACCCCCCACCCCCTACCCCCTTCCTCGGCCGTGCCGCACACCCCCCTCGAGAGGATGGCTACAGTGAGCGGCGCCCGGGAGGTAGGCAGCCCAACGTACCTGGCAGGCGTCGCTGCCCGCCTCGCCGCCCGCGCAGAAGCTGCTCGCCGGCAGGATGAAGATCTTCTCCGTCACGGCGTTGATCTTGCGGATGCACTCGGCGTCGCTCACGATCGGGATCTCGGCCTCGCGGACCCGCAGGGGGATGGGGCCGGCTGAGGGGAAAACAACAGGAACAGCGTCAAAAATAATGTTTTTTAAAAGGGGGGGGGGGGGGGGGGGGGGGGAACTAAAATAGGAAAAAATATTATATGTTGCTCATCAGTTGCTTTACAGAACCCAAACGTTCATTAAAACTTTCATGAAACGTAAACAATATCAAAACGAAACGACCAACATTTTGTCCAAGTGTTTTGGGCACGATTGGGTGGTAAAAGCAACTGTTTCCGGTCTGTTGTTCTTCGCCTTCTTCTTCACTTCGCTAATGCTGAAAGGGTCTATAGACTATTCCTCTGGGTCCACCAATCGCGGTACTCTCGAAAATCAAATGCACCGGAAGTCATCTAAAACTGTCTTCTGCGAGGCATTACAACGCCTAATTATTGAAACAATACTGATAACTAAATTCTGAGGGACTCGAATTTGTCAATGTGTAAAAGGTAGAACTCTAGGTAGGCTGAATTCTGTTTTGGAATCGCCGACATTCGTTGCATTTGATTTTAGAGAGGTTCCAGAGGAATAGTCTAGGGGTCTCAGACTGGCGGCCCGTGGGCCACAAAGCGACCGCGATTGTGCAATTTTAAAGGGTCATGCATTGAACCCTCCTCTTTCGAATGGTACTTGGTTTATTTTGATATCTTCGGCCGTTGCGGAGTAAATCGCTGCAATATTCAGTAAAGAAGCTATCTCCGGGCACTCACCGTTGCCTCTCCATAAAGCCCTACTCTCATGGTGCCGAACTCACCCTCGCCCATGTAGCCGTAGCCGGTGACGGTGCAGCGCTTGCCGGCGGTGTGCGCGACGCCCCGCGCCGGCAGGCACACGAGGCACACGCCGCCGTCCGGTTCTCAGGGCACTGACCGTTACCTCTCCATGCAGTCCTACTCTCATGGTCTACTCACCCTCGCCCATGTAGCCGTAGCCGGTGACGGTGCAGCGCTTGCCGGCGGTGTGCGCGACGCCCCGCGCCGGCAGGCACACGAGGCACACGCCGCCGTCCAGTTCTCAGGGCACTGACCGTTACCTCTCCATGCAGTCCTACTCTCATGGTCTACTCACCCTCGCCCATGTAGCCGTAGCCGGTGACGGTGCAGCGCTTGCCGGCGGTGTGCGCGACGCCCCGCGCCGGCAGGCACACGAGGCACACGCCGCCGTCCAGTTCTCAGGGCACTGACCGTTACCTCTCCATGCAGTCCTACTCTCATGGTCTACTCACCCTCGCCCATGTAGCCGTAGCCGGTGACGGTGCAGCGCTTGCCGGCGGTGTGCGCGACGCCCCGCGCCGGCAGGCACACGAGGCACACGCCGCCGTCCAGTTCTCAGGGCACTGACCGTTACCTCTCCATGCAGTCCTACTCTCATGGTCTACTCACCCTCGCCCATGTAGCCGTAGCCGGTGACGGTGCAGCGCTTGCCGGCGGTGTGCGCGACGCCCCGCGCCGGCAGCCACACGAGGCACACGCCGCCGTCCGGTTCTCAGGGCACTGTCCGTTACCTCTCCATGCAGTCCTACTCTCATGGTCTACTCACCCTCGCCCTTGTAGCCGTAGCCGGTGACGGTGCAGCGCTTGCCGGCGGTGTGCGCGACGCCCCGCGCCGGCAGGCACACGAGGCACACGCCGCCGTCCGGTTCTCAGGGCACTGACCGTTACCTCTCCATGCAGTCCTACTCTCATGGTCTACTCACCCTCGCCCATGTAGCCGTAGCCGGTGACGGTGCAGCGCTTGCCGGCGGTGTGCGCTACGCCCCGCGCCGGCAGGCACACGAGGCACACGCCGCCGCCCAGCTCCGCCTGGCCGTGCAGCTTGAGCAGCGCCACGTCGTGGTCCAGGGTCTGCGAGTTGTGGTTGTGGTGGATGTAGGTGGTGGCGACGCGGAGCGTCTGCGCGCCCGCCGACCCGTACTTGCGCGTCAGGTCGTGGTCGCCCACGCGCACGTAGATGGAGTCGCCCGAGCGCACGATGCTGCGGAGAGAAGATGGTCGCAGGGGGATAAGATTATCGCGGGGGGATAAGATTATCGCGGGGGGATAGGATTATCTCAGGGGAAAAAGGGGTACTTCACTCAAATCAATCAGTGCATCCCCTTCAAAAATATCAGGGGAAAAATTAGCAAGTTTAATAGGTATCAAGAAAATGACACGGCGAGAAAAATCAAGAAAGTATCTGAAAAAAATCAAGAAAATATCTGAAAAAATCAAGAAAGTATCTGAAAAAAAATCAAGAAAGTATCTGAAAAATATCAAGAAAGAAAAGAAAATGGGAAAAATAAACACGGGAAAATTAACAAATATAGCAGGGGGAAAAAAATCAGAATCACCCTCTGATTTTGAGGGAAGTACCCGACTCGACCCCTCGCTTGGCACTCCCCGGCCCGGTGCAGCGGGTGACTCACTTGGTGACGCAGTGCGCGGCGGTGAGCGCCCACTGGGTGCCGATGAGGGCGCCGCCGCACAGGTACTGGTTGAGGGAGTTGATGAGCGCCACCTGCCAGCACCACTCGGCGGGCTCGGCGTCGTCCCCGCCCACGACGCGCGCGCCGCGGCGCCTGCCCGTCGCGTTCCCGAGCGCGCGGCCCTCGCGCAGCGCCGGCGCGTACGCGGGGTCCTGCTCGATGGCCGGCGGCGCCCACTGCGACGGCGAGGAGGTCTCGGCCACGACGGGCGCCCGGTGGAGGCCGTCCAGGCCGAGGCCGTCGTGCTGCTGGCGCGCGCGCGCCGTGCCCTTCACGCCGCACACGTACTTGTTGTAGACCTGCGGCCGCGGCGTGGTCGTCGTGGTGGTCATGGCGGGGGTCATGAGCGGGAGCGGGCCGGGGACTGCAACAGAGAGCGCGGGGGCTGGTACAGTGTAGCACTCGGGAGGGACTATGCGTGCGATTTTCGAAAACGATCGTGATCGACTATCTTTTTTTCAAACTACTGATTTGATTTGACATAGAATATCGAAATATTGTTCGATAACCGAAGTTGATCTTTAATTTTTCCTTCGATTTCGATTATCGAATTCAATATGAAATTTTTGTCATCACAGTAACCGAGATTTAAAAAAAAAAAAAAGAATTATATTATCTATTATTGCTTTTTGATCTCGGTTTTGATTTTGAAATTGACCTAGAGTGAGGATCGATCGGTTATCGAAAAGTTCAAATGGAACCGTGGGTTGTGGAAAAGGCACAGAAAGGATACACATGATTGTCTCTCTCTAGACAATACAGGCAATATAAGACAATACGAGACAATACACCAGATTTGGAGAATTTTTTAGCGAAAAATGTGCCCTTCTAAGAGATGTTATCACCAAAAGACTAATAATGACATCAGGCGTATATCGGCGTATACGTCGTATAGTTTAATTTTTATTCAAAAACGCTAAACTTTTTAAAAAATTCTGTACGAAAATGTCACCTTGTCGCGTATGTTGTCTCGTATTTTTTGTACCAGCGGACACATATTATTTCCAGTTCCACACCCCTCCAACATGACTGTCGATTGATCGAGAGATCGCGCAGTCCACGCGGCAGTACTTCGCCCGCCATCATGGGGGAGCTGTGCCTCACCGGGAGGGACGTGGGCGGCCGGGGGCGGCAGCGGGGGCGGCAGCGGGGGCGGCATGGGCTGGCGGCGCAGGGGCGGCGGCATGGGCCGGTACGGCAGCACCGTGTCGTTGCGGTTGGAGGCCGGGGGCGGGGGCGGCGGGGGCGGGCCGTTGAGCGACGGCGGCCCGTACTTGGGCGGCCCGAGGCCCGACACGGAGGCGGAGGCGGAGGTGGCGCTGGGGCTGCCGCCGCCCAGGTGGTTCGAGTCGCCCAGGTCCGCGCCCAGGCCCAGATCGCTGCCGCCGCCGCCGTTGCCGCCGCCTCCGCCTCCCCCGCCCAGCTTCTGGTCCAGGGTCTCGTGGATGATGGACTTGGGCGCGCAGCACTGCGTCCCCGCCTTGCGGCACTTGAACAGCTCCGTCATCTCCGCGTTACCTGGAGGGTAAGTCAGAGGCGGTAAGTCAGCTTGCTTGTCACACACCAACGCCAGCAGTGCTGGGCGTTTTTAGGAGATGATACCTTAAAACACAACACCCACTAAACATAAAATTTAACTTGTATTTTTTTTTTTCCAAAACCAATCGACAATATCTTTTTATATTGTAATAATGGTCAATATCTCTGTATTAGCATATTTTTAATATTGGCATATTGTAAATATTGGCAATATTGGCAAATTGGAAATATTGCCAACATTGGCAATTGGAAAATTGACTGTTAAAAAAATTGTCAATATTAGAATATTATCAATATCGATGCTCTATGCGCAGCGTGCCACCGCCTTGGCTCCTGGCGAAACCCTTCGCTTCCGCCGCCTGCTGGCGCCGGACGGTGGATGTCAGTTCTCAATTTTAAATGTCGAGCATTTACGTCCGATATGCCAAAATTGGGTATTGCCTTCCAATATTCTAAAATTGGAAATTGCCTTCCAATATTCCAATATTGTATATTCGTGTCCAATATACCAAAATTGGATATTGGCTTACTAGACCACCAATATGCCGATGCCAAGATAGAATTTCAAAACCAATTGTTATATAAATTTCAATCCTGGTCATCCAATTTTATTTCATTTTAAGAATTGACACATTGGCACCA
Organism: Frankliniella fusca; assembly: GCA_029379305.1. Taxonomy (NCBI): domain Eukaryota; kingdom Metazoa; phylum Arthropoda; class Insecta; order Thysanoptera; family Thripidae; genus Frankliniella; species Frankliniella fusca. The sequence goes on along the minus strand of JAHWGI010000256.1, from coordinate 249,519 downwards.
ATATATTGGAATACCGCCCAGCCCTACGCCAACATGTCCAAGAGAGAGAGAGAGAGAGAGAGGGAGTCCACCCCCGCGCGCCGACTTACGGAAGCAGGTGAAGGACAGGTACGTCATGATGCAGGAGCCGGGGCAGTCGGGCCGGTCGTCCCTGGGCGCGGGCGTGGTGGTGGTCGTGGTGGTCGTGGTGGTCGTGGGCCGGACGCGCGGCCGGTTGTCGCAGCACACGGAGCCGCGCGTGCAGGTCGAGGTGTGCGGCACGATCACGTTCGGACGCTCGCAGAAGGCCGACATGAGCCCCATGATGCAGAAGCCCGGGCAGCGCGGCAGCGGCGAGTGCGTCGAGGTCGTCGTCGGCCTCCTGGTCGTGGTGGTCGTGGCCGGCGCCGCGGTGGGCGTGGAGGCGGGCGCGCCCGCGGGACGGGTCTGCCCGGGAGGACCTGCGGGCAAGAGGACGGGGTGCTCTAGCACAACCGGGAAAAGAAACGGAGGGAAGGAAAATTGAAGGAGGGAAAATAATAATAGGAAAAGGACAAGAGGAAAAGGAAACACGGGGAAAAAGAAAGAAAAGACTCGTTCGGAGGACGGTGCAGCAGGTCAGGGTGCTCGGGACGCGTCCGAATGGGCAGGTGAGAGCGAGAGGGAGATACAATTCGGTTCGAGCGTCTCACTCGCACCTACGGTTTCGGACGCCTCTGGACCCGGGTAGCCTGCAGCAGGTTACTCACGCGGCGCCTCGACGGGGTTGGTGATGCAGCACGAGTCGTCGCCGGGGCAGGTGGCGTCCAGGTCCACCTCGTCGCAGAACAGGGAGAAGAGCCCGCTGACGCACTCGCCCTTGCACGGCCGGTGCAGCGGCCGCATGGAGGAGGCGGCCGGCGCGGGGCCGTCCGTGGGCCGCGCGGGGGGCGCGCTGGCTGTGCATGCCGGGACCACCGGGGGACAATTTGATATCGGTTGGTATACAGGGAATAGCTCAGCACAAGTTTGACAACAAGTAAGTGAAAACATCCAATCAGAACAGAGCGCCGGGTGCGCGACTATTTTCTTCCCAATCTGACTGCTACAGCCGGGCGCCCTGAAGGTAGGCAGTACCGCCACACCTCCCTGCAGAGCGGGCGTGCCTACCCACGGTTAGCACAAATTTTAAATTTTAATTTTCCCTGATTCAGCTTCTTTCTTTATGAAGTATCCCTAACTTTTAAGTGTTTCATTTCGATTGCTTCACTGAAACGCGAGCGAAGCGACAGGAAATCTTTTCAACAAGGTTGCAAAACCTGACTTATTTTTGATAAACTTCTGACTTTTGTCACGCAAATTGCAAAATTTGTGTTAATACTTGGCAAAATCATTGGCTAAGTCAAATCTATGATTTTTCCCCCTGAATTTTTTCGCATTCACTGGTTTCCCGTATCGTTTTCAAATTTCCTCAGTTTTCCAGGTTTTAAGATTTACCAGAGTTGTGGCAACTCTGTCGACGCCTCGGTGAGAGACGACGTGGATGTCGTGCCTACCTGTGGACGGCGGGGCGGTGGTCGTCGACGTGGTCGTGGTGGTCGTGGTGCTCGAGGACGCGGCGGGTCTGCCGCGCGTCGCGTTCCGGTCCAGAATGACGAGGCTGGGCGGCGGGGTGTCGTCGCCGAACACGTCCTTGGAGACGCAGCACTTGAGCGCGGGCTTGCACAGCTCCGCCACGTTTAACACGGCCTCGCAGTAGTCCGAGATGCGCTCCGCGACGCACACGCCCGGGCAGGTGCGCACTGCGGGCGGTGTTGTCCAGGTCAGGGACGGGCGCGGGAGGCAGCAGGGCGGGAGAGAAATAAAAGGACCATGAGTGATGGCAGGGTGGGGCGGGGCGGGGCGGGGCGGGGCGGGGCGGGGCGGGGCGGGGCGGGGCGGGGCGGGGCGGGGCGGGGCGAGGCTGTCGTGGTACCAGCTTACCGGCACCGTCCTTAGAGGCCGCATCCTCGGGCGCCTTGCTGCTCTGCTCCGGTTTCTTGGTCGTCTTGGAGGCCGCCGTCGTGCTAGGCGCCGGGGTCGTGGTGGTCGTCGTGGTCGTCGTCGTTGTGGTTGAGACCGGCGGCGGCGGCCTCTTCGTCTTGGAAGGCGCTGTACGACAAAAATTAAAAAAAAAAAATGAAACAGAAAAACGATGAGTCATGGGATTTTGTGCTGTCGTCGATAGCGGGGTTGTTTCAGAAAGCACGTAACACAGTGCGGGTCCGCCTACTCGCTCCAGCCGCAAGGCAACAACTCTTACATTTTTGTACACCCCGTAAATCAGAAAAATACAGAGAAATTCGGAGAAATTCGGAAAATTTCAGGTAAGCTTCCGGGAAACTTCAGGAAAATCAGGAAAATTCATTCATATTTTTAGAATTTTATAAAAACTCAAGCAAAATTTCACCAAGTTTGTAGTTTGTACGCCAAAATTCAGAGTTGTTTCCCCTCGACGTGCCCTCTGTAAAGCCCGGTACACGCGGCCCCTATAACGGGAAGGAACACACGCTGACACTGACCTGTGGGCCGGGCGGCGGGGGTGGGGCTGGCGCCGGCGTCCTCGGACGTCTGGTTGGCGGGCGCCTGGTCGACGCAGCACCTCATGGAGGGCGAGGGGCAGGCCACATCCTCCAGGACCTGGTAGCAGATGAGCGTGGCCAGCGTGTGCACGCACACGCCGGGGCAGTCCTTGCTCTCGGCGGTGTTGGTGATGGTGTCCAGGAGCCCTGCGGGGCAGGGCGGGGCGGGGCGGGCGTTAGCACAGAGTGACGTCACATCGAGAGGGGACCGGACTGGTCAGAGCAGACGCGCGCGCGCAAGATGACAAAAAATAAACAAGCAGGCTGATACAATCGTATCATCCGCTAAAAAAGAAAGGGACAAAAAGCTGACAAGATGCTGTCGGACATCGGAAGCTCCATCGCCCTCGTGGCGGTGACTGTCTGTGTGACGGCGTGCTTCGGCGCGTGGCGGCGCGGGGCGGGGCGGCCCGTCGCAGAGTCCAGAGCAGACGCGTCCGAGTGAGTGCGTCGAGCATCGCATCGCGGGAAATATCGACGCGGTCTCAGCGCGACCAGAAAAGTAGAAAACTAGATGCACGACACCACAGCGCGGGGATGCAGCCAGCTGGGTACCAGTGTTGCCAGAAAGTTAGGCAAAAAACCGCGCAATACACGTAAGCGTAACGGGACTGTATCTCCGCCTGCCTACTAGGCAACGTCTGTGCACGAGTGCAGGGGAGTTGCCTACCAGGCAGGCGGAGATACTTGATACAGTCCAGTTACGCACAGGCGTATTGGGAGTTTTTTTTGCCTAACTTTTCTGGCAACACTGCTGGGTACTGTGCACTGAGCTTGCCTACTAGGCGACAACAGCAACCGTGTAGCGGCATAGCGTGCATAGCGAAGGGGAGAAACAACTCTGCATTTTTTGCACATCTTGTAAGTCAGAAAAATGCAGAAGAATTCAGAAAAAAATCGCAAAAATTAAAAAAAAAATCGCAAAAATTCAGAGAAATTCACATTTAAAACTTGGGAAACTTCACAAAAATGAACAAATTATTTGAAAAATTCAAGCAAAAATTCAATAAAAATTCACAAAAACTCACGAAAATTCACAAAATTTGTTCAACAAAATTCAGAGTTGAATCCCCTCTGTTAGTAGGCAGGTGCAGATGCGGCCCGCTTCACCCCGCAGTATTTGGGCCGCACGTGTGCTGGCTGCTCCTCTGGCAGCACCGAGCGCGAGTGTCGGGGAAGATCAAACAAGCAGACACGCGGCGCGGCGGCGCGGGCCTGAGGAACATCGCAGCACGGCGCAGCACTGCGAGAGCGCTGCCCTGCCGCCCGTGAGAACGACATCGACCTCCCCTCTGTGCTCCCGTACCTCACTGAGCGAGTGCAGCAGAGACACGGCTGCCCCAGTAGCCTAGCTTCTCGCGTCGCCGAAATGAACCGCTGCCCGAAACAATCGCGGTTTTGCCTTTCGACGCACATAAGAATGTTAGCGTTACGCCTCGTGCGCCCCGCGGTAACTGCGGCCCCCGAAATATCCGTATGTGACTCATGACCGAAGGGGGGAAACAACTACTGTGAAATTTTTGAACACCTCGTAATTCAGAGAAATTCAGAAAAAAAATCAAAAAAATTCAGGAGAATTTAGAAAAATTCAGGAAGATTCACAAAGACTAACAAAAATTTAGAAGAAAAAAATGGGTGAAATTGGGGGATGCCCCAGAAAATACACGCACATCTGATCCAAATTATTCTCTCAACAGTGTTGCCAGAAAAGAAGCCAAAAAGTAGCCCAAACACAGCGGAGTAAAGCGGGCTGCATCTGCGCCTGCCTACTAGGCCACGTAAACGCTCTTGAGCGAAGGTGTTGCCTAGTAGGCAGGCGCAGATGCAGCCCGCTTTACTCCGATGTGTTTAGGCTACTTTTTGCCCACTTTTCTGGCAACACTGTCTCTCAATTACATGATTAAATAGGATTTTTAGTAAATTATTGTGAATTATTTCGATTTATTCCAAATTATTGGAAATTAACTTGCAATAATGCAAAATAATCACAATTATTTCAATTATTTTTTAAAACTTTTCAGAAACAAATTTTGCTCTGGGAGTTGAACTTCGGACCACTCGGTTCAGTGTTGCGCGCTCTACCAACTGAGGCACGACGTTTTGATGACTGTCCAGTGCGACGGGTTCGCGTCGTATTTGCCCTATCCCCCAGCCTCCAGCCAGGAGGACAGGGCAAATACGACGCCAACCAGTCGCACAGTACAATCATCGAGACGTCGTGGCTCAGTTGGTAGAGCGCGCAACACTGAACCGAGTGGTCCCAAGTTCGACTCCCACTCGGGAAAGTGTTTTTCGCGCTTGGCATTTCCTTTGGCCGCTGCTGGATGGCAGGTCAAATAGAAGTAAAACACGTCTCACCGCCGTTGGCTCGGTGGCTCTGGGCGTTGGGTCGCTTCCTGTTCTGGCTACGTGTCGGCACTCGGGGTTGTGGGTTCGAATCCCGCGTACCCCTCTGAGGTAAGGCCTCTGAAACTGGGATCAGGAAGTCTAACGCCCTTGACACCGCTCGTACCTCTAGGGGTAGGCCAATGGTGGTACGGGGATCAAATCTGTCGAATTGCGCGATAGGATCGCAGTCAGCAAAGCGCCGGTTCACATGGAACACCGAAGCAGTTGGCTGCCACAGGGGGTTAAAGCCCTGTGCCTGGCGGGAACCGCAACCTCCTTCGGGAGGTTTACTGCCGCAAAAATTTTCCATGTTTTCAAGCCACCCTTTCAATTGCAGAGCAAAATTTGTTTCTGAAAAGTTTTAAAAAATAATTGAAATAATTGTGATTATTTTGCATTATTGCAAGTTAATTTCCAATAATTTGGAATAAATAGAAAGAATTCACAATAATTTACTAAAAATCCTCTTTAATCATGTAATTGAGAGAATAATTTGGATCAGATGTGCGTGTATTTTCTGAGGTCATCCCTAAAATTGAAGCAAAAATTTTAAGGGAAAAAAATTAAAAATTTATAAAATCTCACAAAAATTCACGAAAATTCACAAAATCTGTACAACGATATTCAGAGTTGTTTCCCAACCGGTCATGACTCCCGATAAGGCCCAGCTCCGCACCACTGACCCCCCCCCCTCCCCCACCCCCAAGCACACTAGTCTGCTGCGCACTGGGTCCAGAATCTACCGCTCAAGTGTGCTGATGCTGGACAGGTGTCGGCGGCAGCTGAGTAGTGTGCAGCTCCAAACGCAATCTGGAGGGCAATCCCAATCAACACAATCTCAATGAAAGAGTTTGGATGAACCCGCCACAGCACACTGCCAATGTCTGACGTTTATACGTCAGCGGTGCTGTGACCCGAGCAGGGTGGACGGGACATTCCATGACCTGCTCTGCATGAAATTCCAATGTGCGCACGACGCCCCTCCTCCCCCCGCCCCGCCCCTTCCGCTCCCCGGATATGGACGCCATGACCCACTACTTGTGCTTAGGCACAAGCGGTCCGCTGGCCGTACGTACGTACGCATGCGGCCCATGAGCGTCTGTGTGTGCTGGAGGGGTAGGGGGCAACCACTCGTGTGGCAGATTCATTCTCATGCAAAAATACCCGGGGTCAGACCCAGTCCACGCGAGCAAAGTGCTTTGCAGCTTCTGAACGGTATTTCCTAATGTTCCAGTTCGTAAACGCTCAGCCCCGCCGGATATAGCCTTCTTTTTTTCGGGGAGCTCCGTCGCGTGGAGGTGTTCTACCTAGCGAGCAGTATGGCGCCGCTGGTGCCGCTGACCAGCAAAGTGCACAAGGTTCGATGCCCACTTTTTTCTAATGTTTTTTTTTAGTCACTGATGGACCAGTCATGCGTTTAACGCCCTTGTAATTGCCTTGGCCGGCCGTAACAAGCTCGCCGCCCTGTTCCGGGCCGTCATGCTCGGGCGGCGTGCAAGACCAGAAGGAAGCCAAACGGGGTCATCGTGCAAGGCGGGGGAGGTCGGCGAGGGCGAGGGTCTCTCTCCCGGGTCATACCGAGCTCCGCTAGGGACGCACTCTGAAGATCATGCCGCGTGCCTGGTGCATGAAGGGGCACTCGCCAGGGATGGTCATGCCGTATAAAATCTCTGTAGGAAGGCTTGCTGGAGGTCATGCAGGGCCCAGCCCAGCGCCAGGAGGAACACTCGCTGGAGGGACACTCACTGGAGGTCATGCCGTGCCCAGTGCCTAGAGGGACACTCACTGGAGATCATGCCGTGCCCAGTGCCTAGAGGGACACTCACTGGAGATCATGCCGTGCCCAGTGCCTGGAGGGACACTCACTGGCGGAGCCCTTGTCGCCCATAGCGGGCTGCTCCCACGGCTGCCCGGCATGCCGACGTGGCTCCTCGTTCAGGGGCTCGGCGGGCAGCTCCCTCCGCCTCCGAGCGGGGGCGGGGTCGTCCTCGGCGGCATCCTCCCCGCCGTGCCCCTCACCCTCCTGCTCCTCCTCGGCGGCGACTGTCGCGCCCTCGTGAGAGTCGCCGTAGGTGGGTACCCGCCAGGTGCGAGTGGCAGCGGCGGGGGCCGCGGCCGGGGGCGGCGGGGCCGTGAGCGGGGGTGGGGGTGGGCGCCGCGCGGACTGGGCGTGCACGTCGTCGTCCGGGACGGGCGCCGTCTCCTCCGCGTCGTCGTCCTCCACGGCCGCGGACGACGAGTCCTCCGCGGAGCCCTCGACCAGGTGACGCGGCAGTGCGGACGCGGTCGAGCGGACGTCAATACCCGCCTCCTCGGCTCCGGGCGCGCCGCTGCTGTTTCGCGCGCGCCGCGGCGCCGGCGAGGACGTTGCTGAGGCCGTCGGGGCGCTAGCCCGGGGCGGCGCTGTTGGGTCGCCCGAGGTCGCGACCTGGCGGTTCCCCGCAACGGCTGAAGCCGTGAGCACCCTCCGCGCGCCCTTGAGCAACCACTCCAGGAACAGCTCGGTGCTGCGCGCGGTGGGCTCCTCCTCGTCGTCGTCCTCGGCGCTCGAGTCGTCCTCGTCACCGTCCAGCCCATCCTGGTCCTCGGCGCGGCGTGCGTCCCGCGCCGTTGCCAGCAAAACCTCGAGGATCCTGGACCAGCGTGCCACGATCGCGGCGTCCGCCCCCGAGGCCGTGGTGTTCCACGCGTCGTCCACGATCAGCGCTACCTGGCGGCGGCGCTCGTCGGCGTCCACGCCGTGCAGGTGGGCCGCGAACGTGCCGTCGTCCTGCATCTGGCCCAGCACGCCGTCCACGAACCCCAGCATCCGCCGGCGGAGCTCCGCGTCGTCCTCCTCCGGGTTGATGAGGAGGAACATGTGTCCGGAGTCCTCGCCGTATCCCGCGTCCGCTTCAGCCGCCGGCGGCGGTCTGTCCAGCTGCGCCTCCCGCTCGGTGGAGTCCCCCAGGACCGCGGTCGAGGCGGCGTCCTCCTCCAGCAGCACGGAGGGGTACTGCGCGTCCCCGCCGGCCAGGTCCCCGACCACCGTTGCCTCCTCCGCGATCACGGGGCGGTCGTCCCCGCCCGCGGCCGCGAGCACACGACCCAACTCCTCCATCTCCGCCATGCCGATGACCACCGTGTTGGGGACGGCGGCGGGAGCGCTGCTGGTCTCCGGCGGCGGCGGCGGCGGCGGCGGCCGCGGTGAGGAGGAGGAGGAGGAGGCCGCAGTCTTGAAGGGCACGTGGTAGATGTAGACGTGTGGCACGTCGGGCCAGTGGTCGCGGCCCGCCCCGCCCCCCGCCAGCACGTCCGAGCCGTCGGGCAGCTTCTCGTCGAACTCCGGCAGCACCTCGTTGCTGCTTCTGCTGAACTTGGGCCGCGCGGCCGGCGCCACCCCGGGCTTGTAGGTGTCGGCGGCCATGGGCGAGCCTGCTCAGGACAGGACGCCGTGGTTCGGCGTGGCGCGGCGTGGCGTGGCGTGGTGTGGCGTGGCGTAGCGCGGCGCCGGGTGAGGGGGGATGTTCACGTTCAGGATGAGGAACCACAGACTCGCGCGGCCGCTGGCCTTCGGGTCGTCCTTTCACGGTCACCGCCCGCCCCGCCCAGGTGACGGGGTGATTCCCACTGCCCCGCCCCGCCCCAACCCGCCTAACCTACCGTGTGTGGCTGACAGGTTCACGCAACAACGACATCCACATTCCACCTCTCGGCCCCGCGCCGCCCCGCTCCGACTCGCCACGCCCCACCCCACCCCGCCCCAGCATGGCGCGGCCCGCCGTCCCGTTAACCCGTGACGTCACGCGACCGTTACCCTCATGCGTTCCCTATGCGCGCCAGAAGGGGGAGGAGGCGAAGCATCGCGAAAGGACCTGGGGCCGCGGGCCTGGGACAGGGGCGGGGCGGGGAGTGGCGGGGCTGGCGGGGCGGGGTGGAATCTGAGAGCGCATTTCCTCCGAGCTTTTATCGAAAGTAAACTCCCTTTTTGCGGGTGTTTAGCGCGCCACCGCCGCCACGCTCGCCGTCCTTGAACAGGTCAGGCCCCCCATAAAGTTGGCGAGGAGCCGCCGCCGTCATTTTAAAAGCGGGGCCGGGTCGGGGGGGCGGCCCCGCGGCAGTATCTCCGCCCCCGCGGCGACAGGTTTTACTTTCCTCCAGCTTTACTTGAAGGAGGCGGGGAGGCCTCTGCGACGCGCTGCTGCTGCTTACCGGAGAAGAAGGTGGACGCGAGCGAGTCGTCCTGACAGCGGCCCGGCGCGGCCAGCGCGGCCAGGGCGGCCAGGACCAGCGGCGTCCACGCCAGCCTCATGGCGGTGCAGGGGCGGCGCACGCGGGGCGGCGGCCCGCGGCCTGCAACAAGGAGCACGGCGACATGAGCACAGCGTCCTTGTCGCACTCACGGGGGCCCCTCCATCCCCGGCATACGGCACCGCCGTAGGTGCGACAAGGATACGGAGAGCGATCAGCTGAATCAGACGGCAGAGCAGAGCACAGGGCTGTCGTTGGAAAGGCAAACGAATGAATGAATGTGAGGTACTACTACGGTTTTGCGTTTTACGACTTCAGAGCGTCACAACCCGCCATTCATTTGTTTGCCTCTTCCCCACGAGACTGAATCCACCTTTATGTCCTTCACGCCCACATCAGCTTCAGCGACATTTCTTCATTTTACTGTTCAACGGGTAGCCTAGAGCTTTTGGAAAAGCAAAATCATGACGGGTTGCCTTGAGTGAGAGGGTCAATTTGTGTACACCTCAATGTAAGAAAAAATCAGAAAAAATTCGGAAAACCGAGAAAAATCAGGAAAATTCAGAAAAATTCATAACAATTTAAGAAAATTTAGGAAAAATTATTGGAAAACTTCACAAAAAATCAGTCAAAATTTGTGCACCAAAATTCAGAGTTTTTTTCCCCTCGTTTGGGGGGCTCATTGGCTGGCGGTGCTGCTACAGTATTGGGTGTCCTGTCGTGGCATGCGACTCAGATACACAGAAAGGGAAGGTGTGCTTGTCCGCGCGGAAGGCGCGCAGGCTCGCCCACCGCAGCTCCCCCCACCTCCTACTCCTACCGCTCCTCCTCCATTCAGACCGTGACGCCGCGGCCACCGCCGCCGCCGGACCGTCCAGAACAAAAACTGCGCGTACAAGAAAATCCACCGGGCGGGCAGCGGCGAGCCCGAGCGCCCGAGCCCTACCCTGCACACCAGCGAGCCACCCAGCCCAACCTCATTCTTGCATAATTTTTCCCCCGGAATGGGATAACATTCAACAAAAACATCAACGTGGGCCGAATGACCGGGTGCGGTGACGGCCGAGCGGCGCCGCGGGTCGCTTTAGAGCCCTACCCGACCCGACTTGCGTCGAGGTTCCCGATGCGCAGTCCGCCCCCCCCCCTCTTTTCCTCCACGCAAACACACACACACACACGCGCGCGCGTGGGGTCTTCTGACGGAGTGCATTTAACGCGCGGGCTGGCACACACACACACACACGTACATACATACACACACGCGCATACACACGGCAAGGCGGTGAGCGGAGTGCGGGGCACCGCCCGTGCCGATGCTTCCAATCCTGCCCCCTCCCCCCTCCCCCCACCCCGCCTCCTCGCGTATCCAGCCTAACGGAGGTCCCGTTACACGGCGTCTTGTCTGCTCCGCCCCCCTTCCCCCTCCCCCTCCTCCCACCTGCTCACACCTCAACAGAGCCGAGGGGCGGGGCGGGGTGGGGCGGGGCGGGGCGGGGCGCTGCCCAGTCATGGATTCCTGTGACCGGGCTCGACCCGGCCCGCCGCCGCCGCCGGGTCGGGGCGGGGATCCCGAGGCCTAGGGCCTAGAGGCCTAGGAGGCGGCGCACTGGGCCAGCAGAGCGATTCCGGTGCGCGCACGCCGGAATCGCTCTACTGGAGGGGCGTTCTACCCCGGCCCACACCCCGCCCCACACCCCGCCCCACCCCGCCCCGCCCCGCAGAGCCCTAGCCACATCTCCCCTGCGCTGCGCTACGCGGACGCGGAGCCGACTGATTATCAAAGGGTCAAGTCCTCCGTCGTCCTTGTCACACCCGAGAGGCGCCGCACCGCACCCAGTCGGCGCGACGAGGACAGCAGACTGATTCCGAACATCGCTCCCATGCCTCTGTCTCTGTCCTTGTCGCACTCCCGGAGGAGTCTTATCTAGGGGATGCGGTTGCTCCGTGAGTGCGACAAGGACAGCGGCATGAGGAGAGCGATGTTCTGAATCGGTCGACAGAGAGCGATCGTGGGGATCCGTCGGCAGTAGCCCGCCCGTCCTGCTGCCGAGGCTGTGCACATCCGCCCGAAGGGGTAACAACTCGGAAATATTTGTACACCTCGTAGTACAACATAATTCACAAAAAAAAATACAAAAAATTAGAAAAAAATTCAGGTCACATTCAGGAAAATTTTAGAAAAGTTCATAAAAATTCATAAAGTTAGGAAAATTCACAAAAATTTTCAGTACTCTAGAAAAAATTAAGCAAAAATTCACAAAAAGATGTCACAAAAATTAATAAACATTCTACACCAAAATTCAGATTTGTTACCCCTCATGGGAGTGCAATGTTCAGCCCTCTTCTTGGCCATCTGTTTTGCAATACCCGTGCTCTATTCCGCTCTCGCGTTCTCCTATACCTCCCCCCGTGGTGTACAGTCCAACCGCTCGGGCCAACGACAACTGCAACTCAATCCTTTCGGCTTGCCATTTCTCTCGATTCCTGGAAAAAGACCCTTTCTCCTGCAGTGACATTTCGCATGTGATTTTTTTTTTTTTTTTTTTTTTTTTTTCGGTATATGAGACAGACGGTGAGGAAGGCTGAGCACGGCCCCGGTCCGACTGCCCCGGCCGGCCAGTGAGAGGGGCGGAGAGCGGAGAGCGGGGATGAGGGAAAGACCAGGCGACCACTCGACGACGCGTAACAGGTAACAGCAGCAATACCGTGCGCACCTCTGCTGTCCGATTCCGAAGATCGCTCTCGCACCTCCATCCTTGTCGCACTCATAGGGTTCCGTCACTCGGAACACTCTCGGAACATGGGCACCGCAAAAGGTGCGACAAGGACGGAGGGACTAGAGCGAACTTCGGAATCAGACGGCGGTGTGTGTGCACTGCGTGCGTCTTTCTTCCCTTTCAGTGCCACACCTCAGGTCAGGATCAGAGAGAGGGGGGGGGGGGGGTGAGGAGTAAGGTCTGAGGTGCCTCCCTCCGGGCCAGGGACTCCGCGCGTCCTTCTGTTCGCTGACAACCGGTTGGTCATCTCGCCGCACCACAAAGTAATAAACCAGAGCACTTGTTGGCCGGCCGCCCCGCCCCGCCCCGCCCGATGCCGCACCATTGGCTCTCGCTTTCTGCGGAGGAACCCGAGCCGGGCCGCCAAAGGAGTTGCAGAGGGATATTTAATCTGACACGACGACACATTAAGTCCCTTTAGGACGGGGCGGGTGTGGCGCCGGTCGTGGCGTGAGGTTTGGCGCGCTGGGGCACGGGAAACTCCCCCGCCAAAGCGCGGATACAGGGGGGGGGGGGGGGGGGCAAAGGTCTAAACAAACCACCTGATGGGTATGCTATATGAGGTACAATCCGCCTGAAAGTAGGCAAAAAGCACGGCTTTTCCCCACCCATGGCAGTCGGCTAGATCCACCCCTGACCCCGCCCGATCTCACCCCACCCCACCCCATCCCACCCCACCCCACCCCACCCCACCTCGCCGCGTGCCTCACCCTTACCTCGGCTCGCGACACAAGTCCTTCTCAAGATCAACAGATACACGCACTAGATTTGCCCTATATTTGCAAAGTGCATCATGATAGCGAGCTCAAATGCGAGCGGACACATCGTTTCTAAAAAGGAGTTGGTCATCGTTCTTCACGATCAAAGGGCTTGCACCGAGATTGAAACAACTTTGAAAGTTTTAGGCACATCAGAATTCAGAAACATTCTCTAGGAAAATCTCTCAGGAATCTTCTCAGGAAAATATTGGTGCAAATTTTTGTAATTGAAAAAAAAACAATTCAGAAAAATTCACAAACAATTATGCCATTTGTACACCAGTATTGATAGTTGTTTCCCCCTTGGCAAGCACGAAATGAATGCACCGCGACTTGCCACGAGATGAGTCTGGGTGTTCGAGAAGAACCTCTACGCACATTCACTGGAGGGCCCTGCCCCTGCCGATCGTTCCACTCGCGAGCGCCACTCGTCTTTGCTTCGCGGATTTTCGTGCGTGGATGATTTGCAGTGTACACGGGCCCTCTCTGAGGCCGTCGAACTCCCATACGCCGAGGTGGGGCCGGCCTGGCTGGGCCGGGCCGGGCCGAAGCAGGGGTCGACTTTGGCGCACACTGGAAAAAGTCGGCGTGCTTCGAACACGCACTCAGCTCGAGCTCAGTATCCTCGACCGACGAGGTTCTCTCGGGTTCCATCCACGGCCGGTAAAGGCGTGTCACTTCGATTTCCGTGGACGGGTAGCTCTCCGACACCTGCGCTCACGCCCGCTCGGAGAGGTATGCTCCCACACTGCGCCCTTGGCGCCGGTGGTGTCCTTGGACAGGGCCTTCAGGACCTCGGAGCCAGTCACGGCCGGCGAAGGTCAAGGCCACGGCACTGTAGGGTGGCCGGGGCCGGGGCCGGGGCCGGGGCCGGGGTCGGGGCCGGGGCCGGGGCCGGGGCCGGGGCCGGGGCCGGGGCCGGGGCCGGGGCCGGGGCAGCAGCGGCAGGGGCTCAACTCACCGTCGAGTGCCTCGGCGTGCCTACCCTCTGCGGGGTCCTCTCTCGCGCTCCGCGGGGCAGAACTCCACGGCGATATCCTCGACGTCCACGTCGTCCTCGGTGCGGTGGGCACCGCTAGGGCGGGGCGGGGCGGGGCGGGGCGGGGCGGGGCGCGGCGGGCACCGCAGGCCCGGGTAGCGGCTTGGCCGGGATGGACCGGCACAGCCGATGCGTTGTGTTGCGGCGGGGCCGACGGGGCAGGTGCCGACGGGGCGCGGCGGGGCGCGGTGCGGCGCGGTGGGGTTGGGCGGGGCGGGGCGGGGTGGGGCGGGGCGGGGTGTTCCTGCTCCGCTCGCTCTGAGCTGCGGCCGTGCGCGTGTACGCTCCGCGAAGGACTGACAGGACCGACTGGGGACGGGCTGACTGTGAGCTGGGCAGGGCACAGGGGCGGGGCGGGGCAGCCGGCCAGGAACAAGCCAGGGCACCGCAGCACAGCTCGGGCGGGGAGGGGCGCGGTGGGGCGGGGCGCGGTGGGGCGGGGCGCGGTGGGGCGGGGCGGGGAGGGGCGCGGCGGGCGCGGTAGCATTCCCTCCTCCCGGCCTAATTCTCAATGAATAAGCCCCTACCGAGCCCCGGCCTGGCCCGGGCCTGGCCCGACCCCCCTCCCCTCCCCGCCATGCAGAGAGGACGCTCCCGGCTGGAACGTGAACCTGACTTTGACTCGACCAACAACACCAAATTCGATATTGTGATCGGGATAATATCCCATCTTTAATCAGCAGGTAATATATTTAATCAAGGCAATCTCAAGAGAAAATTCAAAACATAACTTTTCCAAGTCAAGAGAGAAATAACTCAGAAATTTTTTGCTCAAATTTTGTCAATTTTTAATTGAATTTTACCCAAATTTGTAGGATTTTTTCTAAGTATTCCTGATTTTCTGGGGATGCCCCAGAAAATACACGCACATCTGATCCAAATTATTCTCTCAATTACATGATGAAATAGGATTTTTAGTAAATTATTGTGAATTATTTCTATTTATTCCAAATTATTGGAAATTAACTCGCAATAATGCAAAATAATCACAATTATTTCAATTATTTTTTAAAACTTTTCAGAAACAAATTTTGCTTTGCAATTGGAAGGGTGGCGTGAAAACATGGAAAATTTTTGCGGCAGTAAACCTCCCGAAGGAGGTTGCGGTTCCCGCCAGGCACAGGGCTTTAACCCCCTGTGGCAGCCAACTGCTTCGGTGTTCCATGGGAACCGGCGCTTTGCTGACTGCGATCCTATCGCGCAATTCGACAGATTTGATCCCCGTACCACCATTGGCCTACCCCTAGAGGTACGAGCGGTGTCAAGGGCGTTAGACTTCCTGATCCCAGTTTCAGAGGCCTTACCTCAGAGGGGTACGCGGGTATTCGAACCCACAACCCCGAGTGCCGACACATAGCCAGAACGGGAAGCGACCCAACGCCCAGAGCCACCGAGCCAACGGTGGTGAGACGTGTTTTACTTCTATTTGACCTGCCATCCAGCAGCGGCCAAAGGAAATGTCAAGCGCGAAAAACACTTTCCCGAGTGGGGGTCGAACTTGGGACCACTCAGTTCAGGGTTGCGCGCTCTACCAACTGAGCCACGACGTCTCGATGATTGTACTGTGCGACTGGTTGGCGTCGTATTTGCCCTGTCCTCCTGGCTGGAGGCTGGGGGATAGGGCAAATACGACGCGAACACGTCGCACTGGACAGTCATCGAAACGTCGTGGCTCAGTTGGTAGAGCGCGCAACACTGAACCGAGTGGTCCGAACTTCGACTCCCAGAGCAAAATTTGTTTATGAAAAGTTTTGAAAAAGAATTGAAATAATTTTGATTATTTTGCATTATTGCAAGTTAATTTCCAATAATTTGGAATAAATAGAAATAATTTACTAAAAATCCTATTTAATCATGTAATTGAGAGAATAATTTGGATCAGATGTGCGTGTATTTTCTGAGGTCATCCCGATTTTCTTCGTAATTTCTCCGAGTTTTTCTTAATTACTAGGTGTCCAGAAATTTCAAAGATTGTTTTCCCCCTCCTTCCAAGTGCATCACCTATCTTGAACTCTAATGATTGCGAGCACCGAGCGTGGCAGAATATTGTACAGGGCCAGGGGCACATAATACCCTCGAAAAATTGTAATGTATACTATTGAGAGCTTTTTGAAGAATGAGCAACAACATATATCTAAAAATGGATAAAAGACCCAGTCCAGTTGAACCGGGTTTTGGACTTCAAAAAGATAGACCACTCGGCGCACCCAGGTTGTCTCGGCTTAAACAGCATATCAAAAGCTGGTGAGCTTAAATGATTGCCAGTCAAGTTGCACCGCGGTGCAGCACGAAATATTTGTAAGTTTTGCCTGTAAAACGTTTTAAAGCAAGACTCATGTACTTCTTTAGGCATTTTAACGCCTGGGGAACAAAATCTCGAGTTAAATTAATGGGGCAAAATGAAACAGCGCAGGTTGGTTGGAGATGAAAGCCCCGAGCAGAAAGCGGCTGTGTAGAGCATCAAGTCCTTCATTGCAAGCCCGAGGGGTCCCTACGTCTGGGATGGGTCGTGCCCATTAAAAAAAAAATGTATATAATTCGATAATTTTACGGATTTGTTCGAAGAGTCAGCTCAACTATTTTTCCTTTAGAAAGCATACCGTTTTGAGGGTTTTGATCCTGGACATAAGGTTTTTGAGGGCCGCGGTCGAGGTTCACTACGTCACTACGGTTGGGCTGGAACCAGCTGGGACCAAGCAGTGCTGAAGGGTGCTCATGTTGCCAAGACGGTCACAACATCTGCGTTGTACATTTTCCGTGGAGCAGCCGAGGCATCCATCATCACCCTCCATCAACGTCGCCCCGGTGCACCGCGATGCACTGGTGGAGCTGCATAGCGATTCTGGTGCACGCCCTCCTCGCTCTGTCTCTCTCACACCTGTACGGCGCACCTCATGAGTGCGAGAGACACAGAGCGTCCACCGGAATCGCTCTGCAGATGGAGGTGCAAGTGCGCCCGGGGCGAGGGGCATCCGCTGCGGGGCACGGCACGGTGGGGCTGGGGCTGGGGGCCCGACCCCACACGAGGACGTTTCCATTACGGGGTAGGAGGGGTTTGTGGGCAGGCGGATCGAGGCGGATAGAACGCTGGCAGAGCTATTGTCGACCCGCCAACTCCCAAACGCATCGAAAAAACTGCCGAGGGTGAATCAACTCTGAATTTTGGTGTACAAACTTTGAAATTTTCGGGGATTTTTATGAATTTTTGTGAATTTTTATTGAATTTTTATTAAATTTTTCTGAAGTTTTGCTTGAATTTTACCGAAAATGTTATTTTTTCTTAACTTTCCAGAGGTTTTACGAATTTTCCTGAATTTCAGACTTTTCCTAAATTTTCTTGAATATTTTTGAACTACGAGTCAAACAAAAATTTCTGAGTTGTTTCCCCCTCGAAAAATGTACATCTTCCGAACTTCGGGCGGGTATCTATCAACGTCCGAGGGCTCAGCCTACCGCGGTGTTGACTCGGAGACGTCGCGCAAAAAATTTGTGTGTTTGTGTCATGGAAAATAGATTGACAGCGAGGGTTCACTAGCCAGCACGAGCAGGAGGCGCCGCGCCGCGGAACGAGCTCCGTACTACTTGAGCGTCCAGCTCGCTGGAATGAAGACGCCCTCGGTGAGCTCCTGCCCGATCATCAGAGAGAGCTCCCCGAGAAAGGGGACTGCACGACTTCAAAAATCTGTATACTTTTCAAGAGGGACTCGAACTCGACATGAACTCGAGGTGCCAAGGATCGATTAATATCGGGGAAGCTCTCCGATGACCCTCCAGTTCCAGCCCGCGGCCCTGCCCTGCCCTGCCCTGCCCTGCCCTTACCCGCCCCGCCCCGCCCCTCTCCACCCCAACCCGTCCCGTCCCTGTCCTACCCTACTCCTAGCCCCCTTTGAGCGTCCCTTGCGATCTCCGACAGAGGTGGGTCATCACGTTCTGAACAAGACCGCCGGAGCGAGAGAGAAGACGGAATATCCCTGCACCCTACAAGATAGAGAGGGAGAAGAGGAAGACTTTTCAGAAGCAGTCCGATCTCGAGGATCGCTCTCGGACTTCCGTCCTTGTCGCACCTATGGCCGAGCCCCATAGGGCCCCACGAGTGCGACAAGCACGGACGGAGGCGCGAGAGCGATCTTCGGATTCTGACGGCAGGACTCACCTCACCTCACCTCCCGAGCCCAGCGCCCTGTCCTGCTGATCCTGCGGGGCCGTGCCGTGAGGGCTGACGAACGGGGCGGGGCGGGGCGGGGCGGGGCGAGGAGGCGAAGTGAGGTGCGGCGGGGGCGAGCGGGGCGGGGCGTCTCGCCAATTCGTCTCAATAGGATAACCCCGCCGTGTGCAACATCCTGAATGAAACTCAATTGCACAGATGACCGACTTCCCCGGCGGCATCTGCGCCTCTGCCTGCATCTCTGCGGCGACCCGCCGACTCCCGCCTCTGTCCTTGTCGCACTCATGAGACTTCTGCCATCCCCAGCACAGGACACCGCCGCAGGTGCGACAAGGAAGGTGTGAGAGCCATGTTCTGAATCAGACTGCGGCAGCCCGTTCCCGGTGGGCCAGAGCACAAGCAGGTCCCCGTTCTGTACCACCAGTCGAGGGAGGAATATCAGGGGGTTGTCTCTGAGCTAAAGCGTCATGGGGTCAGGAACGGAACCGCTTGCAGGCCTGCCGTCATATTGTCCGCCGGACCCCTCACGATTTTTATTTATATCACACTTGTTTTCACGCAGTGCGGTAGGAACGGTAAGGGAGACCACTTCCCAGCGCGCGGTGAGGTAAGATGGGTTGCCTATGGGGCACGGCGCGCGGAGCAGTGCTCGCGTGGGATGCAGGCAGGGTGCCGCACGCAACGAAATTGGGTATGGCCCGAGGGGGAAACAACTCGAAATTTTGGTGTTGTCCAAATTTTTTGAATTGTATTAAATTTTTATGAATAATTACCTGAATGTTACCCAAAATTTTCCTGAATTAATTATACAAAAATTTCAGAGCTGAGTCCCTCTCGGTTTGGCCCTTTTCACATTTTTTTCGTCAATATCTCTTGAACGGTGCGAGGTATCTATACAAAAATGATGGTTCATTAGAGAGCTAAGTGTGTACTTTCATTTCTTTACCTTGTGACTCAAATTGGCCCTTGTGTCCTAAAATTACTTCCTTTTTCCTGGCATAGGAAATAACGTTAATTTCCCTCCTCCCCCCCCCATTCAAAAAAAAAAAAGCACGACAATAATGCACGATGACAAATTTGACCACTTTGAGTCACACGGTTGCGAAATTTAAGTGCAATCTCTACCTGGTAATGAACCATCGCTCGTCAAGATACCTCGCACCGTTCATGAGCTGACGTTCGTGACGAAAACTTGTAAAAAAAGCCAAAACAATGCTCGTTACGTAACGACGCCCTGGTGGAATGCGACCAACACCAACCTCTCTTGCTAGTCTTCGTCCGAGCGTCAAGTTCGTAGGCAGTGGACTGTCAGGAAAAACCGTTCTTGAGTTGCTTGAGTGTCGAACTCATGGATTCGGACGCACACGGGGGTAAACGACTACCCCATCCCGTGCATGCTGGGGAATGACCTGGTGATCGTCGATAAGTTTCACACACACCTCTCAAAACAACAGAGTACGGATTTATTCAATTCTCTCCACAATATAATACAAATCGTAACAAATGACCCACCCGACATGGCGGGTCGGGGCGCTAGCTCGCCTCACGCCACGTACACCGCGTCGCCGACGGCAACCTCCCCCGTGGCGTACAGCCCCATGCGGACCCCCAGCATGGGCGAGGACCCGCCCATGGCCTTCTTCTGGGCCTCGTTGGGCTTGCGGAACCTGCGGCCCGGAGAGAAGAGTGGTCAGGACAGTCACACAAAACGGCAAATATAATCCCCCAATGACGCTTTCGACATTTTTTTTTTTTAAGGTATTCCGGTGAACCAAAACGTTGCGAGGAGATTGGACGACATGCGGCGCGGATACTTACGTGTTCAGAGTCCTCAGGGGCTCGCAGTCCGCAGCCTTGACGCCAGTCTCCGGATCGACCGTCGTAAATACACACCTGAGTTGGGGCAAAAAAAAAATGCTTTTAATAATAAACAAGTACAGTAGCAACTTGTGCTGAACTGGGTGAAGTTAGCGAGAATGTGTAAGCAAAATCCTTGATTTTCTTTTCCCAAATTGATTTCACACTTCCACTTCTTCATATTTAAATTCAAACTTCCCGTAACGAATGCGAAATTTCCAGTAAAATTCAGACTATTCTCTTGATCCGACATTTAAGCACGTTGGCAGAACCGAGGGGAACGCAACTCTGCAAGTTTTGTACACCTTGTAATTCAGAAAAATTCAGGAAAACTAAGTTAGATTCCGGAAAATTTCAGGAAAATTCAGAAGAAAAAAAAAAACGAAAAATATATAACAATGCACTGGAAAGTACAGAATTTTATAAAAATTTCTAGCAAAAATTCGCAAAATTTGGGCACCAAACTTGAGAGTTGTTTCCCCCTAGAATGCACTGACCTGCCGCAGGGCATGATGACGCGGAACATGGCCTTGTCGCCGATGCGGATCCAGGTCCAGTTGTCCTCGTCGAAGGCCTCGGGTCCGTCCACCACGAAGTTGGGCCTAAAGTGGCGCGCGGTCACGGGGCTGGCCAGCTTGGCGTTGAGCGCCGCCAGGGAGGAGGTGGTCAGCAGGTGGTACGCCGTCAGGTCCGAGTAGATCCCCTGTCACGCACATGACATGTCACACACACACACAGGTGGACGACAACGCACTCGAAGGTGCACGACAGCGTCCTCGCCCTCGAAAATGCACGGGAGGGGAGGGAGATCATTTTGAAAAATCATTGGACGGCCCCCTAAAAAAAACATGTTGAAACTTTGAAAAAAAAATAAAAAAATAAAGAAGAGAGTTAAAGAAAATTCCAATAAATCTAGAAGCAATGAGCCCCCCCCCCCCCAAAAAAAAAAATACATAAATACGGGAAAGAAATGTAAAAAGACAAAAAAAATGAGGAAACAATCAACATTTATCAAAAAGTGACAGAAATGTTCATTTTCCTCCTATAAAATCAAAACAAAAAATAAAAATCGAGTCACATAAATCATAGAAGTTAAATTGTACGATTTCCCCCCACCCCCTTCCTCCTCCCTCCCCTCCCCTCCCCTCGGGTGCAAGACAACGTCCACACTAGTTATACGATAGAGCATTTCCATTCACTCACCACAGTGTCCTTGGGTGCCTCCTTAGTGGGGGCGCGGTCCGTGTGCGTCCTGGGGAAGAACGCGAGACGCAGGTCCGCTTCCTCCGTGGCCTCGCCGTGCTTGTCCACCTCCACGACCGCCTTGCGGATCCACGCGGCCGCCGCGTCACCGCAGTCCACCGCGGACACGGTGGTGCCCTGGACGCTGCGGGCAACAATGAGGGCAGGATCAAGGGTTGAATGACTCTAAGTTTCGGTGTACACAGGAGTACGAAGTACGCGGAGTTCAGTCGGACAACACGGCGTACTGCATGTCTGAGTGCAGCCGCAGTACTTGGGTCCAGAACAGCTGGAGTACACGGAGTACAGGCGGAATACACCCGCAGTACCCCGTTCTGGTCTGTACTCAGGAGACGCACAGTCGTCCACCCTTGGTAAGGACGCCGTGGGGGAGGGAAAACAATCACGATAGCACAGCAGCTGTATTCATTCAACTCGTGCCGGAGGGAGGTGTAAATAAATACTACGGGTTCTCATTGAGCAAGAGGACCACCACATCAGAGCATAGGCGACCCATGACATTATTAACGACTCGAGGTGCTCATATCGTTGGGGTCGACGAATTCTGACGAGGTTCTGCACCGTCCAAGCGCACGCCGAGGTGATGTAGTGAGCTTACGTGATCCGCCTGCGCCTCAGGTTGGCGAGGTCCTCGGGGTCAACGCGCAGCGGGGTGGGCACCCGGCTGCAGCTCAGCTCGAACACCACATCGTCCAGGGACTTGCCGTCCTTGGGCACGGCCTTCACCGCGACCTGCAGCAGCAGCGGGTGCGAGCGGCCGGACACGAACCGTCCGTTGCGATTCACCGCGACAAACACCCTGCAATACATTTAATTGTTAGTTTACTGTCTTGTGCGTGCACACTGAAAACGCAGGAATGACGCATGTCGATCTCGAGAGGCGAGTGAAACGCAGTTTGGGTGAAATATTACTCAAGCAAGCTTCTAGACTTCATTTTCAATGACACCGTCGGACTCGGCAAGATTTCCGTTAGAACGAGCTTACGAGATATGTGGTTTAGACACAGAAAAAAAGGCTCTCACAAGAATGATCATATTATCACGAGCTAGGTAACTATAAGTTGGAACCCTATAACATATATTATGCTCTTTGGAACGAAAATTGAACGATAAATCCCATGTCGTCTTCGGAAATAAAGTTCTGAAGTTTGCATGTGCATGAGAAATACAAGAAATACAAAGTAAGTGTACACAGAATAGACAACCTGTCCCGTACAAATTAGAAGAAAAAGAACTCCGGAAGTGGCATCAGAATCTTTGCTGGAATGTTGAATTTTCAAGCAAACTTGTGATTTCTAACTAGTATATTCGATACAAATGAACCAAAAACCACTGACCGCGAAAAGAAATGTGCCCCATTTGTCGAAAATATAAGGGCAATAGGGTATTTCACTCCGTTCAAACCGGATGCAAAGAAGAAAAGTATTGCTTCCTGATTTGTTTCCTCCTTGACGCTGATTGGCTGATGCCGTCGAAGTTCTCGGACCAACCGCCAGGTCTGCGACTGCCCTAGTGGCGTGCCGGAGAACTTCGTTGGCATAAGCCAATCGGCGTACAGGAGGAAACCATTCAGGAAGCAACACTTTTCTTCTTTGGATCCGGTTTGAACGGAGTGAAATACCCTATTCCAGAGTTCTTGTTCTTGTGTACACAGGACAGGACTTCTACTATTGCATTAAGTTGGCGGCCCCTCGGCCGCAAGCGGGACCCACCTGTCGCGGAGCGCGCCTTGGCACACGCCCTCCTGGGAGGCGAACAGCGACTCGGCGGAGACGGGCAGGCCCGACTTGAGCGGGAACACGCACAGCTCGGCGAGGGTGCCGACCCGGCGCCAGCGGTCCTCCGGGGGCGGCCGGTCCCTGACCAGGCGCCGCGCCGCCGTCACCCCCAGCCCGACGGCCACGGCCGCGCCAGCCGCCACGGCCAGGGCGCGCCCGGGGGCTGGACAACCACAACAAAATATTCATCAGCGGCGGCGGGAGTCGAACCCGCGACACGGCGGAAATCACACTCGCCTGCCCTACCCGTCCATCGGGGGGGCCACGAGTAAACATTCTTATCTGTGACCTCGCTCGCTCCCCCTGACCCTGTCCCCACGTTAATCCTTTCCCTACGCCATATGTTGTCTGCCGCAAATCACAGTAGAAAGCAAAAAACCAAAAAACCACTTCTGACACTCGTCAAAATATACAATCTCGGTATGGCCGGGACGGCCGGAGCGAGATAGACAGAGCCTTAAAAATTCACATGGACGCTATCTTTCTCTCCGGCCGATCAGCCCATACCGACCGAGAATTAGGACGCATCCTGAGGTTCGCGGGCACGAAACCAAAAACCAACAACAGTAAACACGGCGCCTCATGTCAGCCGACTGATTCAGAAGATCGCTCTAATCTCTCCGTCCTTGTTGCACCTACAACGGTGCCCTATGCTGGCCATGGTAGCGCTCCGTGAGTAGGACGAGGACAGAGGTATGAAAGTATGAAAGCGATCTTTGGAATCGCTCGGCAGTTTACTGCGCACTTTCCAGGATGGTTAATCAGCTGGGGGGCTCCGGGCCGGCCGGGTCGGGACTCACCTGCCGATAGGCTCTCGGGAAGGAGGGGCATGATGGCGGAGACGCTGATGACACTCGCGACAACTGGTGACAAAAGGTGACAGCCGGCCGGCCCTGCCTTGCTGTGCGGATGCGGGTCACCACTCCCCGAGAGGAAGAAAGACTCGACTCGGAGCGGCTCTCTCAGCTCGGCTCGGACCCCTTGCCTTGGCTGCTTCCACTTGACTGTGCTTGACTTGGACGCTCGCAAACGCCCGACGCTCCTGACACTGGTGCCACT
This sequence comes from Frankliniella fusca, assembly GCA_029379305.1. NCBI lineage: Eukaryota > Metazoa > Arthropoda > Insecta > Thysanoptera > Thripidae > Frankliniella > Frankliniella fusca. The sequence goes on along the minus strand of JAHWGI010000256.1, from coordinate 225,626 downwards.
GCTGTGCTGCCCACTGCTGTGGGTCGGGTCGCGTGCGAATAGCGCCGCAGCCGGGAGAGAAGAGGAGAGAGCCGGCTGCTTATTCGCAGAACGGTTCACACCCAGAGCGGGGCGGCGCGGCGGCGCGGCGGGCCCCTTCCGAAAGATCGCTCTTTTGCCGCACAGTCGTCGTCCTCGTCGCACTCATGCAGGCAGGGCCGGGCAGGGCCCTAGCATCCTCAACATGAAGGGCACCACCATGGGTGGGACGAAGACAGACAGAGGCAAGAAGCGCCCCCGGGCCCGGGAGCAGGGCGAGGGGCGAGGGGTACCCGCCAGGCCTGTTCCTGTTCCTCGCTGGACTGGTTCTTGCCGCTCTCCAGGACGCCGCCGGGCCGGCCGGGGCGCGCGGAGCCATGGCGGAGCCAGCGGAGCTCAGCCGCTCTCAGAGTGAGATGACGACTAACGCCATCTCCGAGGGGAGGACCGCTCATACAAAATGTGTGCAATGAATTGTTGATAATTTTTTTACAGTTAATTTTTGAAGAAAAATTTCTGCTACTTTTTGATAAATTTTGATCTTTTACCACTATTTCTGAATTTCTTTCAATTTTATTCTGATATCTGCTCAACTTTTCTGATTTTTCTTTGCCTTCCATTTTTTACTCGTTCTTTACCTTTTCCACTTCTCCCTTAACATAGAGGTGAAAGAACGAGTATTGTGCTCAGTGCGGTGTAAGTTAGACCCCATTTTCAGCGAAGAAATGGTAATACTTACGGTTATGTCTGTGTAAGCAAATTGTAGCTTTTTACCCAGTAATGAGTCCATAATAGAGGTTTTTTTCGAGTTACTAAGCAAAATTTTAAGAAATTAAGAATCTAAATTTCGAACAGAGACGTCCGACTGCTCGCCGCGAGACCACTTTTATCCCGTACGCATTACGACTTAATTACGGACGGACATACAACCAAACTACACTATTTGCCAAATAAAGTTATCACGAAACGTATCAACAATTTTCAACATTCTGCAGTTTCTAATTAAAAAGTAAACATTACATTCATTTGTGTTTATCAACATTGAGAGTATCAATATCAACACAACCGATATGGGTTGTGCGCATGCGCGAGTAGAGCAACGCCTTCTATTGAGATATTCTGTAATCATTTAAAGTTTGTCTCAAAAAGAAAACAAATGCCGCGAAAGGTTTGAACGTGGAAAGTGGAAAGCCGTGACTGACAACAAAGTGTCGTGTGTTATGGACTCACTATCCTGCTGTTGACTTACCATTTCTAGTTGAAAGCTAACATTATTAAAGTTAAGGGTAAAGAGGTAAAGAACGAGGTTTTTCTTTTTGTATCAAACGTGTTTGATGCGCTTACAATCTACTTGTTTTATTTTATTTTTATTTATTTTTTTTATTTTTTAGTTTAATAATTTTATTTGTACGTACAATGCCCCCTCGGCCATCTCAGGGCTTCGCTGTACAGGTGTCAGAGAGAAAGAGCGGGGAGAGGGCTCTTTGGAACAAGTCGGCTGGCCTGGACGCTGCGATGCACCACCACCACCCCCACCCCCATCTCCGCGTCGCGCGTCCCCACCCCCTACCCCTACCCCGGATGACTGCAGTGGGGTGATTCTGTACGGCTGCTTTCTCCTTGTCGCACCCATCGGGCGAGGCCATCAGAAGCAAGAGAGAGGGCACTACTCGACGCAGTTCGGAGTCAACCCTGCTCAGCAAAACGGTGACCTCGCGCCCCGGCGCCTCCGAGCGCCTGGTGGGTAGGCAAGCTGCGCATAACTGTGTGGAGGTTTGCCTACCGCCAGCTTGCAGGCGCTCGCCCACCCATTCTCACTCCAGCTGGAGGGGACGAGTACTCGATCTAACTTGGTTTATGCTTCGCTGAGCTGAGATACGTGTGAAGACCGTCAAATCTTTGGTAGCATGTAATTTTTGTCCAAGGTCTACCACTTTGAAAATTTGTTTAAGGATTTGTACTGATTATTACCATCACTAATCACATAATTGTCACTGAATATCAATGATTACTGCTGACTGTCACTAATCATTTCAACTACTGATTTTCCGTAATCATTGATTGTTCATAAACTTGGTTATCTGACTTAGAATATCAAAAATTATCAGAAAAAATATTCCCAGATTTGATATCGTCACTTCATGCTCAAAGGGGAAATTACAGACCCAAGTCCATGTAGTCAAAGAACTTCCAGCACAAAACATGCTAATGGCAGTTTATCTTTCCCACACTAGTAGTAACAGTAGTAACTATCCAGCATTAAAGCTCCCTTAAAATCAATGCAGATATTGTGACCAACTGAGTGCATCAAGCCTAATGAAATGTGAAGTGGACACAATTGAAAAATAATTCGACAGGCAGAAGGACCACAAAACATGACAAGCAGAGAGTAATGTTGACATGAAATTTCTTTATTGATTCATTTTTCGGATCAGAACTTCGACTGGTACGGATCAATTAGGAATGTAGGCAGAACTGAAATGTGCTTTGGTGATGAAAGGAACGTGAAGTTGATGGGGCGAGACATGACTTAGTCGACCTCCTCGATGGTGGGGCCAGCACCGCCGGCACCACCAGGGGCAGCGCCGCCAGCGCCAGGGAAGCCACCAGGCATACCACCGGGCATACCACCGGCACCACCCGCACCCTGGTACAGCTTGGTGATGATGGGGTTGCACACGGCCTCGACTTCCTTCTGCTTGTGCTCGTACTCCTCCTTCTCAGCTAGCTGGTTGGCGTCGAGCCACTTGACGGTCTCGTTGCACTTGTCCAGGATCTGCTGCTTCTCAGTCTCGGAGATCTTGTCCTTCATCTTGTCGTCCTCGACGGTGCTCTTCATGTTGAAGCAGTACGACTCCAGAGCGTTCTTGGCGGTGATACGCTCCTTCTGCTGTTCATCCTCGTTACGGTACTTCTCGGCGTCGTTGACCATGCGCTCGATCTCCTCCTTGCTCAGACGGCCCTTGTCGTTGGTGATGGTGATCTTGCTCTCCTTGCCGGTGGACTTGTCGCAGGCAGAAACGTTCAGGATACCGTTGGCGTCAATGTCAAAGGTGACCTCAATCTGGGGTACACCACGGGGAGCAGGGGGGATTCCACTGAGCTCGAACTTGCCAAGCATGTGGTTGTCCTTGGTCATGGCACGCTCACCCTCATAGACCTGAAATAGAAACAAAATATGTTACAAAGTGTTCTCAGAGACAAATGGAGGCAGTTCGTGGTCAAAGTGAAGTACAAACCTGAATAAGTACTCCAGGCTGGTTGTCAGAGTAGGTGGTGAAGGTCTGGGTCTGCTTGGTGGGGATAGTAGTGTTACGCTTGATGAGAACGCTCATGACACCACCAGCAGTCTCAATACCCATAGACAGAGGAGCAACATCAAGGAGAAGCAGGTCCTGGACAGCCTCAGACTTGTCACCGTGAAGGATGGCAGCCTGGACAGCAGCACCGTAGGCGACAGCCTCATCCGGATTGATGGACTTGTTGAGCTCTTTACCGTTGAAGAAGTCCTGAAGGAGCTTCTGCACTTTGGGAATGCGGGTGGATCCACCAACCAGGACAATCTCATGGATAGAGGCCTTGTCCATCTGAGCAAAATCAATAAAAATTAGTGAATGATACGGAGCAAGGGCAGAAGTTGAGACAAGTGGAAAAATTTCTCACCTTCGCATCACGCAGCGCCTTCTCCACAGGGTCCATTGTGGCGCGGAAGAGATCAGCATTAAGTTCCTCAAAACGGGCACGGGTGATGGAAGTGTAGAAATCAATTCCCTCAAACAGTGAGTCGATTTCCACAGACGCCTGGGTAGAGGATGAGAGAGTGCGCTTTGCCCTTTCACAGGCAGTCCTCAAACGCCTGAGAGCCCTCTTGTTGGAGGTGAGCTCCTTCTTGTACTTGCGCTTGAATTCCAGGACAAAGTGGTTGACCATACGGTTATCGAAATCTTCACCACCAAGGTGAGTGTCACCAGCGGTGGACTTGACTTCAAAGATGCCATCTTCAATGGTCAGGATGGAGACATCAAAAGTACCACCACCAAGATCGAAAATAAGGACGTTGCTCTCCTTGCTGCCCTTCTTGTCAAGACCATAAGCAATAGCGGCAGCGGTGGGCTCGTTGATGATACGGAGGACATTCAAAGCGGCAATGGTACCCGCATCCTTGGTGGCCTGACGCTGAGAATCGTTGAAATAGGCGGGTACAGTAACTACAGCGTTAGTGACAGTCTTGCCAAGGTATGCTTCTGCTGTTTCCTTCATCTTTGTGAGGACCATAGATGAAACCTGAAGAAAACATTTTTCATTAATGACAGTTCCAATAATGTTAAAATGAAAACTAAGTCACAAATGTAAATACGCACTTCCTCAGGGTAGAAAGTCTTAGTCTCGCCCTTGAACTCAACCTTCAGTTTGGGTTTGCCATTTTCGCTGATAACGGTGAATGGCCAATGCTTCATATCGGACTGGACTGTAGTGTCATCAAACTTACGACCAATCAAACGTTTAGCATCTGGGGAAAAAAAGCAAGGTACAAATTTAGCTTTCATCCACAACTGAACCTCAAACATAAGAGAAAGATGGGTAGAACTGTGCACAACATGGTTTGTCTCATGGTTATCAAACACCAACGAGGTTATGGAATATGCTGAGCTCTCACCGCAGAGCAGGAGAAACTGATCTACGAAGCCATGGCTAGGACTATGCTGCACAAAATCAAGCAGCTCCACAGCCATTGAGGTTGGTCAACCAGTTTCCTGATGACCTCCCTCTTCAGCCTCATTATTAAAGACATACAAAATAGTGAACTTACCGAAGATGGTGTTGCTTGGGTTCATGGCTACTTGGTTCTTGGCGGCATCTCCAATGAGACGCTCGGTATCAGTGAACGCCACATAACTAGGGGTAGTTCTGTTACCCTGGTCATTGGCAATAATTTCAACCTTCCCGTGCTGGAATACTCCCACGCACGAGTAGGTGGTGCCCAAATCAATACCAATAGCGGGGGCTGCCATTTTTCAATCTGAAAATGAAGAAAAGATATTTAAGGTTAGAGACAAATCCGACAAAACTCGTGAATGGCAAGGGCGTATCTAGTATCTAGCGGCACCGCTTGCCAACAATCGTACGCGCGAGCGCATGAATCCTTGGCAATCGGCTATGACTGGCGTGCGTCATCAGGGGCAAACGACGGCGCCACTTCCCCTCCAACCCCACCCCGCACCGCTCCGCACGCATTACAGCAGACACTCCCCCCACCCCACCCCAGGTGCCCACTCTGCTGCAGAGGCGGGAACACCGTCAAATCACGTGGTGCAAGAACCCACCCCGCACCACCAAGATAACTCAGGCGAGGCCCAGCAACGGCAAATTCAAATGGATGGCGGCTGCACGCGTGCAAGGCTCAGGCAGGAACGGCTGGCGAAGGGGAGTGAGGGGGGAAGCGTGGGGAGCAGGAGGGGGGGGGGGGAGGCGCTTGGAGGTCTCGACGACCGGCAACACGGCGGGACAACGGACCGGGGGGAGGGGACGGAGGAGTCATGAGCAAGCGCTAATCGCCAGAGTGCTCATGGAACACCCTACAAGGCGACATGAGTCAGTCACATGACACGGCTGTGCAGAGAGGAGAGCTTCCGCACGGGAGCGATAAAAAACGAAGACAAGAACCGCGTCTGCGGTCCAAAGCGTGACGAGCCGTCTTCGTCCAGAACATCGTTCTCGTAGCTCCGTCCTTGTCGCACCTACAGTAACACCCTATGCTGGAGATGGCTGGGCTACGTGAGTGCGACAAGGACAAGGGCGCGAGAGCTGGCTTCAGAATCAAGACGGCAGGAACACGCAACCCTGTCAATGTCAACGTGCCGCACGCCAGGTGACTGAACTGAGGGCGAAAACGAAAACCAAAAAAAACAACGGGGGAGGCCGGAGGGAACCAGGGCGAGGGTGGAATATCGACCGGAGCAGGGCGCAGCAGGGCAGGGCAGGGCACGCACTGCAGGCGTGCAGGACGGGGCCATGTGGTCGCCGCGCCAGGCCACGCCGCCGAGGGCTTCTAGAACCTCCCGTCCCAGTCGGGGCGGACCTAACCTCAACCACGCGCCAAGAACGTTCAGGAAAAAGACGCTCAACGGACCGTTACCGCGCGGAGAGGAGCAATGAAAAAAGGAGAGAGAGGAGCCTGGACTCTTACAGGCCGACGGGCACTCGACGGCGTGGGCGAGAACAAGGCGAGGCGCGTGGGCGCCAATCCGCGGGCCGAGGAAAAAATTAGAGTTGAATGACCGAAACCGGTCGCGGAGACACACAAAATGAATGAAGGCGAGAGGGAACAGACACAGACATTCAATGGCACCGAGAACGGGGTCCAAGTGGAGGTCACGGAAGCTTCCAGAAGCGTGGGCCGCGCCAAAGGTGAGGTTACGTAGGGGACGAGCACTGCCGATCGAAGTCGGAAATAATTCATGCGGACATGACCACACTTGAATGGGATTCGCGAAATTCAGCTCGGAAAATCCGGAGGCAGCGGTGACGACGAGGCTTACCTAAAAGGTTTGCTAGCACGAGGTGCACACTTCGAACACAAGAACTAAGTTCCTCCCGACAAAGACGTCTAAGCGCGGCGATGTCTTGACTGTGAAGAGCGCTGGGAGGGGAAGTGGGTTTTATCCGCGGGCCTCACTAGCGCACTCTGGCGGCAGACGCCACCTGGACTGTAGGTGAGGGGCGAGGAGGGGGCTGGGGGGAGGAAGGCCGCGGGGGGGAAGCAGGGGGGAAGGGGGAGAGAGAGAGCGACTGCAGCGCCCCATCGCGGCCCTTCCGGCGTCCAGAGAGATCGAGAACGTTGCTCTTGGCGCGAAATTTCGAGTCAGGCACTGTAGTGTGGATGGAACTTTCGTGCATTGCGTCATTTCGGTAATAGGCAATGCTGAAGATGTAGATTAATAAAAAAATATAGTGAGCCGTCAAATGTACCGTCTTATCGCGCGCTTCGCAGCGAGATACGACTGAAAGCGAATTAAGACCGGGTCCGCTCCGCCCGGTGTGAAGCTCGCGCGGTGTTGCCAAGTTTAGCCTGAGCATGAGTCAAAGGAAAAGACGAAATGACGTGGGCTTTGTAGTAAATTCATAGCAGTGTTAGGTAATACTGTTTGAGATTGATTTGTGAAATTTACTGACCGCAATTCACAGAAAAAAAAAAACAAGAAGCAAATATCAAAGAGGAAGAGAAACGGAACATCAATAAATTGATATTAAAAGTAGATACTCGTTCTTTACACACAAAAATCAGCTGAACAGTATAAATTTTGAGTGACTGGTGTTAGCGGATATTATTGACTGTTGCACAGTACTGATTGTTGGCTGCTTGGGACAATGGCCACCAATGAATAAGGAGGATACTGAACATCAATTTTGTCTTTTTTCTTTAAATTTCTCAATGTTACCTACTTTAGTTTCTGCACATTTTTTCTTCCCTGACACTTACTTGACTGTTTAGTAATATATGTAATAGGTAAGTCAGTTAATGTATGTGACAAAATGAACATTATGTAAGAGGTAATATTGAGCTCAGTCATTCAAAACATATTCCTGTACATGGTTTTTCTTCACTTTTTTCCATGGAAGCTGAAAAAAACTTCATTTAAAAAGTTATGATTGGGTGTAACTTGAACAGAAAATAATACATTCATGATATGATATATAATAGTTTTGGCAATGAAAGATGTCCAACACCTATGTATTTTTGAGCACAATACTCGTCCCCTACACTAGGAAGGGAAAGTGATTGTGTAAAGAACGAGTAAAAAAACATTCTAACAAGGAGATCAATGTGATGCTTGTTTTGGGAAATACACTTTGCAAAAAGAAAAATAACTCCGCATTCATTCACTTTTTTACTCGTTCTTTACATAATCACTTTTCCTTCCTAGTGTAGGGAACGAGTATTGTGCTCAAAAATACATAGGTGTTGGACATCTTTCATTGTTAAAACTATTATACATCATATCATGAATGTATTATTTTCTGTTAAAGTTACACCCAATCATAACTTTTTAAATGAAGTTTTTTTCAGCTTCCATGGGAAAAAGTTAATAAAAACCATGTAGAGGAATATGTTTTGAATGACTGAGCTCAATATTACCTCTTACATAATGTTCATTTTGTCACATACATTAACTGACTTACATATTACATATATTACTAAACAGTCAACCAAGTGTCAGGGAAGAACAAATGTGCAGGAACTAAAGTAGGTAACATTGAGAAATTCAAAGAAAAAAGACAAAATTGATGTTCAGTATCCTCCTTATTCATTGGTGGCCATTGTCCCAAGCAGCCAACAATCAGCACTGTGCAACAGTCAATAATATCCGCTAACACCAGTCATTCAAAATATATACTGTTCAGCTGATTTTTGTGTGTAAAGGGCGAGTATATACTTTTAATATCAATTTATTGATATTCGGTTTCTCTTCCTCTTTGATATTTGCTTCTTGTTTTGAAAAATTTGAAGTTATCATTCATTAAGAGTCAAATCAGTGAAAACTGTCATTACAACCAGCAGTCCATAGCATTCACACTTATTTCATTTCTCATAAATTATGTGTAAGAGAACTAGTCTATAATAGGAAGTATGACGAGTCGGGTGAAGATCAAATCTCAGAAAACTACTATTCACTCTTCTCAGATGCAAAGATCCTTCGCAGAGGAAAAACTGAAATTTTTTCCTGAAGCATTGCTGAGAACAAACACCACGTTTGCGTTAACAGAACAATAGTCAGAATTTAGTGTTAAGAATGCCAGGGATTGTGCAGCATGTTGCAAAAAATATTAACAATACATTTTTTCTCTTTCACTTTCTATTTTTGTAGTTTAGTTTTATAGAAGTCAATGTTTGTGGCAAAGTTTTGTATATGGGTAAATAATCAAAATTATTATGTATCGTGCAAATATAGATGGCCCTTCCTTGCACAGTTCTAACATTACAATAAAATTAGAATAAAATATTTTCTGAGGTACTTGTGGGTGTATGTGTTCAGATCATTATTTTGCAAGGCTTAATGTTTATGTGTCTTCAAAAATTTACCATCTCAAAAATCTAAGTGTAATTTTTTTGTTTTGTTTTTAGAAAATATTCAAAGTGGTTGTGAGCAATATATTTTTTTAAAAATATCATTATTATTATTATTTTTTTTTTTAAAATTGACTAGAGGTCTGAGCGATACTTCTGCATAATATCCAACCGTCATGAAAATCCGGTTACTGGACACTTGTGCTATGAAAATAAGTATTCTCTGGCAAGTGTCACATAGTGCAGCAAGTGTCAGAGCCAGTTTTATGCCAAATTTTTTTCTTTCCTCATTACTTGGATATCAATTGATTCAGCTGATTGTAAAGTCAAGTCAGTTCTGTGACAGCAGCAGGACCAAAATAAAAATTAAAACTGCAGGACATAAATATCACAAAGTATTATTATATTATTTTGAAGCTGGGAACGTGGGGAAAAGAGTGTCTTGCAGGATGGGCTCGACGAGGCGCAAGGTGCAGGTGGCCGGGGCCGGCCTCATGCCCGCAACGCCAGGAGCAGCGGCCGCAACTCCTCCTGCCGGGCCTCCTTGGAGACGCCCGAGTGCTCCATGAGCACGTCGGCGAGCCAGGAGCTGCGCAGGACGGGGACGGCGCCGGCGCGGGGCATCGTCCTCAGCGACACCTTGGGACCCTGCGGACAAGACAGCGCAGCCGTCCGAAGATCGTTCTCGTACCTCCGTCCTTATCGCACCTGCGGCGGTGCCCTACATGTGAGAGGGCAGGACACCGTGCGAGCGACAAGGACGGAGGCCCGAGAGCAATCTTCGGAATCTGACGGTGGGAGGGGAGGGGCACGCCGATCAGCCCACAGGTCGATAGGTCGATAGGAGGCCAGGGGTCTAATTCAGAGGACCAATCTCGTACCTCCGTCCTTGTCGCACCCATGACGGTGCTCTACGTTGGGAATGGCAGGGCCCCCAAGAGTGCGATAAAGACGGAGGGCGCGAGAGCGATCTTCGGAATCAGACGGCAGTATCCAATACGCTGGCGCTGCGCGAGATACGGCGACTCGGCGCGGCTGACTCACCCGCGAGAAGCAGTGGCCGCAGCGGGCCTCGCCCTGGATCTCGATGAGGCGGCCGGCAACGGGCTCGTCCACGCGGGGCTCGTGGCCGGCGAGGGCGGTCACGGCCTTGCGCAGCGCGAGGAAACCCACGGCTGCGCGGGGGCACTCGCTCTCGCTCACGGCGCCGCTGACTAGCACACTCTGCAGGAGGTCCGCGACGTCCACGTCAGACTCCAGCACCTTCACGTCATGTGTAAAAAAAAATAATAAATAAATAAAAATAAAAATAAAAAAACAGAACAATTGAAGAAAGTTAAGAAAAATTAATGTCACACTAAATTTCACAGCTCTGATTCTCAGGAGACTGACCTCTTGCGACTTGTCGTCGGTGAACACGGTCTTAAGGAGCGACAGGTCCGTCTGCCGGGACGCCCAGGCTCGGACGCGACGGACATGGCCGTCCACTAGGAAGGTGACGGCGTTGTGCCCGCGACCCTCCAGGATACGGGCCACCTCGAGGGCGAGCGGGGTGCCGACACCCCAGCCGAGCACGTTGTACGGGCCGGCGGGCCGCGCCGCCTCGATAGCCCGGGCCGCGCGCCCCGCCTGCTGCGTCAGGTCGTCGCACGCGCCAGCCTCCACGACGACGACGGGGTTGAGCACGCGGAGCGCGAGCGCGGCCAGGTCGTCGCCGTCCTCGGCGGTGAGTGCGCCTAGAGGCGCGACGGCGTACACGGGCAGGGCCTCGCGGGCGTGGCGCGCGCGCAGTCCCAGCGAGGGCACCTCGCGCAGGCGGGTGCTGGGGCCGCGGGCCGCGGCGGCGGCCAGGCGTCGCCCGAGCTCGGCCACGGCCCCCGCCCCCGCGGGTACGCCCCGGGGCGCGGCCTCCAGCCCATCGGCCTGCTCCGCCTGCTCCGCGCCGTCCAGCAGGGTGACGGGCGGGCGAGCGCCGGCAAGCAGGTCCGGGAGGTGCGGCGCGGCGCGCGCCAGCGGCCCGGACAGGCACGCCGCCCGCAGCCCCGCGGCCCGGCGGGCCTCGCACAGGGACGAGAGCGCGCAGGCCGTGTCCGCGCGCGCGCACAGCACCACCAGCCCCGGCGAGCACGGCCGCAGCCCCAGCGCCGCGTGCAGCAGCGCGGCCACGCGCCCGTCCCCCTGCACACCGAGCAGAGCAGTGATAGCATCACGTCGGCGACGACCACCATACGGAAAACAATTGAGGCACTCCGGCCGTTGTTGCGCATAATGGGCAATATTAAGACCTACATCCTACCTTGGCGATGACTATCACGGAGTGAACAGGGCCGTCGGTGACCTGGAGAACGCGGCGCGCCGTGGCCTCGTCCCAGCTCGCGACCTCCTCCACGCGCAGGTTGGTGCCGAAGAGACGGAGGAGCGCACGCTGGCGGTGGCGAAGGAGGGAGCTGCGTGGAGCCGGTGACGGCTCAGGTACGGCCAGCACCTCCCGGGCGCCGTGCTGCGACAGCCAGCCCGCCACCTGCAGCAGCTCGTCCTGCCCACCGCCGACCACCACGAAGCTCCCTCCAGCGGCTGCGGCCGGGTCCCGACTGACACTGTTTGTCTTCACGACGAGCACCACCTTGGCAACGTCGTCGGCCCGGAGCGCGTCCCGAGCGCTGGCCGCGGCGGCCGCGCTGAACGCGCGCGCGCCCTGGACGGGCCGCACGACGCCGGCCTCCAGCCCGCGCTGCACGGCGCGGTGCACGGCACGCCGGTCGCACTCGCTCGCCAGGAACAGCTGGTCGCCCGTGAACCCGTACACGGCCACCGAGGACAGGAACACGCCCATAGCGAGCTTCTTGCTGGGAAGCGTGTCCTCGCGGCCGCAGTGCAGCATGCGGCCGTAGCGGCGGATGCAGCGGAGCGACGCGAGAAACTGTTCGCCCGGGAGGGTGTTGAGCACCACGTCGACGCCGCGCTGCCGGGTGAGCGCGCGGATGTGCCACTCGAAGGCGGTGCTGCCGTCGGCGCAGCTCAGGACGTTGCGCGGCCCCAGCTGCGGGAACAGGCGGCACACGAGCTGGCGCTGGGCCTCGGTGGCCACCGTCGTGAACACGGCGGCCGCGGGCGCGCCCAGCTGCAGCGCCACCCGGATGGCGGCCTGACCCAGCGCCGAGGCGCCGCCGTGCACCAGGACGGAGTCGCCGCGCCGCAGCCGCGCCGTCACCAGCAGCGCGTGGTACACCTGCGCGCCCAGAGACGAGCTTTAGCGTCTGAACGACACTCAGAGGTATGTGCATGTGCAATCCCATTCGCACACTTGAAGGAAAGGTGTGAAATCTACTCGAGAATAATTTCTCTACTGTACGTACTGTGGCGTAGGCGAAGGGCACAGTGACGGCCTCGGCGGCGCCCCAGCCGTCGGGCACGGCCCAGCGCAGGAGGGGGTCCTGCTCGGGTCCGCTGCCGCCCGACAGCCACCTGGCCACCCCCATGACCCTCCCGCCCTTGCCGGACACGCCCAGGTAGTCGAGATGGCCCACCCAGGAGCCGTCGCCGCCGCCCTGCTGGTCCTGGGCGCGGGGGTTGAGGCCGTAGGCCTCGACGGCCACGTCCCCGAGGCTGCGGCGAGGCGGGCGGAGGAAAGAGGTGTAAAGTAAAAACTATCTCGATGAGGACCGCGACACTCGTCGCGTTGTAGTTGCGGGGCCGATGCGATTACCTCGTGGCGCAGACGGCGGCCGGCACGGCCTCGAGCGGGATCGCGTGCCAGCAGCCCCACCTGCCGGCGCGCAGCACGTTCACCTGCAGCTGCAGCCGCAGCTGGCGCGAGTAAAGCTGCTCGGCCGGCGAGAACTCGGGCGCGCCCTCGTCCAGGAGGAACACGAGGCGCACTCGGTGCGCGTAGGTCCGGCGCCGAGCCTCGTCCACGACGGCGCGCACCCCGGCCGCGGGCTCGCCGCGCCACACCAGCACCACGGGGCCGTTGGCCTCGGGGGCGCGCCGCGGCGGCGCCTGGTCGAGCGCCATGTTCAGCACGACGGCGTCCCCGGCGGGCGCGGGCGCGCGCAGCAGGCTCAGCCAGCCGCCGTCGTGGAGCTGGTCGGCCACCACGGCCAGGTCGGCGGCGTCCTGGAGGCGCGCCGCTGTCCTGGTGAGCAGCAGGCCGCCCACGTGCGCCGCGACTCTCGCCGCCTCCGTCATGGTCGTGGGCGCGCTCACCGTGAGGAAGACCGTGTCCTCCTTCTTGTCCGGCAGCTCGAGCGGCTGCCCCGGGCGGACGCTGACCGTGCGCACCACCGCGCGCACCCCCAGGCGCTCCAGCAGAACGGCCCGCACCGCCGGGCCCAGCACGTTCGGCCCGCTGCAGTTCTGCAGCTCCAGGACGCACACGGTGGGCGCGCCGCGGCGCTTCGGGGCCTCGCCCTCCGCCATCAGCTGCACCGCCAGGCTCAGGAACTCGCCCACGTTCTGCAGGCAAATGTCGTGCTTCATCAATACTGCTCCAAGTCGAGTTTGTCCCGAGACGGAAAGAACTCTAAATTTTTTGTAAAACTCGTGATTAATAAAAATTTAGAAAAATTCAGAAAAAAAAAAGTAGGATTTAAAAAAAAATCACAATATTCCGGGTAAAATTCAAGCTTAAATTCACCAAAAAAACAACAAAAATTTATAGCAAAATTCAAAAAAATTGTACAATAAAATTCAGAGTTGTCCCCCTTTTTTTTCCGTTTTGTCCTGATGTCGCCCCCGACTGACCTGCAGCTTCGTGTCCCTGTACGCCACGAAGGTGTAGCTGAGCGGTGACGGGGCGGACGCCTTGGTCTTAGGCGCGACGGCGGCCCCGCTGAAGCCCGCGGCGTACAGGCCGTCCCCGAACATGTCACCCGTCTTGAGGATGTAGCGCACTAGGACGACTGCAGCAGGCAGGTGGAGTTCAGAGGGAGTAGGACCGCGTAATGTCGCACTGAGGGGCAGGCACTGGGGGAAACCCAGGTGTGCTGGTAATATTGTAGTCTTAAGGCTACAATATTACCTAAATGTCACACTCCTGATGGCCACTAAACTTTCCTTCATTTTGCTAATCCAGAAAATTTTCACATTTAAATAATGTGTGACATTCCCACATCGGTTTCCAGTGCCTAGCCGTGGTTCGGGGCAGCAGCTTACCGCTCTGCGCGCGCAGTTTGACGGGGTCCACGTCGAGCCTCTGCCACCGCCTCGCTAGTACCAGCCCGACGGTCTCCTCGGAGGCGCGGTATTCCTGAACCAACAGCAGGGCCTGCAAGATGGCGGCGAAGGGGCTGTTGCCGTCCACCGCGACTGTCCACTCTGCAAAAGGGGGAAACGACTCGACGGGCTGAGTAGGGGCGCACTTTCAGGAACGACACTCGAACACCAGGACTTACCGTGCTCGTCGACGCGCACCCACAGCAGCGCGCCGTACTTGTCGTGCAGCACGAGGCCCTTGGCGGCCAGGTCGGCGCGGACCTCCTCTCCTGTCAGGATGATGGACTCGACTGCGACGGCAGGGGCACTTCTGGCGGCGGGCGGGGCTGGCGGCGGGGCCCGCGGGACGTCCGCGTCGTCAGGGGTAAGGTGCTTCACCGTCCCGGTCAGGAACAGGTGGTCGCTCTCCTGGTCGCGCACCTCGAACGTGCCCGTGCCCTCGGAGACGGCCGTCACCACCTCCGTCAGATCTGTGTGCACTGCGCGGCCGCGGGGGCGGGGGTTCCGTTACTTTCGCCGTCGCTCGGAGTCGAACTGTGGCCCCCGGGCAGGTCGCATTTTCGAGGCTGCTGACCCCGAGAGAAGCGCCTCAGAGAGAGCGAGAGAGAGACAGGAGTCGGGAGAGTCCTACCTGCTTCCGGCAGCCGATCGTACTTGCGGATGCGAAGGTCGCGGAACGACACGGGCGAGCTCTCAAAGTTCCCGAGCGCTCGCCACGCCGCCTCCTGAGGAGGACAAGTTGGGTGTCTCGATGAACTGTCCAAGAGCGGCCGTACAGGGCCGAAGCGAGGGGTCCTTCACTATATAGTACACCGAATATTTTTTTAAAACTTTTTTCTTTAAATTATGTTTTTTTTCTTGATTTTTTCTTCTAAATTATTGTACTCTTTTTGAAGGGTGTACTCTGAGTTTTGTTTTTTGAGTGAAGAACCCCTCTCGGACCACAGAGAGAGGCGGTGTTTACTCGCTATCCTACTAACCAGCGCTTCGGAGGGCGGCAGCACCTTGGTGCCGTAGACGGCCATGCACGGGCTCTGAGCGGTGAACTCGAAGACATTGGCGTCCCGGCGGACGGGGCAGAAGTTGAAGCCGTGGTACAGCACCTCGTCGTGAGTCCAGGACACGAGGGGCGCCACCGTCGGCGTGCCCCTGGACACCGGGAAGCTGACGGGCGGGTAGAGCGCGGCCGCGTCCACCTCCGGGACGTGGAAGCTCGCGGTGCCCAGCGCGGCCAGAAGGAAGCGCACCGGGTCCGGGTGCGCGCGCTGCGTGAGCGCGATGTGGACGTTGTCGGGCTTGGCGCGGCGCAGGATGGCCTGCAGCAGGCCGTGGGGCGCCACCTCCAGCAGCGCGGCCTGCGACGGCACGAAGGCCAGGCCCTCCTCGAACAGCACGGGGCTCAGCAGGTTGTTGGTCTGGTACTCGGCGGAGCAGTACGCGGCCCAGTCCTCGTCGCGCAGGTGCTCGGGTACGGACGTCGTCACCCACTTGCTGGAGCGCTTCTTGGGCTCCGGGATCACGGCGCGCAGGTACTCGCGCAGGTGGGGAGCCGCGGGCTGGATGTACGTCGAGTGGTACGCGATGTCGGACACGTTGACGGCGCGCGCGAACACGCCCTCGGCGCTGAGCTGCGCGACGAAGGCCTCGACGGCCTCGGCGGGGCCGGACAGCGTGCAGCTGGTGCTCGAGTTGTGGCAGGCGACCTCCACGCCGGGTGGCAGCCGCGGCAGCACCTCACGGTAGCCGAGGCCTGCGGAGCCAAGAGTGCGAATGTACCACACGTGTAGGTGCGTCAACTTCCAAAGTTCGAGATTCCGATTTTTTGGGGGGAGGGGAAAATTCAAGCAAATTTTGCAGAAAATTTTGGGCAAATTCACGAAAATTTACCAAATTTGTCCGAAATTTCGGTGGACGTCCATTTGAACGCTCCGTACGTAAAAGAATTTTCTAAAAATATATGTGTTTTTTTTAAATTTTTATTTTTTATTTTTAGTTAGGCTTTGAAATTTGAGAGCTTACCGATGGCAGCCATCATGCCCTTGATGAGCGTGGCCTCGGTGGACGCCCTGCCGCGCGCCCAGGCTGCCAGGAGGGCCTGTTCCTCGGTGAGGCAGCCGTCGGCGTACGCGCAGCCCAGCTCCCCCACCGAGTGCCCGATGATGCCGTCCGGACGCAGACCCACGGCGAATAGGACGTTCGTCAGCGCGATCTGGGAGCCCAGGGATGAAAAGTTATAAAGTCATGCGCATAATGTATCGCGGGGTATCATGTGTATCAGGAGAGACAGTCGGATTATAGGAACCCACGCTGGGGACCCAAATGCGTGAATGTCACATACTTGGAGTGTGAATTTCCAATTTCACGCACTTGAACGAGTGAAAGGAGTTTCGGAAGTGTGCTACATTCGCACATTTGGGTGTGCAGGTGGCCCACCTGGCACGCCGTGATCCCAACGAAGGACTTCATGATGGAGTCGAAGGCGGCAGGGCCCGTCTCCGTGAGGATGGCCCTCAGGTCCAGGCCCCTGGGCTCGAGCACGGCCTGCAGCCTGTCGATGGTCTCGGCGAACACGGGCACCGCCAGGAGCGCCGCGCCCATGCCCGCCCACTGGCTGCCCATCCCCGAGTACACGAACCACACCGTGCGCCGCTCCACCCTCTGCAGGCGAGAGTGAACGAGCTTGTCGTCAGAGCGCCGACATCTTTCATCGTCAAGAACGGTCGGCAAAACTTTCAAGATGAAAAGTCAAATTCAACTGAATCCAGTAATGTAAAATCGAGGGGGAAACAAACAACTCTGAAATTTGGTGTAGATGTTTTGTAAATTTTTGCTAACTTTCATGATATTTTTTTGTGGATTTTTACTTAAATTTTACCTATTTTTTTGTGAATTTTCCTGGGTTTTATTGAATTTTTACTAAATTACTCTGAATTTTTGTGTTTTGTTTTTAATTTCTAAATTTTTCTGCATTACGAGTACGAGGTCTACAAAAATTTCAGAGATGTTTCCCCCTCCTATAAAATTAACGTATAGGTGCTTCGTCCGTCGGCTGCCTTCTCCGTCTAATTGTGCCACGAGGTGCTCCCCCCTTCCCCCCGCCCTCGTTTTTAGCCGTTGTCCACTCACCGCAACTTTGACGACCTCGTTCGCCTCGGGGGGGCAGATGACGAAGCTGCGGTACTCGTAGCCGCGGATGCCTGGACCGAAGACGTCCTGCACCAGGCGGAGGTACTCGGGGTCGAAGCTGTAGGACCGCACCTGCGGTAGAGGAGGCGGGCTTGTTGAGTTCAGCAGCGGCCTGCAAGCCACGCTGCCAGATAAATAGGCCAAAATTGCCCACGATGCGCGTGTGTGAGGAGGGCAGTATCAACGCCTGCCAGCTCGGCAAATTCTCCCCACGAGAGAGTTTCCTTTGCCTAGCAGGCAGGTGGTTATATCGCCCGCTTCACATGGGTGTATCGAAGTCAAATTTTGCCGACTTATCAGGGAGTTGCCCTTTGTTATGGAGTCTAGCGTCTGGCGTCTCGGGTCAAACATCTCAAATCACCACGACTCGGCGCATTCCATGCGCTCCGAATATATTCTCGTACAGCTGATGAGTCTGTATGAAAAATAGAGTAGAGAGTAAAGAAAAAAAATGATTGGGTTCGCATGAAATGCGGCGAGTCGTGGCTCGGAGTGCTGGATGCGAAACGCGAGACGCCACTTGCCAGACACGCCATACACGCCAAAAATCGCCAGTAAGTCGCTAATTGGACAACTCCCTGGCAACACTGCGTGCCCGGCGGGTGCGGACGCCGGATGGGTTGCCTACCCTCGCGGCGCCGCCGCGTCAGTTGGGTTGCCCCCCCGCACGGCTGGGCTGCGGCCGGGTCCCTTACCTTCTCCGCGACCCTGACGGCGGCCTCCTCGCTGCGCGCCGACACCACCACCAGGCGGGGCAGCTCCGCGGCGGGGTCCACGGCGCGCTTCGGCCCCGCGTGGGGCGCCAGGATGGCGTGGCCGAACGACCCCGTCATCGAGTAGCTGCTCACGCCGACGTACGTGTGGCGGTCGAACGCCATCGGGGTGTTCTCCGTCACCAACTGCATGCAAGCAGAAAGAGGTTGATATGGAGTTTGCACTGAGGTTGTCACCCGGGTGACGGGCGATGCCGACGCGACGCCGCGGCCGCGGGGTGCGTGACGGTCACCTGAAGCCGGCCGGAGTCCAGCGCGTCGCAGCGGACGTCCCTGACGTGGTTGATGGTGGCCGGGATGACGCCGGTCTCCATGGCCACCACGCACTTGGCGATGCCCAGCATGCCGCAGGCGACCTCGGTGTGGCCGGCGTTGCTCTTGACGCAGCCGACGAGGAGCGGCTGCTCCCGGTGCCGCCCGAGGGCGGCGTCGAGCGAGTCGAGCTCCAGGGCGTCCAGAAGATGGCTGCCCGCGCCGTCGCCCTCGACGTAGGCGACGCGGCGCGGGTCGACGCCGCTGCGCCGGTACAGGTCGCCGAGGAAGGCCCGGACGCCGGCCGGGCTGGGCAGCGTGGGGTCGAAGCGCAGGCGGGCGCCGAGGTGCGTCGCCTCCGAGGCCACGACGCGGCAGTAGGCGCGCTTGGCCAGGTCGGCGCGCTGCAGCAGGAACGCGACGCAGCAGTCGCTCCGGTGCGTGCCGCTCGCTGTGGGGAGCAGCTACCATCGTTAAACGGAAAACTACTTTATACCAGGTGGCTGACGGCTGATGGACCCCGGGCACGTTTTGTACTATGCAACCCGCCCGCACCGCTCCATCCGGGACTGCATACCCATCAGGCGCCGGGGATCGGCTCCAAGCGCGGACGCTCCGCTCCGCCACTGTTGTTGCAGCCAACGCCCCGAAAGAGCGAACCTACTCCCTGGAACGCCCCGCCGTACTCCGCGCGAACCGCGAGAGGGTCCTTTCGGGGAGTTGGCTGCAACAACAGTGGCGGAGCGGAGCGTTCGCGCTTGGAGCCGGTCCTCGGCGCCTGATGGGTATGCAGTCCCGGATGGAGCGGTGCGGGCGGGTTGCATAGTACAAAAAGTGCCCGGGGTCCGTCAGCCACCTGGTATACGTTGGTCTTATGCAGTGGTTGCGGTTGAGTTGGTTTCCTAGAATTGTTTTAAGCGATGAAAAAAAAATCAGGTAATGTCTTGTAGTCGCCTTTTTTTTGACAGGTTTGTACAGTCTACGGCTATTTATTTTAAAAAATTGAAAGGTCACAGTCTTTTCCTTCGTATTTTTGAAAAACAAAGAAAAAAGGCTTTTCACACCTTTCTATAGTGCATTAAAATATATGACTGGTCTCGGTTACCTCCCTACTTTTTTTTTTTTTTTTTTTTTTTTTTTTTTTTTTAAGAAATCAAAAACCAATTTTGCCCTCAGGGCCCTCCTGGGGAACCAATATAATGGCAAACAAATGAGCGCTACAGCCGGCTGCAGAGGACCGATGGTTGCCAAGTTTTTATATACATATTTAGTACGCATCTCACTGTACTTTGTAGATGGGTACAGTGGGGTACCCACTTGCGGTCAATGGCGTGGCCTGTTGTTGGCTGTCTCATTCTGACCCCGTTTCGCTCCTTGGGGAGCATTTACCCCGGTAGCCACACGAACATCGAGGAGCGGGGCGCGGGGGGCGCCACCCCGGAGCTTGACCCCATGTCGCGTTCCCCGACCCGCCCGTGTCGCCCGAGGAGAAACCCAAACTTCGAGGAAGGCATGCGTCAGCTTAACGTATTACCGATTCGTATCCACATTCGCCAATTGTCCTTGAAAAGAGGGTACTTCCTCATTTCCGCCTTTCTTTCGGGCACCCAACCACCCAACCATGAGCAAGGGACTTTTACATAATTTCGAGCCACGTGGGGATCAGCCGCCGAGCTGCTTTCCAAGTTGAAGAGGGAGGATGGGGAGGGGCCGAGGGGCAGTCACCGAAAAAAATCTTTACTTGAATCAAGGGTACAGCACTTGAATTAAGCATAATTTATTCTTGGTATAGCCCCAAACATACTATCGTTGTTTTTAGAATAAATTATGCTTAATTTAGGCTTTACTAGATTTAAGTTTACCAGGCTTAAAATAAGGATAGTAATAATGTCGGTGGAAGTATGAATATGTATTTATTCAAGATTAATTTACTTTGAAGTGAAGGCTACTAAATCTTGTAGCAAAAATAAAATTCGGTTGTCATTAAACATAGTAAAGCTTGTATCAGCCTTAACCTTTCTTTGCTATCAGGGATGAAGTCTTGAAGTCGGACAAGGCCCATGTTCAAAAACTCCGGGAGATCTACATTTGCATCTAGATGTAAACAGGACAGGGACAGGGGCAGGATAAGTCAAACCGTCAAGACTCAAGCTTTGAAACTCAGAAGCAAAGCAATCTCGCAAAGTTTCTTGGTGTTTGAATAACCTCAACCTCAAATGTAGATGCAAAGTGTGGCACGTTAATTCTTAAGATGGATTACAGATTATCGTTTTTTTAAAGAGGCTTCAAATCGAAAAGATGGAAATGGCAATGGAAACTTTGTTTGTTTTGGTATAACAAAAAAGGGGATGCAGTACTCAAAAAACTGAACACCAAACGTTTCCCACTGACAAGTTAACAAATTTTCGGCCAAACATTATTCAGTAGGTGTCATATGGACAAAAAATAGACTAGCAGTGACTTATCTGTTCTTAACTTCGGGTCTAGAATTGTACGCACGGTCAATCTAACTATCACATGAACGCCCCAACGATACTTACTGACAAAAGCCAGCTGGACTCCTTCACTAAAGCCCCACCGGATTAAAAGTTCGACACAGGACGAAATGCTGATATCCAGATCTTCCATTTTAAGTAAATCATCAACATAAATGTCGAAAAAACACGGCGATGAAAGCTGATCAAAGTAGACGATCCGGTGCGGCCTACGCTCTTGTTGATGCCTGCCGCTGGAAGGGGCGGGTGACGGAGCGTGAGGGCGGGGAGGGCGCGTGTTGCTTTGGTAGACGGCAGCGCGCAGCGCGCCAGAGAACTATTAGCGCTAAATTCAAGTATAGAAATGCTTCTTCTTAACTTTCGACAGTTTTGATGTAATACTTGTATACTTCAATTTAGCATACAAGCGTTAAGTATACGCAACACTTAAAACAACAATTAATTTCAAAATTAATTTTAAATTGATTCAATATAAGTTTTAGAATAAGCATAATCATCCTTAAAGGAAGTTATTTTGGAATGCTTGCCGGTTAAGCATAAGTAAAATTAAAATTCAAGCATAGTTTTTTTTCGGTGGTGTTGTCCGAAAGTTAGGCAAAATAACCGTGCAACACACATGTGCATAACGGGACTGCATCTCCGCCTGCTTACCAGGCAACATGTGTGCACGAGTGCAGGGGAGTTGCCTAGTAGGCTGGCGGAGATACCGCCACTACATAAGTGTATTGCGCGGTTTTTTGCCAAACTTTTCTGGCAACACTGGGGAGGGGGGGGGGGGTACACACGCCCTAATTTCCCCCCACCCCACCCCGCAACCCCCCCACCCCTCGCCCTGCGAGATGGGTCTTGTACTTCTAAGAAAAAATCATCAACAACAATTTGCTTTGGTAATTCAGCTTTAGGTGGTTAAACTCCAACAGAGACACGCGTAGGGCATAGGAATTTACATTTCGAAGAATCACCTCTAGACTTTAGAGGTACATGGCCCTGATGCAACCGACAGGTAATTCTTCTTCTGGTAAATGCACGACATTCTCAAGAGATTGTGTTCAAGCACAGTGTACATCAAAACTCAAATAGAATGTTTGTTTTTTTTTTTCCTTTTTAGAGAAAACGGTCCACCCCCCGGCTTTCTAACGCTTGCAGAAGCGAACGCTGCGCTAAGCGTGGTAGTTGATTGAATGTAGCCAGCGGCTAGGGACAGTGGCGTTTTACATAAACAGTCCGTTCCCCTAGCCTCCTTTGTATGTCTGTTGATTATCCTGAGGCCCCCCGTAGCGGCAAGGTTGATGACCCTGCAGGGCACATCACCGTCGTTAACTTGGAACGTAACCCGCGACACAACACTGCCGACTGATTCAGAAGATCGCTCTCGTCCCTCCGTCCTCGTTGCACTTCACAGCGGTGCCCCATGCTGGCCATGGTAGTGCTCCATGAGTGCGACAAGGACAGATGTGTGAAAGCGATCTTCGGAATGGATCATCCTGGCAAAGACTAGACCGAGGGGAGACGGAGCGGCCAGTTAAGCGCGGTCAGCTGTCAAACTGACAGCTGACAAGTCCGCTGATCCCACGGCTCGGCTCGGCTCGGCTCGGCTCGGCTCGGCTCGGCTCGGCTCGGCTCGGCTCGGCTCGGCTCGGCTCGGCTCGGCTCGGCTCAGCTCGGCTCGGCGCGGCTACTCACCTTCCTCCTCGAAGGGGTGGCACAGCGTGTCCCGGCTGAGGACCCCCATGTCTCGGTACATCTGGCAGATGTTGGGGTAGGCGACGGTGGTGGCGGCCACCACCAGCACGGCGTCCGTCTCCCCCGAGGAGATGGCCTCCGTCGCCATGCCCAGGCCGAGCTGGCCGAAAGCGTCCGCCATGTCGTAGGCGCAGCTCTTTCCTGCAGGGCGCGTGATATGAAAAAAAAATAATGAAGGAATAACGTCAATAACGTCCTCCTGCTCAGAGGGGAAAACAACTCTGAAATTTTTGTGCACTTGCTCGTAATTCAAAAAAGTTCAGGAAAATTCAGAGAAATTCACAAAAACTCATAAAACTTCAACAAAATTTAGAAAAAGTAAAAGAAAAATTGGTAAAAGTAGAGCAAATGAAACGAATATTCTGAAAATTTCAATAAAAATGTACGAAAATTCACAAAAATTCCTGAAATTTCCCAAAATGTGTACAGTAAAATTCAGAAATGTGTTCCCCTCGCAGGAACGATTTTTTTTGGGGGAAGGAGAGCATTACCCTGTCGGGGTTATCGATTTCTAGATGGCCGCCAGGAAAGTAGGCAAATTCCACGACAAAACCCCTGTATGTAGGCAACCTAAAGTGCTCCCCCCCCCCATCCCCCACCTTTTCAGTCAGACCGAAAACCGCCCTTGTCCCCTCGTCCAGCCCGCAGCTGCCAGCACGTGCGCGCCAGGAGGGGCAGGACGCGATCGTTACCGTGGAAGTCGAAGTAGTAGGACACGCGGTTGCTGTTCATGGCCCGGTTGTTGCCCATGATGGCGTAGCCGTCGGACCAGCGCATCCAGTTCAGCGCGACCGCCCCGAGGTCATCGAGGTTGGTGCCCGCGTACACGTGGGTGTTGGACCCCCGCAAGGAGGCTGGGTTGATGCCTGTCAGGTTGCAGAGGGAAAAACATGAATTTTTAAAAGAGGAAAAAAAGGAGGAAAAAAAACGAAAGGATAAACTTAGACTCATATGAAACAAGGCTTGCGATTGGATCCTGCCAGAAAGTTTTACGGAAGACTCTTTTGCGGGCGGTAACTGACATTTTGCTCCAGCGGTGTGGCACTGTGAAAAATAGTCGCAGGTTTACTGGAAAACTTTCCACAAATAAGCGAAGTTGTTAAATTAAAATTTAAAATCGTAAAACTACAAGTACTAGCTATCAACTTTAAATTCAAATAAGAGCAAGAAAGGGTTGTCGTAAATTTACAACATTCTTCGAGATTCTTCTTGAGTCGTCATTTGCAAAATGTATCGTGAATCTGCAGAGATGTTTTGCACAGTGGGTAGGGGTGCGGGTGGGGCGGGAGGGTGGTGGTTAATGTGATTGAGTCTCATCAGCTAGCTCCTGCTTCTGCGCACGATTCTTTCTTTCCGGTCACAAGACATCGATAATATGCTGTCCGACGGACCTGCCACGAAGTTTGGCGATTCAACTAACTGCAACGAATCTTCCAGGCAGACCCACTGTTTGTGACCTTTCCAATCTTTTAAATTCGACCAATTTTGAGGAGGCAGGAACCAAAGGTCTACCACTTGGAAAAATCGCGTACGAGGATTATAATCAGTCACGATTAAGGTGATTATCAATGATTATTTGATTTATCTTTAACATATTTACTGATTATTGGCCAGTAATCACGCAACTTCTGGTCAAATTTGATAATATTTCTTCGTATTCGTCAAAATTTGTCAATTTTTTGGAATTTTACATGATTATGATTATGTGATTATTAATAATCACCTAAAGGGGTGTACGAGGGTTATGGAAGTGGTAGACCCTTGGCAGGAACAGAGGGAAGAGGGATGGGGAAGCGGAAATGGACAACTTGAAATAAAAATTTAAATCGGGGATCCGTGGTGGGTGGGTATCGAAGACAGCCCTATACCTACCAGCGTCCATGATGGCCTCGAAGCAGCGCTCGTAGCCTAGCTTGGCCAAGGGGTCCACCCACTTGGACAGCTTCCTGGTCATGCCGAAGAAGCTGTTGTCGAAGCGGTCGTGGTGAGGCATCCTGCCCCCGATGGGCTCCAGAGGTATCCGCTCATCTGTGGGGCACACGGGGCAGGTCAGGCTCAGGAGACCGCGCTGGGAACCCCAAACGGGTGAATCTATCGCACATTTGCAAAACTTGCACACTTTGTTTTGGTGTGGTAAATCCCAATCATTCATTTGATCAGGTTAAAATGTAATTCTTTTTTTTCTCCCAATAGGCATTCCTCACACTTGAAGAGAATGTAGGTGTCACACACCTACAAGAGTGTGGCACTAAAGACACTGGATCTCCGGTGCGAGGAGCGGGTAAACCAAAGAATCCTGCACTCTAAATTTCAGCGCACTTCGACTATTTTTAAAAATAAGTTTCCTTTACTTGATTATTTTTTTTTTCAGAATTTGTCTTGATTTTTTTCTTGATGTCCGGGGTCCGGGGTACCCACCGCGCTGCCACAGGTCCTCGTGCCGCTGCACCAGGTACTCGTTGGCCAGGATGTTCCTGCCCAGCGTCTCCAGGTCGCCGCTGTTGGGGAACAGGCCGCCGATGCCGGAGATGACCACCTCCGTCATGGTGTCGGGCAGGGTGCAGGTTGCGTGAGCGTGCGCGCGAGGGTGTGACAGGAGCCGCCTAAACACCAGGGCGACGCGGACGCTCCACGTTATCAGGCCTCACTGTGTCGGAGGGCCAGCGGGGGCCATGTCTGCCAGGTGCGGCGGCCCGCCCCGCCCCGCCCCGCCCCGCCCCGCCCCGCCCCGCCCCACCCCGCCCCGCCCCACCCCACGACCGTCTTATGATAATGATGAGCCCCTACCCCACCGATGGGGTAGCGTCACCGGCCGCTACAATAAAAAGAAAAAAAAAAGAGGAGGAAAAAAACACACTGCCTTATTGTGTTTTTATGCGTGAAATGTCTCTGATACGTGTGCGACAAATTTTTCATATTCTTGTAGGAGTGCGACCAATAATTCACACGCCAGTTTTAGGCGCGCAACAAATTATTTAGTCGCTTGCATAGGTGAGGGCATGGCTGATCCGCATGCGTTGAGGTGTTGTATACGTATACAGAATTGACTGCAAGCCTCCAAAGACGTTCTCGTGTGGGCATTCCCTCACCAACCGGTGTCAATAAATTTCATGGCACAACTATACAAGTGCGTGGGAAAAAAAATCAGCTCACATGCAAGTCAGCGACGAGAGGAATGGAGACGCGAGTCTCGCATTTGCATGTGGAAAATAAACTGATGGAACGCATCGGTCAGGAGCGATCCAGCGTTAGAAGCGGTGAAATATTCGTCGGGCGTCGCGAGGCGCGACCGCTCGGTGACGCACAGTCAATCATTTATCAATCAATTAATCATCATATCGTGCATGGGGGGAGTAGACGGGGATAAAAAAGCAAATGCGTTTGGCAAAACTTGATTTTTATATACATCACGTAAACTAAAACGTACAAAATTAAAATCTAAAACATTAAGACCTAAATGTAAAGGACATACATTTAACTAAATAATATATAATCACAAGTTTATGAGTTTGTAATATAGCATGACAATAACGTCTATGCACCGAAAGCGGCAAGTCTTCCAAGGTATAATGTCAGGCTCAGAAACCAGGGGGGCACCCCTGTCCAAGCAAAACGTCGTATTTAGAGTGATTTTAAAAAAATTATCATTCAATCACAATCAAACGGGACTAGGATCAGCCTTAGCTCGAACACAAAAATTTGACAAACCACGCCAGCGGTATACCATTGCGAGTAATTAGAGTTGTTTGGTAAGTAACACGTCGAAGTAACACAGAGTCAAAGTTTATTGCCTACCTCACAAAGACCGTCTCCATCTCCATATGGCAGTGCGAAAGAGTGGAAGGAGAGACGGCAACGTGTAGCAGCAGGAGTCTTCACAAGTCGGAAATCAATCCGACGGAAATAGTTCGACGACCCGCAGCGCGGCATTTTCAAACTTCGTGACAGAGATCAACTTTCAAAATAGACGCGAATCAGTACGTAAAAATATAGGTATGAAATCGTCAAGATCGAAACGACGGGATGCATCTCATTTCCGCGCTTTTCTTCTCTTTTTTTCTTTTCCTTTTTTACAGAGCAGTTGTTGGAAATGTCGAGGCGAGAGGGTAGAGCCCGGGACTCTGGGAGGCATAGCGCCCATTGTGTTTGAAGAAGGTCGGCAAAATTTCAACATTTTCGTTCTGGACTCAAAAAGATTACGGGCTTTTCCCAACCCTTTTATTTCTCACCACCCTTCTTCGTCTCACACCCCCCCTCCCCTGTCGATATAGTTTCCTCCTTCTTTACTTTTCTTTCTCTGTCAGCGGCAGACGGAACGGAAGGAACATCCGGGAACATCGCCAGTCTACCGCTTCTAACAACACTTTAATTCAGCGCCCTTTTCGTTCATTAATATTTTTAAGTTCTCCTTCCTTCCCCTCTCCCCTCCCACTTATTTTCCTCCTCCTCCTCTCTCCCCTTTCACCTCTCTCCCTTCTAGAACGCCCCACAGCCCCGTACTCCTCTCAAAATGCAGCAAAGCCGTGGTGCGCGCGGTGTGCGCCGGCGGAGGCCCTGGAGGCCCCGATGCTGAGCGCGCGCTCCCGCAGTCCGTCCGGCAGGAGGGGCAGCAGGTACGGGGTGAGCAGCGTCAGGGCCAGGTACACGAGCCCCATGTAGAACAGGGCGACGCAAAGGTTGTGCACCACCAGCTGACTGCAAGCCGAGAGAGAAAAAAAAAAAAAAAAACCTTTAGTTATGTGAGAGCGAAAACGTCGCGCAAGCTCGCATTTAGGTGTGTGTGAATTTTAATCCCACACTAAGGCACGCAAAAGTGCGAATTTTCGGAGAAAGAGGGGGAAAAAGTCATACACATGAAAATGTGCCACAGTCACACTCATGAAGGTGTACGACAAAGTGCTCGACAGCGAGGGAGAAACAGCCCTGATATTTTTGTACACCTCGTCTTTCAGAAAAATTCAATGTAAGAAAAATTCAGGAAAATTCACAAAATATTACAAAAATTCACGAAAATTTGTGCACCAAAATTCTGAGCTGTTTCCCCCTTGGTGACAGTCACACACTTGTGTATAAAGCTGCTTGCTTACACGCGGAGCCGGCGCCGGCAGTACTTGATGGTGCCCGGGGACTCCTTGAGGCAGTACGTCCTCGTGCCGAAGATGGCGCGCTCCAGGTACTTCTCCTTGTCGACGGGCAGCACGTTGTTCATGAAGAACGTCTCGCGGTCCTGCGCGTTGAGCGACGGCCACAGCGTGTCACGGCCGTTCCTGTTGTGGAACTTCCACTCCCGCATCGTGAAGAACATGAGCAGGTCGTGGCCGGACTTGATCTTAGCCTGGACGCGCACCATGCTAAAAGAAGAACAGAAAATAGGAAATTTGTAACTTTTTAAAAATAATTTGCCTTCTTTTCCCCAGAACTTTCAAAAATTATTTTAAAATTTTCCTGGGCGTTTTTCATATTTTTTTTTTTTAGACAGATAAAATAATTTACATTAAAAAAGAAAAGCTTACAAGCGCTCCTGACGGGCGAGCAGGAGTAGGAAGTCGATGAAGTATGCGGGGATGGTCTGGAAGAGGAACACGATGATGATGTGCTCCCAGTAGTTGGTGCGGATGGTGCCGTCCGGGTACCAGAGGGTCCACTCGAGCGGGTACAGGTTGACCATCTTGCGGCCGAGGCGCAGCACCTCTCCCCACGTCACCTCCTCCATGTCGCCCACGCACGCGTTGTACACGATCACCTCCTTCTGGATGCGCGGCCTGCATACGGACGAAAGAAAAAAGAGGAGCTATTTATGGGCAGCTAACTTTCGGAGCTATGTAGCTAAAGATTAGCTTCGTTTAGCTATATAGCTAAACGTTTTGCTGTGCAACGAAAAGTTTTAGTGGTCTTAAAGCAAAGTTTTATAGCTAAAAATAAAAAGAGCTATATCCATGTATAGGTAACATTTTAGCTACGCAGCTAACTTTCACACACACGCACGTGTGAGACAAGTCACGCACTTTGCAGTAGGACACCGCGCCTGGTTAGGCTAGGTTTGGTCTCGGGTTTGGTTCGTTTACACTGGAAAAATACATGTGACATGTGTAACGTCTGTAACGTGACATATGTTTCTTTTCGTTCTTTCTTAAATATGAGGGTGGTGTTAGCTGTACTCATATTTTAAGTGCATCATCGTTCCCGGCAGACAATTTCGGTTCCAACGATCAAATGATAGGGTTGTTAATGCAAAATAACACATGGTAAGAAGACGCAAAATTATCGACACTGCTGTATCTTTGTCAGCCTTCCTCGGAACCCTATCACACGTCTGCTCTATCGAACCGGGTATACGCACTGCAGAGCGCGCTTGTAGGTGGCGGCGATGATGGCGTTGATGCAGATGTCGGCGGGGAAGACCTCGGCGTGGTTCTCGGCGCGGCACATCATGGAGCGGAGGACGCCCTTACCCGCCGCCGCCAGCACGCCCATGGGGCCGTTGAGCGTGTCCACCCAGCCGGGGATGGGGTCCCGGAGCGTGGGCACCACTGCAAGCAGTGTAGCAGCGTCAATCACAATTGCGAATTTTGGAGAATCGCGATTTTTGTGACTAACTGAACTAAATTTTGGTGAGGTTTCATTAAATTTTAGTCCGAGTTGGCTGTAAATTTTCTCGAATTTCTCTGATTTATTTGTTCTAAGCTCTCTTCGATAACTTGACAATTTTTCTTCTAAATATTTGAAATTTTGCCTTAAAAATATTTTAGATGGTGTTTTTTTCTCCTTTGAACTACAAGGTGTACACAAATTTGCAGCTGACGTGCAGCAGGCGTGCAGCAGGCGTGCAGCTGGTGCGCAGCAGGCGTGCAGCTAGCGTGCAGCTGGCATGCAGCTAGCGTGCATGCAGCTGGCGTGCAGCTAGCATGCAGCTAGCATGCAGCTAGCGTGCAGCTGGCGTGCAGCTGGCGCGCGGCTGGCGTGCAGCTGGCGCGCGGCTGGCGCGCGGCTGGCGCTGCTTACCTACGGACGGTCGCACGATGAGCATGGGGATGTCGTTGACGTACTCGGCGGCCAGGGCCTCGGCCACGGCCTTGGTGTACGTGTAGCAGTTGGGGTGCTTGCCGTACATCCTGCGCGCAGACAAGGACCGCAGTGAGCACTCCCCGACCCTGTCCAGACCCTAGGGCCTCGCACGAGGGTCATGAGGAAGCTCAAGCTCCCCGCGATAGTCTCGAACGGACGACTTCCGCGCAGTCGGCTCTTGACTGTTCGAGTTCGCGACCCGCCATGTAGATTCCGTCGAGGATCGAACTCGAACCGTTAAGAGCCGACCCGTAAGTTGAGTTGCCCGTTCGAGACCATCGCGTGGAGCTCCGCTAATGACCCTCCAGAGGAAGGTATACGTACATGGGCGCGATCGACTCGAGGGACTTCTCGTCGAACATGTCGCACAGCGCCATGAGGCGGTGCGGGTCGAAGGGCGGCTCGTAGGTGCGCTCCTCCACCACCTCCTCGGTGCACTGGCAGAAGGCCGTGGAGGTGTACTCCAGCACCTGCACCGCGCCGCACCGACAACAAACGCAACCATTAGTTGTTTTTTTAATTATAATTATTATATACAAGGCGGAAACAGCTCTGAAAGTTTTGTACACCTTGTATTTCAGGAAAAAAATCTACAAAAATTCAGAAAAATTCAGGGAAATTTACAAAAGTTAACGTAAAATTCAAGTGAAAATTCGCGGAAAAATAAAAATAGATCACGAAAATTCACGAAAATTTACAAAAAGTCACAAGTTTTACAAAATGCGTACGCTAAAACTCAGAGTTGTTTTCCCTCGGTGTTAAATTTTTATACAGGTAGCTAAAACAAAATTCGGAAGACGCCCCTAGAACGACCTAGAATCGTATAGTAGACGTCTCTGAAAAATTTCCAGAGATTCCTAAAAATATATCCAAATATGCCTGGACTGGAATTTTTTTTTAAGTTTTGCTACAAACTTATGACTTCCTCTCAGTACGAATGCGAAAAAAACAAACATATTTGCTTAATCGACCGTAAGGTGCAGAACGATAGCGTCTCAACGAGGATGGTGCAGGGTGTGCGGGGCAGTTCCTGTTTATTGTTTTATATTTAACGTTTCCTTCTGGGGTTCTCATTGCAGACCCGTGGGCGTCATACGGAATAGCGGAAGCACCCCGCCTGCCTGCCCGGCGGTGTCTCATTTCAGCCGGCCCGTCATCCGTCACGACAACCCACCTACAGTTTGAAAACTAAATCTCTTGATTAACGATATATTTCGTAAAATTAACGACTCAAGAAATTAGTTCGAAATTCACGACAGCCGTTTCTTTCTCGGGATCGAATCCCAAGAGTCGATTTCAAGTGCCTGCAGTTTTAAGATTTGTGTAATTGAAATTTTCCAGCTCTGCTTCGTGGAAAATTTCCACGATGTCTACATACTCCGGGAGCATTGGGCGGCCAGCCGCGCCCGACCCGGACCGTGCCGTGGCCACTGTCGAAATCCACTTTAGCGCAGCGGCAGCCATTTTTATTTTCTTCCTTTCTATATTCCTATCGCTCCGAAGAGCCTGTTTCTGCGCCGGGTTGTGTCTCGCGCCGGCGCGCGCGGCGACGCCAGATCGCACCGGGGGATAAATAAAATGGGTCCGGGCCAGGGTGGCGCGCGGCGGTGCGGGCGGATTACACACAGAAATAACGAGAAATCCAGCAAAATCCTGTTCGACAGCTTGTTCAGCCCCGACGCATATTACACACGACTGTGCAGCCTACCCCGCCCCGCCCCGCCCCGCCCCGCCCCGCCCCGCCCCGCCCCGCCCCGCCCCGCCCCGCCCCGCCCCACCACACCCGTCCTCAGCTGAACGCACCGCTGGGCTCGCCCCGCCCCGCCCCGCCCCGCCCCAGAGCGCCGCGCTCTAACTTGAGTCCGCTGATTCATGAGAGCCGGATTGGCGGGTTCCCACGTGGATACGGAAGGTGTCTGATATTGAGTGACCCAGATCGAGACATTAGCGAAAAAAGACGCAGGGTGTGCGTACGTACGTGCGTACTACGCCCCGCCGGACCCCGCCCCGCCCCGCCCCGCCCCGACCTCCGTACGTCACCCCGCCGGCGGCAGCCCTCTCTCTCCACAAGGAGACTGATCGTGCACTTTGACGCACCACTACCACTCTGCATGCTGATTATTCCTCGCAATTTTTCTCCCTTTCTGCGCCTTTCCCCGCCCGCCCCGCGCCACGCCCCGCGCCACGCCCCGCGCCCCGCCCCGCCCCTCCCGACGCGTCTCCCAGGTCTTGCGCCACACCATGCACCCCGCCAGGCTGGCGCGCTCCGTTCCGCTCCGCGCTGCAGCTGAGCCCCGCAGCAGCCGCGTCTGATTCTGAAGATCGCTCTCGCGCCCTCCGTCCTTGTCGCACTCACGGGGCCATGCCGTCCCCAACATAGGGTACCGCCATAGGTGCGACAAGGACGGAGGGACGAAAGCGATCTTCGGAATGAGACGGCGGCAGCCCCGTTCGCCAATCAACCACCCGATAGTGTTGCGATGAGACACAGACATCGATCACTGAGGGGACCAGGGGAGGCGAGGGGGAGGGAGGGAGGGGAGGGGGAGGGCGTTTAGCATCGCGCGCCATACAGCGTCAAGAAGAGTCAGAAGGAGTAGAGGTGAGCTTGAGATTTACGGCGCCATCCGCCCGCCGCCGCGCCCTCTAGCGGTCGCACTAGCAGGCGCCGCGCCGCCTCCTGCCTGGCCGGTGGCCGGTCCGCGGGCGCGGGTCCGCCGGTCCCCGACCTCCGCGAGCTGCCCTTTTGACGTTAATAGCGCGCTAATCGGACCACCACAGAGTTCAGGGGGGGGGGGGGACTAGTTTCCGGTTTAATAGTCGCGCCTGCGGTGTCTCGCCCGGCAGGCGGCAGGGGCAACCCGCCTAGCACCGCTAAGGAGCGCGCCGACCCGCACCCTGACCCCGCACCATACGCACGAGTGGAATGAGTTTCGTACGCACACGATGCATGCTGCTTTCCTCTGTTTAATTTTTTTTTAATCTTCTGGTCAGTTACGGTCGTAAATTTTTTCCCCTACCCGCCTCCGGCATCTCATGATTATTTGCACCTTATTTGACAGGTAGTTGCCGTCGTGAGCGTCTGCTTGCACGCTTGGCGGAGCACTCAGCATCAGCATATATATATGCGCGCGCGCGTGTGTGTGTGTGTGCGTGTGTGAGTGTGTGCGCGCGCGCCTGCTTCCCTTCATCCGACTGACTTTCATCAGGATTCACGGTAAAAACTATGTCTGATTTTTTGAGGGAAAAGGGAAAATTTTGAGGAAGTCCCTCAGAACTCCACAGATTTTGAGGAAGTCTCCTCAAAATAGAAGGCGAATCGCCTCATTTTTCAAAGGGAATCCCTCAAAATCACAGGAGTTTTTCCTCAAAATGAGGGTGTCCCTCAAAATTTTCCCTTTTTCCTCAAAAATCAGACATCGTTTTTTCTGTGACTAACATTCACGAAACAATTACGAAAAATTGTGACTGCAAAGTTTTGATGATTCGTAGCGCCCCAAAACACATCAAACAATTTATTTTAAGTTTGTTTTCTCCTTTTTTTTTTCAACAGTGTGGGATTTGTCGTCTCGACTCGTCCGGCAGAGCGGGTGAGCCGTCTGATTCCGAACACGACCACCGCTCTATCGCTTCTATTCGTCCTCGTCGCACTCCGCCGGGGACCTTCCATCCGCAGCATAGAGCGCTTTGCCAGAGCTGCAGCGATTTCCTGAATCAGACGTCGGCAGACGGGCCAGACCGAACGGGACAGCAGGCTGATTCCGCTCACTGGTTTCATCTCTCCGTCCTTGTCGCTCCCATGGAGCACAGCCATGAGCAGAAACAGAGAGGGCACCACGAAACGCTGTTCCGAATCACCCTGCAGGCCGACGCGCCGATGTCAATGGGCCGCGCTGCGAGTCCCGCTCTCTTGTCCTACTCTGAGGGTGCTGCGGCGCGAGACACTAACCCGTCACAGACGCGTCACGGCAGCAGATCCTGCAGCAGACCTGCAGCAGACTCGAAGCAGACCCCCTGCAGCAGACCTGCAGCAGACCTAGCAGCAGACCTAGCAGCAGACCTGCAGCAGACTCGAAGCGGACCCCCGGCAGCAGACCTGCAGCAGACCTGCAGCAGACCTAGCAGCAGACTCGAAGCAGACCTGCAACAGACCTAGCAGCAGGCCTAGCAGACTCGAAGCAGACCTAGCTAACAGCAGCAGCGGACCAAGCAGACCTGCAGCAGACTCGCGGCAGACTCAAAGCAGACCTCCAGCAGACCTAGCAGCAGACCTGCAGGAGACCTAGAAGCAGACCTGCAGCAGACTCGAAGCAGACCTAGCTAAAGACCAAGCAGACCTGCAGCAGACTCGAAGCAGACTCGCGGCAGACTTGAAGCAGACATCCAGCAGGTCGACACATATGCCATGCCAGCCTAATTTACGCGTGGCCTGACCCGGCCGGACCCTAAGGTCTGCTTAATTAAGCACAGGTGGCGCGCCGGGGCGCCCGGCCCTTCCTGTTTCTATCTATTACACCGCAAACACTTGTTGATCCGCTACCATGACAGGCACTGCAGGTACGCCCCTGCAGTTTCCCCTGCAGGAGCCACAGCAGGAGCCGCTGTCGCCCTGAAGTACGCGGTCCTGGAGCTAGGCCCTTGCCCAGCGTCGCCGACCAGTGATGTTAGATAAGTAGGCAAAAGATCGTACGCATACACGGGTATCTCCGCCTGCCTAGCCTAATGGGCAAAATGAACTCTCATGTGTGAGTGTTTGCCTAGTAAGCAGGCGGAGATACCCGTCTGCCACACACAGGTGTATGCGTACGATCTTTTGCCTACTTATCTAACATCACTGTCACCGACAGCCGCGGCTCTATTGCGGTGTTGAAGTGCTGGGGCTCTTAGAAGGAGTGCACAACGGTTACGTCGTATCAAGGGACACGCAGTACACATGGAGCGCGTGGGAATTCCCCGGACAACATTTACCCCCTACGCCCGCGCATTACCTGCAGCTTCTTCATGCCCTTGCAGAAGTCGAGCACGTTCTTGGTGCCGCGTACATTCTCGTTGGTGGCCTTTTTGAGCGAGGCGCGCCAGTCGAGGCCGGCCGCCAGGTGGAAGACGACCGACACGTTGTCCTGGACGAGGCGCTGGTCCTCCTCGCTCAGCCCCATGGCCACCTGCGTGGTGTCCCCCTCCAGCGCGTGCAGCTTGTCCAGGGCGCGGGGGTTCTGCTTCAGCAGCGGCTCGAACAGCTGCAACAGGGAGGCAGGGCTGTCACGTGTGTGCAAGTGTGTGAATGTCGCACGTCTACAAGTTTGAGAACGCTGCAAATCTAAAAGGGTGCATGTCACACATCAACAGGGTGCCTGAATGTCGCACACCTGCAGGTGTGTGGCGGTTGGACATCTAAAAGTGTGTATGTCACACATCAGAAAGTGTGTGAATGTCGCAGATTTCCAAGGTATTCTCTAAAAAAAAATCTCCCCAAAAAATCAGTGATTTTTTAAAAATTAAATTATGTCTATACTTAAAATTTCAGAGGCGTGTCCTCTCAGGGACAGGCCTGCTAATATGCCACTCTCCGTCTCCTTCGCACGAATATCCTCCCAAATTTTCCACATATACGCATTGTATAATAGATCGGGACGCTGCGGTGTAGTGACCGTGGGCGGCAAGGACCCGTGATCCCCACCCCGCCCGCCCGGCCGTCTGACTCCGAGGTATTTGGCGGGGGAGAGGGGATATCTGGTAGTCCGGTCGAACCCATTGGAAACAAAATTATTTCGAGGGGTCCCCCTCTCAAAAAACTTGTTGTACGCGAGGAAAAATACTGGTGAGATATCGCCATTTTTCGTGACAAACAAGAACTCGAGAACTCGCGAAAAAAGTCACGACATTCTCGCCAATACTCACGGATAAACTAAATCTAGAAAATTTTCTTAAACAATAAATCGGCGGATCAAAAAATATATTTGTGTTTAATATGGAATATTTCCCCCAGCCCCTGCCCCTCCCCCGGACTCCTTTCTTATTCCCAGATCAGGCGTCCGAAGCGTGAGCGCTCTTCGTTTTGGAGGCAGCGAGGCAATTATTAAACGCTGGTTTTGCGTGACTCGCCACGCCACGCCGCGCCACGCCACGCCACGCCGCATTCCCACCCCCCACCCCCACACTGAGAAATAACCTTAGCACATGCTGCTAAAACAATTGCAATATGCACAGCTAAAATTTTAGCTATTTAGCTAAGACTTATCAATACTGCTAAACACTTAGCTAAGTTTTAGATAAATAACTAAAATGTTAGCTGTGCATATTGCAATTGTTTTAGCAGCATGTGCTAATGTTTTTTTTTTTTCTGAGTGACCCCCACCCCCACCCCCTCCCGAGGAAGGAGGGGAGGAGCGATAATGGCAGCCCTTCGACTTGGCGCGCTATTAGTTGGCGCTGCTGGTAGTGTTCTAGCACTGCGAATCCGTCGCCGGCGTGTCGCTGCATTTACTCTGCTTCCCGTAACGCTATAGGGCAGGGCAGGGCAGGGCAGGGCAGGGCGTGGCAGGGCAGGGCAGGGCAGGGAAGGGTATGTGGGGCCGCGAAGCGGCTATAGGCGCTGCCTTGCAGCCGGAAGACCAGAGCAGACGGATTTTATAATTTATTCCCGGTCGCTATGCTTTCGACCGCAATCAAGACAAGTTGGCGGCGATTACGCGCCCCGCCCCCCGCCCCGCCCCGCCCCGCCGCGCCCCGAGCGGCTCGTGGGCGATCCTCGTGTGGGTAACAGCGTGGCGTCGGTTTCCAGTCTTGCCATATATAAAAAGTAGGCAACCAGTAGCCCAAACACAACGATTGGAGAACAGTCGGCTGCATCACCAGCGCCTGACTAGAAGGCAATACGCACGCACCAGAGTGAGCTGGATGCAGCCCAACGAACTCCACTCGTGTTGAGTCTTACTTACTGCCTGCACTTCTGGGAACACTACGGCGGCCCAAAAACTTGGAAATCAAAGGGTAACATACTATGCCATATTCCATTCCAAGGATTCCAGGTGACACTTAAAAACTCCAGACAAAAAAAAATCAAGATAAATATTAAAAAATCCTAAAAGAAATAAATCCAGTAAAAATCCCAAACAATGAGAAGAATTCGGAAACATCATGGTGAGGAATCAGAAAAATGTGGTGTGGATTGATGGTGAAATGCCCTTCGCTTCGCACTCCGCGCCGCCCTCCCTCCCCCAGATAAATAGCAGGCAAAACATCCCTCGAATACACCCGTGTGTGGCAGACGGGTATCTCCGCCTGCCTACTAGGCAACATGTAGTCTCATGTGTAGAGAGCTTGCCTAGTAGGCAGGCGGAGAAACTCGTCTGCCACACACAGGTGTGTATTGGAGGGATTTTTTGCCTTTTTATCTCCCCTCCGCGCGCCCGCGCCCGCCACTGACCGGGAGCTTGCGCATCTCCTCGACGCGTTCCTGGGGCGCCTTGCCGCGCTTGTGCCGCACCACGATGTAGAGCCTCTCCAGGTCGCCGCACGAGCGCAGGAGCTTCTCGAGGAGGACCTTGCCCATGAAACCGGTCCCCCCGGTCACCAGGACGTGGCGGCCCGCGAAGAAGGCGGGGATGCCGGGTCCCCCCGCGCTGCAACACAAACACAAGCAAAGAGGGGATAAACACTTGGTTTAAAAAAAGCAGAAAAAAATGCCAAAGAAACTGCCTGAGACCAGGTGGGACAGTGGAGACAGGGCTGGCAGGGGATCAGTTGAGTTGTGGTCGGTTCCTTATGCAAGGCGCGCGGCTGCGCGGAGCCGTCGGGTCGGGTCTGCCGACTGATTCCGAAGAGCGCTCTCCTCGCCTGTCTCTCTCGCACTGATGGGCCTCGCCGTAGTGGTGCGAGAGAGATAGAGCGAGGAGAGCGCTCTTCGGGATCAGTCGCCGGGTCGGGTCGCAGGGACAGTCTCGTCGGCGTCGATTTGGACTCTGCTGTTCCGGGCCAGGGCGGGGTGCGGCCAGTACAAGAGGGACCAATCAGGCGCGAGGATCCGGTGTGCAATAACGCAGATAAAGAAAAAAAAACACGACCTACGCTAAAGACTAATAATCTAGTTAGCATACATGCCTCGTTTGTGAGGAAATTCACTTATCTACAGACAAGCGTCATTCCTTCAGCAGTTTATCTTAATTGATAGGATAATTTTTTATTGCAGATAAATTTGTGTAGACTGTTCAAAAAATTTGAAACAATTATTAATTGCGTATTTGCACGAATCTTGAAAAAGTACGCAATCTTCACTGTTGAATCTTCTGACAAAAAAAAAAGGTTCTTGTGGAAGACTTTATGAAATTTAAAAAAGTTGAGCACACGCGCCCTTGCCCTTGCAGCTCAAGAGTGGTAAAAACTGCTGTATTCTGCTTTCAGAAACTCGAAGGTGCGGTAATGAACGTGTGTTATGTATATTTATTAATGCGGCGGGCGTTTGCCAGGCGCGGCCACCTTGAACTTCGCCGGCTCCAGACACCGGTCATGCTCCCAGTCCGTCCCGGACGAAACAGGGGCCGGCCGGCGGGGCGTGGCGCGGTGGGGCGTGGCGGGGCGCGGCGGGGTCGGGCGGGGCGGGGTGAGGCGGGGCGTGGCGGTGGGGCTTGAGAGCGGCCCCCTTTCCTCCACCCCCCTAACCCCCGTCCCCGGCGGAGAAGTCCAGCAGCGGGTCCAGCTGTCCAGCTCAGCTCCCTTACCCAGCTCGTGGCTATCCCATCGGTTCTCTTCCTCTCCTCTCTCTCTCTCTCTCTCTCTCTCTCTCTCTCTCTCTCTCTCTCCCCCTCTCTTTCTCTCCCTCTCCCCCCTCTCCTCTCCTCTCTCTCTCTCTCTCTCTCTCTCTCTCTCTCTCTCTCTCTCTCTCTCTCTCTCTCTCTCTCTCTCTCTCTCTCTCACTCTTTCTCTCTCTATTTCATAAGCGTGATCGTTTTAGTGGAGAGATGTGAAAGGCGGCCGGGTTTTTGTTTTGGCCTATTTGGCCTAAAGCCATATATACACACATGCGCCGGCGCGCAGCTCGCACGGGCGATCATGCATGCATGCGCCATCGAGCAAGATCAGCGCGAGGAATTGGACAAGATTACGAGGGGGGAAAAAATAGTGGCGTAAATCAGCTAGTGGACTATATCACTCGCCCCCGCTGCCGGAGACCGCGCGCGACTGACACACACACACACACACACACACACACACACACACACACACACACACACGAAAAACAAATGTGAACATGGTGATTTCGGACTTTGAATACAACCACTGAGATAGAAGTAGAAGACATTGAAGAAAAAAATTAAAACGCGTCGTCCAAGCACCTAGGAGTCTGCAGCCCCCCTCCCCCTTTAGCCCCGTGCGTAGCCACCCCGCTGCTGCACCGCGCACACCTGCCATTTTGCTGTTTTACGCGCGGATTGCAGTTTTGCAGAATTTTAATCTAGTGCGCGCTCCACGCGCGCCGGGTTGCACAAGATGAGCAGAGCAGGCCGCCGCCCTCGCCAGCATCCCGGCTGAACACGTGTGTCGGAGAAAGTCGCAAATATCATGCACTGTGCATGCATACCTCACGTCGGACACCCCGCGCGGAGGGGGACCGGTCACTTCGAAAAATCATTGTATGCCAAAAAAAAATCGTAAAATTAAAAGAAGAGGGAAAAATAGTCAAGAAGAAAAATACGGAAAACTCCGACAAATCGAGTAAAAATAAACAAAACGCCGAAATAAAATTGAAATAATTCAGAAATGGGGGTAAAAGATCAACATTTGAGGTGACATTAATTTTCCTTGAAAAAAAAAACTCAAAACAGAAACTTAAAAATAACCACCACCCCAAAAAAAAAAAAAAATTCCCAGAAAGTCACTGCACACATTTTGTATGTGTTATTCCCCGTCCCCCCCCTAATCGCCCGGTGCTATCGACGGACAAGCCATATCCCTCCCCCGCACGGCCTGCGGGGCGGACTCGTGATTTTCCTTCTCGATTAAAACCTACTTTGCGCGATCCGTAATGTAATGTGCTTGTGTGTGTATGTGTCGGCCTGCCGTCGGCCTGCCGCCGCGGCACCGCGGCAGCGCTTACTACTTGCACCGCTGCTGCGGTTTGATCGGGTGCAAGATCTGGGCGCGATAGGGATCGCGGATTGAGTCGGGGAACTCACGTCCTGCACTCTTAATTTTCTTGTGAGAGCTAAGCATGTGCCATCGCATTTTACGCCTCAGATCTACGCTGCAAACCGAAGTGTGTACCATACGTATTCGCGTATTTTTGCAAGCACACTCAGAAAGGGTGTGAATTTGCGATAGTACACACGTGAAGGTGTGTACTTTGCCATAGTACACTCATACAGGTGTGTACTTGGCATATTACACACATACAGGTGTGTACTTGCCGCATAGTACGCACTCAGGTTAGCTAAAGTGAAGCACACTATGGAACGCACACGCCTGATGTGTGTGTACAATGACAACTAAACGACTAATATGAGTGTACTTTGGCAAGTATACACACCTACATGAGAGTGGTATCGCAAGTAAAGTACACACCTATTTGTGTGTGCTTGCAAGTACACGCTAATACGTGAGAACCAAGTACTCACTTGGGTTTGCAGTTGTATCAATAAATCCATCAATAAAGTTTGTTTTGTTTTGTTTTTTTACCATTACACATTACTTTTTTACTTGGCCTACCTGCATTAAAAAGAATTCTAGGCTATTTGTAAGCTAACTTGAGAAGCATATTTTACAAACATGCAAATTACATACAGCTATAGTTCTAACGTATTACAGATTCAGGGTAATTGCCGCGTCAGTTTTTCGACTAATAACTGTGAATCCAAGCAACATGCAAATGTGGTTATCAGCAAGCTTACGCCGACAGTGTGTGCAACAGAGAAGAGAGGAGACTATAAATGCAAAAGTCGGGGGAATACTCATTTTAGCAGACACACTCACGTGCATACACGCCCGCCGGCAAACGCTCTCTACCTAGGGGCGCGCCCAGTACACGGGTTCATAACACCTGTTCCGAATTAGATCATGCTCCTTTCCCCTTGGAGTTGATCCAAATTAGATTTGATCTTACAACTCGCTCCTATCCTGCGGCAAAATTAAGTGGTCATTTCATAGATTCAATATAGAGGCTTCTGTACCTTAGTATGTCCACACACATATAACTTCTGCGCAACTTTATGTCCCTTCCACTGACTGACATTTCAAGGAAAGTTCAGACGCTTTACTTTCTCAAGTGTGCGAATGGAACTATTCTCAAAAACATACAAATAAGTAACATTCACATTAAAACTTTATAATGCAAAATATGTAAATATTTTTTTTGGTGCATTTCTTTATAACTATTCTCAGAAAACCAGAGCAAATGTCATAGCTGCAAGACTTCCGCCTTGCTTCCACTCTGCAGAGCTGGTTGGGACGCTCGAGCCGGGTGTAAAAGCCAGCTCTGCGTGCAGCCTGCTGCACCGGGGCACCTGCCGAAGGTACTTATTCCCTTCAATCCTCACTTTGTTAATAAAAACAAAACACCAACTCGTTCGTAAAAAGAATCATGGCCAACAACAATCTGGGCGGATTCCACTGCAGCTCGTCAGACGGCTACACCGGAAAAACAAAGGAGCGGCAGCGGCCCTAGAAGGCTGACGATTCTTCAAAAATGTCTGGGGATAAATAGTGCTGGAAATCGTACCAGAAGGAGGTGACCGTGCCTGCGAGGCACTAGTGCAGTAACACCCTTCAAGTGTGCTACTTGGCACTTTTGTTTTTCCAGCCGAATACCACAAGCATGATGCGTTTAGGTGAAGAAACGCTTAGTGATGCCTCCACCATCAACAGTCACCGGTGTCGCGAACACCACTCAAACTCTAAGAGTCCTGATTATTGCTTTTATAAGGGAGAGGGTCTTGACTCGTTTCAAGGCAATATTATTGATTTATTGGGAGAAAGAGAACTTTTTCACACTTAAATTAAATAAGGTTCAAAAATACGTATCCAAATAGAGCGAGTCAAAAAATATTACGCTCAAATGGAAGAAGGTTAAAAATTCTGACTCCAGCTCTGCCAAAAAAGGGGACGCCTTTTCCAGCGAAAATCTAGATTTCGAGGGCTTGCCGTGATATGAGACGATATCTGCGAACAAAGTACGACTTTAAAATCTGCTATTGCAAGCTACGGCACACATTTATAAAAACATTAAAAAAATACCGTCATGCGATGACTCTGGAGCCTTTAACGGCAATAGATAGTTAGCACACAAAAAAGTTTACGAGATAAAGCTGCGGGCACTTATTGCGCCTAAATGTGCGATCAACACTCAAAAGCAGTCACCGGAGCCTTATAATTCCACCTTTGTAAGTAGATAGCAACTCTCTTAAACAGTACTTTTTTTTTATTTTTATTTTTAAAGTCATTGTTATACTAAAGAGACACTTCATGAAAATATTGCAGTTTACTGCAGTCATTTCCAAAACAGAAATCACATCACGTCAGTTTAATGTAATACAGTCTGAATCAGTTTGAATGTGTTTGAAAAATTAAATTAAAAAAGAGAACTTTACATGAGCGTATTCGGCATTCCTCCAGTTTGCGCGCGATTTTGCTCAAATTTGTAAGGATTACACACTTTTCAGTCAATTCCGAGTAGACACTTCACAAGAGAAAATTTCCCAGCGGCCGCTTCGAAGACACAAGGAGCGAGGGGGAAACGACTCGGGTATAATCCGGCTGACATCGGAGTAGTAATCCTTAATCCCGGATTACCAAAAAATTGCAAAAATCCGGAGGTTATCCGGGGTAATTCAGGGTAATTTGTCGGTAATCCAGCGTAATCCAAAGGCCTTTTCTGAAATTTTCGAACGTAATACGAAGCTTGTCCACAGAAAATGAGGAGTAATCCGGGGTAATCCGTATCCAGTCGTCTCCCCCTCGACAAGGAGTTGACCGGGTTAGAGCCTGAGAGACCCACCTGTCCACCTCAGCATAGTTGTTGTTGTGCGCCATGTCGACTCCTTGGGATGCGCGCTGCAGAGCCGTGCTGAGCGCCGGGTGCAGAGCGCCGGGCGGAAGAGTGGTTGCTGCTGACGAACTATACTGTGCAGGCGGCCCCGCACCCAAGGCGTATGCTGCAGGGGGCTCGGTGCGATCACGACTAAAAATCCTAAAAGTTGTACATGCTCGGGCGGGCTGGTCTGGTCAGGGACCCGGGCGGGGCGGGGCGGGGCGGGGCGGGGCGCCGTCGTCCTCCCCACAGCGCGGGGTCCTCCCGGGGGCTCCCCCCTCCTCCTGCACGCCCGCGCCCACGGCCGCTACCGGATGGGAACGTCGACGGGTAGGGTGTTCTCCGGTTCGGCCTCAAGTCTGAGACGGAGAGAGGGAGAGGGAGAGAGAGAGAGAGGGAGAGGGAGGGAGAGAGAGAGGGAGAGGGAGGGAGAGAGAGAGAGAGAGGGGGGGGGAGAGGAAAGGAGAGGTGAGTTGAGGTAAAGGTGAGGAGAGGGGACTCGCAGCGCGAAGCTCGATGGAATGGATCTTGTGTCTG
This sequence comes from Frankliniella fusca, assembly GCA_029379305.1. NCBI lineage: Eukaryota > Metazoa > Arthropoda > Insecta > Thysanoptera > Thripidae > Frankliniella > Frankliniella fusca. The sequence continues at coordinate 182,258 of JAHWGI010000256.1, read as the reverse complement.
GCCGCTCCACTCCGCTCACCTCCCGACAGGACGGGTCGCCCGGCCGACAACCTCACTGGATGAAGTGGTCGCCGCCGCGACACCGCCGCGGTCGCGCCCGACCCGAGTCTCCTCCCCGATGATTGTTATCGGCGACAGGTTATGACCCCAGTCCGGTCATCTGATATATGTTACCCCGAATTTGACAATTTAAAGACCGATCGGTTATCTTTTGTTGATGCTGATCGCGCCAGCAGCACGACAGCCAGCAGTCAGCGTCAGCATCAACAAGAAGAGACGACAGGGGTCGCGCGCAGGAAAGGCGGCGGAGCGAGACATTATGAGATTTTTTGTTATCAAGAAAGAGAAGACCGGAAAGCAAAGCGTAATTTCTTTATTTTTTAAATGAATTGACAAAGAAAGAATTTCATCATAATAAATCGCCTCAATATTACGTTTTTTCCCCGTTTTGTTATGCAAGCGTACTGGTATAATACGTCAGGTTAAATGTGACACGCCAAAGACCACCCGATCGTCTTTTGTTGACGCTGACGCTGACGTACAGCCCCAGCAGGGATGCGCGCGCGCAGTAAAGCGCATGCGCGTAAATCCCGCGCCCTCGAGGAGGCACAGGCACTCCCCTTATTCCAACAGCAATCAGCAGTAAAGCTTTTTCTCTGCGGGCCGGGCCGGGCCGGGCCGGGCCGCGACCCACCCCAACCTGTCACTGCTGTATGCGGCACAACGAGAAATGGAGTCCCCCGCATGGCCGCATGGCCCCGTCCTGGCTGCGCAGCGCTGCCGCGCCCACATGGCGCGAGCAAGGCGCGAGGTACTTACCATTCGCCCTTTCGCGCCTCGTGACGTCCGCGCGATTAAAAATGACAACGAGCCGTTGCGAAAAGGACGTATCGATCAGCCGCAGAGGAGACAAAACTGCCGCGTGGCGTCGCGACACCCCGTCCGCCCCGCCGCCCGCCGCTGCTGCCGTCCCACTCCGACTGGATCGCTCTCGCGCCTCCGTCCTCGCCTCCGTCCTTGTGGCACTGGGGCTGGGCAGTATAACTATTCCAATATCTAACATCAAAATTGTTGGTTTTAAAGTCAATACCAATATTCTGTACAGGCATATGGGTTTTTCAATATTCGATACCTCACTGCAAGAGTAGCCTATCTGGTGTCGGTGCGTTAAAAGTAGCCTATCTTTACCGTGGCCAACAGGACTAGCCTATCTCTCCTAGCTCGTTTCAGACTAGCCTAAGTGACTTTTTCGAGCAAACTGAGATTTTGGTGGAAATATCCGTTTCATGAAAATCCACGTCGAATGGTATATGCAATATGTCTCTCATTTTGCTCCAAAAAGTCACTTAGGCTTGTTTTAAACGAGTCAGGAGAGATAGGCTAGTCCTGTTGGCCGCGGTAAAGATAGGCTAGTTTTAACGCACCGACGCCAGATAGGCTACTCTTGCAGTGAGGTATCGTATTGGCCGACCAATACAAAAATTGGAATATTGTTTTTCCAATATATTTGCCGATCAATACACGTATTGGAACATTGCGTTTCCAATATATATATATATATATATGTAAATAGCCGAACAAAACAAACATTGGAATATTTGGTCTCAAATTTGGTTTAGAATGGTTTCCCAATTTAGAAATCAATTAATCAAAACAGAATTTTAGAATCAATATTGGATATTGGATCAATATTGGATACTGGTCAATACAAAACATTGGAATTAAAATAAAACAATAGATGAGTATTGGAAATTTAATTATTTTAAACATCGAAATCTTTGCCAATATATTGAGTTGAAATACCGCCCACTCTGCAAATCCAAGTGCAGAACTGTTCTACAGTTTAAAGTAGAACTAAAAAGTTCTGCACTTCCAAGGGCAATTTTCTGACCATTACTAAAAACATTTTTTCTGAAGACGTCTAGAAATTCTCTTACCATTGAGCATAAATGTGATAGGGTTGCCATTTAAATTAAAGGAAGTACGCAACAGAATACAAATTTTTGGAATCTTATTTGAGGACTCGTACTACTTTCAATTTAAAAGGCAACACTATCACATTTATGCTCATTGAAAAGAGAATTTCAAGACAAAGATCACGCAGTCTTCAGAAAAAAATGTTTTTAGTCATGGTCAGAAAATTGCACTCGTAAGTGCAGAACTTTTTAGTTCTACACTTTAAACTGTAGAACAGTTCTGCACTTGGATTTGCAGAGCAGCCCTTGCCGCACCTATACGGCGGCGCTATACGTCGGGGATGGCATAGGGCCCCATGAGTGCGACAAGGACGGCTGCTGGCGCGAGGTGCAGCGGCGCCACCCCTATCTGCTGCGCGACCCGAAGATACGCTCGATTTTCATGGGGCCCGGTTCATAAATAAATCCGTCATTAGTCACCCGGGCCGCGTGCAGGCGCGAAAATATAAACCTTCGGTCCGATATAGAGGACGCCGACGCGGAAAGCGAAAACCGGTTTCTGTGGCCGTCACTCACGCCCGCATCAGAGTGTCACCCGTCACCCTGCTGTACCGCTGGTGACGCGACGGCGCGGCGTCACCCGGGAGCGACGTCACCCGGGCGCAGCGCAGCCCTGCGCGTCAGAGGAGAGCAACTCATACGTAGGCCAGGTTGAAAGGACAGAAGCCATCACCGTGGATTAATACGAAGTTCATACTTGTTCCTTGCATTTAGCAATTTGCGCGCACGAAACACGAGGGGAAAACGACTTGGGTAATCCGGCTGTCACGGTCTGGCCCGGTCGAAATCCGGTAATCCGGGGAAATTTGGGTCAAATTTAGGGACGATGTAAAGGCAATCTCTGGACGAAAACCAAAAGTTTTGCGCAGGTTATTTCTGGTAATCTCGGCTTTCTGAGTAATCCGGCTGACACTGAAGCCTAGGGTCGTTTCCCCCTTGACTAAACATGTGCAAAAAAAAAAATAAAATAAAAACAATAACATACTAATAAAAATATCCGTAAGAATGTAGTGTGAACTCGAGGTTTCCTTTTTTAGTGTGACTCCGTTAGTTATCTCCGACAAAGAAAAACGTGGAATTAGTGCTCATTTGGAGATTGAGCAGATCAAGCGGCCGATATGCATGACAAGCAAGGAATGCAAAACGGCCGCTCTAATAATTTCCGGGCTCCTTGGGTTTTCAATGACGCCGAATCGATTTAGGTTCACTAACTTCGCGTCCCGGTCGCCTCCGGCCCTGGCTCTGGCCCGCCCTGGCCGGAGTGTCCCAACCCAGGGCTGCAGTGCTCTCCCTCTCTCTCTCTCTCTCTCTTCCTTCCTTTCTTTCTTTCCCTCTCTCTTTCTCCCACGGGCGAACCGCCCATCTGTAACCCTGACCTGACCTGACCTTGACTGGAAGCACCACGAGGATGGACAGGTGAGGATCCATTTTTAATTTATTTCGTCTCATGCGTGGAAAATTTATTTGAATGATTTGTGAGGGAGACTGGCTTTCGTTGACCCGTGCCCGTGCCAATGTTCAATCCGTTGTAAAGAAGAAAAAGAATTGTGAAAATTATGAACAGAGTGATTCATTTCGAAAGGTGATCTTTCGGGCTCCCATCGAGGGGTCGACTACTCGGCTTCGAACCGAACACAGGAGTTCGGAGTACACGGAGAACAGCTGGAGTTTGCAGAGTTAGTTCGGTTGGAGAACAGTCGGAGTACGCGTTTTAAAGCCGGAGCTCTTCGGAGTACATCCGGAGTTCATCGGAGAACACACCTTATTTTACCCGGAGAATGCTCGGAGAACGCTCGGAGTACATTCGGAGTATGGTCAGACAGTAACACAGGAGAAGACAAGTTGTCGACCCCTCGGCTCCCATCAACTCATGACAAGATAACAAGTGCCTAAAAACGTTGAGTGGTGAAGGAGGAGCAGGGGGAAGGGATTCTGAGGCCGCGGACACACAGGTCGATAAAGGGCAACTCTTCTTGGAACTGTCCAGCGTCAAATTGTCCTTCTACGAGAGAGAGAGAGAGAGAGAGAGAGAGAGAGAGAGAGAGAGAGAGAGAGAGAGAGAGAGAGAGAGAGAGAGAGAGAGAGAGAGAGAGAGTATGAATTCGGTGATAGCCTGAAATGTGGCACACAACAAGGTAAGTGTGAATTTTCATTACTGACCTTTCCGCAAAGCAAATCCGAAATACAAATCAACCTTCTACCGGCTTCTTTTTTTCTTTTTCTTCCCTCTGTCTACGACTTTTTGAGTTCCTCGGCCTCGCGGGCCGCGCGAAGTTTCGCGAAGTCCGCGCTCGCCGCGTCACGGCAGCCCCCCGATCCAGAGGATCGTTTTGTAGTGCCCTCTCACTCCCTCCTAGTGGCCGAGACCCATGCGTGTGACAAGGACGGAGATAGGAAAGCGCTCTTCTGAATGAATGTGACGGCAGGTTACCGGCACCGGGCGGTACCAGGTATTTGACGCATGGACATTGTGCGCATCTACTGCCATTGTGTTAGGCGGCTGCCGGAGAAGACAGACAAGTGCTAGATCCTTCCCCGACGCGACAGGTGCAAGCTTTGACCCCCCCTTCCCTCCCTTCTATTTTACCTTTTTTAATTTTTTTTTTTTTTTACGAATTTTGTTTTAAGCAAAGTGCACTTTGGACAGACGACGCGTGAAAAGGCAATAATAAAGAACCATTAGAATGTCAAGAAAAAAGTGACACTTATGAACAACTCCGGGAGCTCATATCGCTTGTTTTGAGTCATCTCGGTTACGGGGTCACATTAACAAAACGACTCAAAAGAAGTGACTTCAATCATGATCGCTCTCTTCGCACAGTTAAAACCTTGCGGAGAAATGCTTCGCATTACGAAGAAAATCGTTCGTAAGCTGCGAAGCATTTGGCTGCTTTGTATTGCGAAGAATTTTCTTCGTAGCGTGCGAAGAAATTTCTTCGCAAGGCGGGGCTTGCGAAGAAAATACTTCGTATTGCGAAGCCTTACGAAGCAGCCAAATTCTTCGCAACGCTGCGAAGAATTTTCTTCGTAAGAATTTTACAGTGCGGGAAGTCATCAAATTTGGGTCACTGAGGTCACTCTCCTCACTCGCCTCACGATTTACAGTGATACAGTGAAACTCGTGGCTATAATAGCTTTTATTAGTCCGCCCCGGTCCGCCCGCCCACACCCACCCCGCCCGCGGCGAGGCGGTGTGGTGGTGTGTCTGGCCTGCTGGGCAAAGCTTTCCAGCAATCACATGCACTGCACTGCACCCGCACCCTCGAGGGCGGGGTGGGGTGGGGTGGGGCGGGGCGGGGTGGGTTGGGGCGGGGAGGGGCGGGGCGCAGCCGGGCGGCTCCTAGCTGAGGCACAGGCTGTTACTTTACGGCATCGATTTGCACATGCGCGTGGCGCACGGTGTATATGACGTCTCGAGACACTCGACGCCGCCGCGGGCCGGCCTGCAGCAGCCCATCGGGGGGCGTGGCGGGGCGTGGCGTGGCGTGGCGGGGTGGGGTGGGGTGGGGTGGGGTGGGGTGTGGCGGGGCTCAACCACAGTACGCTTCAGTTTGATTCGCGGAGTTCAGTTGATTTTGCCTTTGACATGGGTTTCTGTGCTCAAAAGTTTTTTTTTCTTTTTTAATTTCATACATTTTAGTGAAAATTCTATTGATTCATTTAAACATTTGCGGTATGTCAATAGTATTTTTATTAAATAATCAGGGTAAAAAAAAATCATTTGCACAGAAAAAAATATAAGCAGTATATGCACAGCTAACATTTGGAGCCATGTATAGCTAAAACTTAGCAGTACTGCGAAACACATTTTTGCTCTTAGCTTAATGTTTTGTGGTACAGATAACTTGTTAGTTGTAAAGCTAAAAATGTTCTGTGCACATGTTGCAATTATTTTAGCTGTATGTTCATTTTTTTTTCTGAGTGAGGAATATATAGAGGTTATTTTTTCCCGTTGACGTAAGTGAAACATTTTCTGCGATTTCCTGTGGGTGGGGTGGGGCTGGGCGGGGAGGGCGGGGCGGGGCGAGGCGGGGCGAAGCGTGGCAGGGTGGGGCGTGGCTTATTTGATCTCGAGGAAGTATCAAAACGGGTATGCCGCGCGAGTGCAGGCTGCGAGGATTTAAAGCGGGCCGGCAAACGAGTATGGGATAGAAATTGCGCGGCAGTGCGGGCACTCCGCGCCGGGGCCGGGCCGGGCCGGGCTGTCTGTGGTGCAACACATTTGTACGAGTGTGCGGCTGGCGTAGCGCTCTTCTCACACTTACTTTTACAGTTCTCAATTGTCGATCCATGGTCCTTTCATGTAGATATAATTTTCTTACCGAACAGAAACATTTAAAAAAATATTTTTTAAAAATAGGGGATTTAAAAAAATACAAAAGCAACAGAAAATAAGCAACTAAAAAAGTTGTACACTGTAACTCAAAAGGTGACAAATTTGTGACCTTTTGTGGCGACACATCAAAAAAGGAAACATCCCCTTTTTGTGACCCTTTTTTCGGCGACACATAAATGTGTGACCTTTTTCGGTGACAATTTTGTTTCCAAAACCTCCGTGTGTTACCGAAAAAGGTCACATGCGTGTTCGTTTCGGTAACACACGGAGGTTTTGGAAACAAAATTGTCGCCGAAAAAGGTCACACATTTATGTGTTTCCGAAAAAAGGAAACACATGTATGTGTCGCCGATTTAAGGCAACATGTGTTTCCTTTAAAATTACAGTGTAGCAAGCATCATCTGGCTTACGAAATTTCACTCGTGGCTTTATGATTGTCACAGGGGCTACAATGTACGATGTTCGATGGGTGATACAACGTTTCATTTTTGTGGGGTGCATGACAGTATGAATGACCCTTTGGCAGCTGTTGCGTCACCCATGAGAGTGTTCGGTAGCGTGTCATCATTCATCAATACGACCGCGGCGCAGCCGCAGAGCTCCGTGAACGGAGGATCAACGATACCAATACACACACATGCGTCGCCGACGGGTTATTGTAACCGCCCATGCAAAAAGTGGTTTTATACATGTGAGTGTGTGTGTGTGTGTGTGTGTGTGTGTGTGTGTGTGTGTGTGGCGGAGGCGTTGCAGTTTCAATGCAGCTGCCGCAGCTTTAGATCAAGTAAACGAGGTGTTCACGACCTGGCAATGCGTGCGAGACAGCCTCTGTGCGTCTAATCGCGGGGTTAGTGCTCGCGCGCAGACAATTATACTCTCTCTCTCTCTCTCTCTCTCTCTCTCTCTCTCTCTCTCTCTCTCTCTCTCTCTCTCTCTCTCTCTCACTCACTTACTCACTCACTCACTCACTCATCGCAAGTAAAACCGCTTTTTGTATGCACTCGCGCGCGCAGTGGCCATAGGGAGTTTGGGGGCGCCCTCCACCCTCCTTACACTAGACTTCACGGGAAAAACTAATGTGACATAGCCTAATTGACATCATGTCACATTACGAAAATGAGATACCATACTCCTCGTCTCGTTGTCGTGTGAAAACTTTAGCCATACTTAATGTAATGTTATGCCTATGAAATCGAATGCCATTACGAATGTCACATCACATGGTGTGACCTACACTGGTCGCAAGTCTATATGTGAGACCTGACACATGTCACATTAGTTTTTCCAGTGTTTTCTCAAAAAATAAAATTTGCATATACATGTACCGGATGTTTCGGACGAGAGGCATAGGTGCGGGCGGGTGTCCTCCGTCTTTTCAGAAACGCCCGGTCCCGGTATATCAGTGGGGAAAAAATAAAACCGCAGGAGCCGCATAATGCGGCACGAACCCGCGGCGACCCGCGGAAAACCGACTGCAACCTATTTGCAGTTCGCTCCTTGCCCCCTCCCTTTTTTTCCCTACCCCCCCCCCCCCCCATACACACACACGAGCAAATGAATCGGCTATTTGGTCCGGACCCACACATTACAAGCCCCCCGAGCAGCAGTGGGCCGCGGGGTGCGATCCCTGAACCATTACAGAGCAAATTGCGCCGTTTGCAGTGCGCTCTCCAAGTCGGTCATCACACAACGCGTCAAAATCTGTTGCTCGGTTAAAACAACTTTGTAACTTTGCGACGGTCCTGCAAATTTACGATCGCGGTATCGTGAATTTTCGAATGACAGATTTGTGTTCCCTGAAGAACGACATGTCAAAATAGCAGCAAATAAGTGTCGGTACGATTTTGCAGTTTTACAACGATCGCATATGATGGTATAACTTAACGTCATTCCTCATGGAAAATTTTCCCGTAATTTTGACACACATTTCACGCAGTGCACGGGGAAATAAAGTGAGCTATGATTCGCCTCAAAGACAGAAAAAAAAACAACATTGCAGGTTATTAGAGGGAAACATAGTCATTAGTAGAAAAGTTGAAAGTGGTTAATCAGAGGTGAACCGCAGCTCCTAAATCGTCGAGGCGCCGCGAGGGGGGAGAGAGGGACCCTCACCCGTCCCGAAACACCCACACTGTTAAAAATATTTGTAAATTTACAAGACAATGTCTGTAATCCGATACAGAAATTGTCTTGTAATTTTACTGGGTATGTCAATATTACGGGTAATATGTTGTAAAATTACAAGTTTTGGTAAAATTACCGAAATATTGTCATTTTACAGGAAAAAGTATGGTAAATTTACCACATTCTGTAAAATGACACTCATTTTCATGTAATTTTACAGTGTTCAGTAAAATTACAGATTTTCTGTGATGTACAGTACAGAAAATTTCGGTAATTTTCCAGACAAATGAGTCCAGTAACATATTTTGTTCAATGTTGAACACCTGTTTGTCATCACATAACGTAGCAAATAAAATTCTGTTTCATAGTCAAACAAAACATAAAAACTTCTAGAAAAACGCTGAAAGTAGAATGAAAAGCCCCCCGAGTCGCCAAGAGAAAGGGATCGAGTGCGAGCCGGCTTACCTGCACGAGTCGCCTCGCAGCGCAGTGGATAAGGCATCTGCTTCCCAACCCGAAGGTCTAGGGTTCAATACCAGTAAGAGTAAAGAAATTTCTTCCGAAGGAAGAAATTGTCTCAGGGTGGATTAGACAGGAGGCGTATGACCGTCTAAAAATTTATTGGTTTTGGTGATCCTTCTGTTCTAAAATTTTACAAGTAAAAGTCTGTAAAAATTTTTCCGGGTAAAGTGAAGACATATTTTTCCATACATTAGCAGTATAAACTTTTACATGTTTCTGTAATTTTACAGACTATAGTAATTTTACGGGTAAAGTCTTGGCACTAACTATGCCAAGACTTTACCCGTAAAATCTCACCAAATTTTTTTTACAGTGCACAGCTAAAGGCAAACGGCACACACACATACACACACATCTTTCCGCCACATCTATTAAGCAAAGAAAAAAGGTCTGCTGGCATATTAATGATATGACTTACGAGTTGCGTACTTGCGCACCGTAATGCATCATAAGCACTGGCACCTGCCAATCGACTATCTCCCATCTCTGTTCCTCTCTCTCCCTTTCTCTCTCTCTCTCTCTCTCTCTCTCTCCCTCTCTCTCTCTCTCTCTCTCACTCTCTCTCTCAACATCCCCCGCCCCATCGGCGCCACCCCTGCGGGAAGCGTGCGATGCACCCACTCCAATAAGCAGCAGCCGTTTGGATTGGAGGGGGAACTCCCAGGCTCGGTGGAAGATGCTGCAAATCTTACAGCTGCCACCTCGTGACGGGGCGGGGCGGGGCGGGGTGGGGTGGGGTGGGTCGGGACCAGGGCACTGCTAGCAGCGCGCCAGGCGCCATCGGCGCGTTTCATTTACTGCACAGCGTACCTCCCGCTACATCGGTAAATCGTGTTTGAGCGGGGAGGTGAAAGGGGGGCCGGGTGATGCGTGATCTGAAGAGTTGCCGGCCGGCCGGTGGCCAGCGGGCCCGCGCCCAGGCGGTCCGACAGCTAGCAGGGCTCCGCCGGCTCCGCGTGGGGGGCGGGGCAGGGTGGGGCGGGGCGAGGCGGGGTGCGGCGGCACGGACCGCGGACCGCCTGTGGATGCTGGATCACTGGACCAATCGTATATATATATGCATAGTCTGGACAACTTGCGGACACATAATGAGACGTTTAGCTATTTCAACACAGGAAACCGCGTGCGGTGCAGAGGTCTGTGTGCATTTTAATTCGCCCGCTTGTCCCGTTAGCTGTGTGAAATTCTTTATAGAAAAGCGGCGCTGGCACTTGACCAAGTGTTTGACTGGCTATAGATGGGGGGAAAAATAATAAAATAATAAAATGGATTTACTGTGAAAAATCTCCCAAAATTTCTCCAACGTAACGACAAGGTTATTTCGCATCTATCCTGATTCTCCGCAAAGCTTTGCTGCAACGTTTTTCACGGCAAATTCGCTGCAATAAGTTAACAGTGTACTTCGCTTCATGAATATACTCTAATGATGACATCACATGACGAGACCGGCGGTGAAATTCAATCTCCCCTTACACACAGCGGCCGATGCCAGCGGCTCACTGTCCGATCGGAGAGGGGCTTATACCCCCGGTGCAGGTCCGTAAACCTCCTAGCTGTAGGAGGCACGTGCTGAGCAGGGGTAGTAGTGACACCTACAAAGTCTAGTCCAAACTGCCTCGTAACTCGGCGGGCGCCAATCGGCACTGGTACGCGCCGGGTATACCAGCTACCGGGAGCTTGCTTGCACGCTCGTACCTCCACCCGTGTACGACAGCGTCGAGCAGTATACCGAGATGATTCCGCCTTGTTGAATATAACAACCAACTTATTGCGATGCGATTGAAACCTTCGCGCCAAGTTTGTGAGGCGACCGATGCAAATTGGTGTGGGATCTCGTATACACTGTACACCAGAGACGGTCGAATGAGTGCACTGTTGCTATGCCACGTGGTAGCGGGGGACACTGGGAAAAATATTTCTAGGTGTACTAGAAAATTGTCCACGAAGTGGGCCTATAAAATCAGAATCACAAGCACTACATGTCGACCTGAAATTGAATAACGAGCTAGAAAGCAGTGCTATCGTGAATTTACATCACATTTCGTGTATCGTAATTTACAAAATAAATAGTAAATCTACCAAGATATTTTTCATATGCAGTGGGCATAGACACCAGGGACGTAATTAGGGCATGTGTGAGGGGGGGGCGATGCATCGCGGGTTGCCTAACTTCAGGGGCAAACCTCGAATTCTACTTAACTGTCTAGTATTCCGTTACGTTTCTGTGCATTGTATTCTGTGGACTCAAGAAAGGCGAATAAGAATAATAAGCAGTAAGCAGTTTCATCATGCATGGACACAGCCCAGTAAGTATTTATTAATTTGCATTTTTTAAAGGCTAGAGTGTAAGAAACATTTTAATGTTACGTTTTTTGTTCGTACATTCCAGGAACATTTCACAATGGCACAACAGAGTAAGTATTTATTATTGCACAAATTACAGGCCTATAAGGTAAGTAAATTATTTCTTCTAACTATATAGTTAAAGCCTTCTGTTCTCACATTTTAAAAATCTTTCAACAACAGCGTCAAGGTTTATTTCTACTCCACGATGAATGTTCAAGAGGGCCAGTCCACTTAATCTGTCTGCCCTCATTGTGTTTCTAAGATAGGTTTTCAGTCTGCGTAGGGTACTGAAACTTCTCTCTGCAGTGCATGTACTGTTAGGCAAAGTAGAAAGAATTTTTAGTAACCCATGTACTATTGGAAACACTTCTTTGTCACAGGCATCAAGGGCAGCGACAGCAGTATCTGGTAAGGCAGAATTTTCAGCACGGCCCCATTTCCTCTCCCATAGATTGAGTTCGGCCAGGAACATTTGCTGAAACGACGCCCAGTCAGAAATTGATTGTCGATTCGACGTCGATGTGACGTCGACAGTGTCAACAAATCATCGAGTCAATATCTACATCGAAATTTCGTGTAATTCGACAAAACAAAATTCGATAATAGTAGGTGCTTTTGACTCATGCGACACACTTGCAATGCGTATAAATCACTTTATGCATCTAATTAACTTAGATACACTTTCACTCGTCGAATTGATATCACTTCAACACTGTTTCGACGATGGGACATGTTACATTTTTTTGACATCATTTTGATGACATATTGATAATAGACTGATTTAGCTGGTTGAAGTCTCACAAATGGAAATCTGTTGGGGTGGGGAAAGTTTAAATTACGTTTGTCAAAAAGAGAATTTAAAAACTCTTCATTTATTTAGCGCTATAGCTTAGCGCGGAGATAAATTACCAGCGAGCGCCCTCTATTGGCGTGGAGTGCCGGACTCGACAGGTTCGAGGTTCGAGTCTTAGAGTCGATTCTACTTCCGTCCACTGTAGATTGTTGGTTATGTTCTCGTGAGTGTTCCGGTGTGGGCCGTGTGGGCGTCAAGAAATTAAAACTTTGGAGAATAAATTTGCTCTTTTGAAATGGCGGACGAAGGGGATATGGAGGATAGACCAGTAAGTAGTTACTTTCTTTAACAAGATTCGTGACATGTCCTTTGCTATATCTTTCATGCTTCCTATTTTTCAACACTGATAAATTGCAGAGAGGTTAAGTTGTAGTAAGTTTTCTATTACTTTGGCCCGTTATGATTATGACATTGAACATGAAACTTCTATTTGTTGTTTATTTTCAGAGTTACGTGCCGATCTCATGATGTTAATAAACTTTTTGATCTTTCTTAATCTCTAAAGAGCTTGTTGTGTTCTAGTGTGTCCCTGTACAGTGTCTTATTGTATGGTTTGATGTGTTGTATCCCGTTTTTAATATTGTTTGCAATTTTTTTTAAACCACATAACAAAACTGGTTTTGTTTTGCACTTCAGGTCTTGGGGAGAACATATGCTAGACGGGCAAGGAGGAGAGCCGAAGTTGATGCTGCTGAATTTGAGAGGCTACAAGCTTTGCGAGCTAGGCTCAGTGATGCATCTGATGAGGCTGATGATGAAGGGTCATCAGATTCTTCAATTGCTGATGACGACGACCAAGTTCATGCTGTGGGCGTTGATGAGAGACCTGGGAATCCTGGCAGCGACATCGGATCTGTGTCTGATCAGGGCGAGCAATTTAATATTGATGCAGAAAGTGTGATAGGAGAGGAGGGGTCAGTTGGAAGTGATGTCGGTGGTGTGTCTGATGGTGCTGAACCTGATGGTGCTGAATCTGATGGTGCTGAATCTGATGGGCCTGCTGCTGATGGGGTTGAAGATGAGGATGGGGATGGTCAAATTAATTTTAATAATGAGGCAGAGAGGGAAGCTTTTTTAATATCATCCCTTCGGAAATGGGCTTTAGCTCCTGGGGTCTTATCAATGTCAAAGGTCGATGAAATCCTTAAACCTCTCAATCGATTGTTTGCAAATGTTCCTCTTTCTCATAAAACTCTGCTTAAATCTGACAATGACTATAATATCAACATATTGCCGTCTGGTGCTGAATTTTGGTATAATGGTATAAAAAAAAATTTAGACACTTTTGATTTACGACCATATCTTCAAAAATTTAATCGCATAACCTTGGACATAAACATGGATGGTCTTCCCCTGTTTAAAAGCTCGAAGATGAAATTCTTTCCTATTTTGGGCTCTCTTGTTGGCACTCACAATGAGCCATTTGTAATTGCTCTTCATTTTGGGGTGGGAGAACCCACCTGTGGAGAAGATTTCTTGCCTGACTTTGTTCGAGAAGTTAATTATCTTCAACAACATGGGTATGAATATGAGAACATTCTGTATCCATTTGAAATTCGTCATTACATCATGGATGCCATTGCTCGACAACTTGTGAAATGTATTAAAAGTCATGTTGGATTTAGTTCATGTGAAAAATGCTGTGTTGTTGGTGTCACAGTTGAATCAAGAAGAACTTTTTTGGACCTGAACCAGCCTAAGCGCACTGATCAATCATTTCAAAACCAAGATGATCCAGCTCATCATACTGGTGTGTCACTCCTTGCCGCTACAGGTGTTGGTTTTGTCTCTCAATTTCGATTGGATCCCATGCACTTACTGTACCAGGGAGTCATGAAGAAGATACTTGATAATTGGTTAAACATTGTTGGGCCATGGAAATTGCACCATCAGATTGTTGATTTAATTTCTCAGCTCTTGGTCTTCATAGCAGATACTTGTCCTTCGGACTTCAATCGCAAGCCAGGGTCGTTGTCAGAGTTTGGTGTATTTAAAGCCACTGAATTCCGACGCATTTTATTATATGATAGTATGCTGGTTTTCAAGGACCTCATCGATGAAAATATTTACAATCATTTCATGCTGTTTCAGTGTGCTGTTTATATTCTCTCCAGACCTGATTTGCTTGAAACAAAACTCCATGATTCCAGAGAGTTTTTGAAAGTGTTTATTGAGCACAGTGCTGTCATATATGGTGAAAGGTTTGTCATTTATAATGTCCATAGCCTTATACACTTACCTGAAGAGTGTGAAATAGGAGGAGTTGTTGAAGACTTCAGTGCATTCAAATTTGAGAATGCCCTTAAATCTCTCAAAGATTCTCTTCGAAGTGGCTTCAAGCCATTGCAACAAGTAGCGAAAAAGGCTGAGGAGCGAGCTCATGAGAAGAAAAAAATAAAATTCTCTGATGTGTATGAAGATCCAGTTGTTTCTATCAAAAACCAGGTTGCAAATGAAATTGTGGCAGGAAACTATTTTAAAAAGATTACCTTTGGTACCTTGAGTCTGCAGGTTGATAAAAGAAACTCTTGTTTCCAAACTAAAATAGGTGACATCGTTGTTTTGAAAAATGTTGTCTTTAGGAATGGTCGGGTTTGCCTTGTGGGTTGCAGATTTTTAAACAGGGAAGATTATTTTACTTACCCAGTTGCATCATCTGAACTAGATATTTTCCGGGTTTGGAACCTTGAAGAAAGGAGGAGGATATATCATTGCCGTGAATTGAAATTCAAGTGCTGGTTGATGCCCGAAGGGCTCAAGTTCTTGTGTGTTCCACTTGTACATTCGTTTTCTATTTTTTCAAACATGTACTAATAGTCCTACCGACAACATAATTTCATCTGATTAACTACAATTTTGCTTATGTCTCATATTCCAGTTTGTTGTGTGTAAATTCATTCCCAAAGACCAAAGCAAACCTACCTACATGGAGGTGGGCTTGTCAAAGTGGCTCGTTGGCCCTTCTAAAACATTTGAAAACATGTATGAAATTCGATGGCCGAAAAGGGAGAACACTGTACCTACATTTATTCAAAAAAAAGCTCTTCCTGAGAGTGACTGGACCACAGAAACTGTTGTCATCAAGAGATGGTGTGGTGAGTTTTATTAATATCATTAATATTTTTACTTTACATGTTTCCAATATGTTAACAAAGTATTTTTCTTTTTAGTGACATGGATCAAAGCCAGAGATGCACTAAAGCACCTGTGTGATGACTCAAACTATGAGTCTGAGAAAGAATTTGGACGAGGCCTGCGCAAGAAAAAACGTAATCCTAAATTCCAATTTACCGATAGTGGTAGTGATAATGAGAGAGAAATGTTGAAACAAACCACCATGAAAATTGCACCACCTCCACCAGTAAGGAAATGTAATCCTAATGTAGCCAGTACCAAGGACTCTACAACTCAGAAGTCAGCCGCCAATGCTCGGGTAAATAGGCAAAATGACTCCAACCAGGAAAGGTTGAAACAGATTAATTCTAAAATTGCAGATGCAAGGAAAGTAGTTGCTGAAAAAATGCAGAAATCTGTTGCTTCAGGTAAGCTTAATGACTGCTAAATTTGCTTTCGTGTCTTCCATGATGTTTGTAGGAGTTGCCGTAGAGTTATTAATAACTACGAAAGCATGACATATTGTTTTTAATCTGTCTCATGAAAAAGTATCTCATCTTATGATCCTCTATGCTAAACAATGAGTTAAAAAATTTGTTATTTTATTTCAGGTAATTCTGACAAGACAAGTCTTTCACGCACTTCCAGTTTAACTCTGCCTGTAGTTTCAAGCAACGCTGATGATAGGAGACCATGTAGGCCTAACACAACTGTAACTGCAGTCAGTATTTCAAGGAATAATTGTAAGTGTAAATACCAAGTATTGGCTGGTAAAAATATTGCGTAGTTTTCTCTGTCCTGAAGTTTCTGTACACCAAAGTACAGTTCTAAAAATGTTAACTTTAAATTTTTTTTCCAGCTAATAATGGCAAGTTGAGTTCGCCAGGCACTTATCACAGCTTAAGTCCGCCCATACTATCAAGGAAGGCCTCAGACAGACAGATATCATCCAATACCACTTTAAGTACAGGCGATTCTGCAATGAATAATTGTAAGTACCAATAACGGCGGGTAAAGATAGTTTTAAAGTGTTCTCATCTTCGAGGCCACAAAACATTGCTGTTATTCATTTACATTTTTTTTTTTTACAGCAAATTATGACAAGACAGTTCGTTCTCACAATTCTTTGAGTTTTGATTCATTATTTGCTGCTTCAAGCAGGGTAGCAGATGCTTCTGATTTATTAAATTCTAAACAAAATCGACTCAAAGTCAAAGAGTCAGCTTCCAAGCCATCCGCAACTGTAGCAGTGGTAGACACTCCCTCAAATTTGCCTCCTCTACAAGACATTTCATCAAGTATGCTTATGTCTAAGTTTGTATACTTTTTGTTTCCAAAATGTCCTTGAATCAGCTTAAGTAGTATTCTTTACATTTTGCAGCATTAAACATATCTGACAATGATGAGAATGATTGTGAAGATTTGGGTCACAACAGCTCTTTCTCCAGAAATAATCGCATAAATTTGAATGATTCTGCAACCTCTGATTGCTCAGAATATAATGAAGAAAGAGACTTCTGTTATGAAGTCACACTTCCCAGTGACCAAGATGGGGTAGAGTTTGAAAATGAAAAAGAAAGAGATTCAGAGATTTCTGATACTGGAGAATTTAGTGATAGAGAAGCTGATGGAGTGAACACAGACGGAGAGAATGCTGGAGATGAAGGAGAAAGGGGGGTTGGAGAGGATGGAGTGCACCGTGAGGAAAGGAGACAATCTTTTGAATCTGATTCTGATATTATTGGAAGGCCATCTATCAAAGGTAAGAATAATATAATTATTATATTTTTTTTCGAAGTGTGTTACAAGCAATCATTTCATTCATTTTTGCTCTGCTTTGGAAATACTTTTTTTTCTCTGTTCTCTTGCAGATCGGTTGTCAGCATTAGAAAAAAAACAGACGCAGACTTTTATTTTGTCAAAAGAGATTTCAGCAAAACTGGACCAGGTTTTAATGAATCAAGGAAAATTAAATAGAACATTACTGCCCCATGAAAAAAAGATAAACAAGCCAGCCAATATGCCACCTCTTCCATTATGCTCCCTAGATGAGTTCAGAACATTTGAAAGTTTTCTAGAAAATAATGAAAATTTTACAGCTATGGTAAGACTTGTATTTTTTTTTATTTTTTATGTTTTTTTGGTGAACTCTCATGTTTGGCAGTATCAGTAAATTTTGCCCTTTTTTGTAGGTCTTTTATATGTCAAGTTACGTGTGTAAAGATGAAGAAAAAAGTGCAAGGAAATTACTTTCCCGCCTTTTAGCCAATGAGTTGGCCAGCATGTTTACGTACCATGGGGCAACCACGGGGAAAAGGGGCTTTAAGGACTCGCACCTAGGTGAAGTTTTTGAAGGTGAGAATTTTAAATTGAAACTGTTTCCATTTACCTATTACTTTCCTCCTAGCTACTTATGAACCATATCTTATATTCACCCTCTTTATTTTAGGTACTCTGCTCAGTTCATTTAAAGACAGCGATCTCTCTGCTGCCAGAGATGCTGCAGGGAAGTGGTTTAGAAATGCTCCTTATAGAAAAACTTCTACAGGCGAGACCTTAAAACGACAATCAAGAACTAGCCACACCTCCTCCAAACGACCAAAACGCTCCTTTTGTGATGATTAATTTCTTTGTCTCATTGTTAAACTGTTTCTTTTTCCGTATTTCATTGTCAGGCAATTTTTTGGGGGGGCAATAATTTTGTGTCATTGTCAAGCTATATTTTCATTATTTTTTATTTAATTAAAATTCATTGACTCTAGTCATGCTAGTCTGCTCCATTTAAGACTGAGTGTACATTTGCATTGCTAATAAGATATAATTTTTTCCGTATTTGTCATTTCATTAAAATTCCCAGACTCTAGTCAATGTAATATAATATGTTTGTTTCTGTAAAACTGCCTCCAAAGATGTTTCTAGTTTATAAGTGGGAGAGACTAAATGTTCGTTTGCATTTATAGTTATGTTAATTTTTTGAGTTTTATAACTCATCTGACTCTAGTCAGCATATATCTTTATTTCTTTAAAACCTTGCTACGGATGTTATTAGTTCTTTACAGGAGATGTAAGACTGAGTATTAGGATTTATTGTTAAGCTAAAACTTGCAATAAATAAGATGTATCAAATAATTTTATTGTATTTTTTCCTAATCTAGTAGCCCATTATTGAGGTCGTAAACGTGTCGATCCCGTCGATCCTCATCGCTCAATGTCGTTTCAATGATCGAAATCGACGCTGACACGGTATCGACATCAATAGAAAAAAAAACATCGTCTAGACGTCAATATTGATAGCCATTTCGATGTCGAATTTTGTGACAAATTTTTATCGATTTTGACTTCGATTTCAACTCTTTGTCGACAAGCACTCGTCGACGTCATATCGACGTCGAATCGACAATCGATTTCTGACTGGGCGACCTTTCTGATGATGCAAACAACGACCAGTACTTCGACGTAACAGCAGACGTTTGTTCTCGTGCTGCAGGAGAAGAAAACTCTGCTGACTTGAAGTATTTCGGAAGAAGAAAGACCAGGCCATAAGCCTCAAGTGCATCCTTAGAAAATCGCTCCTTGATATCCTCACATATGGCATCCAGAATAGGTATGTAAATAGTCTGCAAATCGAAAAAAAAGCAATCAAATACAATTCCTAGCTAACTTTCAGTGTTGTTTTTTTAATTGTTTAATGACTTGCCTGTCTAAAATATGTTTCAGGATCTTCATCGGCAGGATGTCCAGCACGACCTCGTCTGAAGACACGAGGAGGAGTCTTCATTTCACCGCCAAGCTTCTCCAGAATCTCAGTAGCCTCAGAAAAGAGCACAGAAAAGTTTCCATCGGCTTGTCGCCTCTTCTCTTCGAGTGAACTTATGACATCGTTTATGTGCTCACTGGCTGTGGCGACATCAAGGGAAACTTTTTGAAGAAGGTAAGCTAGTGGCAAAGTCAGCGCAAAAATGTCGCACATGCAGACTAATGTCACAACAAATGCAGGATTAGACAGAGACAGAATAAGTGATTGTGCATCAGCTACAGCTTTCGATTCATTCCAACTCATTATTTCTTGCAGAACCTCTATTATTGAGGAGATGTTGTCTCGAAACATAAGGTAAGCATCCTGTCTCTCAATAAACCTAGTTTCACAGAGTTTAGGCATGCCTGCTCTCTTCATAATATCTCGCACAACAAAATTCCGCTTGGAAGAGGAGTTCATGAAGGTGGATGTCTGTTGCATCACTGAGGAAGTGGTTTTGACTTGCTGAACTTTTGAAGACTGTGAAAGAGAGTTGTTGAGAACGTGACTTCCACAGGGTGTTTTCACCGCATGTTTCGCAACTTTCAAAATTTCTGCTACAGCCCCTCTTGCTTCGGACATCATCACGCTGCAACTGTCTGTGGCAACTGCGACACAGTTCTTTATGTCAAGTCCTAAATCTTCCGTGACAGCCTTGATTGCAATTTTTCCCAGTATTTCACCTGACAAAATGGGCTCAGGGCCAGGACGCCGAGTTTCCTCTTCTTCCCGCATATCGTCATCAAGGTAAGCTTCATCATTAATGATTTCAGTTTCAGGTCCAACAGATTCAGCTGCTTCTACTGGCGGAAGCGGCAAAAGCATGTCTGCGGCAGCTTGCCGTGCATCAATGAACATGATAAAGTCCTCTCGCACTGTAGCATGTTGAGGATCAGAAGAGCAGTCGACGTACCTCAGGACCAGCGACATTTGGGAAATATGTGAAATGTCAGGAGATTCATCAAACATAATAGCAAAAAATCTTGCAGCAAGCACTCTGGTTGTAATGCTTTTCAGAATTTCCTCGCCACAGAACCGAATGAATTCGTTCTGGTTTTGTGGACTGATGTATTTCAATTTTGACTTATTTTCCATCAGTTTCTGTTTCAGAACTTCGTCACCAACCTGAGCGCGAAATCGCAAAAGAGTGCGCAGATTGCCATCATTCTGATCAGAAGGAGCATCAAGGGTAAGTCTTCCACTGTCCCTGCGGCCACGTAAAGCAATGTTCTGCCTTCCACATAGGATAATTGTTTCAATGATCTTTTTAATCAAAATTTTCTTTTCTTCCAGATCTACCAACTTCTGAGTTTGGAGCCTGTTGCCTACTTCTAAGTCAGGATTCTGGTATGTTTGGATAAAATCTTGCCCAGCTAAAGTTGCATCCATGTGGTAAGTATTTTTCAAGTGACATTCAAGAGTACCCGATACTCCTAAAATCTTTGCATAATTTTTTGCAGGTTCAGTTACAAGTTTCTGAAGGTTGACACCACGTTTGGCTGTACCCGGGACAAAGAACGGACAAAAGACGGACAAAGAACGTAGTGCGTAGTCGTAGTGCTGTGAGCTGTGCTACTGTAAAGCATCAGGAGTTGGAGTCTCGCTTCTCGCTCTGCTTCTTCAAAATGGTGAGTGTAGTGCGTACAGGTGTTAGGTTATGGTTGAAGAATGGGTTGTATGCTGTGCATCGCGTGTTGTTTTCGGCATTTTTGGTTTTGGGATGACTTCCTTGTCTCATGTTCGTCACATAACTTATGCATGCTGTGTTCTTACGATAGGCTTCTGGGGCTCTTTTGCAAGTTCTGTCCGTTCTTTGTCCCGGGTACAGCCAAACGTGGTGTCAACCTTCAGAAACTTGTAACTGAACCTGCAAAAAATTATGCAAAGATTTTAGGAGTATCGGGTACTCTTGAATGTCACTTGAAAAATACTTACCACATGGATGCAACTTTAGCTGGGCAAGATTTTATCCAAACATACCAGAATCCTGACTTAGAAGTAGGCAACAGGCTCCAAACTCAGAAGTTGGTAGATCTGGAAGAAAAGAAAATTTTGATTAAAAAGATCATTGAAACAATTATCCTATGTGGAAGGCAGAACATTGCTTTACGTGGCCGCAGGGACAGTGGAAGACTTACCCTTGATGCTCCTTCTGATCAGAATGATGGCAATCTGCGCACTCTTTTGCGATTTCGCGCTCAGGTTGGTGACGAAGTTCTGAAACAGAAACTGATGGAAAATAAGTCAAAATTGAAATACATCAGTCCACAAAACCAGAACGAATTCATTCGGTTCTGTGGCGAGGAAATTCTGAAAAGCATTACAACCAGAGTGCTTGCTGCAAGATTTTTTGCTATTATGTTTGATGAATCTCCTGACATTTCACATATTTCCCAAATGTCGCTGGTCCTGAGGTACGTCGACTGCTCTTCTGATCCTCAACATGCTACAGTGCGAGAGGACTTTATCATGTTCATTGATGCACGGCAAGCTGCCGCAGACATGCTTTTGCCGCTTCCGCCAGTAGAAGCAGCTGAATCTGTTGGACCTGAAACTGAAATCATTAATGATGAAGCTTACCTTGATGACGATATGCGGGAAGAAGAGGAAACTCGGCGTCCTGGCCCTGAGCCCATTTTGTCAGGTGAAATACTGGGAAAAATTGCAATCAAGGCTGTCACGGAAGATTTAGGACTTGACATAAAGAACTGTGTCGCAGTTGCCACAGACAGTTGCAGCGTGATGATGTCCGAAGCAAGAGGGGCTGTAGCAGAAATTTTGAAAGTTGCGAAACATGCGGTGAAAACACCCTGTGGAAGTCACGTTCTCAACAACTCTCTTTCACAGTCTTCAAAAGTTCAGCAAGTCAAAACCACTTCCTCAGTGATGCAACAGACATCCACCTTCATGAACTCCTCTTCCAAGCGGAATTTTGTTGTGCGAGATATTATGAAGAGAGCAGGCATGCCTAAACTCTGTGAAACTAGGTTTATTGAGAGACAGGATGCTTACCTTATGTTTCGAGACAACATCTCCTCAATAATAGAGGTTCTGCAAGAAATAATGAGTTGGAATGAATCGAAAGCTGTAGCTGATGCACAATCACTTATTCTGTCTCTGTCTAATCCTGCATTTGTTGTGACATTAGTCTGCATGTGCGACATTTTTGCGCTGACTTTGCCACTAGCTTACCTTCTTCAAAAAGTTTCCCTTGATGTCGCCACAGCCAGTGAGCACATAAACGATGTCATAAGTTCACTCGAAGAGAAGAGGCGACAAGCCGATGGAAACTTTTCTGTGCTCTTTTCTGAGGCTACTGAGATTCTGGAGAAGCTTGGCGGTGAAATGAAGACTCCTCCTCGTGTCTTCAGACGAGGTCGTGCTGGACATCCTGCCGATGAAGATCCTGAAACATATTTTAGACAGGCAAGTCATTAAACAATTAAAAAAACAACACTGAAAGTTAGCTAGGAATTGTATTTGATTGCTTTTTTTTCGATTTGCAGACTATTTACATACCTATTCTGGATGCCATATGTGAGGATATCAAGGAGCGATTTTCTAAGGATGCACTTGAGGCTTATGGCCTGGTCTTTCTTCTTCCGAAATACTTCAAGTCAGCAGAGTTTTCTTCTCCTGCAGCACGAGAACAACAAACGTCTGCTGTTACGTCGAAGTACTGGTCGTTGTTTGCATCATCAGAAAGGTCGTTTCAGCAAATGTTCCTGGCCGAACTCAATCTATGGGAGAGGAAATGGGGCCGTGCTGAAAATTCTGCCTTACCAGATACTGCTGTCGCTGCCCTTGATGCCTGTGACAAAGAAGTGTTTCCAATAGTACATGGGTTACTAAAAATTCTTTCTACTTTGCCTAACAGTACATGCACTGCAGAGAGAAGTTTCAGTACCCTACGCAGACTGAAAACCTATCTTAGAAACACAATGAGGGCAGACAGATTAAGTGGACTGGCCCTCTTGAACATTCATCGTGGAGTAGAAATAAACCTTGACGCTGTTGTTGAAAGATTTTTAAAATGTGAGAACAGAAGGCTTTAACTATATAGTTAGAAGAAATAATTTACTTACCTTATAGGCCTGTAATTTGTGCAATAATAAATACTTACTCTGTTGTGCCATTGTGAAATGTTCCTGGAATGTACGAACAAAAAACGTAACATTAAAATGTTTCTTACACTCTAGCCTTTAAAAAATGCAAATTAATAAATACTTACTGGGCTGTGTCCATGCATGATGAAACTGCTTACTGCTTATTATTCTTATTCGCCTTTCTTGAGTCCACAGAATACAATGCACAGAAACGTAACGGAATACTAGACAGTTAAGTAGAATTCGAGGTTTGCCCCTGAAGTTAGGCAACCCGCGATGCATCGCCCCCCCCCTCACACATGCCCTAATTACGTCCCTGCTCTTATTCTGTTTCGTGTGCACAGAAAACGGCAAGTTATTTACATCCAGTGTCACTTGTTCTGCCGTAAGAATTTTATACAGAGTGAAATCATCTGGTCTCTTTTTGCCTATTCCAGTATAATGGCCGATGTCATAGCTTGAGGAAGACGGACTTAATATCACAGGTTCAACTTCATTAACGACAACGGGATCGGGATCAGGACGACGAGGGCTTGCGTCGCCGCTGCCACCACCAGGAAGGGCGCGAGACATTTCTACAGCCACTGTCGATAGTACAAAGCAAATCTCATCTCAGTAAACTATGTTGTAAAATGAATTTAAAAAGAAGTTAAACAAAGTTTGAGTTTTTTTTACCTCCTGTATCCTCACCACCATCCTCATTACCGTCACCGTTGCCCTCCTCAACCACACTGACACTGCTGCCACTCTTTTTCTTTGCAAAGAAATTGAAGAGAGTGGCCTGTGGTGTCGGCCGTTTTCTGCCACCGCTACTTCCACCCGACCCAGAAGCCTATCGTAAGAACACAGCATGCATAAGTTATGTGACGAACATGAGACAAGGAAGTCATCCCAAAACCAAAAATGCCGAAAACAACACGCGATGCACAGCATACAACCCATTCTTCAACCATAACCTAACACCTGAACGCACTACACTCACCATTTTGAAGAAGCAGAGCGAGAAGCGAGACTCCAACTCCTGATGCTTTACAGTAGCACAGCTCACAGCACTACGACTACGCACTACGCGCCACAGACAACACACGACACACTGAGCGGCAAGAGCACGGAGGGCGCGGGCCGCGACACGCGAAACACCGACCACCACGACACGAATCAACAATCAGTTACGGACACTGCCGTAGCCGTAGCGGCGCAGCGCAGCAAGTCCAGACACGCCGTGCCGGCCGCGCGCCGCCGGCACGGCGGGGGGAGAGGAAGGGGGGCGGCAGTGCGCACGGTGCGCGCTGCAGTGGCTAGGGCTGGTAGCGGGCGCGGGCGGCCAGCCGACAGAGCCGAAGCAGGGCACTGTACTGTATATTGCCTGGCCACAATTGACCTACGGCATTTCGCGTCGACTCACGGGATGAGTGCAAAAATGGGGCGAGGGGCTTGACCGGGGGTGGGCGGGGGCGGGGGCCGCACACGGGGCCACCACTGCGGCTCAGTGCGCCCCGTATGACAGCCGAAAATCGGAAATTTGGGTCCCCTTCGGGGACCCGAGGGGGGGGGCGATCGCCCCCATCGCCCCCCCCCCCCCTAA